>OZ035852.1:11620274-12243380 GCA_964034905.1 Itoplectis maculator | reverse complement strand
CTGCTTATAACATGCGAGGCTGACACTGTCCCTCCCCTCACCCGCCTTTAGCCCTCCGCCGCCCGGACGAGCTCTTTTTCCGCGAGACTTTGATCTTTTGATTTTTCCACACCTCGCTCGGTCGCCTATCGCAGTAGGGCGACCGCACCCTTCTCCCTGGGTAACCGGGAAGAGCTTCACTGTAAATTCATTTCACCGTGTTCATCAACGAAAACGTTTCGCTCTAAGCCAGCTACTTAAACATCCCGATGCAAATTCGCGAATTCCTAATTATATGTTTCGAGGAAAGTTTCGGGGGGGGGGGGGGGGGGGGGGGGGCTTTGCGAATATGCGCTGTGTTTACCGCGAGTGAATGAGGTGTGTAACTTTTGACACGCTGTGATGAAGGATTCCGAATGTTAATTTCGCTCGCGAAAAAAGAATGCGGTCGACGCACTCCCTCCTCCCCCTCCCCTTCTCTAACTACCTGCACGCTGAATGCGTCGAATATGTTTTATTAAAATTGCGAAAAATTACGATCCATCCCAAAATAAAAAAAAATAAAAATACGAATACTCATAAATCTACATAAAAAAACGTTAGAGTTTTATGTGCATGACCTATTTTCGATATTATTTATTCTCTGCAAAGGATTCAACGGGCATCGTCGAATAGCCGCGCTGCTGAAGCTGTCGGTAGCATTGATTCAGAGTACTCGACTCGAACCAATAGATACAGCTGGGTTGTACTGGGTCGGACCGACATCAGGCAGCTTTGCAAAGTTCTACTTAGTTGAACACGGAGGCGGTGTATATACACAACCCGTGAGTATTACGTGGTGTGTAGCAACCGACCCCTTCCGTCCCACTCGACTTTTTCCCGCTTCTTCGCTCCTGTTGAGCGCTCGGGTCTATCGCCCGACGGCCGACGCAGCAGCGCTGTCGCTGCGCGCGCCGGACGAGCTCTCGCGCTGTCCTCTCAGCGAAAACCATTGCGCCAATCAGCGAAAACGATCGGGCTTTGTCTATACCCTAAAGGCAGCAACCGGCGTATTTCCGAGAATGGATAAGAAAAGGAGGCTCGCAGCGAAGCTCGTCGCGCTAACGCAAAATGTCTACACAGACGGACGGTGGTAGTCGCGTAGGTAGGTGCTTTAGTTTTTTTAACCCCCCAAGTGGCGTTTGTTTACGTCGCATGCGCACTGTTGGACCCCGCGCGCGATGTTCCCGCTGTCGCCCACCGCCGCTACTGCTGCTGCCACATCCCGAATCCCCGTGGCGCCCGCGAGCAATCCTCGCTCGCTCTTCCCTCCCAGTCGCCGGAAGGCGTGCGGATGTTTGACATCTCGGGCGCGCGCTTGCGTTTCGTAACTTCCGCTGATGTCGCACGGCAAACGGAAAATCCATTTGTGCATCGCGCGTGTGTCCGGCAACGCGAAAATGTGCGTTTTGCGATAAAAAAATCGCGAGATCCCGGCTTCGAATTTCGCGCATTGCAATCGTGACCGCGCGTCGGTTGTTCGTTGTCCTTCGTTCTCCGTCGGTTTCGCTCGCGGTGGACACAACGAAGTGTGATCGATTCGTCGACCGACTGACGAGTAATTAGCGCTTTAATAATAGATGTAATCACAGTTTCGCGGAACTGAGCGGGTCGGACGTAGCGTCGTCGCGAGCCGGTGGCTGCACGTGATAAGTGCGCGGAGAAGTGATTTTTTTTTGTTTCGTCATCGTTGCGATTAACAGATATCTCGACTCGTGTCCCTTCGGCGCTGATGGTGAAACGCGTCTGGCTGGAATACTTGACTCTTTCGGACTCAGACGCGGAAGGATTAAGTACGTACCGACCGTTCACCTTGAGACTGCTGCACATGGTGAGAACCTTGAATATTCGTTTTCTTTGGTTTTTCCAAAATCAAAACTGCGTATATTTCATTATTATCAATATTATAGTAATATCTTTAACTTGACACGAAAATTGCTGAAATAATTATGAAAAACATGACAATTGCAAGTCTCGTATTTTTTTTCGTGGAAAAACGTAAATTTATTTAAGCATCTATTAGAATCACGATCAACACGTACCACGCGTCATCACCCGCGGGATCGGTAATCGACCATGCGCCATTTTTTCCCCTCGGGTCAATTAAGCGCGCAATCATTTTCCGACTGATCTTCGGGGCTGATGGTTAAACACGTCTGGCTGGAATACTTGACTCTTTCGGACTCAGACGTGGAAGGATTAAGTACGTACCGACCGTTCACCTTGAGACTCCTGCGCATGGTGAGAACCTTGAATATTCTTTTCTTTTGTTTTTCCAAAATTAAAACTGCGTATATTTCATTATTATCATTATTATAGTAACATCTTTAACTTGACACGAAAATTGCTGAAATAATAACGAAAAAGATGACGATTGCAAGTCTCGTATTTTTTTTCGTGGAAAAACGTAAATTTATTTAAGCATCTATTAGAATCACGATCAACACGTACCACGCGTCATCACCCGCGGGTTCGGTAATCGACCATGCGCCATTTTTTCCCCTCGGGTCAATTAAGCGCGCAATCATTCCCCGACTAAAGAACCACCGTATATGTATACATATATTTATCTCCCTTTTTCCTTCGAAACGAAATTTCATCCCTCGCACGGATAAAAATAGAGCAGAAAATAGCGCGGATAAAGGACGGAGGGGAATATAAAGAAGAAGCGGAGGGAGGGAGAGGAGGTGCAATGTGTCCGCGGGAGACGCGGGTGTAGTGTCGGAGGCGACGATACGATCGAGAGGGCATTCAGTGGAATTTAATTATCACGGTTCGTTACGACTCGGGTCTCGGGGGCGGCGCGCAGTCTATCGATAACGGAGAACTCGGCGCGCGGCTCGCTATTTCTCCCTCTCTCTCTCTCTCTCTCTCTCCCTCAGTCTGTCTCACTCTTCTCTCTCTCGCACCGAAGGCGCCGGCGATTTCCAAGGTAACGACGGCAGTCGATACGCGACGTACAGGCCACCGCGTATAATAAAACATCGCGGGTCCACCGCGCGCTCTCCGTGTTCCTTCTATAACCGACATGGCGCTTATTAGGTTTCCGTCGTGTAGTTACGCGAGGGCAACGACGACGACGACGACGGCGGCGGCGCGACGAGAGCAGCAGGAACCGCGTGAACCGCGTGAACAGCCGAGACGCGCAAAATGCGCCACACCGGTGGACCAGATAGAGTGGCGCGATTATAGCAATAATAATCTAGAACATTACAAATACCGCTCGCCGGCTACGCCAGCCCCGCGAGTCAGGATAATTGGCTGCCAGGCTGCCGCAGCAGCAGCAGCAGCAGCAGCAGCAGCAGCAGCAGCAGCAGCAGCAGCAGCAGCAGCAGCTCCAGGGAAATTAATATTAAATGCCTCTCTGTAAATGTGATACAATTCTCGACGCGTTTCTCTCTCTCAGTCTCGCGTCTCGCGTGCCCCGTGGATTCACACTCGGCGCATTTCGCGTAAACCATGCTCATTGATTAACACACGAGCAAATTATAAGCAGGAAGCGTATACGTAGTGCGGGGCGGGCGGGAAGAGGCGGAGGGAAGCTGTGTTGTTGGTGGTTTTGGATAATTACAAAGTCGACGGGTGCACGCGCTTAACGAGTGCGTTACAATCTTTTAACGGCGTCACGTCGTCTTCGTCGTTGTCGCCATGGCTGCATGCGCGCGGTGACGGACATGACGCGTTTCATAATGCAGAGAGATAGTCGGAGTAAAATGACATAATTAAAATGGCAAGTACGGTGTCCGGGATGCGGCGCTCTGGGATTACGAGAGACGGTAGAATGTTTTGCTGCTATTTTTGTGTAACATCTTCCCCCACAGGTAACTTTTTTTTTCCACACCTGATATTTAAGGGGCTAGTACAAAAATATTTATACTCTTGGTTTTTTTGCGTCCTGAAAAATCGCCTCCATTTTACACCCAAGAAACTGTACTAGCCCTTTAACATGCAAGTAAGATAGAAAAAAATGCTTATACCGAATCACGAATAATATTTCCTACAACGTAAATTCCCAAACACATTGAATATCTGTTGAAAGGCAGTTTCCCCGTCAGAAAGGAGGACGCGTCTCCGTCCCCGAGCGTTTTCGCGTCAAAACACACTCAGTTCTCAAGGTCACCTGACGTGCACACGCAGCTAACGGTAGAAAACGCTCGTAATCCTAGCTCACATATCGTTCTCTCTTTCTCGTGTGCACATTTTCCAGGGGTTATTTACCGTTAGCCCGATAGTGCGCGTGTCCTCGCGGAGAGACCAGAAGCGCTGGAGAAACCAGGGGGGAGTGAGGGGAGGGGGGAGTACGCGTAATAAAGAGCTTCATAATTTAAAGCGAACTGTCGAGATAGGACTTGTATAAATTGTTTCGAGTTGGCAGGGTGGTCAGTATTATCGCGTCATCGGGATTACGAATGCTGGCGACTTCTCCCTCTATCTGCCCCCCTCCACTTCTCTTTCTCCGTTGTTGTCCTACACTGCTCGTTCTCTCTCTCGCACAAAACCCGACTACATCGCCACCGACACAGTAACCACCAGCGCAGCCAGCGACCGCCACACTCTGGCCACGCTCGGCGGGCGCTGCGCGCTGCTTATGCCTCGCGACTCCCGCTTCCTGCATGTTGCCCCCCCCGGGTTGAGGAGGGGCTGCCAACCAACGTGGCGCAGTCGTCGCGAGTATTTCTCGAATCTTTATTGTTTTCGGCGTTGGCACGGATCATCCCCCGAGCGTGAGTCGTATTCGAATGAAATGTATATATACTGGAGCTCTCTCGTACTATATATATGTCGTAGCTATATATATTACCTACCTACCGTATCTCCTGTACAGTTCTCTGCCTCCTCCGGCGCCGATGTTCGGCAGTTTTATCGGTCTCTTCATTTTTACCGCACGAACGCGCTTCTTTTCGTTTCGTCTCGACTGCAGTTTTGTTAGCAACGTTTTTTTTTACTTTCATTGAATATGTAATAATTATTAATAATTGCCAAGGCTGCAAATCCAGTTGTAGTCTTTGTTCGGAAAAACGTATGCAATTTTACGTCACAAGGCGTGGAAAGGGAGTCTTCCACACGCGAAGTGGTCGGAAAACCTTGCTTTTCAAGTCGCAGTGACGTAAAACAAATTATTCGTGTAACTCGGGCGAGTCCGACGAGATACTTTTTTCCAAACTGTATTTAAAAAAAATTACACACCCACGGAGTCGGATTACGGCGAAGCTGACGAATAGGTGTAGGTTTTTCCGGGGGTTAATACAACTGACGTCAAAGGGCGTCAGGCGGACTAGGAGCTTAATCAAATATTCGCGACGATGAGCTGAACGCGCGCGCGTGAGCCGCGAAAGCTGTGGAGTTCTCTCTTTTTCTCGATTTTATTAACCCCGCGGCGCATTTATCATATATTCCGTCGCGGGAACATGACGAGAAATTCACTCGATAAAAGGCGGCCGCTTATGCCGGGGACAGATTTCATCTGCCCCGCGCGCCCAGAAGCTCGGATAACCCAAGCGTACTTGTGTGCGCGCGCGCGCTCGAAACTCGTGCGAGCGCGCTGGCAGCTCGTTCAATTTCTCATTTTCACGCGCACGGAAACGCGCGAGAGAGCGAGAGAGATAGAGGCAGAGAGATATAGAGCGAGAGAGACAGAGAGTCGGAGGTCGCATGCACGGAACGAGACAGGGGCGAAAGAGAGTGGAGTGGGTGTTCTTTCCGGGAATGGGTTGAAGACGCTGGGAGAGATTCTGCGATTAAACTGCTCGACAAATATGTACCATCTGGTAGGTGACTCGTGAATCCATATCTATCTCCATCCGAATGTTCTACTTTATTCCACACACACTGTTTACCCCTCTCTACCCATTTGGTCATATAGTATATGGGCATATATTCAAGGCGACCTTCGTAACCCGATGACATAATTGCAAGGGATCTCTTACTTCTGTCCTCAAACGTATCTCGAGCATGAAATTGAAAATTCCAGAATCATTTTTCACGCATCGAAAAACCTACACATATAATGTGCCACAAAATATGCAGGAGAAATATCGAAGATATTTGCGGTTACAATGCGTTTAATATACTAATGTGTTTGAATATATTACGAGCATATATATATTCGACTTGCGGCGTAATATAACAGTGGAAATATCTCGCGAGTGACGACAACGTTGAGGTCTGCGCACTTATTATTATTATTTTTTTTACTTTTATGGTATATTAAAGGTAACTTAGATAAAGGTAAGTTATTATTTTATTGATATGCTAATATCTCTTCATTGAAGCTTTATAAGAGTATACTTAGATTATACTAAGAATATACTTCATATTAATTTCTCACAGCATGGAAATAATGTAGACGAACTACAAACACATAAATACAATATATTAGATTTATATAAACTACACTCGGAAGCTCAGTCGTAAATCAACGTAAAATCGCGCTCGCGCACTTTCCCCGTTTATCTTTTGAAAAATCTATTCTTCATGAAAATATCTTTTACGCGCAGGTTGAATCTCCGTTATGGGTCGCTCCCCGATGCCTTCCGAACTGTCGCAGGACGTTGTACATACAAGGATGATCCCCCCTTCCCCGTGATTCCGCACCTTCGCAGTCGCTTTTTCATTCTCCCCGGGCGTCATGAGTCGTTTTATTTCATCGCCCTCTTATGTTTTATTGAGCAGCTTTTTATGCTGTTGTCTTCCTTTTTTTTACGGCCACCGCGTCGGCCGGGTAACGACGACGACGTTGGGCTGTGCGTTTGCCCGTCGCGCCCCATCTGTATTTATTCTTAATCATTGCCTTCCCTTATATTATCCCGTTTCCCTTCCGCCTACATTCCGACCGTGACGTCTTTCTCGCGCGGAGTCCATGAATCATCGATCCTCGACCTACCCCGCGGGCACTGCGAGGCTCTTAGGCTTTCTGCTGCTGCTGCTGCTGCTTCTACGGATAAGGAAAATTTATCGTATCGCAACACTCGAACTGAAAAAAAACAATGTTTTTATTGTCCTTACAACAAAAATAGCAAATAATTCAGTGAAGTTGTTGTTAGATTTACAGAAAAAAAGTTTTTCTTGCAAAAAAATTCATTTTGACACATTAAAAAAACCCTGAAGAATCGTCCTGGGGAAAAAATCAAAACCGCAATAAATCTCATAATTCCTGCCTGTTTTCACGTGATATTCGTCTTTAGCCGCGTGTCCGTCGAGAGTCGTGAAAATGAGCTCCCGAAGTATTTGACAAAATACTCCACGCGGAGGAAGCTAAAGGGTTAAAGGTTTTCCAACTTGATTTCCATTCGTTTGAGGAGCGGCTTCTCCCGTGTGTACGTATAGAGAGAGAGAGAGAGAGAGAGAGAGAAAAGTCGGCGCTGGGCTTGTTTGCCATTGACGTACGAGGCGAGAAACGATTTGGATGTATTCAGGGCGAAAGGCTTTCTTCTCCCTCCCCTTCCTTCTCCCTCCTCGCTCCCTTCCTGCCTCGTTGAAAAAGTTTGTTCAGGCGCCGAGTTAGATCCCGGAGATTCGAGTGAGTGAGAGAGAGGGAGAGGAAGAGGGAGAGAAAGAGAGAGATTCGTCGTACCTAGACTAGACTCGCGCGTCTTTCCATTGAAAGCTTTCTTTCGGGTTTGTCCCTGACGGATCGACTTATCGCGAGTCTTGCAGCTCTTTCGTCGTTCCATTCGTTGACGCGTTTGCGAGAATGGACGACGAGAGAGATTCGCACTCCGGGGCGAATGAAGGCTCGAAGAATAAGTGACGACAAGAAGGTGTTGAGTGGGTACAAATAAGGCGAAGAGGAGAAAGAGGAGGAAAGGAAGGGCGAGGGAAAGGAGGAGGAGGAGAAGAAGCGCAGGGACGAATGGAGAACTCGGGCTGGTCCGTAGGTCGAGCTGTCTCGGGACGATGTCCGCGTGTGTATAGAGAACGAGCTGGCACTATCCGAACGACTGGGAAATCTGGCTGCAAAGCGATTCGAGTATAAGCAGCGAGTGTACAATTGTTGCTGCAGATAGAGGAAAAGAAAGAGAGCAAGAAAGAGCGAGAAAAAGAAGAAAATTTCCATACCAGGGGCTGAAACCTGCGAGGCTCGAGCGCAGCCTCAGACTCGAGCAATACAAAGAACTCGAAGAAACAGAGGACAAAAGGACTCGTTGGGTATCTTTACTGGATTCTTTTTCAGAACAAAAGCTAATCAGCGTCGATATATCTTTTTTATAATCTTTCGTCACATCGAACAAATTCTTTGATACTCCTGAAATAATCTTGACACGTGGTAAAAATTGAAACAAAATTAGCACTTGTGCCTGAAAGTTCTTCCTTCATTAACGATGAAAAATTAATGATCCCAGACAAAAGGTATAATTACATTTCACGAATATATTCCCGAGAAAATCATCCACTATTTTACTCAGACCGACGATCCGACTGCCAACGGATTTTCTCGACGCGGAGAATTCACCGTCGCCGTCGGTGGAAACGGCGAGGGATATATTCGCGACTCGAGAGAAAAATCGTCAAGCCACCACCGGCAGCAGCAGCAGCAGCGAGAGAGAAGCGAAGATACGGCACACGCAACGCGTGCGTCGTCGCAGGGAAACATAAAGACTTGCCAGCCGTAAAAATGGAAAGCGCGAGGCGAGGCGAGCGAATAAAACGCGCCCGATCGGAGGCGGCTGGTCCCGCCGTATAACGTCGAACCTCATGAAACTTTCAAGAGGCGCGAGGAGCGTCGCAGTCGTATCCTCGGGTATCTCCGCGCCATCAACGCGAACGTCGCAGCAGCAGCAGCGGCAGCAGTCACGATTATTCCACACGTCTTCTGCCTGCGGAGTCGCCGGAAGTGCGTCGCGGCCTCCGAGTCTACTCCCTCTGCACCTTTTGGATCGCGAAATTGCTTCGAATTCAGCTTCGAATTTTTCATACATCACAAAATTCCCCAGCAGGAAAATGAGCTGCCTTGTTGCCAGCGCTTTCCATACATATAAAAAAAAATCGCGATTTTTTCGCAAGCTCTTCGAACTTTACAACCCGACGGAAGAACCACGCCCGAAATAGTCCGGACTCCCGATCTCTGCGATTCTTATCAGCGGATCCGAGCTTCGAAGCATCGGGACTACAGAAGGAACTCCGCTTCTTGCCCTTCGACCTCGGAGCTTTATCCCTCGAGTACATAATTCTCGCGTCCGAGCCTATCAAATGCGGCCGTTTGTCGGCCCGGATTTCGCGCTAATGGTCGATTGAGGCCGCCGTTTTAGCCTTAATCGTTGCTTACCAGCTTCACCGGCAGCGCGACTGAGCTCTTCTTTCTTTTCTCTCGCATTTTTTTTTCCCTCCAGTATTTATTCTTTCGCTCAATCTGAAATGGTTAATCACCGGACCACACAGGGCGTTTTTTTTCCCCCATAGACCGTTTCGAGGATTTTTGTGAGATTCCGCGATTAGCGATAAAGTTAACACGCGTTGGCTTCCTGCATCCGCACTGAGAAAATCGAGAGGCGGGAAAAAAAGAGAGAAAAAAAAAAGATGGACAGAGGTGGAGATGAGCGATGGATAAGGAGCATCTGCTTCCCATTTCCCGCTTCCTTTCAAGGATCTGCGCGGGGACTCGATGAGTATAGACTGGCCCTCATCCCATCGAGTCGTTCTTGTATTCTCGTGTCGTTTGTACGTTTTCATTCTACACAGCTAACTTGTCGCCCGTCGGTCATTACTCGTGCTCGACACCCACCGTCGAGTTGCACGACTTTTCTCTCTCGGCTCTGCGGTCGCGCTCTTGTTTCTCGATCTGTCTCGAGTTCGCTTTGCTCGTTCGCCCACCGCGCGTCGTGGCCAATCGAAGCGAGGCGCGCGCGAGTCTTGCATCAGCAGTCTGACGGTGTATAAGCCGTGCATGATGGGGGGGGGGGGAGGCTCTCGGAGGTTGGCAAAGAGGCAAAGAAAATCGTGGGACACCGTGATCGGTAGTTGCGGATTTCACCGATACCTCGGGGTCTTTTGTCTTTTGTTCGTACCCTCTGGCCTGTGGTTTCATCGACCTTTCCGGCGGGTCGGTTGTATTATGAGGCATCCCACACCAATTCCACCTAGCTGTGACCCTCACCATTAAAAAGGAAAAAATTCTTTGAGTGCATTATGAAATGACGAAAAGAATGACTATAACATATTTTTAGATTTTTTTTCGAAAGTTCTGGTGGTGGTAATGATCGAAAGTTATCATTTATCTGTTAGCCGTTATCAATTGCATTAAAATACGAAGACTTAATGCAAAAATAATTATGTGTGTACAAATATATTGGAAACGAACGTGTGAAAGTGATTGCCGAAACAAAAGCTCGCGATGAGACTGTGGACGAAGGGTCGGCCAGCGCAGCAACAGAGCCTGCACGGTATTTCCTGTACAGGGTGATGCAGAATTACTTTTCATTTTTATATAAGTTGGTTCATTTAACTTCGTGTACGATTTGACGAATAAAATGGCCGGTGATGTACAATGACTTCGTCCTCTTAATCGATTTTTGTCAGCATTTTTTTTTCACGTGTATTTAAATTGCACATAATGAATTATGATAAATGGGCTGATAACGAAATAATAATCGCGAGCTGAAAAAGGAAATGCCCAGTACCTTTGGTTAGATTGGACGTCGCCAAGCAAAAAAGGTAAAAAAATCATTCTGAATCGTCCTGTACAGGCGCGAGAGGCTTTTCAACTTTTTCAAGCCGTCAACCGCGGCTCCGCGTTGCTGATACGATGTACACAACGCACAAACCGCCGCGAGTGCGAGGAGAACAAAAGATCTGCAAGTTTTGCGCTCTCGCGCCTCGTGACACGTTTTTCTTTTTCAATTTTTTTGTTTTTTGTTTGCTAAAAGCTAGCTAGCCGGTGTTAGCAGCAGTGCTTTTCAGGTGCGCACGGTAATGTAGGTCACCCGTCGTGCGCGAACTTGCAGCCGGGAGGCCGCCTACTGCGCCGTTTTCTCTCGTACCTCGAGAATCGCTCCTTTTTTATTTTTTTTTTATTCGCTCCGTGTTTCCTCGCCCGCACTTTTCAACCATCGACCTCGGTCAGCGCGCGCGAGATTTCGTCGATGGCTTCGACGTTTTTCTTCCCTCTCGGTTTTTCCCATCGTCGGGACCTCGTCGGAGCGGTAAAACGCAAACCACATCGACTCCGGAGCAAACCGAACCATCGAGATTAAACTTGGCCCGTTATTTACGAGCTCGGTATTATTTAATCAGCGTTAATGGAGGCGGAAAAATATACAAAAGGGTCGTTCGGACGAGTCGTGAATAATCCATGTGGACTGTTGAAACGCGTCATAAACATGGAGGGCCTGTTTATTGCGCGCGGGATATGTCACGTGAAATTATACTATTACACGCGGTAGCTACCGTTTAATTATGTAATTTCGGCTTTGCGCCGAAAATTAGGTAAAAACTCGCGCGGTGATTTCTGTTTCGTTGTGGAAAAAGATTTTTGGCTGGATGATATAAATAATTTTCGGCGAATTCAGGAAACTTCAAATGCGACCGGAATCGGCAAGACATATTTTTTCCGTTGAACGAGATTATGTTAAAAAAACTATAATTGCGATAATAACCCTAAGGTTGTTTACAGTGATGTATCATCTGTGATATTTTATTCCCTCGGAAAAATAGCTAATCCCATTAAACATCCGAGGTGCGGTCCGTGTAATACATCAACCTGCAGCGATCGTTCTATTTTTCTCTGCGAAATCGCGGAAGTGCAGAGAGCGAGGGTCGCGCGCGCGCGCGTATTTACTGAAAATATACTTCGGTAACGTTCGCGCGCTCGATGAGGTCTATTATCCGCCATCTCAACTGGAATAAAAGCAAACGACTGGCTCGTGAAATCACAAGCCCGCGATATGAAACTGTTGCTTGATAAGTTATACCGCGTTGTCCGTTACGCGCCGAGCGCCGAGAGCCGAGCGACGCGTATGCCCGTTAAGATACAATTTGTGGACCATAAAGCGCGGAGAGCGAGCGAGCGGACGCGGAGAATCGCGTCGCGTCCCTTAACGTCGCGAGAGTGGAAATGGAGTTATGCGCGTTGTTGTCGTATCCGCGTATTCGCGGGGCAATCTTCCCCCCTCGTTCTACGCGAACCCAGTCACTCGTATCTCATCCAATAGAAACATATCTACCGGTAGCGCAAAAGAAAACACACCGACCTTTATGCGTACCAGCGACTAGAGAAGGAACACAAAAAAAAAAAAAAAAAAATGTAAATAAAAATGCACTTTTGTGCTATGAATTTCCAATCGATAATTAAATAATTGAATAACATCTGCTGCGGTGATTAGCGACCAGAAAATAATTGCAATCCACTGATGGTTCAAAATTAACATCCAAATAACGAGAAATTTTTTATTCCTCGGCGGTATTTAAAAAATTTCACGAAACGCTTTCGCGTCTTTGTTTTTCGTCGACCTTACGTCTGGTGGCAAAATTCCGTTGCGCACCTGGAGAAGAAAAACAAATAGAACAAAAAAACACCGCAGAAAGTACGTGGTCGGTGGATATATTCGCATTTTCCGACATTTCATTCGCTCGGCGAATTCGCCTCCGTCTTGGAAACTCGGGCAAACTGGGTCTCTCTCCCTCTCCTTCTCCGTTTTTTTTCTCTCTTTCTTACTCCGTGACCGAAGTCTTTCTATTTGAAAAATGTTGTTCTCGTTGTAGCTGAGGCGCAGTGCTCAGGGAGGCCAAGGCAGGCAGTACGATGTGCGCGGGGCGGGGGTTGGTTGGTGCTTGCTCCTCTTCTCTTTCCTGGTGATGCGCGCCAGGCTGCCTGAAGAAGTGGAGTTCTCATGGAGTATCTCACCGGTGCATAGAACGCTCGCTCGCTCGCTCCGCCACGTTGACTGGGCGCCCAGCGCGCGCTACCAGCGTCTTCAGCGCTGAAAGCTTCTCGCTTTCTCCCACCGCGTTTTTCGCTAAATGTATATTTTCCGGTACATTAGACGGCCGAGTTTCTCGCAATATCTTTTTCTCGCTCTCTCTCGTCTTCTCTCTCGTCTCGTTTTCTTGGCGATTTTTTTTCTTCGCTCGACCAGTTTCTTCTCCCGGTAGAACCAGAATCAACGGCAGCAGCAGCAGCAACTCCAGGTTCTGCGGTGGCGCTGGGCAGCATCGGTGCTGTTTCTCCTTTTTTCTCTTCCCGTTGCACTCGGGAATATCGCCCAGTCTGTCCGTCCGTCCGTCCATCCATCCGTCCGTTCGTCGAGTTTCTTATACCACTCGGTGTTTTCCACCCGGAGTTGGCGAAACACACGAAGCTGCACGGGTCTCGCCTCGCGCGAGTCTGCGGGAAACTTTTCCACGCTGGCAAAACCGTCTCGCGCGCGCACATGCAGCTTTGGTCATTACTCAGAAAAGTGCTGGACCGCCCGATCTCGCGGGTTTACCGCTCGCGCTGCTGCTGCTGCTTCTGCTTCTGCTGTCGTTGCTCGAGAGGCGGCGGAGGTTATTTCAAGGAGGTTTAAAGCACCGGTGAGGCGATCGGGGGTTTGTATGCGGCCGACGCGGCGGCTGATTCCCCGCGGAGGTTGCGAACGTTTTATTCGAGTTTCACTCGGACGGAAGGAAAAAGGTCACTCAATTATTTTCGAATCCTCGGTTTTTGAAAAATTAAATACTTTCCTTAAATATCGGTGGTTTGATGGCAGCGGAAGCAAAAAATTCCTCTCGCTGTGATTATCTGTCGAGTCGAATATTCCTGCTGCGGGTGTAATTTTTTTTTTATAATTACAATATTTCTGTTACAAGCATAAATTTGCTCGTCTCACTTGTCAGATTATAACGAAACGAACGAGAACGCTTTGCGATTTCTCGCGCGCACGGATCGACGGTTAATTTTTCCGACGGGCGCACGAAACAGGGGCAAAATCCGCGGAAATGCGAATTACGGGACGGCAATGTACGATGAATTGCGAGTGAATGGTCCCGCCGTTACATATACATGCGATTTTACGCCGGTTCGGGAATTCTCGGTTTTCTACGCACGATGCAACGAGAAAATCGGTCTGCTTTTTTTTTTCACCCTGTTTTATTCTCCGCTCTCACTGTTTTCCCTTAGCGCACGCGGATATTTAATTCAACGCCGAGATTTCTCGGATTAACTCGGTGGACTACGAAGCGGCGATCGTTGAAATATTTACTACGCGCGCGACTAAATCTCCTTCATTGTGAAAACCGGCGCGTATCGCGATGCAAAAAATCTATTATCACTCTTGTAACCGTTTGAAACGCGTATTTTTATTGTTTCAGTCGTCTGCGCCACCCGGGACGTCGCGTGCTTGTCGGATATTGTCGGGAAAAATTCACGTGTGGCTAAATTTCGTTACAATGAACTGAGCGGTGAAATTTGTACCGCGTTTTCGTTGCCACTGCGGGAAATCTCGAGAAAATTAACGTTCGAACGATCGCGCGAAATTCTTTTTCCAATTTATTCCTCACTGACGTCGAATTTATTCCGCGGTTTCTGCGATATTCCCAATGTCCGATACTTTGTCAGACAGAAATTACGAGATTCGAAAGTCAAAGTGGTCATTTTTTCAACATTTACAAAATATCAAAATCATCCTTGCGAAAATTGTAGTATTTCAATTCTTTCGCGGCATAATTTGAAAAAATAAAAATTGACTGCGCCGATGCTAATTGATACGATGAATCATCTCAAGCGAGGGTCGCGTCGCACATAATGCGTGTCGCTTTCTGCTGGTCTGTACTAGCGAGGGTAACTAGATCAAGGGTGAGAGCAGGATCCCAGCGGCAGCAGAGATCATAGCACTCACGTTTGGTGTCGCCTATTGCGAGCGTGGGTCCACCCACCCCGAGAGATCCACATACACAGTAGCCGGTTAGTCGTTCGGGGTGCTCGAGAGACGTTAGCGAGCGCGTGATCGAAGGAGAAACCCTGAGTTTCGTCTACTTCAACGCTCGGTGGATGTGAGTTATTAGCGTTACGTTAGACGTCAGCCGCAGCCCCCGCGACTCCTCGAGAGAGCCGCGCGCACTATCTTCCCGGTTGTTATATATACGTATATAGCAGAGTACATATATAGAGCGCGGGACGCGCAACGTCGGATGCAAGACAAATGTCTCACTCGACGACGACGACGACGACGACATTGCAAACGCTGGGAGGCACAACACCATCCTCGCTTCCTCACAGGAGCGGCACACACAGAGCGAACAGAGCGAGGGAATTCGCTGGGAGGCCATAGGAGTGAGCGATAGTGCGCGAGAGGATATGAACTCGGGATGACTGTATAATGTATGCGTTGTTGGTTCGTACGTTCCGCACGCTAAGCCGAGAGTTGCAACGGTTTAACGCGCGAAATTCACTTCTCGATTTTGGAAAAGCTTCGTGCGACGCACGATTTTTTTGTACGTTTGATTTTTCGGAAATTCTAGATCCGGTCTCTGGGCCTAGCATTACCCAAACCGCGGTCACGAAATTGTTTTTTTTTTAAATCGACTTACAACGTATACCTAAATAAATAAAGCGGTGACAATGACTGCGATATTTCGAAATTGTCGAGCCACCAACCTTTTAGCAGGGGATTTAATATTGATCATAATTTACGCGTAAAAGAATTGCCGTCTGTCACGCCGAGAGTTCAAACAATTTAATGCTCGCAATTCTTTTTTCTCGCTCTTGGAAAAAGTCTCTCGTCCGTCCGACGTCTCAATCCTTCAATGGCTCGACGAAGCCAATTATTCCAATGTCGAGACGACACAACCGCGCTACGAGGATTTCGCAGTGGCGCGAACGCAAACATTGCGGCTTCGTTCGTCGGCCGCGGGGAGTCGCCACGTCTCTTTCTGCCGGGAATAATTGCGCCTGTCCAACTTTTTCAATTATTTCCCCGTTTTATGGCCGAAAAATACTTTGAAAGCGCGAAAAAAAAAAAGAATCGCAGCGAGAATTCTACACGCGAGTTGAATCGACGTTATCGATTCTCCCGCACCTGGCACGTTGATCTTCGGGCAGGAAATCGAAAGAGAAATTCTCCTCGCGTATTCGCCGCTTCTCCCGTTCTCTCTCACTCGCGCGGGGAAGAATTTTTATTCTCCGGAAGCTGATTCGCGGGGCTACGAGCGCCGACGATTTAATTGGATATTGGTGTCTTGGTCGTCGAGTGACTCGCGCTCTTCAACTTTTTCCACAATTTATATTATCGATCTGCGCGCCGATGCCGACGGCAGCTTCGCCGAGCGGGTTTATCATCTGTCTCGGTGGAATTTCCGCGAGCCCTGGAAATACCCGAGAGCTTGATTCGCTTTTTTCCTCGTCATCTCGACTGCAAATATATATATTTCTGCGATTGACTGGAAAAGGGTTAGCCTCATTTCCAAAGGGTAGGCTTCAATTCCTGGGATTGACTGGACGATTTTTTTCTCGCCTTTCCGCAATAAAACAAAATATATAAAAAATCAAACTTCAATATTTACAGGTTTGTATTTAAATATTTTATACATTCTCGAATATAAAAATATGTTGCTGAACAAATAAATTGATAATATATCAAACGAGTATTTTCAGCTCTTCACAAATTTCTGAAGTCGCCAGGCGTCTTAAATCCGCATCAGTTCCAAGTGCAGTCGATGCGTGGAGAAACAACATTGCGCGTCGTCGAGTCGAAACAACTCGGGCGGCGGGATGTGCCATACGTGCACGACTGACCGCACGCGCAAGCAGAGGCACAATAAATAAAGTATTGTCAAAGGGAAAACGAAATTCGACGCTGCCGCTTGAGCTGCGGCGGCAGCAGCAGCAGCAGCATAAAGGCCCCGCGGACCAGCTCGAGCGCGAATATACGAGGGATACGTTTCCAGCGATGCGCGCGGGACGCGTCGTGTGATCAATCTCGCGCGCTGCAAAAGGCCGAGAACGAAAAGCGAAGGAGGAAAACGCAAAAGAAATGGCGTTAGGACGAAGCGTCGCGAGGCTCTCGACGCGTTGAGGCAAGTAGCTCGGCGAAATATCAATATAGACTCTCGATTCGCTTATTCTCTGCTGCACCTTTCGCTTTCTTACATCAAGAGCAATGATTTTCGTTCCTTGTCAAATGTTTCTTCAATTTGCCGCACCAGTTTTTTTTCCTGGGCTAGAAAAAAATCATCAGTCTCTCAAAAAAATTAGTAGTTCAGTAACCAAATTTCATGCCTAATAAAATAAAAATAAAAAATTAGTCTCCCCCCGTTTTTTTCTTTTCTCAAAGTCGGTATATTTTAATAATCCTTGTGTGTTCAAAAAACTACAGGAAAATCCGGGACTGTACCGAAGGCGTCTGGCATCTTTATCGACGTCTAGTGGCTCCTCGAGAATTCGACGAGGCTTTCGAGAAGAGACGAGAGCAAGTCTCCCTTCCCCCTAAGAGCCGATAAATCTGTTGTCCAAATCTGCAGGAGAAAAAGGAGAAAGAACGCTTGGAAGCTCATCCAAAAATGGCTGGTGGCGACCGCGGCGACGACAGCCGTTAAAGGTCGGACCTTAATGACTCCAGTACGGTCCGAGTTTGCACCCCCCGCCGCTTCGGTTAGGCGCTGCCGAGGGTCACGCGAGGGTTCCACGTTGAATTGGATGTACATTCATCTTGGCTTGGGGCTCGGGGGCTTCCGACGCTGCTGCTGCTGCTTCGAGTGGCGCATAAACCTCCACTCAACAGCCGTACACGTATCCACCGGGCGTGTTGCTCGGCTCCCCGAGCTTTCTGCCGCTCGTCTCACATACAGCGAAGAGCCAAGGATCCGTCCGCGTCCTGCACACACATCCTCGGACGGTGATGGAATACGTGCGTCGACTGCGTTTCCCGGTTTGTACCTGCTTTATACCCGGCCACTTCACTTATCCGCACTCCGAGGAAAACTTCCGGTTTTCGTTTGTCGCCCAGGTTTTGTCACCTTCTCGGCTTTTCCTTGTACGCCCCCCTCCCCTCCCCTCTTTCCCTCACCAGTCCTCCTGAGTCTCCGTCACTCCACGAGCCTTCGGGCAAAATGGCGAAACCAGGTCGCAACGTGCTTTAAATTTTGAGTAATTTTTTTTAAGATTTTTTTTTTTCACCCTGTAAATTGCGACTAATCAGATACATTTTTTTTTCTTTTTTCAGATGGAACCCGCTATGTGTACTATGAAAGTTTTTATTCTGGAAGAAGAAAAGCGGAGCTTTACAGTGCGGAGCTTGCGGGACCGGGACACACGAAGAGCTACTGGGAAGAGAATCGCGGCAGAGTGGAAGGCGCCTCGTGCTAAAGCTCGCACCCGTCGATTTGTTATCACAGCGGCGTTGATGGTGTTTGCCTAACAAATCCGGAGGCGCGGGCCGGCTGGCTACGGTCTCACCGGCTGCTGCGCCGTCGTCGCGAGTGCGAGCGGCGGCGGCGACGGCCTCGACGCCCTCGGTGGTTCTCACGCGGCCGCGGATACTGCGTTGTTTCTCGAGTGTAGACGAACGGATTCCTCGCCGACCTCCGACGATGAAAGTCTCTCTTGCGCTTGGAAAAACATTGTAAACACCGCGGATGGAAGGAGGAGCGTGACACTGTCTCAATGTTGCGCGTGGGCGCATAAGTTTTCCGATGCACTTCACCTCGCTGTAACTGAATTTGTATCTAATACGTACTAATGACATGGACAGCATTAACAAAAATGAGGATTTTGTTACACTACAAAGAAAAGAAAATAATCTCGCTGGCTTGGAAAATGTCTGTGGTCTGGAAAAAAATAGTATTTTTGTTGGAGTAGAAAAAAGTGGAGGAAAATGGATTAATTACTTTGTGCAAGTAAAAGATTTGCTGATCTAGGAATATATTTTTTTAACCTGGCTGAACACTTTTGCTGTACTAGCAAATTTTTTTTTTGTAGCAAGTTTTTTTTGTTGGTTGGCCAGCAACTAAGTCAAGCTGAGAATAATCATTTTTATAGTAGCACCGACCATACGTTTCGTTCTATCCCATTTATTTTTTCCATGTACAGATTCGGATTCCAAGTGTTCAGATTCCGAGTTGAACATCGGTATCAGAACGAAAGGGGGCCACGGGTGAAGAGTGGCAGAAGCAGCTAGCGGTGCCGCGTCCAACGTAGGTTCAACGTGTGGGAGGGCGTACGTCGGACGGGGTGAGGAAGAGGAAGAGGGAGAGAGAGACCGGGCTTAAATCCTTCCGGCAAGCAACCTATATCTCGAGGTGCTATAAATCAGCCTAAGATTCCGGAAATTTACGCGCGACCCGGATCTACTCGCGGCGATCATTCCTTCCCGAGGTGATCGAGGGTTGCAGGAAACGAGAGATTCGCCCTCGTTGGCGGCGCCGGTGGTGCGATGCGATTATGCGCACCTTGCAACGAAAAGAAAAAAGGATTCCATAGACCGCCAGCCGTTTTTGAGCAAAACGACGGCAAACCTTGAGGGAAAATTTCGAGTGCTTAAAAAATGGCCGTAAACTTCGCCTGAAGAAATCCAATATGTTTTATATCGAACATTTTTTATTCAATTTGCCTGAGAACCTCCCCTTTATTAAAAACATTTACAAAAATACAAAAAAGTCTCAAGAAATAACTGATCCTATCAATTTATCCTCAATTCAGATTCATTCAGATTTCAGTCTCTCACTCTCCGTCTCTCGCTCGTTCGCTCGTTCGCTCGCTCGCTCACTCGCTCACTCGGCCCCTTTGAAACGTCAACTGCCACGAAGCCTATTATATTCGAGGCACGTTAGTAAATCGTGGGAGCTCGTGATTCTCAGAACGACTATCCCCAGTGGCTTCCGAGCAGACACGCGTCACCTCCTCTACGTATTACGTAAGCAGCGACGCGGAGCGATGTGCGCGGTCTATAGACAGCATCCCGCGGGATTTCTAAGTAGGACAATAATTAATGCGACGTATTTCATCGGCAAGTTCGGGTAGAGCCAACGACGCCTTCTGCATTACCCCTCCTGATATAATATTACATAATCACGCGAAATTCTACCTCGTGACGTGGGGATATTAGATAAATGTTATCAACAAAAAGCAAAAGAAAGAAGATTACGCGTTCCCACTGTCAGACTCCGCGGTAAATATTCCATTTAATTATCCAAATCTATGAAAACGCGAAAAAAAATAGTGGCCATCTCGTGGCGAGGCACCCCACCGCGCTGCCGCATTATGCTGCTGCGCTGGATTTATTAACACCACATTTTCATCAATGCGTTTGCGGGTCGCCGAGCGTGCCCCGAGCATAATTAATTCCCACAAGTAAATACACGGTGTACCCGGGTTATGGTTGTTCCAAGTGCGCATTGTACTGTCGTGCATTATCGTTGCTTTTAATATCCTCGTCGAATTGAAACCGCGGCGCCGCTGTCATGCGACTGCCGCAGATATTTGCGGTTAACGTTTATATATATAAATACGCAGGGTTTATGAATTACGAGGGGTCGCGATGAATAACTCTATGACCAAAACGGGAGTTCTCACTATTTTGTCCCTAATGAAATGGGAAGATAATACTAATACGAGGAGATTAATCAAGTAATATTATAATTGAGTTACGCTTTTGCAGGAGGAGCGAACGACCAGACAATTATTTGTCAGCATCATCATCATCGTCATCGTTATCGTCATCATCGTCATTGGCTCCGTGCCTCGAGGGTCGTCGGCCTCGTCGCGAACGTCGTTCAGCTCATTGCCATGGATATAGCCGCTGCGTATTTCAAATGAGCCGCGAAATACACCTAAGGGGGCTGTCGCCGACTGATGGAATGGGTTACGGACCTTACGGTTCAGCTGCCGGGCTGAGCTCGATGCTCCGCTGTGTCGCGTGCGACCGGCACAACCTCATTAATTGGGATAATGAGTCGTGTAACGTCGATCGATTATACTCGCTCGTATCTGGAGTTGTCAGGTTGATCAAGCAAATAATATATATTGCTAACGAAGCGTGGAAACTGGGAGAAGCTCGTATGGCCGAGCCAATCGTCACTGAAGGCATAAGCAATTTTCTCGTCGAGGGGACCGACCCTCCTGATCGTTATCCTGATAAAATATGTCTCACAGAATACTCAGTTTCGTTTGTATTAATTTTTTTTCTTTTTGTTTGTTTTAGTTTACTCGGTTTCCTCAATATTTCGACGTGTGTAAGACGAAGCACGCGACACATCATCATCAGTGCTTCAAAAGCAGCAGTTATTTTCTCCAGCTTCACATTTCATGGAGATCATGCCTCCCGAAGTCTTTCAGATTTTTTATCCGAAGTGAAATTAACCGTCGTTGAAGGACAATTGTTTTCAAGTTCGGTAAGTAGATATATGCATTCATGAGCAGCCGTTCATCAAGCTAGGAAATAATTAATATAAAATTCCACGCTGTTCCACGCACTTTGTACTTGCCACCGGTTCACTTCGTTACACTTTTCCAGGTTTGCCCCGGGGGCGACAAAAAAGTGTCGACGATCAGCCAAACGCCCGAGAGTGAAACGAAAAGGAATAAAAAAAAATACGCCCCTGGTCTATCTCAATCTGCGTGGCGCTTTTTGTTCCGTCGACGCGGGCGGACAGCGGGAGAAAGGTTAATTTAAAAAACCAAGTGCGGTGCCACCATCGAGGCTTTTCTTTTTCCTGTTTCAACCGAGAGAGGAGCTGCTGCTGCCGCCGCCGCCGCCGCTGCTGCTGCAGCGAGGGATGCGTCGGGCCATCCGAGGGAATGCAGATCGAGCGGATATACATGCAAGGCGACCGGGAGAAGCGGAAAACGAACCGAATAAGCCAGCACGCGTGGAAAACGGAGGCGAGTGAAGAGCGGCGAGCAATTTCGCTCGGCAATATCGCCGCGCGCTCGTGGGATGATGGCCACGTTTACGCGAGCGCCGGGGCTTTGGGACGCAGTAAGGCAGATTTTAGGAGCCTCGAGTGACACTAACCGATCAGCGTGTGTTCCGCGTTATCTGCCGTATTCCATACAACCGTACCGGCTGTGTATATATACTCCCTCCCTCTCCCTCACTCTTCCTTTCCGTCTCTCACGCTGCTTCGCTATATCGCCGCTCACTTCTCCATCCACGACAAAGTAACGAGCCCCACGTCCTCTCTCGTTCATCTCGAATCTTCCCAATTATCCGCAGCTATCGTAAACTCCGTTCGCGCTCGCGCTTCGAGACTCCCAACGACAGAGAATAACGCGTGTCCCTCTCTCGGTGTCGGTGCAGTGTTTTACGAGCTATTCGACGCGCGATTTATCGGCCGACAGTCAATAGTCGTATATTTGCGTGTCTACCTAGACGTCGAGTCGCGGATTTACAATGTCTTTCGTTTCAATGAGCAACACTCGAGTAGAAAATTCACGTTCAATAGACAAGGATTCTTATAATTTTTTCAATCTTCATTTTGTTTATCAGCCAAGGTTTTAAGCCACAAGTTGGAGTTTTCGTGTAGTCTACCGAGGGTAGTGCCTCGCGAGTGTGGATATACGGAAGATACTGTCGAGCGGCGTCTCGGAATGTCTTCCACTTGTAATACTCTTAGGGAGGCTCGAAATTTCGTCTCGTGAGAAATGCAGCTCACGAGCAGTGGTCTCTTTCGCCGCGACAGTGACGTAAAATCGAATTACGCGGCATTCTCGCCAGACAGCCCTGTTTTTTTGTTTCGCTTCGAAGCTTCTCTTTTCTCGCGAAATTCGTGCGAACACCGCCGCGAGTGTTCGTGCGGTAACTTCGTGTACCACCCTACAACGCGTCTGCCTTCGTGGCCATCGTCGTCCCTTGGCCCTCGCTGACGCAATACGCCAATGCGACTCGAAATCTTTGCCACGTCGGACCTCGGATCGGATGGCGCCGGTGCGTCGACCCTTTGCCGCAAACTCGCGTACGTCCCTGCAAGAGTTTCCACGGTACACGTGTCACTTACCCGCGTTTGCTTCGTCTGTCCCTACGTTCGTCTATAGCGCTTAAATCGACGTTGTTTTCATCCCAATCACTGTGCGATGTAAACTTTTTTCTCTCTCTGCCTCATTTCCCTTTGTACCTCGCGGGTCGATAATTCCACCGTCGAGCTCTGCCAGAAGATTGCAGCCTTTCATAATTCCTATATGTCCGCAAGAGTTGATTCTGTAAAATATTTACAATACAAGAAAATAGAGAAGAAAAGTAAAGTATAATGTCGCGACGTCGGGCTAAAAATATTCCTGAAATAAGCTCATTCTCTGTAAAAAATAATTGGATAGACAGTCCCTCGAGCCGCGACGAAATTAGTCGGATCGACCAATTAATTGCCCGAGTCGACGAATTATTTGGTCGACCGGACAAATTAATTGGTACCAACCAATTTCGCCTCGCGGCCTCGCGTGCGACTATGCAAGTCGGCTGGACCAACTAATTATTTTTCTCTACCCCACTCCTAGATCCCTCAAAATTATGCTTTCAACCTGCCACTACATTCTACCTACTATACCCATACATATATAAAAAAGAAAAAATTGAATGAAATGAAAAATCAGTAGAATCGTCGCGCAAGAGTTCGACTCTCGATATATCCGACTTTATGTGCGTCTATCTCGCGCTCGGGACTTTGGAAGTCGAGCGCAGACGTGATCGATCGAGGGTGGCGGACGGGATATCGAGGAGAACAGCCAGCCGACTACCCCTCCCCCCACCCCGGGGCGTACCGACGCGAGAAAGGGGTTTGAGAGACAAGTGCAAGGCCCCCGCAACACTGTCACGCGTTCACCCGTCGTACCTACCTCGTCGTAGGTAGGCAGCGCGACGTTCCCGCGCGCGCGTCGAGCCGAGCGGTAGATGCTATCGTCGAAGCGAGCGAGTATCGATGCACGAGCAGCCCGACGTATATTCTCGCGCGCGCGTTTCTACATTGTTGTTGCGCTCTCGCCGGTTGCCGTTCCGGGGGCGACGCCGCTGCGGATGCACCGGTGTCGCAGCAGCAGCAGCACCAGCACAGAGCGCCTGTTACATCGCGCCCGGACCCCCCCTCCCCCCAGGGGCTTCTGGTAAATCCAATCCGCGCTCCTCGCGATGCCATGCAGCCACCCTCCCCTTCCGCTCGCTTCCTCCTTGTCCCCTCCCCTCCCCTGCGTTTCCATCGTCATCGGATATAGAGAGACGACGTTGAGCACGATGAGCGTTCGAGCGTATCCTCCCGGATAGCGTTAGACACGTAATACGTGGGGTAGGTAGACGCGCTATGCGCGCGCCCGTGGGCGCGAATTTATCGGAGCGTCGCGCCTCGTCGCTCCAATCTGTATTTAAAGCAAACCCGCGGCAAGAGTGAGGGTATGGGGTGGGGGACTCCCTTCCCTTGCCCCCCTCTCTTCGTCTCTCGTCGCTGTTGTAGCTCTCATCTCTCACATCTCTGTCTCGTCTGGTTCAGTCGACTTTGTTCGTAAACGTGCGAATCGTTCAATTCCAAACTCGCAACGTAGACGTATCAAGCGGATGCAAGATACCAGAGCCCGTGGCTCTGTGAATGTTATCAATGCGCGCGTTGATTATTTCAGTCTGTTGGTTCGAGCGGGCGAACTCGGCGGTGTTGCGATTATTGACCATGCAGTTGAAACTCGGTGGAGAATCTGTCGGACAAGTTTCGCGGGAATTTGTCGCCACTGGGGAAAGCAGAATTTTATAGGGTCAAGGAGCTTACGGGACATAATATTGTCATTAGGGTTGTTTTGTTTTTTATTGATATTTTGAGGAATAAATCTCGAGATTCGATTTTTGCCACTTTTGCCACGATCCTCAAGTTGTAGGTTTCGCAAAAGAAGTCGGCGTTGATTCCCGAGACACAGCGTATACTTTCCGGTTGGTATTCGTATATCCTCCCCGGTGGATACTCCTCACCACCCTGAGGAGGGGGTGGGGTTGGGGGGGGGGGGGAGTACACACTGCACATTGCTCGGGCAAGGTGTATAATTTCACATTCGTCGCTCACCGTGCGACGCATATGGCGCGCGAAACAAGGGGATTTTCCGGGGGGGACGAGAGGGGTTTGTGGGGGGCAGCGCACTCGTCGCTGCCGTCGCAGCATCCAGAAATCTGACGTGCCGGGGTCGCTTTTGCTCCACTCGAGCGCACTTCCGACGAAGCCCGGCGTCGCCGGAGTGGCACGCGTCGCTACGTTTCGCCCTGCAACGTCCTAGACAGCCAGGCAGACCGAGCAGCCCTCTCGTTCGCCGTGTATCGCGCCCGCGAGGAGGAGGCGGTTTTCGTTTCCCTCCTCGATGCGGCAGCCGCGCACAGTCGGTTTAGCGACAACCCGGCCAGCCCACTCGCCTCGAAGCTGAATAAAGGAATGCGAATATCCTTCTCTCTCCCTCACTCTTTTTTTTTCTCTCCTCGCGTCCCCCGTTATTCAAACCCTGTGCACGCAGCTTATGCTGCACGTTGCACTGTCGCCGCTACGGCAGCAGCAGCTGCAGCAGCAGCTACAGCTATACCCTGTTCAACCCCATCAGACGTCGTCTGCGCAGGGGTGTCTGAAGCGGTTCTCCAACTTCCCACCGCACCTTCTCGTGTCACACCTCATTATCCGACAGGTTCGTTAACAATCGGCTGAGCTTTACCGCTCTTCCCCCCCTCCCACTCCCTGGGTAGTTCCAGTGTTTTACACCGCAAGTGCATCATCGTATGCGACTCGTCGAAGAGAGAGACAGAGCTGTTTGCATTTTCTGCAACAGTCGTACCCACGACGAGGTTAGGTATCGTTTACATAATGAGCGTAAATGTTTTCTTGTTGTTTGTGCTCGGATGACTTTTAATATTCCAGAAAATTATTGTCCATTTATAAATAATCAAAAAAATAATCAACTCTCAAGTATCAAGGAACTCAGTGGTCACTCGAATATTCTCATCGACGACCTGTTGTATCGACGAAAAAAAAAATCAAATCCCATCTCGTCTCACGCAGCTCATGTTGAATTGGTTGGACGAGTGGAGATATTAATGTTGCGGATGCAAATATATTCGTTAGCCGCGCGCAGTGGACGCGCTGATAGGCGCATCGCCGCGCGCGGCGTGGAAAACCTCGAGGCGGCGGGGGTAATGCTCCAGAGGCGTTGGGTACGCCGGTCGTAAAGGGCGAATCACCGCGGATAGCTCGGCAGTCCGTACTCGTAAACTAGAAACTTGCGCAATCACAAGTTGGCGGAAGTCCGCCCGGAGGTTGAACTCATAAAACTACCGTAATTGTAAAACACGAGAAGGGGGTATAAGCGGGCGGTCGCTATGAAGGAAGAGGGAGAGGGAGTGAGAGAGAGGGAGAGAGAGAAAAAAAAATAGGAAAAGGATTGAGCAATTTAGTGAGAGAAGGAGAGGCAGAAACAGACAGAGAAGGAAAGAAGAATATGGATACTCGAAAAGCCAAAGCTTCCCAGCGAAATCTCCTCCCCCCACCTCCACCTCGCATCCCCTCTCGAAGTCCACCAGTTGGCGAATCAGATTTTATTTCACTTGTTGAAAGCCAACGTCTCGACAGTTGTGTGTGTATTGCCAGAGCCAACCCAGCGAGCTGCTGGGCTTTCAATTCGCCTCGCGGAACCGCGCGTCGGGCCTCACCGGAAGCTCATAAACTTTTTTAAGAATCGATCGATTGGAAAAAACGCTCGGCGATAGCGCAGCTCCGAGAGCGAGAGGGAATCGCTGTTTCCCTCCCCATTATTATATCGCGTCGACGGCGCGCGGTCTCGATCGTTCGGCGGTGCCGTTCGACTCTCGCGCGGAATAGTCGCAAATGGTTTTTCTATATAAATAGTTTTGCCTCCGTGGGGCACCGCGAAAGACGGAGAGAGAGACAGCAAAAAAAAAAAGAGAGACAGACAGTGAAGCGAAAGGAGTGAAAACGTGAGACAGGGGAAAAAGAGAAAGAGAGAAAGATCTGTTCGATTCGCACGGTGGATTCTAAAGTCCGATTCGGTTCGGGGCGAAAAAGCTTTCCGACAGGGGAGACATAAACCGAATTCCTGTCAGGTAGCCGAGCTCGCGGACAGCGCACCAGCCTCCGGTCAGCAGCCTCAGCACCGGCGACATCAGGAACGTCTACGTCACACGCGAATACACATACACACTTACCCACTGGATAGACTTGACATTTTCTAAGAGCCGAGAGAGAGAGAGGGAGAGAGAGAAGCTGCCCTCTCCCTTCCCTCGGGGTTTCTCTGTTTCCCCCTCACTCCACCCGGCGAGCCTCTGTCGTTGTCGAAGACGTCGACGTACTCGTCGAATGGCTTTCCATTCGGACTTCCGATTGCTTATATCGAGGTGAAAGGTCCTCGAGGCTCTATTTCCTTTATCGAACTCCGATATTCGTTTTCGTTTCTTGACAAAAGCCACTTCCACGCGGTAGGAGAGCTACAACCCTGATGCCCGGCTGTCCTTCAGACACTGGTGCCTCGACTCCCACTCTCACCGCGAGGCTATCCCGGTTTCTTTTTCACTTTTTCACTCACTCTCTCTCTCTCTCTGAATCCCGGAATCTGGGTCTCGGGAGTCGCTTTCGAATAGCAACGACGATAAAAAGAAGGAGGGGGAGAGAGAGAGAGAGCTGAAAACTTTAGACTCAATATCCTACCTCAACCGCCTCGCGGCTATGCCGAAGTGGCCGACAACTTTCGTCGCGAGTTTATCTCCCAGATACAAATGCCCAGAGCCTTTCGCGCGCTCGTATTTTCTTCGGAGCTTTGAATTATTTTCGCAAGTTGATTGCAATCAACGCGGCTGATTGACGGCCACTCGTTTGAGAATCTCTTGAGGAGGGCTAACGAATAGAAGTGAAAACTACAATTCTTCAAGTTGTCAAACAATTTTTCACACTGATTTTTCTCCGAGTGTCCATGAACTGTGACACGTTCGAATCTGACAAGCGCAGTAAGTAAAAATATAAGAAAATTGAGAACAGAAAAAGGTAACAACGTTAAGAATCCTCGTCAATCTGACCAGTCGTAGGTTTCGTGAAAATCCGTGGCAGCGGCGGAGTCCACGGACGACGACGACGACGACGACGACGGCGACGTATATCCCCCTCGAGTTGGAAGGCAATTGCGTCAAACTGGTCGTGTAGTACGCGAACTGGGGGCGCAATCGTACGTACGTTTATAGCGCTTCTATGCTGCCTGCCGGTGCGGTATACCCGCAATAATTCCTCCTCCCAGCGCGGAGTGGCGAAAACGGCTGGGAATGTAGCGAGGTGCAATCCTCGAGGATGTTGCGAGACGACCAGTGTAGTACAGCACCGCACCAGCAGCAGCAGCACCAGAAGCAGCAGCAGCGGCAGAAATGCGGTGCAAGCGACCAAGAAGTGCCCCATGCGGAGCGTTGTTTATTACCTCGTCCCGGCCCGAGCGTTTCCCGGTGTCGAATCGTCTTCCTTCCTTCGCGCCCCACGTTGGCGCTTTAAGGGCGCAAGAACGCTCGGAATTCGACCAAATCGGTGAAATTCCTTCTTCACCTTCTTCACCTTCAACCCGCCCCCTCTCACAATCCTGGAGGCTTCAAGGTTCTTCAACATTTTGTAGCCTTTGGAATGTCTTTCGAGATCCCCGTGGAATATAATCCAACAGTGTTACAGAATGGCGGATGAAAGACATTGCAAGAGCTTCACAGGAAAAAATCCGCATGAAGCGAAAGGAACCTGTGGTCAGACCTTTGGTCCCAGCAGTTTGACCATCGGGGGAAGGATATAAATACCAAATATTTTCGAATAAACAAGAAACGCTCTCAGGGTGGCACATACAAAAGTCGCCATAACCATCAAGTCATCACCTTGACCATAAAAATATTCGAGTTAATCAAGAATTAATACCTTTATGTCGACGTACGTAATCGACGAATGTCAAACGATAACTTGTTCCGTCCTAGTCGATTTTAAGAGTATATCAGTTTCTTAGAATAATTTCACACGAGGGAGTCAACTTCCGGTCGTCTTCGTTGACTCGAGCGGACGTTAAAATTCAAATATCTCGCGGTGAAGGCATGCAGAAGCGGCGGCGAGGTGCGCTATCGGTGCGAGAATGAGGGACACCGCATCGGGATTCGCGGAAGACTGATACGGCGAAGCGGGGTGGATGGTTGTGCGGGGGTCGGTAGTTGCGAAGCTTTCCCATAGCACCAGTAGCAGTAGCAGCAGCAGTGGAGCAAGGTGTGGGCGCAGACGAGGTCGAATGCCGTCGACGCGACAACGAGGGAGGCGTAAGACGAGCTCTCGGTCTAATCCTCCCGCGCACCGCGCCGTCACTTCGCGGAACTTTATCTTCCCGGCGTAGCTACTACTACTGCCGCTACTACCACCACTGCCGCCACTACTACTACCACGCCAAGTAGAGAGAGGAGCGAAAACGTGGCTCCCGAGACTTTTCAGCTCAGGCTGCGTAATCCGCTCGCATTACTCAAACATGAGTGGATGCTTGGGCAACGCGAAGAGGGTAGGGTATATAAGGCGGGGAATGGAAGGAGCGTGGAGAGGGGAAGGGCGGGGGGAGAGGGGGAGAGAGGGCAGACCGGAGAGGGTGATTCGCGCGCGCGGGACGTAAGGAAGTTATAAGAGGTGCGAGAGCTTCTGCCGGAGGGAAAAGCTCGCCCGGACCGCAAGCCCGCAGCACCGCACTGACAATGAACGTCCCTCGAAAAATAAAGAGCTGCGGCGGCGAAAAGTAGAATATACGTAGTGCCGCTTCCTATCTTTGCCCGGGCGTCTCGTGGAACGAGGCGGCGGAGAGCGAGTCGCGAAGCGTGCATCAATTAATCTTTCGTACAAAAGCTCGAGAAAACCTTTTTATCAATGTATTGCGACGTGAAAAAGTTGCGAGTCTAGGAGAAAGAAAGTATTACCGGCTCCGGGATGGGTTTCAACACTGCGTGGATATGAGAAGTTTTTTTTTATATGGATACTCTCATTGTGGTGATAGCCTGATTAGGATTGAACGGGACGATTCGAAATATTTAATCTCTTCCCGCATTTTCTGGAAATTGAAAGAGACTTGGAGATTAATACTACTGAAATGTGATAACTTAAATAAAAAAAAACTAAACTTGTTCATGGTCATAGAATACTTAGTAGAAAAAACCTTAATTTTACGTCTCATTTGTCTTTTTTATTTAATGTACCATTTTATGCTACGTCTCTCTATCCCGTAACGAGAGCTTCTAAATATTTAAAAAATTGTAAAACCAACTGCAAAATTCAGCCGCAAGTGCTCCCAATGCATCGATATTCGAAGGTATGATCTGAATTTTTCACCGTGCCGAATTGCCCCCAGTTGGCCTATACGTTGTACAAATAGTGTGTATAACCACCGTTCTAGGTCGAGACGTCGTGGATCAATGGTGCGGGGGAGGGTCTGCCGCTGACCCGAATTTTCGCACTTGGTTGACTAACGTCGAGGGATCGCCGAAGGGTGAATGTGTCCTATATCTCTCTTTTCTGTGTGCTCACGTTTGTGCATCACGTCAGGGCGTGTATTAGCTCGTTACGACGTCCTTCTTTCTTTTAGCAAAGCAGCAGCAGCAGCCCCCGAGCTAAAAAAGCCACATCGCCGTGTGCATCACGCACGTGCGATCTCTGAATTTGTCAGTGGTCGCCGGTCGTCTCTCTGTGCACTTTCACGATAAAGCGTTCTCTCGTCCCTGGGATATACGCGGCGAAATGATAAATAAACCAGCGGCCGGGGCAAAGGAATATCGGAATAAGGGACGGGCATCGCGCATCATGTGGCAAAAACCTCCTCACGTATAGACTGAATAGGAGTGGCAAGTTGGGTGGGATCACTTCGTTAAATTCGCCAGCACCTTCGATCTTTGGTCTGGTTCTTGCCCGGGTTCGGGTTTTCGACTGTCCGCGACTGTGGAGGGGCGCGAGCGCTTCGTTTCGAATTATTTAGTGGCGGATAAACCGCAAAGGTGCCCCTTGCGGTGGAAGGACCGAGGTTAATGGCTTCGATTCCCACCGGTGGGACTCCCATCTCTCTCCTTATGCCGTGTACATACGATCCCCCCTAACACTTTTGGCGAAGCTGCACGTACACCTGAATCCGTCCTTCGATATCTCAAATATAGATTTTCTTTCCCTTGGAAATAAACAGTCACGCGATTAGAGAGAACGCGGAAAGCGCACAGGAATTAGACATCTTTGTTCGTAGACTGGCATAAGCGAAATATTCAAGTGTCACAAAAAATTACTGCTGTGAATTATTTGAATCTATCGCACTAATTTGTGAATAAAAACTTGAAATGGATACCTCAAGTTTTTGGTAAAATTTGAATTTTTTCAACGATCGTAGGCTATAGGCGCGGAACTCGAGAAAGAGAAGCACCGGAGCCTGGGTCGCGCAATTAGAAGGAAAATTGCGATATATAACGAGGGTAAAAGAGAATCAGCGAATATTGAATAAATTTAAGTACGCGACTGTGAAATCCCGAGTAGCTACGCATCGGCGGTGAAAGCAATATTATTGCGAATAAAATTTCGCGGTAGCTGCCACTCTCCCGAGTGTCTGGGGCGCTCCGCGAGTCGCGTCGTTCCATTTTCTGCGCGCACGACGCTACTGATTGAATCCTTTCGGGATTATGTTGGAAACGATTCCGGCTGCGGCGAGGATGTCGGCTGCTCTTTCGGAACCCTCGCGTTTCACCGGCTCTCGACGCCGCGCGTTCTTCTTCATCCCCTGAGATCGCGAATCGCGGTTCGCCCCTCCCCGGCCCCCTGTCCCCCCTCATCCTGCCCCCCTCGGCAGTGCCGCAAAACTATTATGTCACTGGCTAAATTGAATTCTTGCCCCAGTGCTTTCCGGAAAAAAATATTATGTTTTATATCCTCGACACCAGCGCCCTCTCTACCTATTGGAATTCTTTAATGGGAATTTTTCACATTTTCCGCCGGTAGACCGCGAATAAGACCACCTGGAAGCGGCATCCATTGGCACAGAACTCGGATGCAACACCCAAGCGCGCGCCTTCTCTCCGGTTCTCTCTCTCTCTCTCTCTCTCTCTCTCTCTCTCTCTCTCTCTCTCTCTCTGTCTTCTGTCCGTGCCGGGCGTGCGAGTGTTCGTTGGGCTGCGCCTCGTCGCTTCTATTCCTACGTTTCCGCCTCCATCGCACTTTCTTCTTCCACCACGTCTCACTCGTGCTCGTTCCTGCGTTCCTTCGATTTTTCCTTCGACTAGAAGACTGCGCGAAAAATTTCCATCTCATTCTATGCTACCGCGGAATGAAATTCGGTTCGTCTGGGGGCGAAAAACCGGTATAATATCGTGCTACGAAAATTCACAATACTATTGACTGTAAAAACAGACCTATTGCGCGATTCGTCTGCTTCGTTGGAACTTCGGTATATCGCGAATGAGTCGAAAAATCCAGCCGTTTAGATGGTATGGCATTTTGACTTTTGGCTTCCTCTATGAGGAAGCCAAAATGGATAAACTTACTTTCATATAGAGATAGCTTTGTGACAGATTAAAAATCATGTGAAATAACAAGAAAGCCATTTCCAAAATTCGTCTATGCACTCGTTCTTTGCACTGTACGACTTTTTTTTAATTGTGTTTTATTTCAATATCAGAAAACGTGTTTACTTTTATTAAAAGTCTTGACGAACTTCAATTGAACAGCCAAAAATCCTGCTGCGATTAAATGATTCGTCTCTTCGATCGACCGCCGAAAACGTCGTTTTACTCGGTTTCCGTCGTTTAGGCGGGACCGCAGGCTGATATACCGTGTACAGAATTGATTGGCAATATATCGTCGATGTATCGTCGACCGTTGCATTTCCAACGAAGTTTGGCGAAAAAATGAAAAAGACCTAAACAGGGTGCAACTTTTTTATAGGGCCTGCGAGGTAGGGGATGTAGAACAGGGCGGAATAAAATTTTAACAGCATGAATCGCCTAGTCCTTTTGTCCCTGATAGCTGCATGGACGAAATGAAAGCTCAGCACACACACACACAAACACAATCACACACGCACAGTCACACACCGAAGGGCGAAAAGCCTCAACGGGCGAATAATATTGAAACGAGCCGAACAGAATTGAAATTGCTTTTAGTCGCGTGACTCTACAAAACTTAATACACGATCCGGTCGGTTCTGCCTTTGTCTTTCTCGCTCCCACTGTCACTCGCGACGATTCTGGTGCTCGCCGCGCCGTAAGGGAAGCTACGAGAATCGAAACCTCACGGTTAATCGATAATGAGTTCTCGATTCCGGCACGACGATCGTCCTGCTGCCCAAGACAGCGCATTATCTGGTTCTCGCTCGTCGCTCTTCGGAAATCGATATCAATCCACAGAAAGAATACGCGAGTATTATTGGATTGAAGGGAGCGGCCTTTGACGTTTCTTTTATGAGCCATTTAAAACCGGAAGAGGCCCCGAAGCGACTCTGATAAACGTGGGAAAAAATATGTCGGCATAACCCTATATGTTTCCTTACATAGGTTTTTTCGTAATTTAAATTTGTGAATTAAATGGGAAAATATTCGTGTGGAATCAACTTAACTAACTTTTAATTCAGATCGGCGGGCGCATTTCAGTTAATTATTTTATTGATTCATTTTATCTTGTTTTTCATCCTTAAAATCCCGAGAAACTAATTTTCTCTGGTCTGGCGTTAATTAATGTTTTTCGTGATGGTTATGAATGCGTAGCTCTCGAGAAGCACGGAAGTATTCGAGAGATTTTCGTTCAGGTATATGAGGTACATAGTTAAAAAGAATGAGGCGAGAATACGAAAGCTGATGCTTTGCTCTTTTAGTGTTTAAAGTATGAGGGCGAATATCTTCTATATGCGATGCATCCGAGGTAGATGCGAATGCGCTCGGTGCATTACGAGTGGCGAGCAAGAGAATTAGCATAAAAGCGCGTTCATACGAAATAAGAACCGTGGCGATGGTCGGGCTCGACGTCGGCCTCTGTGTAGGGTTATGCTCTGAAAATTATATTTAAATGTATTCTAAGGAAATGTTTCTTTGGCTCGCGCGGGCTTCATCTCACGGTTTTACGAGTTCATCTATGTGCCCGGTGAATGTTACAATGTTAACAGCAGCTAAAATGAGTTGCAGACGGATGTTATTGCTATGACGCTGTGTAGTCATAAAAATACTGGCTGTACGTGAAAGTACACAAATTAAAGACGTTAAAGACGTTAAAAAAAAAGACATCGAATGCATCGAAATGTATGCCATCAAGAAACATGTTATTCCGATGATGAACGATTGGCTGGCAAGTCAATTGTAACGCAGGAAATTTATTTCTAATTTATTTCTACCTTAGTATGACCGAAATTATATTGACCGTAGAATTGTTCAATTATTTTATTTCATACATATCAAAGACCTATCTACTTTTTTGTAAGTAAATTCAGTTCTAGAATATAATTTAATTTTTACAATGATATTTGCTGCTCGCATTTCAGCACAGTTCCAGTTATCCGCATTCTCGCAGAGATCGTTGAGACCTCGATATTATCGGAAGCTATAGATACCGATATAAATTCCATATCATTAAAGCGACGATAGGAATGCACTTTCCGATAGAGACTGAGTCACTGGGGGAAAAGGTGCACAGCGATGTCTATGCGGGCAATAGGTTCTTCACGTGAACTAGGTAGGAGCGTAACGATCGTCGACCTTCTCGTCAAATGGCTTCTCGCAAAGGATCCATTCTCACGCGAAAGTTCACACAGCGCCATCAGACCCCGCTGCTACTACCCACGTGGACTTCGCCTCATCGCGTGCGCCGGAAGCTTTGTGAGAAACATTACGATGAGGCTCGATATTATAGAGAAGCTCATCGGCGAGCTATTGACTTCCGTTCGACGAGGCTATTCTTTCTTCTTTATATACCGTTTGTGTCGAGGTAAAACGCAGCCCTTCCTCCACTTTAATGATCGTAAATTCGGAATCGACTAACAAATTTCGTAGATGTCTTATTTGTTTTCCATGATGTCGGCGACACGTCACCTTCTTTTTCATATTTGCCTGCAGCTTGATTTGCTTGATATTTTTAGAATTACATATATTTTTTGTGTGATACTATTAATCGTTCATGAGAGGCCGGACTTTCAGTAAGAACCTCTTTTTTATCGTTATAAAAAATTGTAATAAAGAGAGCCAACGCGGAGACTTACGAAAAAAAAAGTCAAAACAGTAATATTTTCTATGCAGCATACTAATGTATTGCACATTAAACATTAACATTTTTTTTCGTCTGATCAGTTATCACCGTAGTGCACAGTCATTCATAGTGATATCCAACCCCACGTTGATACACGTGTTGTTTCGACATTTTCGATCAGACTTCGAAGCCGATGGGCTAGACGAGGGTGCCCGGAGGGCGGTGCGGAGAGAACACGGCAGCGTCGTGGAAACAACTGAATATTGATTAAACACTCTGGCACGTACGAGACGACGAGGCCGTACGAGAGAGCCTCTGCGTGCAGGTAATTAGTCGATGCCCGGAGTTTTAATGGCACTATAATAACACGCAACATCGAATTATAAAGGGGTCGTAGAACCCGCGACCGACCGATTACGACCGTGTGCAAACTCCATCAGCTCGCGTATATCGTCTAAACGTGCTGCTAGTATTCCGTCGTTACCGCAGTTTTGCGCTCGACTCCCGGAGAAAGCAGTAGAAACCTACGACAGACCTGGATATTCCTGCCGTTGCCGGAATTGGTAAATAATAATTCTTAAATTATTGCTAAAACTACTACTGAAAGGCACTTTTAGGCCTCTGTCGCGTCCAAAGAGTTGTCAAAATGTCTATGTCTACATAAATTCTTCAATGTTTAATAATTTAGTAACAATAAGTTAACAAAATGTTTTCTGCGTAAGGAAAGAATGAGAGGGGAGGGTCTGACCGAGTTTCGCTGGTAGTTAAAAGTGGTGTATATACCGTGAAGCACAAGGTCGTTCGGTGTGACGTTACACAAAATGAGCAATCAATATAACAAAGCTATCCCCAAGCAAGGAGATTGCTCATATATCGACCGCATATGGCTGAAATATCGCTCGAAGCAACTTCGAGTCGATGTTCGCGTCTGAAGGCGTTTCACTAGATTTATGTTGGAAGTAATTCTTCGATATTTAATATGGGAGGAAAAATTAAGAATAGATGGAGAAAGGAGGTAACGGAGACGAAGGTCTGACCGAGTTCCGCAAGTGGTAATAAATGACTATATGCCGCGGCACACGCACACAAGGTCCTTCGGTACGACGCTACACGAAATGAGCAATCAATATAATAAAGGTTCTCCCTCCAGGAGATTGCTCGAAGTACATTGACAAAGCAGGGCTAAAACACATCACGCAATGTCGAGTGCCAAGTTTTGCCGCTGTTGAATTTATCGAACCTTTGCGTTAATTATTTTCCCTGACAAAGAAATATTCACGCATGAAAAATTCGTTTGATAAGAAATTCGCCATTTTATTATCGGACACGGGTCAAATATTGCTACAACTTTTATTACACGAGAAATAATTGTCGTCCCCTCTTACACGAAAACTCGTTGAAACTGTTGAAAACCGCACCTCTCCCATTATCCGGTAGTTAGTTAAAAATATGAAACGCACTTTCGGATTACAAAACGATCAACGGACGATCAGTCGGCTCTTAATGGACTCGCACACGAAACCAATGTACGCGGAATACGAGGCGAAGTTTATTAACGTAAAATTCCGACTTCCACAAGCGCACGTAAAGTACACGACTATTGGAGCGTTGCACTCTCTCTCTCTCTGCACTCTACACGAATAATTCCGAATAATACGATTTACACGTGCTCCGCGGAGTGGTCCGGTTTTTGGGATATGTCGGGGGATAATTGAAACTTGCCGCCGTCCACTGGCGCCATCCTTGTCCGACTGTAGCCGCGGTTGCCGATGGCAAAACGTTGCCTGCCTCGCTCGGACCTCTGCTTTTTCCCTTAAGGCTAAGAGCAACCGTCTATACTGTTGTACCAGCCCAACCAATTAGTAATTGAAATCACGTGGGAAGTTTGCCGGTATGTTTTGTCTAAGCCGCGAGTACGGTACATACTTGTATAGTGATACATATTGTACACAATGTACATAATGCCACATAATGGTACTTACAATGTATTACTCTTCGTGTACCAGTTTGTACGCATATATAGACTCGGTAACTGCACACACACAATATGTACATATAGCGCAATAAAAGTCTCTGCGAATTCTCGTTTGGATGTTCCGGATTCTTCTCACCGCTCCCGCTCGACTTCGGCATACTCGTTTCTTCGTCGACGGAATTCTTTCCCGGCCTGGAGGGTTCAAGTTGCACTCCCCCCCCCCCCCCCCCCTGAGTGCCTTACCCGAGCCACCCGCGCGCACCTGAAGTTCTCAGGAATACCGCAGCTTCCTCGGGGCTCGATTAATATTGATTCCCGAACGTCACTTCGCTGGGAGACGCACGCAGAAGCCGCAAATGTGCGACGTTGCAGTGTCAACCAACCACGTTTAACTTACATCGTGTTAGCGTGTACTTTTGCTTGTGTCACTTAAATTTAAAGCGAGAGGGGCATAAAAAAAAACCGCGTATACGAACCCGCGGAAAGTCCATACGAAAATATCTGTACCCACCCAAAACGTACCCAGTAAACATGCAAAGCCCGGTAGTTTTTTTTTCACTTCGCTCGCCAACCGCAAATTTATGCAAAAATATGTACGACTCGTCTCCCGCTATTCACTCGGCGCTTTCATGGTGACGTCTCAAGTTTTGGGCTCGCGTTTTGAGCGAAGAGAACATGACAGACCGACAGGGAGATATTTCCGCGTGACTCGCCGTAAAATGTTGTGTACGGCTTTGTGCTCCGGCTACGTACGAGAAAATGTATACGTGACTGTATGTATCCGCGGTGGAAGACGTAAACGTGAACGGTGAGTGGACAGAGCGTTACGCCCCGACAGTCGACGCGCTTCGTCGGCGCAACGGCCAAATAAAGGAAAAGAATTCCTTTTTATTCGCGAAACGCTAGGATTTTCGGTAACGCAACGAGAGGGGTATTGCGTTTCTCTCGGGATGCGGCACGTTTCTGTGTAGTCGCACGGAATATTGTGGCCCGCCTTGGCTGTAGACGTGGCGCCCGAGAAGCGCCTGCTGGAATCGAGCTCGTCGGGGTTTTCTCGCATTTTCCTGTATCTCCCTCCCCCTCTCTTTCCCTCTCTCTCTCTCTCTCTTTCTCTCTCTGCTCACCTCTCCACTTCCTGCGGCGGTTTTGACGGGCGATTCAGAGCGCTCTCCACGTTCGAACAAGGGGCGGCCGGTAGAGGAGGAAGAGCGCCGCACCTTCAGCCCCGCGGAGACTGGCGTCCCGGGAAATAAGCTTCGGTTGCGGCTTTTCTCCTTTGACGCGCTCGCTATACGTCGCGTTATATGCACTCGCCGGACTCTCGTCGACTTATACTACTGCGTATTTACGTGGCACAGTCAGCGCGCGCCCGAGCGGATATGAGGGAAGGGAATATATACGGTCCACAGTTTTCCGAGCTCGACCAAGACGATACCGTATTGTCTCAGCGGTTTCATGCGGCCTCTCGGGGGAGCTGACTATAACTCGGGAAGCTTGTACAAAGATAGGAAGGCACCAATGCGAGTGTGAAGATGGCTGAGCGACGTGAGCGAATACTCGAGCGGTAAACATATAGCTTTTCGTAACTGGAAATATGTTTGGAAGCAAATGTTTGGGACTGATAAACAAGAACAAACTTGGCGGAGGTGATGAGTGGGGGAGGGGGGTGGCACGAGGCGATTTCATGTTCATTAATTATTACGGACTTAGCGAACTTTTACGGAAATAAATTATACTTGATATATACAGCGGCAAATAATTCAATATTTTATGTACATCAGATACATCTTTATAAACAATCCATATGTAAATTGTATTTGATACATTTACATTCTTGATTTTTTTTTCTCTCTCGATATATTTCATATTCGTGGGCCGCGCGCAGCAGTCGCGAACCTTGGTGTACCGATTGACCCCGATCTGGCTGAACTCCAAAATTTGTCGAAATTCCGTTTTGTCCGTGGAGCTTTTGCGGTCAATCATTTTCCGACTACAGGGAGTTTGGGAAGTTGAAATTTCGAAATTCGAGGTGTACCATGATATATGGTACGATCGTCTGTCTGTAATCCGCCAACGGCTTTTTACGCGAAATATAAAAACACATTTTTTGGCGATGTATAAATAAAATATATCCTTTCTATGTTTCGCAGTAATTTCAGGCTTATTGACAATCCGTAATCCCTCTGGCTGTGTTTCGCAGTAATTCCAGGCTTATTGACAATTCGTAATGAAGCCTCGACTTTTCGGGAAACACATCGAACGAGGTCACACTCGTCAGGTCGTCGAGTCGTAATAATACAGAAGACTCGACGAGTGAGCATCGTCATCAGTTGGGTGCAGTTTACGAGTAGTTTGCGAGACGCGATGTTGTCGTCAGCGAAGTCCCGTGGCAACGGAAACACGCCCGGAGGTTATTGTAACGTTACAGAAGTTTGTCTTTCATTAGCCGCCGGCTATGTTGGTATCTTCAATTTAATGGATCCACTCGCTATACTTGTTTGTGAACGCCGTTAATTTTAATGAGGACGCGCGGGCGCAGGGATCGTTAGGCGAAAAGACGATGCGCAAAATTTCCGGGGTGAAACAAGCCGTGTGCCCGTCGACAAATATCGCGGACAGCGTTTGGCGGTTCGAGGACGTTTGGCAGGCATTTTACGAGTTATTCCTCAATTAAACCCGATATAATCGATGCGCACCGACGGCAGCCCTTTGACGTTAAAAGCGTAACGAGAGCCATCGATTTGTCCGATGGTGCTGGCGTTAAATTTGCTAAAATTCATTTAATTGCACAGATTTTCGGGTAAACTCGCTATTCGCGGGACAAAAAAGAGAGAAAAAAAATTCGACCCGATGGCCGAGCTCTGAAATTCACGTTATCAAATTTCAATTACGTTTACGTCAACAGCCCCGGAGAATATCGCGTTGCCCAAAGCGAGATCTTCCGTTACACGAAGCAGCAGCAGCGGCGGGGTTCGAAGGTTTGCGGAGTCCACGCGGGAGCGCAGGTTCGGTGCGCGGGAGACCCCGGAACGGTGTAATAAAACGTAAAAATCGCGTGAACGAGGAAAATCGATATGCGGACGGGGTTCGACGTGGTATGAACTCTTCTCGTCGTATGAACCCTGTTGGTCGTCTGACACCCAATTGACGTGGACCTCGTCGGTGCGCGCTCCGGGTTTTTGTTATAGTCGTTATTGCTGGACCTCCGAACGATCCTCATTTCCAGACGCATCAACGGCCTTTAATCAACGAGCACACGGTTAATCAAACTGCAAGAGTAGAAGCGAGGTTTGCTTTGGATCCGAGTGACCCACAGATATGAGAAGAAACGTCATAGGTGTACCTATGCGACAGACGCTTTTGAAGCTTTTTGCTTGCACATGGAGGAAGTTGTCCTCGATTTTTGTTCACTATTTTCACGAGAGTGTGAATAGTATTAGTGGTTAAAATGGTGAAGAAGATTGTTACGGAATACATTTTTTCATTTTAGAGGTGGAATTCAAAATTGGGATACATTTTCCAAAGCCTCACGGTACAATTCTAACTTGACCGCACAGCGACCTCAAGCATATCGCACAGTGTTCGGCATTAATTTTCGCGTAATATAATATAACGAGGTTTTCCCAATTTCACGATTTACGGGTTGTGTATGCGAACGACAAATTTGTCGCCAAAATAATATCGCGCTTGCCCTCGCGGGGGTTCAATGAACGAAATGTAAAATATTAGCGCCGGTGTAATACCGGATGGTGTAGATTCGCGTCGAGAGTGCGGCGCGGCCCCTCCGAATATCGATAAACGGCTACCGCCGGCGACCCTTCGTTCCATGATTATTAAAACCCTCCACCGGAAGAATAAACGTAAATAACAGTCGGATATCTCGGTCGCGCGCGCGCGCGCGTGTGCTCACAAAGCGTACCCGCATCCCTGAAAAATCTGGCGCGTTACGAGCTGGGTATTTATTTAAAACGGGCGTTCCTCATCGCTCGACGCTTTATTCCGAATGGCTAATGCCCCGGTACTTGCCAACGTCCACCGATAAATATTAAAAAAGGACATGTTATTATTTTATATTTTGAGCTTATACCTAAGCCGGATTTACGAGGGGCTCTTTCTCTCTCCCGCTTTCGGCTGGCCGATACTCTCCCCTCTCGCAAGGGGCTTTTTCTTTCTTCCTTTTCCTCCCTTGCGCCAAGCACGTTAAACACAAAAGTTTCGTCCTATCGGGCGGCTAAACTAACTTCTCGTCGGTTGAGGTCGGGGTTAAGTTGGGGGGGGGGGGGGGGATTCGTCGGTTCATTCCCTCGCTCCGGTTGCTCCTTCGCTCTGGGTATATTTTACCGTTACTGCCAATTTGTGCGGCGGATTTTAAAAAAATATAGATTCTAATTTCATTTTGCTGGATCAAGGCGCCGAGGGCCGAGGAGCGAGGGGGAAAGGTAAGAGGGTGAGAAGAGAGTGGCGAGATGGCCTTTGAAACTACACCGTCGTTTTGTGCTCGCTAAGATTCGCCGCGTTTCAATGTATATACATTTTTTGCGCGCGGTACCCTTTTTGCGAGAAAAGCTCGTTTGGGCAACGAGCTCTCAGCGGGCGTGCGCGGCACCTACCGCGTCAGCGCAATAGGCTCGGTGCAGATATAGGGTAGTTATTGTTGGTGGCTCGGCGAGGGGTAGGAATCAGCCTCGTCAACGATGAGACATTTTTGCGGGTCTTGTTTCTTGCGACAGTGTTAAGCTTTGTTTTTATTTTAGCGAATTAATAATTGTGGAAAATGACAAGTTGACGTATAACCAATAAAATGAAAAAAAATTCTAGAATAAAATTCGAATTTAAATAAAGTTCCAAATTCACTCACAGAGATAATCAAACATAAATTCGGTGTCCTTTTAACCGTCAACGTTATCCCCCACGTCCGAGATCGCAGATCCTCAATTTTCGAAATTACCGTTTCCGCATCTTGGCATCCGGATTATCTCGTCGGCCAGCAGATGGATGTTATCCACCGGGTCCAAGTGATTCCCTTCTAGATCGGCATTCGACAAGCTTCGGTGGCCATAAAACGGTGCGGGAAATTAAGACGAAAAATCGAGGGACAGTCAATTACTTTCGAGTGAGCGGTGTACGACAGGCGTCGTACGATATACAGATAATCCAAGCGCGACGAGGCGATGTCGCATAGAGCCAGTTATATATATATATATATATATTCTCCTAAGTAGAAAAGGACACAGCAAGTGAGCTTGTCAGCTGTTGATCGATGGTTTCGGGCACGTGCGTTTCTTTGCCGAAATGTCCGGAAGAGTCTTACGCACCCAGCCGAGAGGTCCTTGTCGTTTCGCAGCATTTTCTCCCTTCATTCACAGCCTTACTTCGAAACGAGGGTCCTTCCAGCGGTCCGCTAGACACATAAATGAATTTTTTGTTCCCAATCTATTACACAGGCTGGAAGGAAATAATACTGAGAGAAAAAAAATACATTACCAGAACTTCCAGCATTTTGACAAAAACTCTAGTAATACATTTTTTTCTCGTATGAAAAAATTATCGAAACTAAAAATTTCATTTTTATCAGTAATACATTATATGAGCTGTTGAAAAAAACCGCAGTTATTTCAGTACATTTTTTTTCCCGCATTGCGAATGTCTGCAAGGTCATGTTGGACAACAATGAAAAAAAAAAAAAAAAAAAAAAGGAAAACCAGGAATGGAGTATTTTTTTATTTTCATCGAAAAAGGGCTTAACAGAAATATTGCTCGCAGCGGTGAAAATAAAGTCGACGAGGTTGGAGCGTGGTCTCGCGATTGTGTATGGGGAAAAAGAGTCCGCGTACGAATCTAGCCTGGCGATTGATTTTCGCGCATCGTTGGAATCGACGACGCGGAATCGATTCATTCCGCGCATTCGATTCGACTATTTATCCGCGCGGTACTTTGTTCTTTTTCCGTTTGTCGCACTGGGCAATAGAGGCAACTAATTTTTTCGTCGGATTCTTGCTGTTATATTAACGTTCGGAGCGATCAGCCAGAGGTCAATTTGTTTGGTCCCGCCGCCGGTGAAACGTGATTGAAAATACGAAATGCACACAACAAGCATCGCGGGCTCTGCGTTCGGTCGCCGCGAGCCTCGCGTGTAGCTGTCTGCACTGTTCGCGCACGACCGGTGACCGCATCGGTCGGCTCGACATTCGCGAAAACTCCGGCAAAATCCGCGGGGCTCATGTTTTTCCGGTAATGCCGGCGGTCCGCGCTCGTAAATTCACTCTAAAAAGCACTTTTGTTCGTCGGACCAACTGTGCGCGCACCGGCGGATTATGCGTGCGAGTACGCCGGCCCCAAAGAAAAATCTGCCGGCTGCATCGAAATGGATGACTGAGTAAAAGCTGCTAGCACGAGAATACCACCTGATACCGGGTCCGGTAGCCGCTGGTTTAAGCTGCGGTAATAAATAATCGAATAGCCTGCAAAGCACCGACCGACTTATCACTGTATTCGCTCAACGGTGTCACACATTTTTTTTTTTTTTATAAACATCAATGTCGCGTTATAATTCCCTTCTCCGATGTACACGAATTTCGAGCACTAAATTGTGCGAAAGAATTAAGTCTTAATCGTATTTCGCGCCTCTGAGATAAAGTATGTGAGTAGGTGATTTCCAATACCTTCTTTGATTTATATTGCGAAATTAAGGTAGAAACTACCTTTGATTACGCGTAAATAAGTCATTACTGAATCTCCTCAAAATATTAGGCAAATATTTAATGCGTAGAGTTGATACATTTCTCGTACATTTTTCCTTGGCTTCCAACGAAACGGTATATAACTTTGCATACCATTCACACTGCTTTGAATTTGTGGCACAACTGGTGGCAAAATGGAGATTCCAAATATTTGATATCATCGAAACCGGCGCTTCATACAATTGTGATTGAACTTCACTTACAGGTGAGTGCGGTTAATCGATAAATTCTTAAATGCCGACGCAAACACACTCGTTGAATGGCAGCCTTGCTGTTGCCCACAATTCGGTAAAGTTTCGCAAACGAACGCGAGTAACCTGTTAGGAGTGCGTTCCGAGCGCGGCTCGTATGTACGTACGTTTTTTTTTTGTTATCGCAAATTCTGACCGTCGAGGAGCGAGAGAACGAGGGAGAAACGAGCGCGAGTGCGCGAGGTACCCGCTGCGCTCTGGCGATATTAAATTTGTAAGGGAGGGGAAACGCTGTGTTATAAAACTAAAAACCGTGGATTTCCACGTTTTATCCCGCTCCCGCTCGCATTCCCGGCAAACCGTGCGCCGCGCCCAACGTTCATTGTTTACGCAGCACAATTTCGCGTGAGCAAAACGCCCGCGTTGCTCGCTTTACCCGCCTCAAATACTCGCACACACCCCCACCACGCGGAATAGATTCGTGTTTTGTCGAGTGTCGGTGGGATATGCCCGTTATTAATCGCCCCGGACGCTCGAAAACAGGGTCGCGGTTTCTCTTGTGGCTGGCGTTATGCAAAAAAACAAAAAAGAATTGAAAAAAGCGAAATATTCCACCGACGCACGAACACCCATATTGCTAATTATTGCCGCAACTTACTGTGATTTACAAAAAAAAAAAAAAAAAAAAAAAACGTGCAGATGGTTTTAAAAAAGTCTGCGTCAAATTATAGTTGAAGTCATCGACCGAATTCCCGCAGCTCTATCTCAGCTTTGATTTCCGCAGTCTACTTGCGCTATAAGAATGCGCGTGCACGGAAATTCAAGTCGTACCGCGAAGACGAAACAAGGGAAAGCAAGAGGAGTGAAACGGAACGACCGGCGGAAGACCGAAATATATTCCTATCAAATTTGCAAAAGTTTTCGCCTTCGTTCCGCGAAACTTCGGCGAATTCAATTCGCGCCTTTCTCGCGTCGTCGTCATTCGTCGGGATGTTGGACAAAACAAAGGTTGGAAGAGGCGAAAGGTTTGGGGACTGAAGTCAAGAATAGCAGAGATCGGGGAGGGGGGGGGGGGGGGGGGGGCATTCGCGTTTCTCCAAGGGCTTCGCGTTTCCTTGCTTTCACTCGAGATCGAACAACACCGATGCCACATGGGAAATAATACTCCCCGGCTGTGCAGTGGAACGCGGACGTAAGACTCCTCTAAGAAGATATTTCGGACGTATGTGGATGTCCCACCTGCACACGTAACCCACACACAATTTAGACCCAACGCCGGAGCTAGGTCGTTCTTTTCTCTCTGTCAAACTCCCAACCACTTTTCCTGACTTTTTCTCTGGAGAAACTGGAAAATGCCACTGAGAAATGTCCAGAGGTCCATTAGATTTCGAGTGCTGCACTTTTTTTTTAAACTCAACAAGTTTGTTAATTTTTTATATTCAGTTCTTCCGTTATGGGTATAATAATGAAAATACTTGCTGATAAATCTAATTTTAAGTAACGTGAATTCGTAAACATTTTTAACAACGTAGGTATTAGCGTCGACAGGTGGCAATGACTTAGACGTGCGTTAAATAATTCCATTAAAGCGCATGTCAAGAAGTAGTAAGCCATAACTCACGGAGTGCAGCTTTCAACCCTTCCTCAGAATCCAACAATCCCTACTGCATATCGCACCACCCCTATTGTTATGTATACTACACCACAACACGGTACGCGATGTACACCATAGCAGTCGGAACCCTCCTGGCACTTCACGTTGGGAACTATATAACGCAACAATGCCTTTCACAGTTTTCTCGCGCCCCACGTTAATACAGTTTATTAAGAACTATACGCTTAGTAATTCGTTCTTGGAGGGGTTACCACGTGCACGCACAATCGATCCGGGTGTACCTGTGAAACTTTTGTTGACTCAATTTTCTCGAACGACTTACAGGGCAATCTCTCACGTCTTGTCGGATGTATGGGGGGGGGGGGGGGGGGGGGATGAATAAGCGTGCCAATTAAATTCATGATGTTCATGTTACGCTCATCTATTTCAATGATAACGTGATTGTAACCGCTATTTGCATTCGCAGGGTTGGTAAAGGATATTTGACAACACTTGAAAATGTGTGATTGCATGTGTAATGTCTATCACTGACACGACCTAGCAGGGCCAATAAGGCCTCGATCAGGATTTAACTAGTGGCTGATTTTAGACGGATGTAATACTACGAACCTTCTGCCATGAACGATAGTGCCATCAAAGCTTACGGTGGCTATAAATATGGATACAAATAGACGAATGCGAATGGTAAGCGCAATATGAATACTCGAAAGAATATAGAGACAAGTCCTTTGTCTTGTCCCCTTTTTTATCGTTCCAACGAGTAAGCTGAAAAACAGGCTTACGCTCTCAAAACGATACGCAAAGGGTTAGGTATGCGACGCGCTGCTGTACATCTTCTTTCTCCGTCTCCCAACGTCACGTGGTGCTGTGGCTCGCCTCGCTCTGCGACTGAGCGCGATACCGCGGCTTCCTGGCTGCCTGTCATCCCCACGGGAGAGCCCGTCTAATAAGGATGAATGGCTTTGCTCACCGGCCCCGCCATTTCCCGACCAACAACTCGGCTGTGCCACCAGAAGTAGCAGCGCCGGCAAAACGCGATGACAAAACAACAACGAGACACAACAGCCGCTACCGTCCAGAGGTCGCCTCTCGTTGTCATCGGTCTTCATTATAAAAGAGTCCCGCGGCTGAGTGTATCCTCTCTGTTGTTCAATTCGCCCCTCTTGAGGCCGCGAAAGTTGGCTGCGAGGCGTCTCCTGTGATTCACTTTAGTTCGCCAGCTCCCATCGAGCTGGAATACCTGGTTGACTGTATTCTGAGATTCTGATTGTTTAAGCCGGTTTGAAAATAATACATTTTATTTAACCTCAAAATGACACAAATTGAATACTGACGCAATGTGCAATCACCAGGAAAAGTGCAGTTCTATTCCCAAGAGATTATTGACAGATTTAATTATTCTGAATTTGTGTTTTCCAATACATTGAATGGTTTTAACGGCCTCGGAAGAAAATTGAACAGATAGTGAGTGTATTGAGGCTCAGCTAAATGTTAGAATGCAGTGCTACCATTACAGAAATAGCTGTGTAATTAATGATTCCATGACAATTGAGAAACAGTCTTGCAATTTTTAATAAAATTAAACCAGTACACCAGACTTTTAGTTCACAAAGGAAAACGCAGATTGCTCGATCCTTCTTTCGCGTCCGAGAGACAGGAATCCCATTGAGGGTAAATTGAGAGCATTGATGGTACGAAGACTCGACTTTCCACTGCAAGCGCCGCTCACTACTCGCTACGCTGTTACTGCTGCTGCTGCACAACAGCTTTGTCTTTATTTACAAGACGTAACCAGCTACAAAATCGCACCGGAAGCGTTCACGAAAGCCTCGGCTTTCCGTAAAACAACTACAAATTGATGATTCACTATTTAACCACGTATATTGCTTGGTAGAAATGAATATTTATTATCCGTACAGCGATGAGAGTTTATTTGATGTTAGCAAATTTCTTTCTTGTCGAAATAAATGTTTCATATGTATTTATAATAAATATTCATCCCGCTATATCCAATAAACGATCAGTTTATCCTCTATCAACAAGTCCGCGAGGAGCCATTGTCGTCATGGTGCCTAGTTGTGACTAAAATCAATGTTTGTTGCGCGAGAAAAATATTCCCGTTATTTTTTTGTGCGTTCGAAATACCTCCGCAAAGTGGCAGAGTCCACTTGTTTAGGGAAACTGACTCTTGGAGGATCTTTTGTTAGTTCTAAACAGTGCTTCAAACCCAAGTGTATATCTCAGTCTACTTCTCCTGGAGTCTCTCCTTGATGCTCGCTACTCAAACTGTCCTCAGACCCTCGGGCTCCTCCCTCGTAACGCTGGGGCTTCGTTGCGCAAATTCGTAGTCTCGCCCTTCCACCCGTTCGCCTCGGTCCGGAGACCCATCTTGCAGGCGTTTTTTTTTCCCTTTCTGTTTTCTCCCTCGCAGATTATCGTTTTTTTTCTTCATCTCCTCCTCATTGCACAGCAGTCGGGTGGTGTCGGTTGTACAGCAGTTACTTCGCCGCCGGTGAATCCTCCAATCGATTGTCACTAAACGGTACAAAAAAAGAAAAAGGGGAATGTAAACATAATAAAATTGAGCGAGACCAGGAGGAAGAGACACAGCAGCAGCAGCAGTAGCAGCAGCAGCAGAAGCAGCAATGGGTAGAAGGGGTAGAAAATAAATCAGCGTTTCCCGGAGTCTCTCTCTCCCTCTCTTTCACTCCCTCAGACGAAGAGAGATGGACATAGGGACAGAGAGAGAGTCGCCTGGCTGGCGAATACTTTGCCCCCGGTCGCGGAATAATTAAGGAAACGTCGCTGGCGACTAGAGCGAGGCCGAGGACGCTCCAGGGACCTCCACGCGGCGGCGACGGTGCCGCTGCCGTTGCTGCGCGGCTTGTCGACGAATTAGGGCCCGACGTGCTGGAGGGGCGATTAACCCCCGCGGGAGATTTAATCTCGCGGAAAACGAGAGACGATTAAGGCGCATTCGCTCGACAATTTTGCGACAGTCAGCTCTCTCTCGCCGCGCGCAGCGCGGCTCTCGGCTCGGAGCTCGCGCGCGGCAACCGGCTCTCCTCGCTCATCGTGTCCCACCGCGTGGCCAGCAGCCATGCTGCAACCACGCGAATTTCTCTTTCTCGACGGCTGCTAACTCGCGAAAAAGCTCGTACGCTCGGTCTGTGTACGTATATACTCGTTTTCCGAGGGAATTTTGCACCCCAGACGACCCACGAAACATGCTGTCTACGCATATATTTACGTTTCGCGTGTATGCACCTTTACGCGTAAATATATACGCACATATACTATATCCATACGTCCACACACACGAACATATGAATACAGATATATACTATACTATACCTATAGCAGGTGCGCGACGTGCTCGTTCACGTGAAGGATCGTACGAGGGCGCGAAATACAGGCGCGTACGAGGGGCTTCGCCGCCGACGTAAACCTCTGGCGGGACCGCGTCCGATTCCAATTATCGCCTTGCAGACTAATTGCGCGTCGCTTCGCAAAGCTCGGCTGACTCACTCTCGCTCGCTAGCGCAGCTTCGCGCGTAGAACTCACGGACGCTGGAGTTTTCGGTGCAAACTCGATGACGTATGATTGACTAGGATGCGAGAAATTCGTGGATATCACAGTGACTGTCATATACGAAATACAAATAACGACGCGACGAGTGGTGCAAACCAAATTGAGGACGGATTTTTGGCGGATCTGTGTTTTGTTGTTTCCACGTCGATTGGCTCGGTTCGCGTGACGGAAAGTCGATGCGGTAACATTGCCGCGTCGAAGAACGCGCCGGTTGGATTTTGTACGTGCGCGACGAACGGGTTAACAAGGCGGGGGTTGCATAGGGGTTGCATTGCAGGCGATACAAGCTGCTTCGAGTAGGAGGACGATAGGAAGGGCTTCGCGGCATTATACTGATCTCATTAAACTGAGAACGGGTCAGACGGTAGTAGACCTTAGAGCGTTAGCCGGGCTGTCGTGTATTAAGATAATAACAGGTGGAGGGTCGGACGTGACATCGCGAACCATTTGCGTGTACAGCGGTGAAACCATTTGCGTTTGTAACTACGGCGGTGAATATCTACTATCGGAGATTATGTAACGAATTGTAATACTGGAAATTAAAAAATAGACAGCTCGAATAATTGTGATGGGTCTAGTGGGTGATTTTATTTTTTTAGTTACCGAATGGATGCTCGTTATTGTTGCAGATGACAGAGACGAAGTAATACGTTATTGTTGCTTAATATTTGCGGGAGATTGACAAATTTGTTCATACTTTAAGTACACGTAATGCAATTGTCAGAGCTGTAGAGGGATTGCAGGGTGTTAGACATTGCAAAGAGATTTCTATCACTCAATAAAGACTCCAATGTGTTGTTAGGTGTGGCAGCGCATGCCCATCGTTCGGTATGTCGGGTATCGGGGTCCGAGTAACAAAAGAGTTCATGGAAACAATTTAGCGCTCGATGGAGCACGCTGCGCGGATGAACACGCTGCAGTGTGTCTATAAATGTTTACACTTTTAATACTTTGTACAAAATTTACAACGAGTTTTCGCTGTGAATGTCTGGCCAAAGTCACGGACGAGCGAGTGCGTAGAATCGGGGTGGAGACTCGTGTCTGTGTTATCGGGGTATATGTGCTGTACGTCGTGCGTGTAGTACGATTTCGCTATTCATCCGTGGAATTTCATAAAATATATTAAACGCATAGAGGCATAAAATGTTCGTGCTCTCCTGATGCTAGCTCGCGCTTTCTCCGTGCACCTTCTGCATCACTGCTGAACTACACTGCGTATCGTGAGCTCGGGATGAAAATCGTCTCGGTAGGCGGGATGCATCGGGTATTTCGCGTCCGGCGACCCATACCTCGTCCCCCTACGTGTAAAGTCTTCGTCCATGCGTGCATAAGTCGCTGAGCTATGCGACGCCCTCCTTTTTTCTCACCCTTCTTATATTCAATCGTATGGCCAATGAACTCGTGCATTTGCAGTTAATAAATGAAAAATTAACGTTTGTTTTCGCTCTAAGCAATATTTATTTCTGATCCCTCTTTTAAAAAGTTCATGATTAACGGAAAGCATTGTTAGCAAATTATTCGAGCTGTGATTGGCTGAGACTCTCAGACCGAGTCCAGGTTCATTTGTCCTTGATAATTTTGATAGTTTTATCAAATATCGTATTTTTTTTAATCCACTAAAAAAAGGGTTGTAACCAGTGTTTTCAGGGGTAGAATATGCGACTTAAGAACGATGGTATAGGTTAAAAGTCGATATTTTGAAAAAATAAATTTCGTGACCCCGATTTGGGCGGTTTTCGGCCCGGCGGCCAGATCAACGATTTCTGACAAGCAAAACGACAAATTTTCTTTTTTTTTCAAAAGTAACTGAACAAGGGGTTTTCAGTTGCAATTTACCCTTTTAAAACTTTATAAGAGCGCAGCAGCGCAAAAGTATCTCGGGCACGCGCGCCAGCGCGCGTGATAGCCTAGTTACCCAATAAAAAATGTGTGCTCTCTTATATTTTACGTATTAAAATAATGTAGGAAGTAATTATATCGGTAAAATGATTTCGTCATTGTATGCATGAAATGTTACTGAAAAGTATCGCATATTTATAGCAGGGTAATAACAAAAATATCCACCTCAAAAAATTTGTTAACTAATGTTGATTGGAATCTTCAGCAATTTTTTTAAATCCTAAAATAACTTGTTCGTTTCCTGATATCTGTTAATGTACTGGCGCGAACACCCTACACGGTTTGACGGACGATCAACGTCGCACAAGCGCATAAGACGTATCCGATCAGTTTGAAGCGTTAAAGCCCAGCTGGATCTGATAGCTGCTCTCGCCCCTCGCGGATCGCTATCACAAGGCGCAGGGAAATCATGCAATTCCCTCCCTATAATGTATCCTGGAATCCTGCCACAAGTGCGATTGTCGCAACCACCGCTATTCAGAGGATTCCGAGTCCTCCCTCTCTCGACGTCCGACGGATTATGATAATACGTTTCGCAGCCAAAGGCCGGGGCTTTGAACTCTTCGTTGAAAATTCGTGGTGCAAGTAGGCGGCGTTTCCTCCTCTGACACGTAAATATGGAGCAGTTTGATTGAAGGTACCCGTCAAGGCAGCGCGAACAAGTGCGTGAAATGGAACTCGAGTGTCTCGTCTCCACTGGAGAATCTGAGCGCCCCGGGCTTCCCATTTCCACGGTGTAAAGCACGTTGAGAAAGAAGAATATGAAGTGAACGAATAAGAATAAGACAAGGCAAAAGGGGCGCGAGGAATCAGACGTGGATTCCGAGCTTCTAGTCACTGTACGTTTTTTTTATTCCTTTCCTTTTTCCGCAAGAATTTTCTCCTGCTTCGTCTTCATTTTCATCGTCTTTTTATTTTTTCTTCTACTTTCTCTCCTTCGCTGCCACATTTTACTCGCATCTCATCCCTCATTTCTGGCTCGGGGAAAAGAATATTACCGCTGCTGGCCGAAGCCAATATAATCGGGGTCGAGGAGACAGTGGTTACAAGTACCCGTAGTAGTCTGCGCCCGTCGTCGTGATTATTCGCATATTATTTCATTCGCGTGAGAGGCGAAAGCTGCATCTTGAAGTTCGTTCGCTGGTGAGGTCGATAAACGTTGTGATCAACTCGACGGCGCCGGTGACGGTAAATTTTAAGTGAGCAGATTCGGACGTCACTTCGCGCGAGGGAAACTATATTTTTCTCGTGGGCGCTGCTCTGATTTGTGCGTTGATTCAAATTACACTCATACCAGGTGAGAGTGCGTATGTCCCTAGCGCGTTAAATAATTCAAGTGACTCTACCTGGCAATTGCCAAGTTTTTCCCGTGCAAGAGCCACTGCCGGGAACAATTGTCGGGTAGCATTTCCAGTAAAACACTTGACGCTCGTTGCGTTCGGAGGGGCGGGGGTTCTCGCTGCAGATTTTGCCGACGCAACAGGTGACGCGACCTGTAATTTTTAAGAGCAGTTATTAAAACCGCTCGGTTGTGCGCCACTAATTCCGCGAGTCGCAAGCTGATGCGGCTTATATCCACCTTTGCTGTTGTTGTCATTGTGAATAATTAGCGAAGTCTGTTGCACCGAAAAAAGTGTCCGGATCAGCAGGTTCGTTTTATTACAACTTTTTTTACAACCCAACTTTTGTCTTCGTGAAATATCCGTCTATTCCAGCGGAAATGTTAAGTCCCCGAATGAAGCAATGTCGTCCTTCCCGGAAGTCCTGTCTGCGTCGCGTTCTCCGAATACGTTGAATTTTCCATTAAGCTGCCGGTGTCGACAATTCCCGGTACGAACACTATTCAACGACGGAAGACTAAGACGAATTCCTCGCCGGATAATCTATTAATGCCGAGTGTCGTCCAGGTGTGCTTGGAATGCGTTTCAGCGGCTAATCCTGCTCGTATGCAGGGATTGCAGTTGGCTGGCAGCCAGATTCGGCTAAGTAGTGCAGGTTTTCCGTCGTGCATAGCTGAGAAGGAGCTCGCCAAAGGCTCGTGTCCTATGTCAGAAGCTCGATTTGCGCTGTAACCTGTCAACCCTCTTACGTCTCATTATTTTCCGCCAGTAGAAACATAATTCAAAATCGATATTTGCCCGGGGTTATCTCGACCCGTAGAATTAGTCACATATGTTCGATTGATGTGACGATAAATCGAAGGACTCCACACGTTGAATGAATTATCCGGCGTTATACACCCGCGGCTGCTACAATTCTTGAAATGGGCGTCGAACCGTGCGGTGTTATATGCAATGTCTGATAATTAACGGTCATCCGGGTATCCGCAGGGCATTCTGCAGTATCCGGTAAACCAAAGGCAGTTCAGAACGGGGGATCAAAATAATCCGGAGCGCAAGAGCAATTGGTAGCTTGGTTCCACGTCGTATATCATACCTGTGATAACGATTACGGTAAACCATCCTCGTCTGCATTTCCGCAGGATTGTTTCCGCTCGCTCGTTGTTCTGGTGGTCAGAATTTATACCGTCCGCTCAAATCATAACCCTGTCTGACGGCCAGACCCTCAGGACCGTTGTGTGCTCCTTCGTACCAATAGTTATACGTCACGGTATATGCGCGGATGTTCTCAGGAGATCCTGCAATATGTACGATTGTGTACCTGTCCACTATGGCTACTTGGGCTTGGCAGTATCATCATTTTCTATTACTTCATCATTGTCATAGTGCTGTAATCATAGAATGTCATGAATTCCTTCTAATTGATCCATTTACGTAATTGCATAACCAGCCGCTTTATTGGTCAAGCTGTGGGAATCCTACAATCTGTGAGCTGGCTCTCTTACAATAACCTGGATACCAATATACTGATTGCGCATTACTTTCTCATTGCCTCAGAGCTGTTCCTGATCCATTTATGCAATTGCACCGCTGGCCTCTTTATTATGAAATGCAGTAGATCCTTAAATAGAAACTTGAACAGCAATAGCACAATCTTCCAATACTTCGTCTTGAATCCCTTTTAATATTGCGTAATGTTCTATTTACGGAATTGTGTAACTAGCCACCCCATTGTAACCCATTGCTCTGACCATCGAGTACAAAAGAGCGCATCACCTCTTTCAAGCCCAACGCGCAAGCACAGGACATGCACCCAGCATTGTTCTCAAGGAAATGGCCAGCATCTGCTCCAGATACCATCCCTCCCATCCACATGACAGGCTGCGTATGTGGGTTAATTTGGAATGCAGGGACGAGGAGACGTCGCAGAGACCCTCGGGTCAGACGGTCGCTTATATACATCGGGTCTCGGAGGCTTCACACTCGAGCGGTTACCAATAATTATAGTAGCACCGTTGCGTCCATGCAGATATGTCAGGGGATCCCTAGACGTTGGGGGCCCCGAGGGCTGTTGTAGCTCTGATGTCAGGTGGATATATATATATAGAATATATATACGTATATATACACATACAACTCTGGTCTCTGCGCACGATAGTTAGTAGCACACTGGTCGTGTTCAACGGGCATAGGGTCTTCGTAGTCTCAACGAACAAACTCACGAGATATCAGATACAAGAGGGACTAACGGATGTCGAAGGGTGTAGCGATAACAGGGATGAATAAGGCTGGGGAAAACGGAGAGACAGAGTCATCGTCGACGTATTCGTCGGTGCATATCCACGGCGAGAGCAATAGCAGCAGCAGCAGCAGCAGCAACAGGAGCAGCATCACCAGTTTGCCATTGTCGATGTTCGGTTACCCGGAAGGTGGGCTAGGTACACGCGCACCGAGACGACAATGCCCGAACGATGTTGCGACGTGGATCAGACAGAAAAATCCCTGGGCTGTGCTATCCCCGTTGCGATCAGCAGAGATTATTACATCGTTGCAGCGAGAGTGAGTGAGTGAGTAGCGTCAGCTTTGCATTCACGTCAGCAATACAATGCTGAGATTCGAGACCGAGAGCGGGGGCTCGGTCCTTGCATTGTGTCCCCCAGGTGATCGATAAGCTCAAAACGGTCTCGTTCGTTTAGCAGACTTTTCTTATGTTCCCTCCTTCTAAAATTATGTAGACAATTCTTCGGTTGCCGGGTCCATCCCATTTTCACCGGGAAGGCCTTGCCGATTCTGCGGGGGAGCGTTGAAAAGACTTTTATATACACCTCGGCATTCAGCGGGACTGGGGGGGGGGGCATTGGTGAGCTCGTTGTTGAAGAGCGGTCCCGCCGCACGGAAAGAACGACGACGACGGCGACGACGACGCCTGCCGCCACCTGCGACTATTGCTCGGTCTGATAAGACGCGCGCCAGCTGCGCGACGAATTACGAAGTTCTCCCTTTTAATTGCGAGTCTGTAGAATTCGATGTAATTAAACGTAGCCGCGGGTAATTACGATGGGATGAAGGAGGGGGAAAGAGAGATAGAGAGAGGTGACTGGACGGTCATGTAACCTTCTTTCAACGACCTGGAATATTCATTTAATATATATCTGCCTACGACATTTTTTTTCTATGCTGAAAGTCGTCTCGTTCACGCGGCATCAGTTCGCTCGGGTTTCGCGCGTCCGTCAGTCACGACGTGATTTCGTCGTTAACGCGATTTTGTTGGGCTCCAAACGTTGTTAAGCGAATCGCAACTGGGGTTGGATCGGATTTAACCGAATTTTCACGGTGAATCAGTTCGTTCGCGAAATTCTCGCATTCTTGCGATTCTTTCCGTGCCACGTGCCGTGCCATTCATACAAAATTTCTTGGCATTTACGCTTCGTTCGCGCCGTAGTAAAAGGACATTCACTCTGTGTCTTTGACGTCGCTCGTGTGTAGACGGAAGACGATGTAAGTGAGGCGCATCAACATAGACGGCACTTCCGTCTTTCTTCGACGGTGGCTCTACCGCATTGCCGTCATTGCCTCTTCCTACGCAGCCCACGCAGAGCCCGTCGTGCATTTACGATAACGACGCTTCGAATGCGTCCACTCGGCCATTAATACTCGTCGTGTTAGCCCAATTTCCCTGATAACGGGTAATGGCTTCTGGGCGAGAGGGTTTCTCGGGTAGCGCTTGCGGGATGTATAATGAAAGTGGATCTAATAGTAGCATAATACCGGGCTTGCTGCACTCTGCCAACGGGTTTCAGCCACTGCTGCGAGCTACGTTAAAGATGAAGCCCGGGTATGAATACTCTGACACGTGCCACCTTCATTTACCGCTCCGAATACGTATTATCATAGTATCGTGCACCGTGGGGTGGATCTTCAACATCCGGCCGCGATTAACCCGTGGAAATAACGGGTGTTTCGTCGGCAAGAGTTGTTTAATTGCACGGCAGAAGAGCTCCTACGGCAGCGCCGTGAGGTGGCTTATATAAGTAAGTAGTGACGTAGGCCCTGAGGGTACCAGGTTTTGCAGCTGTGACTTAAGGTCTTATCTGGTTCTTCGGAAAAACCAAGAAACTATTGTTTTTTTTTACTAATTCGATTGAAAATAAAAAAAGCGCGTCTATATCGAAAACGTATGAAAATTGAGGCATATCTGAGGTACTCAAACGTTCGGTGTCTCAAAAAAAAGTTACCTATGCAAGTCGTCGCTTATTACTACGACTACCGTCTGGCAAACAGTGATACACCCGTTCGCCGTGCAAACGCAATTTCCGTGAAATTCCCGCTCGAAGAAACTTACATCATTACCGCAAAATGTAAGCACAAGCCCAACCAGCGTGCCGCTTCGTCGCGATTCGCCCCGATCTTGCCAACTCCTGTGCACACACACGGAACAAGACTCGTAACTCTGCGAAATAATGGTAATAAGAGGTCTTACTGCAAGGTATAGCCGAGTATTCTCGAGCGTCTCGTTCGCCGATAGTTCCGCCGTTTCGTTCTGCGACTCCTCGGGTTACATATTGATAATAAGGTCAATCGGCAAGACCAGCGCTCGCGAGACAACTTTTTTTTTTCCGTCCGCATTCGCGAGGGCCAACATCGCCGCCGTAATTGGATCGATAAAAGAATTTTCGCGCTTACGACTCGCGCGGACTCGTCGAACAAGTCCAATTAAATAGCAAAATAGATCTTTCAGCGCGTTCCAAATAATAGCGAAAAGTGTGCGCAGTGCCAACGCGAGCGACGGAGAACTGAGAGAGTGGGGCGTTATAGTGGCCGCCAGGTACATTTTGTCAACGATGAAAAGTGATAAAATAGGTATTAACTGTGGTGAGGCGGTTGAGAGAGGCCGCGCGTCGGTGGGGGAGGGCTCGAGCTACACTATGGACACGTGGCAATATCGAAACTTTATTAATTGGCTTCCGCGCAGGCGAACCAACGAGCGACTGCCGTGGGCCTCTCTCTCTCTCTCTTTCTCTCTCCCTCTCACTCTCTCAGTTACCCCGCGAGTTGCTAATTTAATTAGTAGAGCTCGTGCAGTGTACGGTATACACATCGGCGTCGTGAAACGACGCGATTCTGTCTCTCTTCCTCCCTCACTCTCTCGGTTCGAGAGCGAGGGAGGGAGAGAGGCAGTGAGAGAGAGAGGACGTCGACACACCGTATAATGTACTGTATGAAATTTCCAATGTTCCACGCGGGCCCTGTGATCCCGAGAGCGGCTTACAAACGGGAAATAATGGGCCGCGTTGTGTGGGTGGCGTAGACTTGTAGTACACGCAGTGCGGTGGCCCCGGACGTCGCGCGCGCGCCCGTTGCACCAGCCGCGCGCGTTGACTCTTCTCCTCAAATCACCGAGCGCCGCAGCACAGTCTCCCGCTTCGCGTACACGCAGGGCTGTGTCTTCTATATTATATAATGCATACGATATCGTGCGACCTGCAGGAAAGGGAAATGGGGACGTGGGAGTAGTGGGCGGGGAAAGGGGGGCACATAGACGGCGATTATTAGTTGGATTATCGGTCGGATATGGTTATGGGAAGCCTCCGGGGGCCCTCGTCGAAGCAATCTCCACCCTAATTACGTTTGACGCGTCATTGAGCGGAATGATGGAGACGCAACGCGACGCCGCAGCACCGCACATCCACGGCGACTCTTATTGACGCATCGGCAACTGAGACGCCCGACCATATAGCCTCGAATATCTGATCAATCTCATTCATTAATTTAAACGCGATCGATATTCCATACGAGTTGCGAACTACACTCGAGAGGTGGGATGCGCGACCGTCGATGCGGTGCGCGTTGATTATCGTTGGCATATTACGATGAGGATAGGGACTTAGGGGTTCGGGATACTTGTCACAAGCTTACGTGACATTATTCTTCGTTATGCTTCGGACGAAATATAACAGTGACCTGGAACATAAGTATTTTGTTTCGGCATGGCAGAAATTTTCTTAGCCCAGCGGAATAAAATTATCGATATAAAAAAAAATAGTCGGCTTCGCAAAATGATTCGTCTGCCCTGCATACAAATCGTGCACTCGTCTGCGTTTGCATACGAACCCATTAACCATCGGCACACGACTCTTGTCTCTAGTGCACGCGAGTCCTTGGCAAACCCGCCGCGCGTCCTCATCTGCGTTACATAATGCTACATCGATGAGGCAATAAACGCGAGAGAGAGAGAGCGAGTTCGTATCGATTTCAGATATCGCGCCATTACCCGTCGCGCCGCGTGGCGTGCAGCGCAGCCTCTCTCGCCGAGCGAATAGCAAACTTCGCCGGGATATTAATAGTCCATTGAGACGAGCCTCGAACAACCAGATCTTGTGCAACGCGGATCTCCATAGTTTATCGACGGTGAATTAATTTGACCGGTGGAAAAAAGTCTCCGCGGAAGCCGAAGCCTCCGTTCTCGACAATCTCGTCGGACGCGAATCGTCCGTGCGCTTTGCCGGGCTCCTCGTGTCTCTCGTTCTTTCTTCTGGACTGTTATTAAAATTCGCTCGGATTATTTTTCCTCCGGAGAGACATCAAAAGACGAATAAATCGAGCATGAATAAAACTTATTTTATCCGAAGACTCCGAGATTACTCTCGTTTGTTTTACCGTGTGCCTTTCAACCTGCCTTCGCGCTCTGCTTCCGCTCTCTCTATCTCAGCGTACTTTCTCAGCAAGGGTCTGCAATCGAATGCTTAATTATGCCATGGGACTACTAATGGAAAAGTTGTACTCAATTCCGGGGCCCCTCGACTCAGCGCCTTTATCTGGAGTTTGGGATCGAGGATGGAAATTACAGCTTTCCAAAGAAGGAGCCGTAATTTTCGAGCTGTAATTTTTTTTGCCTTCGACACTTTTGCCCTTTGTCTCGTGCAGGCGGTGGGAAAGATAAAGATTTGCGAGTGTCGGTCTGGCCGCATTTCTCGATTAGCTGGGTATCGAGATTAAGGGGTGAGTACCAGGCGAGCAGGGCAGGAAAGAAGTTCTCGAGGCGAAGTGGGAGGTGAACTCGGTGCGGAAGCAAACTCTTCTTCGCTTCCCCGTTTCTCTTCACCTCATCCCAGCGTTTCTACCTCGTCTCGGAATCTCTTTTCGAGCGCGCGATACCGTGATAATGTATTCTCGTAATATAGGTATATAAGAGTGGGGAAGGATCTGTCGGACGAGTCGAGCTCTATCGCGCATCTTTTCTCAATCCTTTCGCCATTATGCCGAAGCCTCTTGGTTTACGTGAACCGCGCGCGGTGCTTGCAGCGTCTCTCCCACGAGAACAGGAGAGATCGCGAGCCGGCGAACCAAGGCGTGGGGGGGGGGGGGGGGGGGGGGGGTGGCAGCAGCAACCGGTGCGGAAGAGCGGAACGTGGACGTGATCGATCAATCACCGTGGCAAGTGCATGCGCGCGTGCCGCCTTCACCCCCCGCTGCATCGATTAGAAAGCTCTGTGCTCTGCTCGATAGCGTCGACGATTTGTCAAGCTCCAGCCAAATTATGAAGTGGGCTATTCATTCGTTCGATCAAGTCGGTTCCTATTTTTTGTTTCGTTCGATACCTACAATTGAGGGAATCAGAATCAAATGAATTTGTCGGCTTTGGTATATATCTGTCCTGTTGATCAAATCATCATTGGGAGGAATCGTTTTTAAAAAATGTACCCAACGGAAAATGCGAAAAACGATATTGATTCACAAACACAAGTTTGTGTTCGCTTATGCGTCGGAAGGCATCACAGAATTCCATCGACCCAGGGAGCCGCGTATTATTAGTCGCCGGATTTTGGCTCCACGAATTGAAATAACAAAAGAAAATAATTGAAATTAAATCACGTCGGCTCCTCTCGATTTATTTATCTACGCGCCAACCTCTTCAGCTGCGGTGGAGTCAGATAAAATGTTCCACAATTTCGTATACTCTCCCGCTGGCCGCCAGCGCAGCGCCGGGTTTTCGTCTCGCGGGCATTCCCCGGGGTTCGCTTTTTGTGTTCCGCACACAGAGTCTGAATTCGTATGTGCGGTGGATTCCGGGATTTTTGTTGGAGCGCGTACTTCTCGTAGGATACGACGACGACGACGATGTAGAGCATCTCCTTCTCTCCTTCTCTCTGACTATGCGTCCCTCTCTCTGTGTCGAGCGTCAGGAGCGACGTTTATGGGAAGCCACAGGACGACGGCGCTGGCATTCGAGGCAGCCGAGCTGGCTGGCCGACTGATTTTTCCTTCGTACCCAGGGCTAACCCGGCGAGCTGGACGAAGGTTCGCCGCGGCGAAAGTCTCCTGATTCCTTTGTAAAAAAAAAAACGGAAAAAAGGTATAAAAAAAGGCGCGAGAGAGAAAGAGCCGAGTCGAGCGTAAAGAATGAAAGACCCACTGACAGTGCTCAGAGTCGGAGAGAGAAGGAGACAGAGGACCAAAGTGCGCGTGGTAAGCGCGCGGGCTTCGTTGTTGGATGCTGACTGGATCAGGTTTTTATCAGTGGCCCCCGAGGGAACCGACGAGAGACAGGGAGAGAGAAAGAGAGAGCTGCGCGCGCGAGTTGCTACTGCTGCTGCCGCTGCCGTCGCCGTCGCTACTGCTGCGGAGCAACTCGGTTGCCGCGCCGGTTCGCCGTCGTCGTCGTTCCGCACGTTTGACGGGTCCCGGAGGGAACATCGGTAACTTGACAGCCCATCTACTTCTACCTTCCCTGCCGCTGGCCCCCGCGCCGCCACCACTGTTAGCTCCGGGTTCGCCAGGCGGCTCGCGCGCGATTCGCGCCGAACCATCCACCTCGCCATTTTACAAAGTACAGTTGCCAACGTCGCGTATATACGAACGACGGTGTCTGTGCAAAATGTGTGTGTTCCACCCATCTGGGAGCCTTCAGAATCACCCCGAAAAGTCTATTCTCCGGGACGCGCGTCGTCTGTGCCGCGCGCTGTCCGACGCCGGCGACCAACCGACGCGGCGAGAGAGGCCGCGTTATATATTGCGCTCGTCTGTGTGTACGTGTAACCCAGGGCCGGTTGCGACACACGAGAATCCCATTTGTGTCGGGAGCGCACGGGACGAGCGATACGGCTATCGAAAAACGTTTTGCCGCACAATGGCTCCATCTATGCTGTCATATACAAAAGTATATATCGATTCTCGCGCGCGACAACCGCCTGTTCAGAGTCGCCCGCGCGCGACACACGGAGTCAATGTCGTAGCGGTGAAATGAACAAATTCAATTTCTTGGGACGCGGAGACAGAGAGACTCGTTCGTCGTCGTGTATGAGCGCTCATGTTGTGTAGGTGATTATTTTTTTAACATCTTTTTTTTGGGAATTATTTTTTCCTGATGGTAAATAGTCATGAGTATTCAATTTCTGTCAGTGGAAGTCAGATATAATTATATCTTTTGAAATGATAATCATCTAATAAGAGTTATTTTTTTTAATTGTCTTGGACAGAAAACTGATTTTAGCTTGACGTTGATTTTGATTACCAGGTCTATGAAAAATTCGTATCAAATGCTAATTACCAAATTATTTTGGGACGTCATTTTTGCATATACACCATTCGCTAGACGTTAAACAGTCATGACTATTAAAAATTTCTTTCGGCGTAGCGGCAGTCAAATAGAGGCGGGAAAAAAATGTACAGTCAGCAGGTAGTCTGGGCCGGCCTTGTTAATTCTCATAGGCACTTAAGTCAACACGCTAACAGCCGTCTCGAGTGGTGGCGGAATATCCGGGAGGGTCCGAGTCTCGCTAGCCCGCGCTGCCGGCCATTGAGCTACCATGTATGTTCCATACGCAGAGTGGGAGTAAAGTCTGTGCGAAATGACTGCGTATGCATGCTTCGAGTTCTCGTGGCCCTGGCAACGAAAGACCGAAATTTCACCGTCGACAACCGTCGACACGTTCGCGCCAAGGCGAAACAATTGTCTGCAGGTCGCTGTTTCTGGGGGCCTGAAAACTCCCTCACCCGTTAATATATCCAAACGCATTTGCGCATACGAAAAATCGCCCGGCTCGACTTGGACATTCTGACCTGTCCCCCCACGTAAACAGAATCCATAATGACGACCAATTCATTAAGACATTCTCCGCTTTCCCGTGTAATAAAGGTGCAATTAGAGATATGCAAAACAAGGTTGATATCGAGACAGACCCGGGGATGCCATCTGAATTCGCGAAATACTCGGAGGGATTCCAATATCAGGCTGCGCATGCCCGGATGTAATTTCCGCCGCGACTAATGCTCGAATGACCTGACCCTTACGAGGATATTTATAAAAATGGCAGTAAAATAGCTTGGAGGGTTAACTCGGGGAGCTAAAAAATACTCACAAAACTCATTGATTGCAGTCGAGAATCCGTAGTTGCCAGAAATCGGATTAAAAACCACTCTACCAGAAATAGCCAATAGTAAACTACAGTTAAATCCTTAAGTCCCCTTCAGGAAAACTGAATGGTTAAATTCGATAGTTTGGCGAGCTGAAAATCACATTCAAAATACAGAATAGATGCGAGTGTCCGAGGGATGTAAAATTGATGGCTGAGTACGAGCAGAATCAGTGGCTCTTCGAGTAGAACCTTGAAGCGACCACTCCACGGGGGGAGGGAGGGGGGGGGGGGGGTTCACTACAGACTAAAGAGAAAGACAGAAAGACTCGAGAAGCGACAAGGAAACACAATGAGTGAGATGAGGAAGGTCGAATGAGAGAAAAAGAGTGGAGAGGAGGGAGCAGGAAGCTGGGTAACCTCTAGCCTGTAACTCGCTGCAAGAGCTGGCCGCTCCAGCGTGAAGTCAGCGGCCGCAAGGCCGACCGCTGTATCCAGCATCAGCGAGCAGTAATTTCTTTCACCCGAACGGCAAGGAAGTAAAAACAACGATTAAAGCTTTTAGCTCAAGCGAGTTCGTACAATTTCGCAGTTGCCCTGGGCTGCACCACGGCCGAGCCACCATCAGCCGTGGCAACCCATCATGTTTCCCTCCTTCTCTCCCTCCCACCCACTCTGCGCCTCGCTCTCTGTCTCTCAGCACATCACTTTTTATCTCCATTTCTTTCAGCCCCCTCAAGCTCGTCTTTCCTCGCTCGCATTCTTTCCTACATGCGTGCGCGCTACTGAAGAGCGAGGCCGGGGCGACCGAGGGAAAGGAGTAGCGTATGTCGGCGCGAGGGAGTTCGAGGGTGAGGGAGAGGGAAAAAAACGGAGGAGAGGGAGAGAGGTTTCTGCGTCGTTGGAAGAAACGGTTCATGGGTTCGCCCTGGCTGTTTCTACCCCGGTGAGCAGCTTTTCCGTGGCCACACGCTGTTCTTGTTGCTGTTGCCGGTGCGTCGCGTGGGCTGCTGCCGAGTCCCCGGACTATAAATACCAACACCAGCGCGTGATATAAAGTAACGAGAGGAACCGTGAGATAAAGGTGGACAGACTCGGTGAGGACGGCACAAGGGGTAGCAGGGGCGGGGGAGGGGACAGGGCAGAAAATGGGCTTGGCGGAAAAAGGTACGTCAGTCGGCATTTTTTGTAGGGCCGAGGTTTTTTTTACTCTCTGTTGGTTTTTTTTTCATCCTAAAATTGAAGGTTCATGAGTTGCAAAGTCACGGGAGTAGTGGCTCCCTGCAACTTCAGCTGATTTACGTCGTCTTCGCGGTGCCTCACTACGTCCTCCTCTCGCGCGCAGCTTCCGTACACAACGAGGCCACTAATTACGTTTACCCGGTCCTTCGCCCACGGAATCAGACAAATTCGCTAATGGAAAAGGCTCTATCTGCTGTACAGAGTACGGCAGATGGAGCCTCGTGTATGCCCGGGAAGTAACTTGGGTGCCTGGAGATCGCTGGAGGAAGAGGCGAAGAGAAAGAGGGAGAGGGACAGAGAAGGCGCGACTAGAAATGCAGTCTGACCCAAGCAAGTACGTTTCCATTGTAATTTAACTCCGTGAACGCGGGTGAGGTCGCTGTTGCACCGCACCCAAACTACAAACGTACAGCAGTGGGCTACGTGCTTGCATAAGTACACTCTGGCTTTCTAATCTCTTCGACACATATACACTGCTCGCAGGCAAGCATATCTATAGCTAATGAGATACGAGAAATTTATTCAGATGCGAATATTATCCCAGTGCAGGCGGATAGTATTATCCCCAATTCACCGGTGGTCTCGGTCGCGTCTGTATGACTTGGCGAAAAATCTCAATTTCACCGCTACATTAAAGTTCTAGTGTATTGTCTGTGTATACTTATGTAGGGCAGTGCCAACAATCAGTAAATTGAGCCAGTCTGACGTCCGTTGGTCTGACCTGTTCGTGAGTTATTCTACTTAGACATAAATATATCGACCATAATATCGGACCTTGAGAACTTCTGGTAGTGTAAGAATTCTGGCGCTTCGGAAATCTGGCTCGGGGTGTGTAATTTGCAAGACGATTTTATAATATAAATATATAGCAACATTAATATGCATGTATATGACTAGTAGAATATTTCACGAATAGTCGGACCGGCGACCGTCACACTAACTCAATTCACTGATTCTTGGCACGCGCGCACATGTCGAGGCTGGATTGATTCGTAGGTACCTATCGCTGCCTCGTCATTTAGCGAGTAGATCATGTGTGAGGGAAACATCAATACAACGCAACACGGTAGCAGTTGCGCTCCAATTTATTCAGGGCGTACGGGACGCGCCCCCTTGTTTTCCGTTCAATGACTCCCTGCCGAATAAATCTGATCTGGGAGATCTTTGACGGGTCCCAGAATCCGGCGTTTCTCCAGTTCTCGCGTTGAGAGACCACAAGAGAATTTTTGTTTTTTCACTCAACTCGAGCGACGGATCCTGGCAGCGGCCGATGGCGTCAGCTTGAGTAAATTGTCGTCTTTCGGGACTGTTGAAGAGGAGCGAGAGTTTCGTCGCAGCCGGAAGGATTGACGAATGCTGCCGACGGCCCCGGGGCGCACTAGGAAGTACCGCGAATTGGCTTCGAGGTATTTACATAATTAGAGGGCAACTCGGTCATTCGTCTCCTTGGGTGCTCGCGGGCAAAGGGAACAGGTGAGAGGGCTCTCGCCTGTTCACTTTGCCCGCGACGTCGTGAAATCCGTTCGGCGAGCCGAATGAAACCATTAGCATCAAGCGCTCGGCGCACTAAATCGCTCGGGGGGTAGAGGATTGAAATAGGTTTGCCGCGAGGGCGCGCTGAGTGGTGTGACCGCGATTTCGAGAACCAGAGCGCGGGCGGTAAAAAAAATGGAGAGTCGCGAGGGTGGTGACGGGGGCGACGGGAAAGGTAGAGTAGAATGGATGGAGTAATGCCGAGCCCACAAACAAGCAGATACGACTTCGGCTCTCGTGTAATTGAATGGCTTTTAATTAAAATTGCGGTTTTTCCACCCTTTTCTCCTCTTTACTTTTCTGTCTCTCTCGGTCTCGTTCTAGTTCTTGTTCACTCTGTGCAGCATCTAACTGCACGATCATCGGTGGATTCCGTGCTAGCTCTTATTCTCCATCGAGCGTAGCTGAACAACGCGGTTTTTCAGACTGCAGTTGGCAAGTGTGTCTTTGTCTCTGCCCCTCTCTATCTTTCTCTTTCTTTCTCCCTCTCTGTCCATCCAATATCGGCGTTATTCGATAAAGACTCGACAGAAAATTCCATGTTTCGATCCCGGGAAGCTACCCCAAAATACCGATGTGTTTCTGCTTCCTACAGTAAACGCTCACCGCGCGCGCGATATATTTAGAATCTGTCTGATTTAAAGCGAACCCGAATACACGAGTGACAATGAGTTGATGAACGAAGACAGTGTGACTAGATGCTTGACGGCAGAGTATATTTAAGTTTTCAGGACTCTCCAAAGATCAACCAAACCGTTTGATGGTTCTCATGATTTAAAACTGTTTTCGATTAAATATTTTATTCTCTTCATCAATAGCACTCAAAACTTATCAAAACATAACATATTGTCTTATTCGCAGCCTTCAGTAGTAACGTCTAGCTTTGATTAGACGGTGCGTACTTTTTCCAATAACTCACCTAACTCGAATCCACAAAGAAAATCGAACTTCTGCCCCGAATTTCTCCCCAAAGTCCGAGGATCTTCGTCACAGATTACGCACACACGTAACCCCCCCTCCTTTCCTCACTCATCCGCATCCAGCCGCATATACAGATATAAAACCACACCCGCCAAGTACATATAAACGAGGGAATGACCGATCGTGCGAGGCTGTTCAAACTGCAGAGGCGAGCAATGCCGGTGTTGGTGAAGTTGGCGAGATCCAAACTTTCGTCCAAGTCGGTGCTCAAGGGTGAGAGAGAGTCAGTCAGCGGGTTCGTACCTCGAGCGAGAGCAGAGTGTGTAGGCCGCGGGTGCGGGCGACGGGGGCTTCGGGGAGAGGGAGGTGGCAGGGAATGGAAGATGGGTATAAGGGGAGGGGGAGATGGTTCCTACGTCGGTGGCAAAGCACACGAATACGAGTCGGGCGCGTTCTGCGTGGATATAGCAGTAGGTAGCGCACGAAGGTAGAGGACTCTACACGGGCAACGGATACCGAAGGAACGGACGAATACTCCGGGATAGCGGCGCGACCGGCGCACGCGCGTCACGTGGTTCTATCGCCATCCTCGTCGGGCGTCTCACTCGCACCCGCGGTAACGGCGACGGCAGCGACGACGGCAGCAGCAGCGGCATCCCCACCCCAATGCTCGGATTTCCACCCTGCCTTTCCACCCTAGCCGACAGCGTCGAGCGCGCTCCCCACCACCCAGAGCGAACTCAGTCACCGGGGCGATTCGCAAGGTAGCGGCACTGGTTCGCCTCTTCTCTCCGCTCTTCGGACCTTTTTGCGCGCTCTTCTTGCCCAGACTCCGCAAATAATGTGAGAGACTGAGAGAGAGAGAACGTGAGAGAAGGAGAGAGACAACGATGAGAGAGAAACAGCCCAGTGAGTCGGGATTAAGTGACTGAGTGTCCGACGTTCAATCGTGTTGGTTTGCTGAAGAAAAAAAAGTGTTTAATCTCACGTAACAGTGGATCGGGAGACAGGTGACTCGTTCGCTTTCGAGAACACGTCAGTGAAATTATTTCTCACCGGTTCTATCGTCGTGAGGGATCTTTAGGGTGTGAAGTTCTGAAATACGTGGAAAAAAGTAAGAATACAAATCTTACCCTCTACACAGGCTCGGCACATGTGTCCACCACGAGATCCCTTGTGTGTTTACAAACTTTTACCGTCAACCCCGCAGCGTCCAATGAGCGAGCGCGGCCAACAGAGTTTTGATTTTAATTCCGGTACGCGGGCTCCGCGAGCGTAACCTCATTTGCCATTCGTACGAGTGGTCAGCACGCCGAGGCTACAACAACAAGGATATGCTGTGTCGAGCTTAAATAGTCGTGTGTTTAAATTGACAATGGAGTGGCCGAGAGCCGAGTGGATTTAAACATTAATCAACGGGCGGGGTGTTTTATCTCTCCTCTCCCCCGCAGGCGGCACGCGTAAAAGAGTGGTTGATTATTCGGATGAGCAACAACATCGTCGGGAGCGCAGGAAGCCGGAGAGACCGGATGCTGGGAATACAGGGCGTGATCAGGGGGCAAACAAATAAGTGTTATTAGTCGTATAGCCAATTTTCTCTCTCGTGTCTATTCAGCTCGGCGCACTCGGCGCTGCTAGCTCAAAGTCGGGATTTGATAACAACCTGCACGGTGTGAAAGTGTGTCTCTTCCTCGGTGTAATTATGGAGCCGAAGAGGCTCAGGGCAGTAGCAGCAGCCGCGGCAGCAACGACGGAAGCACCGCGCGAGGAGCGCGACTCGTCGGATCGATGACTCCGAGAACCCCAAAAAGGCATCGCGACACGTGACGTTGTAGCGGAAGAAAATTGGAAGAAGTGGATTGAGTGCGTTGAGGAATCGTGTCGCGTGCAAGCGTGGCCAAAAAGAGAGAACTGACACGGTGAGACGAAAGGAGGAAAAGCGAGAGGAAGAAGTCGAGGTCAAAAGCTTCTCACCAGATCGTGTGTTATCGACAGGAGCACGAGCCATCCACTCTTGTGCTTAACGTGTGCCGTGTGTGTTAGTCGGTGGTCGTGGGCGCTTGTACATTATATTCGGCGTCTCTCGTTCGTGATAATGCGTGTTTCGTGCCACTCGCTGTCCAGGGATTAATCAAACCAGAACGTAGCCGCGCGCGTTGGCGGGCGTCGCTTCCGTCAGAGCCCGCTCATCCGTCCTCTATTGTCAAGCCCAAAGGTACCGAGCCGGGCGCGCGCGCGCGCGCTTGTATTTTCCATCCCCCCTGGTCGACGCTTCGCGACTCTGTATAGGACGAGCGCGACGCACAAGAGGATCCCAGCGTTTGGAGTGTATAAACGGTGTGTGCGTGCGTGTGTGTTGTTGGCTTGTCCCGATCGTCGTTCTCCTCGTCCCTCTTGTTCTCCTCGACGGCGACGTCGACGTCGTCATCATCGTTGCCTCGTGAAATCAGTATGTACTCGTATACGCTGGCGCGCTGATGAACGCGGGGCCGGTTGAGGACCGCAGACAGTGATACGAGTCAACGAGTGGCTCGGACGACAACGTGGGACGCGAGATAAGCGGAGCGGGCAGCCGCGTCGTGTATGTACACGAGTTGCGTGGGTCAGTAAACTCACCTCCATGTTATGGGGCATACGAAGCATGTTGCTGAGCCGTGTCATTTGGATCGCGGTTGGATTTACTTGTGGGTCTTTTGGGATAGAGATTAGTTTTTGGGTGGATTATTTCAATAACTGCGGCATAGCACTGAACATGGTGAATATTAATCTCTATGAGTCATATTATTTGGTTCTCACTTGGCACAACTTAGGACAATGAGTACAACAATTTTTTCGTGTTTAAATGTATTTACGGATACATACAGAGCAATAAGGATTTTCGCCTTCCGGATGTATATCCAAGCCTGGTATCGGCGGAAATAGAGTTCACGGAGTAGAGCCCACAGTGGTAGAAGCGAACCCTGCGCAGCGCGCCAACGCCTCGGTTTGATTAGGTTACATAATTAATTAATCATAGCGGAGTGCAGCGGTGGCCGACAAACATTGCATAATTAAACCACGCTGCGCTACCCGTGAGTATGCTCGCTGCTTCGGCTGAGCTACAAGCTCAGGGTTCGCGCGCACCGCTACTCGCTCCCTCTTTCGCTGTGAGCCACCAGCTATAAAGGCTCCCATCTCGATGATACAGTACAACGTGTGCGCAGTGCTGTCTGATACTGCACCTTGGTATCTATCTACATAAGTAGCCTGTGTTTGACACCGGCCTATGCAAGATTTACTTGATCAAAGTAGCGACAGCGTAAACAGAATCACCGAGAGAACTCGACTGTGGCTCGTATCAGAGTTTTTTTTTCACAGAGGCCCGTTGACTCGTCAACCCACTCACTCACTTTGCCTCTCTCTCTGTTTGCGGCACAAACACAGCTGGAATACCAAGAGGGCTGGAGAGCAGAGAGTTATATGTTTATCGATAGAATTCTGATTGTATTGGACGACCGAGGGGCCCTTGAACACATATTGCCGATGAGGGATGACCACGGTGTCCTCCCCTCACCGCGTGGCCTGTTGCCTGGCGCTCTCGATTGCTTAACCCGTAGTAACGGAATCCACTGATCAGACATCATACATCGTGTCGGATTACGGACTCGTGATTAACGCGGAATTGTCGATTGATGTTTGCCGACTTCGGCTCGCGACCGCGGCCCGTCACGCGCTGTCTTTCGACCGCCCCGAGTGGATTTTATTTTATTCCTTAGACGAAATTTGAATCGAAAAAAAAAAAAAAAAAAAAAAAAAAATGGGAATAGCGCTCGCTGAGCATGAAACACAATTCGAAATAGCCGCAGGGGTCGAATGTTTCATTTGGTGAGCCGGACGCCGCGAGCGGCGGCGTGGAGCGTCACCATCGTGTATGTAGACGTTTTTTGTGCTGCTAAACATCGTCGGACTCTCGCAATGCCGAGTATCAACGGCAGCGGCTGTTACAAACGTGCGGAAGCACCGCGAGGAGCGAGATAGCGGACACAGTCCTCGAGCGATTGTGGTAGTAGCAGCTCTCGCACTGCCGCTGCCGCCTCCGCCTCCGCCTACCGTGCGAATCGATTCTCTCGGCGCAGATAGACAAGGCATGAACGAAAATGTGAACATGAATAGCGTCAGTTCATGGAACAAGGGGTTACTCTGTTGATCTATCTGCCTCTCGCTCTTTCGTGTCGAACCGGAAAGAACGAAGGCTCGTTAGTCACGCTGGTGGATCAAGGACTGGACTTCGATTTCCTTCCGTCGAATTGCTTCTCAAGATCTTATCGCGCGTGTTAATCCTTTGAAGCCTACATTTTATCTTACCAAAAAAGGTCGAATTTCGGGCTTCGACAAAAATAACCAATCTTTCTATTTTTTGCTCTCCTGGACCCTACCGCGGAATGAGTCAGCCTGGGGACTGCTGAATGGCAGCTGTTGCGAAATAATATTTTTATTAAAAACTATCAGTATCGTTGTTTGTCATATTTCTGTCAATGAGCCTCATCTGCACTATGTATCTCAATCCACCCATATTTTATAGCAAACACACAGATGCTCTACGAGAAAAGAGTGAAGGTTCCATTAGTCACGGTGGTAATCATGATCCGGACTTCGATTTCCGTCCGTCGAATTGCTTCCAATGTCCTATCTTGCGAGGTAAAGAGAGAAAGAGATAGAAAAAACGAAAAAAAAAAAAAAAAAAAAAAAATCGGACGAGAGGTATACGGGGTACACGCTATAACCGCAGCCCGATGTATATTACCTGCGGCTGGCTTACCTCCCTTTTCTTGCTTTCCAGGTCTTCCCAGGGAATGAGAGATAGAGCAGAGATGGTGAAGCGCTCGCCTCGGGCAAGCAGAGTCTTCCCTTCTTCGCGCCATATACTACACATATATCTTCGGCGGCGAACACGAGCCCGAACTGACGTACCATTGACCTCGCCACGATTTTATGTCCCAGAAAATTCGTGCCTCAATTCCAACAGTACCCATTTCGCTCTTCCTCCCCTCCTTCGGCCCGCAGCGTCGACCACGAGCTCGTTACTCGTGATATTGCGTCTAGGCCCGTTCGCGAGAAGGTCAAGCCCAACGACGTACGAGCTACGTCTGGATTAGTCGTCGTGGAGGATATATCTTTCGGTCCTATGGGAAATTTGAGGTTCCGGGTTGTACCGACAGATGCGGGAGAGTCCTGATAATGTCAAGCAAGATTTATGTTGTGATGTCAACTGTTATCGCTGTACTACCTTCTAATTTAGTCATGGGTGATGCAGCGGAGTCTTTGTAATTTTTTTGTCGCTTGGGTTAATAATATATTATACAGAGGAGGCCGCAGGTCAGGAACATGGACAATCTCTGCAGCTTAAAAGCCTGGGGGACCTGGTTACTCGTGATACTACGCTCAGGATATTCGTAATGAGGTCAAACCCAACGAAGTGGAGCTCTACGTCTGTATTTAGTCGACCTTAGTGATGTTTTTTTTGTCCGATGGGAAGTATGGGTTCTGGCCGGTACGGACAGATCCCAAGACCGTTTGGATAATGTCAAGTTGTTGGGAACAAATTCACTTTGACGTTATGAAACAACGTTTGGGAAAGATTGTCTTTGATGTTAAGTAAGGTTTTCGTCATGCTACGGAAATCTTCTAATTCGATCGTACATGAAGATTGTTTCGCGTAATAAAGACGCCCAGAGGATTCTTTGTAGTTTTTTCCTCGCTCCGGCTAGCAATGCATAATACACTGACGGGGCGAATGGGACTGCGCGTGTATCGCGAAGCAGGAAAACGTACCCAATCTCGGAAGGTCAAAAGCGTAATCTCTTCTAAATGCAGTTCGAGGCTGTTTTGAATCAAAACAGAGGGACAGCTTCAGCCGGCGGTCTATTTAACCAGCTGGGGACTTGAAAGTGTACATACTGGGCGTGTGCCTTGCGCACTGAGCGCGCTCGCGCTTTTGGGTCGCGAGCCGTAAGCCACACAAAAGCGTGATCCGTTTTCCAATTAGAGTCCAGCTGATGAGAGTTAATATTGCTTAAGTTATATATACGTTCGCGAGCGAAGAGAATGGGTTACCCTTGTCGCTTGCAGCGGACGAAACACACCCCGAATAAATGATTTGGTTCATAAAAGTCAAACGTTCTTTTTGCGAAATGTATTTTTCGTACGGGCAGCTAGTAATTTATCGAAGACGCGGTGTTAACTAAATATCTGTTAACGGCAGGGGTACAACATGGTGTTTCAGATTTTTGTTCCTTGGAAGAAAAATACACTACTCTCCGCAGGGTATCATTGGAAAATGATCAAGAGATTCAGGCTCGTCGGATCAGCCACTCGCGGAAAACCACGTTATTTGAAATTCGTTTGCCTGCGGTCTCCCCGCCAGCTGCGCCGACCGCCCGAGTCTGTATCTGACAACTGGGTAATTAATTTTCATGTCGCTGAGGAGAGGGAAAAATAAACGGCGTTTCAATCTTCAGGCAGTTGGTGCATGTACCCCTGGCTAACCGGGAGGAGTTTCCAGACCCCCGAACGCCGCAGCACTTTTCCGCGTTGTTCTCCCTTCAACGTCACCTATACCCCCCCCCGTCCCCATCCCTTCCTCTCGGTCACTGTCGATTCTCTCGCGACTCTCGATCTTGCGCAAGCTCCATACCTGACTACGGAACGAAAGGAATCTGCAATTCGCTCGGGACATTCCACCAGTTTTCTCGCTTTCTGTCTCTGTCCCGCTCTCGTTTTATCGACTTACGGGAAGTCAAGTTTTCGTACATGCGACGGGCATGCAAAACGGTGGAATCCTCGCGAAAAGTTGGCTAACAGAACCAATACACTAAACCTCCGACTGTCACAATAGCGAACCTAAAAAAAAATCCTGAAAAGCGAATTCAAATCTTATCGGGTGTGCGTGGAATAATAAATTAAGCTGCATCTGCGTGGATGGACGATGAGCACGACGGAATACCTTACACCATAAAAATCAGAATGTAACGCGGAATTTTTAGCACGTCGACGGATATAGTCGTTTAAATTTTCGATTATTAATCACGTTAATCACGTAAATCACAGTTACAGTTATCGGTGCGTAAAAAATGCCCGCATTGCTTGAAAGATCTTGGCTAACAGAATGAATGCACCGAGCTCTATCGTTGCAATCCCGGAACACGAACAAATAAAATTAAACACTGAAATCAATTTGCGATCTTATTGGCTGAGCGTGGAATAATAAATTAAGCTGCATCAGCGTGAATGGACGACGAGCCACGAGGAAAGGCTTACACCATGGGGGATCGTAATTCAACCCAGAATTTCAGCGCCTCGGCAGACGCAGTCTCCTCAATTTCCAATTATTAACCACGTTAATCCATTTCAAATTATCCATCGCTATGGCATAGTCTCACTCGCGCATCGCTTAACTCCGTCGAATAATCCGATGGGTATCGGAGGATCAGACCTCGCTGGGAGCGCGTTATTATGATAAAAGGTCCGATTTGATGGTCCGACAGTAACGGTTCTGTCGATAAATCGATCCATTATTGAACATGCCTGCGAGTGAACGGACAGCCGTGTGGTCCGCGAATAAAAGAAATTCCTAACCGTAATGACGTCAAATAACGAGAATTAAAACAGTGAAAAACACTTTTCACGCCACAACCAACGTCTCGAATCGATAATAAATAAAATTAACGCTGCTCGTACCTATCAACACATAAATTTAATAGAAAAATAGAACTCAGCAAAAACCTTTCAGCCAAATACGCCAATCAAACGCGTCACAACGTAAATTCTAAGTAAAAGTAAAACTGAACGAAAATCTTCTAAAAAAAAACAAGCAATAAACTTCGTGAAGTATAACACTGTCATTGCCTTGGCCTTTTGACTGCAGGCACAGTTCAATTTTCAAGTGGCCGAGTATACTGCGTATGACGTACAACGAGACGGTGGTGTAGAAACTGTGCGGGGACGAAGGTGTTCAAACCCAGCCCTGTGCGATACGTACGTCATAAGTCACAGCTGGTAGCACGCTGCGACGACATCGTTCTCCCTCAGCCCCGTAGCGACAGCTCGTGTCGGGTTCCTCGGGTGAGTTGCGCGCTGTGCTGCTGGTTGCCGGTGGGCTTAAATGTAATAGTGCCATTAACCGGTTCTGTATCTTAGCAACCCGAGGCCCCCGTAGGATCCGTTTATTGCTCCGCTATGATTGATATTGTAAAATATTGCCCAGAGTGAGGGCCGAGCGCGCCGGGCTTTGGCCGCCCAGGGACGAACAACCCACAAGGCATTCGCAACCCGTGGACACATTTGGACGGGTCCTACGTCATATGCAACGTTAAACCCCGGCAACTGCGACCCGTTCTGTCGTTGGCCCTTCGATTGACCGGTTTACCTACCGGCGAACGCCCGAACCACCCACGTTTTCCCTTTGACGAGGGTCGCCCTCGATGCGTTAACGCGTCCAAAACGTGCGTCCCGTTAACTTAGTTGTGTCCCTGCCCCTCTGTTTGCAGGACATTCGCCAACACAATTTAGCTTATGACAGAGCGAGTCGACAATGCGTAGCACGTTAAATAACATTTCAGCTGTAAGCTTGGCTCTGTTACTATCTCTTTTCCGATTTGTCAACATTTGTAAACGTGATTCTCTATAATCGTGAATGAAAAAAATGCTAATTAGCATTTAAAGTTGCGTGCACCGTTGAAAATGCCGTATTCGGTTATTAGGTTTTTACCTTCGACTGGTGATGAGTCACTTGGAGTTAATTAAAAAAAAAGACATGGTACTGTCAATTTTAATGTGGCAGCGTTTGATTGATCATAGCGGATATTTTGTTGTCGCGATCGACTAGATAAAATCATTATTTTATTGTCACAAACGGCGATCAATAAATTAGTGCGAAGTTGCAGTACGAACAGATTTTTCAACTGTTTTTATATATAACGATTTAACCTATTTCTCGCTTACACTTTGAGCGGTACCGGTACGCGCAATATAAAATTCTAGTATCTCACTTGGCTGACGCGGTGACAGCTGACATTTGCTGAGTGGCGTGGTAGACGATAAGAAGGGTTTTTCTGTGCTCCCAGCGCGTGCAATGAGTAAAAACTCGATTCTTTTTCGTATTCATCGTCACAGCCTGTCGCGCCGCCGCTTCGTGCAGCACCAGCGCCTGCTGTTGCTTTTTCCTTCACCACCCCCGACGGCCTGGAGCGTGAGCGACGAGAAAGATAGAGAGAAAGAGTTATACGTTTCACTAACCTTTTTCAAGGTTCTATTGACTTTTTTTTACCGAAGTAAATAAAAGACCCTGTATGCACGTGCGGTGAGCGCTCATTGTTTTTTCAACGCACCCGGCGACGGGTATTTGCAATCGTGGCGGTTACCCACGAGTCATAAGTCGACGGGTAAAAAGAACGAGCGAGGGTTGTCGTCGTCGCCGTCGTCGTCGGCCACTTGTTCCGCTCTGCGATCTTTCAGTAAATCGGCCTGTTTAACGGGCCATTTACCATCTCTCTGGGTCGCGAATATATATCTCAATGCATATCGTTTTTGTACATATCCTTACAGAGTAGGTATCGAAAGTTTTGCGACGTATCTGTCGGCAGTGGCCATCGATCATGCCTCTAATTCCAATACTTTACCGACGACGAAACACCCTCTGGCTATTTCCGAGCGGCTATATTACAAAAGGGTGGATTTTCCTTTCCCTTCCAAAGCAGCGACTGGAAGCAGGATATACGGATGCCCGGGGTACATATGTGGAGCGGGGCCCCTTGCACATATTTTCGTAATCCGAGCACATATAAGTCCATTCGCATTATTATTCCACGAGCTAGGAACTCCAATAAATACCCGATCTGCCGGGTATTGCGTGTCTTATGGTACAAAGAATTCGTAATAAACGTAATAATCATGGTGGCACTTTTGCGTTTTCATGATAAAAAATGCATTGTTTGATACGATGCTTTGCAATGAATTGTCACATAGACATGTGCATACAAAAAATGTAATTAAAATATGTCAGGTGTTGTAGATGAAGAATCGCAAGACGCAGAGATCAACAATTTTTTCGCTAATCATAATTTTCACAAGCTCTTCGTAATATGAATGTATATGCAAAATCCAAGAGGGTCGCCCGAAAAAAGTGGCTCACTTGGTGGAAAATAATTCTTACGAGCTGGAATCCACGGGAAGCTGGAAAAGTAGAGGCAGAAAACGACAGGAGACTCTCTTTCTCTCTCTCTCTCTCTGAGCTTCGTAACGCTGGTGCATCCGTATACCTTTTCGCTGCAATATTTTTAGTCTGGTCGTTTCCCCTGCAGCTCCGCCAGCCTCTCTCACCCCTGACTTTCCCTCGCGTGGAGAACGTATCCGACTTTTACTCACCGAGTAATTCCGCTATTAGTCCTGTGTCGTACACGCGACTCAGATCGCGTCTTTTGTATGAAAACTCGACGACTCTTGAAAACAGACAGACACCATAGATCTCGGAGGGTGCCGAGTTCTGAGAATCAAATTAACGATGCTTATTATTCGTTCGAATCCTTCCTGAAAGGTTCGCGATTCATTTGGTTTCTTCAAAATCATCTGAAAAATAAAAAATGAGGTTAAAATTTGATTTTAGTCGTATCATTTAACCCTGGTCTCATCGTGTACCTTCTAATGCACGATCATTACAAATTTTATCCCTTATTGCGTAATTCAACATGTACGGGAAAAGTAATACCTCCTTGTAACTATTCGAGGGCCTGAGTCGGAAAGCTTAAAAAAAATGTCAAGTAGTACATAGTGCGAGATTTAGCCCCTTGGTGTGCTCACTGCCTGGGGAATTTCCGACGGAACTTTCGCGGTTCTGTTTTCCCAGGGTTTCCCGTGTGCGGCGTTGTGGCCTCGCGAGCACATTTTTTCCGCTCCTACTCCTCGTCCTCGTCGTCGTCGTCGCCGTCGCCGTCGCCGCCGCCAACCCCACGGCACGACTATACCTACCTCGTGAGCACGCTCGGTCTCCACTTTTCTCTGGTGGGATGTAATTCCCCGTAGAAACGGAGGTTGTTCGAACGAACTCTCGGGTCACGTAGACGACCCAACTGTCGCGAAGCCGGGGCGCCCCGGGTCCACGCGCGTTTTATACCAAGGTTTACCGTGGTGCGCAAAAGTTCGGCAAAGGGAAGGAGAATTCTATAAGCCGTGGAGCCCGCCGCTGCCTCTCGGTCTACCCTGGGTGGTCGCATCTTCTCGTTTTCGTCCTCGCACCGTTATACCACCATTGCTCTCGACACCGTTGGACATCCAACATTCGTACTCGCCGTGCTACTGCGTTACCATGTTCCACTGCTTTTCCTCCCACACCGTCGCTACTTTTATTTCTCCTTCCTCGTCGTTTTCCCCTTTGGCCCTTTTTCGACGCAACCAGCTTCAATTCCACCTCCGTTCTTCCTTTTCCTACACGGTTATATACGTATATATATAAAAAAATATATATGTACATATATACTCTGGAGCCAACACTCGGTATCGTTTCTTGTTGTCAAAATCGCGGTCGCGTGCGCCACTCTTCGAATCCTTTCATCTCAACTCACATCCGGCCGGGTCATGGACTTCGTCAATACCTCCTTCCGACAATCTTCCAATGCCCCCCCCCCTCCCCCCCCTCAAACCTTTTTTTCCTCAGTGCATATATAAAGATTCTCGAAATCGAGACATTTCTCTCTGGCTGTGTCTCTGCGCCGGGTGCGAGGGAACACTCGCTCCGAATTAATCCCGGCCTCGGTGAGTAATACGGCTGCTCTGCTGCCGAATCGGACCCACTCACCGAGCAATTTCCATTAACGTTTATGCGTCCCCCTCCCCCTCCCCGAGTCGCGGCCGCGTGATTCGAAGATGACAGGCGCACTCGTGTGATCCGATTATCTTAGGTAGTGAGTACATAAAGATGGAAGGAGGGGCGCCGCTCAGAGGGAAAGCGGAGAGTTTGATATCGGCTCGGCTCGGGCTTTGCGGAGGGGGCGATTTTCGTCATTGAGAATTTATGATGGCTCTCGCTAAAAGCTCTCGACGTCATCCCCCGCGTCGCGAGCGGGAATGCTCGACTCGTTCCGTGACTCGTGCCAACGGGAATTCAATGTTTGTTGTATAATTCTCGGTGTGTACAGCGTAATGGCAGGCAATGCGAGCCCGACGACCGAGATGAACTGCTAAATATTTATGTATAAAAAAAAATGAGAGGAACGAAAAAAATGCGCGATCGTTCGTCGCGTTTACCCACTGTACCCGGCAATGCTGTCGCTCGTAATGCACAGGTATGTGTTTATTTAGCGGACCATTTGTGGATTTTCTGGTGTTGAAGCTGCGACCAAACAAGAATTTTCGTGATCGTAAATACTCGTTTTTATCTTCGCCTGACATTTTGTGTGTAATTATATTTTACACGCGTACATTTTTTTATTCGCGATGTGTGCCATAACGGTTAATTGGTTGGACCAACTGAAGCAACAAAAATGAGCTTAATTTATTTGTCCTGCAGGACTGGGCAATACACAAATCACGTTGTATTCAAAACGCTTTTCGCTTCGCATGACTATATGAGGACTCTACCAAAAAAACGAATGTTCTCTTGTGAAAAGAAATGTATTTTGCGCAATTAATCTTCAAAAACGTAAGGATTAATTTTTTAATGCAATTACTCATAGTTATTCAAACCATAACGTATGCATTTTCATTCGAATATTGCCCGCATCGTGCACCCGGCAACGTTGAGTACACTACGCACGTTGCTGCTCCCTTTCAGAGATGCAGCAATGCTGCATCGCGAATCACAAGAATAATTAATTAATAGTCGCTCGTACCGCTCAACTGGTGCTCTCGGCCCTCGAACGTACCCGACGCGTGGGCTTTAAAAGCTCGTTTGAAAATTCTGCGGCTTTGCCTCGATCGCCCGTCGCTCATGCGTTATGGATGATTTTTCAAGTGAAGTCGAACCCGACGAGAGCCAACGTCACATTCGACTGCAAATTGTGTCATCTGGTAGGCTCGCTGCAGTCGCATTAGAGTCAAACTAATAAACACTGATGTCCCATGTTTTCATCCACTCTAATAGTCGTTTAATTACGTCACGAAGTTTTGTCGCTTATTTAATTTTTGGTTCAGTTTCGCGTATACTTCGAGCACATTTGGCAAGTCATCCCCGCGACAGTTCTCCTTGCCCCACTTTTCCATTGAATTTTCAACTGACGGACGTAGACAAATGCCTATTCGCAATTCTGATTACGATGATGTATGATAATGGACTTCTTGAATTTTTCCGCAGACCAATCTCTCGCTGACTTCGTCCTGCGCCTTCTCATTCGCGTATACATCCACCAACGATGATTGATACACTTCCTCGAACTGCGTGCGGTTCTCACGACTCACCTCCTTCCCTCATCTCGGAGAATTCAGTACATTTACACTATTCATCTAGTTGCTTTCCAGCTCTCGTTGGAGATTTAAATAGAAATGTGAAGCCCACGGCATCCGCGTGGGATTTATTAACTTGCTTCTTCGCTTTGACGAATGAAATAATAAAGCTCTGAAGACAGAGTTCTTGCCATAAAATACACTGAGCAGTTCTTAGAAAATCTGTTAAAAAAATGTAATTTTTTTTCCGATGTGAAATATTCTCGTGCGAATGTCGTTTGGGATATAAAAAAGGATTCGCAGAAAACTCATCGAAGTACCTAATTCAGATCACGAGTTCGTTGAAACTTGGAGGGGTAAGTTGAGCCAGGGCTAATTGAACTGCTGTCAAGGGTTGCTCGTGGATGTGGAGCAAGCGAGTAGGCTGTCAGTGGCGTTTGCGAGGTTGCTGTAACTTAAGGGCCTATTACAGGGATTCTGCCGACAGGCAGCCTGTCTAATCCCCGGTGATGGATCCTGCATTGCAATCTTAGATTACCTCGCGGCTCCGCCGCATCCTCCAATCGTTAATACGTCCATGAGACTTCCTTCCTTGAATACACCGTCTGCGCACGGTTTGCAGTGGCATCGTCGTCGATCGAGAGACTCGAGCAGGGGATAATCTGGAAATCACTTTGTGGAATAAGCAGATCTCTCGAATGTTGCCTTAAATAAATTGTCTACCTCTCAGCACCTCTCAGCTTGACTGAATAGGATATCGAGATATTCGCGAGTGTTACGTTTAGATTATTCACGAACTTTTTAATAGCAGAAATTTATAGGAACGTCAAGAGATTCATAGTTTCCAAATCGTTGGGCTGAATTGCGTAAGTCTGCTGTGCCGAAAAGGTCATCCTCGCAGAATTTATCAGCTTCGATGATAATTATAATGTCGGGCGGTATCTCGGCATACAAGACGTATTATTATATTCACGTGGACTCTAATGCGATGGCGCGAGTGACGTGTCGACGCACCCTGGGTGCCTTTTCGCTTCGATAGCTCGAATCCGGGAACTCATTATTGTACATTATGCGAGTCGTTGACAATGGGCGTCGTTTGAAAGTCAGCGCGCGCGCAGCGGGCACGACGAGACGAAAGCCCATCCATTTTCCCGGCAAAGAATCCGATGAATACGCATTATTATAGCGAACTCGACGTACACCACCCACCACTCGATCTTTGGCTGTGCAAACGCACTATCCGACTGCCGCAGCGAAACGTTGAGACTTACGGAAGAAGCTATTCGACCTTCTCCCCCGTCGTCTCTTATTTAATTCCCTCCTCCGACGCTTCCACCGGAGTCGCCGGTATAACGACTTCCGGCGGTTCTTGTTATGACGCGCTTTTGTCGTCGCGAAAGACTCTTTGATTTCGCCCATCTGCGTCGAGCCGATCGCGGTTCGATAAAGCGTCCTTTCTGTAAACGATTTTCCCTTCGTTTTTTTTTTCGAAAACAAGCCCATGGAAAAAATGCGTTAATTGTCACAGCCAAAAAATGAGCTGAGACGAGCAATGGATTATCTTGACTCCAGGGAAAGTTCAATCTACGTCGACACCAATGGAGGACTGGACTAGACCGTCGCCGCTTATTTTATTCCCTCCTGAGACAATTCCACCGGAGTCAGCGAATAACGACTTCCGGCGGTTGTAACGAAAACTCTACGTCGCCCTGAAAAGACTCTTTGATTTCGTTCATCCGCGTCACGTCGATCGCAGCGATAAAGTGCGTCCTTTTCACAAACGATATCTCTCGTCCCCCTCCATCTGAAGTTTTTCGCCAACATGTTTTTCCGGGACAGCCGCGGCGACAGACACGATTCATTTTCATGCGGGAAAGCGGCTTCCGCATGCGAGTTATATATCACCACGAGTGAAGCTGCGACAATTAAAGATTACTCGAAGGGTCGGAAAAACGTTTTCAGTCGCCGCCGCCGCAGCCATCGCCGACAGAAAAGGAGATCGACGAGCCGACTGCCGTCGAGGGAGGGATCCGCCGCTCCCTCGACCCCGACGGGCCAAATCGTCCCTGAAAGTGGCAAAGGGCGTTTACGATGCTCCGAGGCTCGCGGAATAGAGGTTTCCATTCCCCCTCGAGAAGCGTCGCGAGTGTCTGACGCACGTGAAGATTTCTCGCACGCGCGACAAAGAACCCCGCGAGGTTGGCTTCGCTTCTTTGACGGCGATAACAACGTGACGCGCCCGTTGCAGAAGTCGCAATTTGTGCCGTTCAGCGTTCGCTTCGTGTCGCGAATATGAATACTGAGAAATTGCACTTGAAGAATCTTCGGAAAGTTCACATGGAAAAGTCACATTTTGGTGATGTTAACGCGTCTTAAACAAAAGTACACGGCGCAACAAATGCATTCAGCGCATTAAGAATATGTTAATTAAATTTTAAACAAAAAAAAAGACAGAAAATAACTTCTGGATGATGATTTGTAAATCGAAATTCGTGTCACGAGTCTCATCGACGCCTGTCCACAAAGATTGCTCCCGAAGTATTTGAATATTGTACCTTAAAAAAAGCATTTTCCTACTTGTTCTTTGATGCCTCTCAAAGCAAATTACGCAAAACACGCCAATCGCATTAATCATTCAAACAACGTAACTACCTAGATTAAATTAAATAAAAACCATAGACGACGAAGAGGAGAACAAAAAACAAGGAACTAACCGAACTGATAATTTATTCGGCGTCAAAGACCAAAGAACGCAGTCTCCCTCAGCAAAGCACCGAACATAATTGGATCGATATACGGCGCAGCTGCTTCGACGGCTCCGGCAGACTTAAACCAAGACTGCCACAAAGATGAAGCTTGAGCGCGGGAATCGTTTACCATCCCGAAGAATAAAAGCGATCCGCGGGATCGTAAATTCAGATTCTTCCCCGCGATTCCCTGCGTTTCCGCCTTGCGAAGGCATATAATATTCATGCCTCTTCCTGGCTGAGGCTACTGACGCATCCTCCGTTGCTGCCGGGTGCCCTCGAGACGCGAGGATCTATGAATGCGTCACGTCCGGTTTTACGACGTCACCCTGCGCCTTCCGCGGAAACCCATTATCATTGGGGTTCAGCCTCGAAGACACCTGACGTGTACCATCTGAAAATTAATAGAGAACAAAGAGCCGCGCGACGTCAGGACGGTTCTGGGTTAGACGCAGACCGCGAGTGAAGTCGTCTCGCTGCTCTCGCTCGGCCGGGGGGACGAGAAGGCGAACGTGGCGCGCGCGCGAACGTTGAGACAGTATAAAAAGGACGAAAACCCGTTACTTTTAACGAGGACCGAGTCCATCCCCGTAGGGCTTCGCCGGCTATGCAGAGAGGAGGGTCGAAGACAAAAGAACTCGCGCGCGGGGTTAGACCGTCGTCCCGCGCGCGCATCCGTCGCCGCGAGACAAGGAACAAGGTCTTGGCACGTTCGAGACTGCCGCCGCTGCTGCTGCTGAGTCTGTTCCGCGCCTCCTCGCTCGTCGACGGCGCGACTCTCGGGAGGACGCGTTCCCCACGCGTGGGAGGTGTGAATGGCGCGGCACTTTGGGTTAAAAGAACGCGTGTACCTATGCCCGGAGAGACGAAAATACAGCCGTGGTGTATTGTGCCGAGTCGGTCCGCGCGAGTGGATCGAAAAAAATATATATATAAGGCGTTAGACGTGCGGGGGGAGTATGAGACGGAGGGACGGACGGGGGAGGAGGGCGTTATGAAAACCTGGAAGGGAAAAGTGTGCGTTGAGGAGACGAGTGCCAGGCCAGGCAGTCGAGTCGGTGCGGGACGCGCCTGGGGTTCCGAGAAACCGGAAGGGTGAACCGGCAAGCACAGGGACCCAGGAGACGACGGAGCAAGTTTATAACGGGGCGCGCGCGCGAGAGGATCCCAGACAAGCGCCGCGCACACGGCTACGACGGGCAAAGAGTGCGTGGAGAGTACAACGCGTACTTCTTTTTTTCACGCGCGCGCGGGGGGAGAACACGAATGCCGACGTGTTCGCGAGACAGTAAAGAATGCGGGGGCGGGGGGAGAGAGGCTGAGAGGGCGGCGCGGGAGAAGCGAGAGCGAGAACGTCGGGGAGGGACCCTGCAGCACCAGAAGCAGCGTCTGGCTGGGTGTCTCGCGCGCCGCGCTCGCATTGTCCGCGCGCACGCGGATGCTCCGGCGCTCGTCGGCTGATCTTTAGTGAAAACGCACCGCGCAAAGCCAACGCGTATACGTTTTTTCGTGGGTGAGCGCAGCGCGAGGGTGCGGATACGCTCGGCGATGCGTCGCGACGTAGCCCTTGGCGGTTGCGCGAGCGACTCGACGGCGTAACTGAGGAGACGGTGAAGGGGGGGATTATGCGTGGTTCGTGATTCCGGAATTGACGTCTTCCAGGAGTTTTGCAGAGATGATAATGTTGCAGGATACATCATTTTTTTAATGGTTAGATTTAGAATTATTGGGCAACATTTTTATAACTTAAACTTAAGTTTAAAATAAATAAATATATGTTCTACAGTTGTACATACGGCCGTGGCTAGATGTTTAATTCTCTCGTTATGACACTAGAAATAGCAACACAAATAGTTGTCCAATCCGCGTGCAATGCCGCCTTCGGCGACAACCTTCGATACTAATTTATTCCGACCGCAGAGTCGCGCGCCGTCTCGATGCTGTATTCATACGAGGCTGCTGCGACAAAGTCGCGTCATTAACGTCGTTAATACCCAATAGAAATATCGCGCGATTGTCGGTGAACAAAGTGTGCACCGAGCGTGCAGCGTGCGCGCGAGACGCGAACGAGTGGCGCCGGAGACGCGCGGAGCGGAGAGGAGCTTTGAACGCGAGGGGGTCGCGCGCGTGTGTTGAACGTGGAAAAGGGATGAAATGAAACGGACTACACGTGGAATACATTAAAGCACATGTATGCCGGTGGATGCGCAGACTGCTCGGTACTATGGAGCTCGCCGACCCTACACTCGTATCTCGTCGCGGCCTCGTCGCGTCGCTTCGACCGTCGATATTTATATTCCTCTCCGCAACTCCCGCCGAGCCACTCTATTTTTCTGTCCGATCACATGAGGGTCACAATTTTTTACGCATACCTGCAGGATGAAAAAAAAAACTCTAATAAGTATGAAAAAATGGGATGGAGTAAAAAAAAACAACCGTTACGGGAAATTCGATTCATTGGTGGACAGAAATGTCGCGCGGGAAATTGGGACTTCTGTCGTCATGGATTAGTTCTTGCTTTAAATTTTGTTTTAATCGTGAAAAAGGAAAAAAAATCCTTGTACGGTACGAACAGAATATCATGATACAGATTGTTACATACGTTACCGCGACATTAATTATAGACTTTAAAACAATCTGGTAAAAAAAAAAAAACAAAAAAAAATAAACACAATACGAAACGCGATTCATCGTACAGAGCGTAATAACGTCGGGCCGGAACTTCCGTTGCCGCGGATTATTACCGCAGCCGTTAGCGTCACCGCCGCCGACGCCGCCGCGAATTAATAATAAAACAGAGCGTTATTCACGCAGACGATGATCCCCTCACTGTCGCACCGGCGGGTTCTCGTCGCGACACGTCGCGTCTAGTCGTCTGTCGGACGGATTGTCTGTCTCTTGCGTGTAGCCCCCGACACGCACTGTTCCCCGAGAGCGCCACAGTAGTGGGGGGTGGATTGAAGCATTAAAAAAAAAAATTTGTCTCGCCGTGTAGCGTCTGGATGTCCTCGAAACACCAGGGAGAGACGCCATTAATACTATTACTTTTTGTTCGAGGACTTTACACGAGCCCAATCCGAGTTGCTCTCCTTTGACGACGTCGACACTGACGACAAAGACACGACGACGGCGATTCACCGCGGTGCGAAGCTACCGAAGTCGAAGTATCGCGTTGCAATTTTATCCTCGTCTCTCCCTTTCTCTCAATCTCACTTCCGACCATTCTTTCCGGTCGCTCTTTCAACGAATCTTTTTTTCATTAAATTAACACGGCTTGCTGCTCGTTTTAACCGCTGGCGAAAAGAAAAAAATGCGAGAGCGAGAGAGAAAAAAGGGGGACGTATGAATAAGAGGGTAGGCCGCCTATGTTGATGACGCTAGGCTCGCGGAGGGCGGAGCACGCGGAGATAGAACGAGTTTGCGGTTAGTGTTCCACACCGTCTTCCTTCCACTCCCACGCGGGCCCGATGTTCCCCTCCCGTTCGATCGCGACTTTTCCGCTTTCCCTCTCGCTCGCTCCGCGCGCATCAGTCTTCTCGCACTACTTCATCATCCCCGAATCAAAGGAAATCACTCGCGCCCCTTCCTGCGGCTGGCGCACCTCTTCGAGCCCAAAGCTCGAAGAGCTCTCTCTATCTCTATCTCTCTCTCTCTTTCCCTCTCCCTCTCACTCTCTTTCCCTCTCGGACGTGATTTCGCGGCGCATCAATAACGAAGGGCTCCCCGCGCTTATCATTCCCGGCACGTGATGTGTCTCGCTTGAGGGATGCCTAGACGGGTATTATCATCCATCCGCGGAGTGGCTGGCTGCCCGCGTTGGAAACGAGTTCACCGACGGCTCATATTGATTTATTGACGAAGATTATAGATCAGCATCGATGAAAATTATTCTCGTTTTTGTTCCTTTGGCACATTACTGAGTGACCATTACGAGCTGATGGAAACGGGATGGTTCTTTTCTGTGGAAGACTGCAATAATTCAGTAAAGCTTCGTGCGAGGATTTTTGTGATTTTTTGCGTGTGTTCACTGATCTTGTGGTCTTTTACGTTCTTTCCCGTTGCTTTCGGTTTACTTCCTCGTGGCGGGATAAAACGACCGACGGCCACGTTGGCTTTATCAATTTAAGACTGTCGAAGTTGTAAAGCATTTCGAGGCGTTCCCTTAGGCCGGCAAGTTTCTCCCGTATGCACCGAGAGCTCTCGAAGCGCTTCAGGCTCAGAGCTGCAGGAAAACGTAAATTTACAGTGGCACACACACACTTTTCGCGTAACGTCGTGAACTACCCGGCCAAACGGAACCGGATAAACTTTGGAGGGAACATAATTTTCTGTATTTTTATGTCGCGAATTATTTTCGCGCGATTTTTCGAGAATTTTCGAGGGTATCCTTCTTTTAAAAAGTTTATGAGTAACGGAAAGCATTGTTAGCAAACTATTCGAGCTGTGATTAGCTGGGACTCTCAGACCGTGTCCAGGTTCATTTGTCCTTGATAACTTTGACAGTTCTGTCAAATATCGTATTTTTTTTTTTAATCAACTGAAAAAGGGTTGTAACCGGTGTTTTCAGGGGTAGAATATGCGACTTGAGAACGATGGTATAGGTTAAAAGTCGATATTTTGAAAAAATAAATTTCGTGACCCCGATTTGGGCGGTTTTCGGCCTGGCGGCCAGATCTACGATTTCTGACAAGCAAAACGACAAATTTCCTTTTGTTTTCAAAAGTAACTGAACAAGGGTTTTTCAGTTGCGATTTACCCTTTTTAAACTTTATAAGAGCGCAGCAGTGCAAAAGTATCTCGGGCACGCGCGCCAGCGCGTGTGATTAGCCTAGTCAAGAAATAAAAAAGCCGAGTCAGCTACGTTAGCAGTGCTGAATAATTCTTTGTAATCAGACTTCATGCTGGATTTGCATAAAAAAATTAAAAAAAAACAAAAATGCTTCGAAGTATCTTCTGAATTCCTTGCAACTTTTTCGCGCTTAAATATTTTATTTGACCGGCAAACAAACTTCTAGAAAAATGAAAAGGCCGGGATGCGATTATGGATATAAAGAAAAATTGAAAGAACGCAGCTTCGGCTGGATCAGCAGTGTGGAATAATTATTTGCCTTCGCGTTTTATGCTTCGCTTGCGTTTGAAATATTTTTCCTCTCTTTCCATTCAGTCTTAAGCTTCTTCAGGCAGTGCTTCAGAGTCATCCGCCTTGCCGGGGTTCGTTTTTCCAACAACTCGAGGCGACATTCGTGTCGGTATCGCAAAAATCGCATTTTCGGTCTGGCCGGAGTATCCCGGATTCATGAGTTTTCCATCGATTTGCTGGGAGATATTTCCGACTAAATCGGTACTATATTCATGTGCACCAAAGAGTGAGGCTCGCGGTGATAAAAAAAGACACAGAAATATTCCGAGGTTTTAACCGATTTGCAGATATTCCCCGGTGCGTCGTAACAGGTTAAATAATATCGACAAATATTTGTATGTTTCAGGTATGAATTGGACGTTGCGAGAAATACGCGGTGGCTGTCGGGGCTCGATAATCTACGGATAGCGACGCGTGCGAGTGACAAGAGTGAAGTGCAGTGGCGTACGCGGTAAATGTACGATAAGTCGTTGATTTTTGACTGGTGCGACGCGAGTGGGTGCGCCGCGTTCGGCGAGTGGTTTACGGACACCGAAAGTGCGACAGCCTAGGCGACGCGCGTCCCCCAGCATCAGCGACGAGTGTTCTGACGATCGTACAACAGCCAGCGCTGCGAGAACGAAGCACAATGGTGAGTGTCGAAGCGTTTTCCAGAGCCGCCTGTACCCATAACACCTGTGCACTCAGGCTGATATTGCTAGGCTCGTATACCGGGAAATTCATCGCATTGTCGTTTGTTCTACGTGAAATCGAACGCCCACGCGAATTCTAATTACGGAATTCCATTATGAGGCAAAACGTAGATGTTCGCATTTGTATTTCACTGTCGCTCAGATATTGCAGATCGAATACGCTGAATTCAAACGCGTGTAGAAATCGGAAATGAAGGTTACTCTTATGGACAGTGCATCCATCGATATACTTCGTAATACCGTATCTTTAAATTCGGCCCAATTGAGGTTCTGGCCAGGCCCTGGTATGGCAATCAGGACCCTGGCAAAGGTCCAGATGTCAGACGTCGTATTTAACGCCCTAGACTATCCACCAGCAATTACCGTGAATCGGGTCTGACTCAATGACGGACTAACTTCGGCTAACATCTATTGGCCTAAACCGTGAGTAGGTATACGAGACCATACAGCGCGTCTACCCACGTTTGACGCCTCGTGATCAGTTCCGGAGCTCTACTCTCGAGAACTTTCGAGTTAAATACCAATGAATCGGATGATAAATAAAGGCGAGGGGCGGGAAAGTTGCCGTTCACCCGAGTTTCCGCGCATAGGGAAGAGACGCGAGTGCGGGGCGACGGAGAAGAGTCGCGGGGGGGGGGGGGGGAGGGGGGCGCACAGCCGCGTGCACACGTGGAAGCAGTACCCGGGAAATGCATACGAAACGTCAAATGCACTCGGCTCGGTCCATCAAAATGCAAATGTCTTTTATCCGCGAGGGCGGGTAATGTATGCGTCCGTCGAGAATCAGTATTCAGGCTGAGCACACGCGATCCGCCCCCCGCGTTACCGCGCCTACCGCATAGCGCGAGTTCTCTGGGCGTTCGGTGTGCGGGTGGCCGCGCGCTGTTACTGTGTAGCCGCGACCGATCCCCAGAGCTCGCGGGGCCCTCGAGCCTCGCGCATATATTCCGAAACTTCCCTCTCTCTCGCTCTTTTCCTCCCCCCCCCCCCCCTCTCTGTCTCTCCTATCCTCCGCATCTTTCGAATTCTCGCAACTGCGACTAACACGTGCACGTCCACTCTGTTACACCCCGGGCGAAATCGTTATTTTACGGCTGATACGGTTGATCAGCGCTGTACTTTCCATCCCTCGAGTCACACCCCAGCAGCATCGAGCAACTTTTAATCTATCCGATAGACACACAAGTTACAAAGATGTGAGTCGAGTCGAAAGTGGATTGGCAAACGTTAGTTTATTTACCATAGCCATAAAAATAAAATTGAACAATAAAAAAAGGCAGTGAATATTTGTGGTGCCTCCACCGGATAGCAATATTCATTAATCAAGTTGCAACCTTGTTTTTATTATGACTCTTGGTAAATGGGAATGAAAAACGGTGAATATTGGAAATTTTGCAGCACACGCCGAAGCCGCATACTCTAAATTATTCTCGTCCTTCGAGTATGAATAAACTGGTATTTCTCGCCATGAACATCTTCTCAGCTCAATAGATTCCGCAATTTAGTAACCTCGAATTTTTCGACCGAATCCTCGTGTCGTGTCTTAGTCGAAAATCGTCAAAATAAGTTTCCGTCGAAAATTAATCCTCTACCACCGTAATGATTTTTAATTACTCCATCGATCAATCGTGGTGCACTGAAAATCGATGTAGGAATGTTTCCCCCAGTTATCCGAGCATAGAATGGATAGTCACCCTAACGATGGATTTTATGAACCGTGTTCGTGGATCCCTTCACCTTCGACTCTGTCCAACGGCTCCGGTACTTTCGACAGCCGAGTGCTTTGTTTTTTTATGGTAGACGAAACAAAGCGTGAGTAGAATGCGAGTGGGGGTGGTGAGATCGAAGGGCGGAGGGGTGGTGGGGGAGGTGATTCGATGACTGGGGTGAGTTCTTGCGAGACTCTATTCCTTTTATTTATTCGACTCGAACGCCTAGAAAAACGAGCGATTTTATCACTCGGTAAATTGAATCTCGTGATTCGACGGTTGCGAGGGCCGGCATCGAGAATAAGAGGGAGGGGCTCGTGGGGCTCGCCGCCGAGAGACAGGGAGAGTGAGAGAGAGAGGGGGATAGGGAGAGAAAAGGACAGAAAGCGAACGAGAGGGATCCCCGGGCGTCGGGAGAACTAGGCGAGGGTGAACAGAATCCTCTCGTCTGAGTTGGCCAACATCGGCGCTCCGAGAGCTCCGAGTCTCTCGCCCCGTGCAGCAGCACCCGGACGAACGGTGAAATTTGCATGCAAAAGGGGTCTCTCTTTCCTGTAACCTTTATTATTAGATTCGTCGCTACCATTGTCCGGAGTAGCCGACGCTCCTACCTCTCGCCCGTCGCAACCTTCGCTCCTACAGTCCGCGAATAAATTTTCGCCGAATTTTTTTTTATTCCTCGTAAAAAATGTATTATAAAATAAAATCGAAGTGTCGCGCGGCGAAGCTCCAAGTCAAAGGCAAACTTAATGCACCTCCGCCTAGGCACAGCTGCGTCTCCGAGCCCTCACTGCTTTGGTTTGCATCGCGAAATTGGAGTAAAAAAATGAAAATGTATCGCGATATTTTACGATTTTAATGCAAAAAATTGTAGATTAATCTTAGTTTACAATTATTTACTATCTCTGAGATAACACGTCGAGGACACCAAATGCGTCAGCTTCATTTATTTTATTTTCTTCTCCTCCGAATGTTCTTACAGGGATGTCACCGGGGCGAAGCGTGAAATAAATGCATTGAAAAGAGGAAAAAAAATATACATACATTTTTTTTTTTATATATAAAATGAAATATATTCACGGTAAAATTCCCTTGCAAATTATAAAGAACGCGACAGAATTAATGCCGCATTTACGCTCTACAAAAGCCTTTAGACAGCAGTGACTTCTAACGACTTCGCGCATTTTCCTCCCGGACCCTTGGCCTCGTCGCGTTGACGCGGTGCGACCTCTGCCCTCGTGCCTCTTTCTCTCTATCTTCTCTCGTGTTGTTTTGTTTACTTAACCCCCCGACGCAGAATAGCCCTGTCTCCGGCACGTTTGTTTGTCGCCGGATCGTCGTCGTCGTCGTCGTCGTCGTCGTCGTCGTCGTCGTCATCGTTGCAGCGGCGTCTCTCACGCTCGGATCTTCGTCGCCTTTTGCGCTGCGCGGAACGAGCACGCAAATGGGATAGAGCCGAGGGCGCCCCCCGAACGGCTCAGTTGTGAATGGCGTTGAATGAGGTGCGAAACAAACAGCTAAAGGGTTATGCACTTGCCCACTAACGTTCCACTGACGGAAAGTTGTTTACTCAACCGAAGATGCTGCACGCGTATGATACCCGTGAAGTGATAATAATAATTATATTAATAATAATAAAGCTAACATACTCGCTTGATGAGAGTTTGAGGGGCCAATTGAACGTTCAATTCATGCTCCTCTGTACACGACAAGCAGCTCGGGTCTCGCGCACAGACTGTGCAGCAAGCGAAATTTCGTGTGCAATCCACAATGCGCGTTTACGTTCAATCGAGTGAGAGCTCAATCGAATGTGCCATTCAGCTTAGCGGCTCTTTGTAGCGATGGAACGGCGTACCAGGCGATGGAACGAATTTTCCAGTCGGCGAAAGTCGATTCTCCCGGCGTGCGCACGCGAAGCCTCGCGCCGCGCTCACGGCTGTCGGGCGTAACGTCGGATTACGGCGTTTTTTTTTTTAGTTCGTTTTTAGGTATATCCTGCGTCTGGCGTGCGCCCGGCAGCAGCAGCAGCCAGGCCGGTGGGTTCTGCTTCGCGTTTTGCGAATTTCGTTTTGAACGAGAGATAACCAGGTATATTCGTTTGACCCCCGACTGAATCGTTCGTCTAGACGCGAATCCTGTTTTGCACGAACGCGCGGGTAGCGCTGGTTATAGTCTTGACACGCGACTGACTGTGGACAGTGCGATGACTGAAATCGTTTGCGAATCCGAAGCTCATCACCGATTGGTCCAGTTGATATTCATTTATTCGTGAATTCATTTGATTATCAGTACAGCAAACGAGCTCTCGAAAAAACGATTGCAGGCAATGACCGACTCACTCGTGTCGTCCCGCTCCAAATTTTCCCAAAGCCCCGACCGTCGCTGTGCTGCACAGCCGACGACGGTGACATCTGCTTTACTCAGCAGCTTCAACTTATCCGCGGTGCAACAACGTAGTTTTATCGAGCAGCGCCGCGCAAAACTAACAGCCTCGGAGGTCTCGTCGAGCGCCGCGAGGAATGATTAGAGAAAAGATGAGCTTTAAAGTTTCAACGCGCATCACAATCTACCTCGAGGATAGTGAGTTATGACGTAGTCCGTAGACGCGCGCTCGGCTCGAGCCAGGTTGTTGTTATCAGGGAGTAAAGGCAGTAATTGGAAATAACGAGATCAAGAATGCCTTGAACGCGCAACTTAATCTTTATGCATCGCTTCTGCCGGGCGATAATGCATTTACGAGGGCTGACTGAGGCAGTCGAGGGGAGGAGAAGTAGCGGCGCCTCCACGCGGGGCGCCCCTATAGTCAATTTTCTTGATAACAAAACGTACAGCACGGAGATGGAGAGAGGAAGAAGGTGAGAGAGAGAGCGAGATTGGAGGAGGTGAAGAGCCTCCGCGATCTTGGTTATACGCGACGAGGCGCACAATTGCACCCGCACAAGCGTCACGATTATCCACCACGTCGTGATACGAAACTGCGCGTAAACTCCTTATACCCGTTGAACCGTCATCCGTTGGCATCCTAACCCGTCGTTCCCACTTCAAGTCCCTCGCCCAACCCATCAACCCAGCGCGACCCTTTGCCGTCACTACTTCGAACCCGTGCCCCGACCTCATTCTCGTCAACGCCGGGGAATGTCGCGAGCACGAGAAACTTTGCGGTCTCGGTTAACCCGACTGTAACGGTATGTCAATATCGAGGGACGAGCAATTAGGAAGTCATGTGACACCGCGCGCGCGCACGCGGGGAAATCAAAACGGTGTACCCGCCGCCGAGTGTTTGGCAATGCGAACTCGTGGCAAAGACGATCACGACACTCGCATCCTTTTGCTTTTTAAGAAATAGACACCTTCACCTACGGGGAATAAAAAAAAAGTGTCTTCGATAAAACAAAGCTTGTTTCACATGGAAACAAAACAAAAAAAGAAAACGAAAAAATAACACACGCTTCGTGCCACACAAAGTGAGCCCCTCCCAAAAAAAAAACATGTTCCCACAGAAGCGAATCCGCTGTGACGCAGAATCAACAAACCTTCCGTCGAAAATCTCGTCGACACAATAACACCCAAAGATTCCGTTTGAGAACCTCGCATGTCGTATCGTCCCCTGTGCGTACGTGCCACGACCGTCAAAAGTCTCTGCGCAGTGATTCCCGGTTGGCTTCTGTGCCTCGCCGTCGGGACACAGGATAAGGCTGTGTGCTGTGCACCCTCGAAGCGTCTGCCTAAACACTTCACGGGACAGGGTTGAGCCGAGACACGACGCGGCACTCGCCGTCTGTGTATACATCGAGTGTGTATCGGAGAACGACGGAATACAGCGGCGGAAAGCGAGGCCTCCCGCATTTCTAGTCCGCATTTCGTAGTCTCCCTCTGGGTCGTCGCGCCACGGGGGTGGGAGGGGCGGGGGTAGGTGGAGGGCTGATCAGCGACGACTGATAGGTCCGTCTCACGAAAGGGGCCCCGGATGGGGTGGGAGGGAGGGGATGTTCGACTCCAGGCAGCAGCAGCAGCAGCAGCGTGCATTAGCCGGCAGCAATAAAGCCGGGCGTAAACAGCGGTCGCGCAGACACCCCACTCGTTTGGATAGGGTTAAATCGTTTTTTAGTGTCATACCGCTTCCCCTTCCCACCGTGGCGACGAACATACATATAGATTCACCGCGTCGGTCCGTGACACCCCGGCGCGGTGCACGTTACCAGGGCGAAACCACCCCGGCTACTGCGGGTCGACTCTCCGGGTATTCGTGTCGACTGCCGTGACACTAGACACCCTTTTGCGCGTTCCACGAGGGCGAGACGCGACTGCGCGAGGGCTATCGTGTTCTCGTTGAATTGAATCTCGCGATGTTGTCTGCGGCTCATTTCTCTCCCGCGCGCGGTGCCACCGTAATGCGCGCGTTGGCGCGAAAACTTTGCAGTTGTATTTGTCGGTGCAGGATCCTTGGTAGCTTTGCTGCGCCAGTTTGGTGAAAGCGTCTTTTTTATTTTTCCACTGTAACAAAATGGGTTTCGTTGAGTCGAAAAAAGTGACAAGTGGTTTTTTCTGCGGTAACAAAATATCTCGTTGATCGAACGAGCGCGTTTGTCGTCGTCACTTCATCGTCACCCTAGTAACACTTTCCAAAAGCCTTTCCGAAAATAAACATAAAATCATCCCTAACTTCATCTAATCGATTCTCCAAAAATAGTACCTCCCAACTCATTTCTCTCCACGATTCTACCAATTGTCTCTAGAGCTCCGAATAACCCCGCTGCGAACCTCTCGGTTCTCCAGCCTCAGTACAGTAGCTTACTATTACTTTGTGGGTGGCGGACGGACGGGGGGGAGGGGGACGAAAACTCTCGGGGTGTATTTTCTCGGTAACCAGACGCGACCGTTGCCATCCAACAGAGCCGCGCAGTCCGCTTGAGTTTCCCGTGCACGTGGATTTATCCGCAAGGTATCCTCTCTCACAGAGAGCAACGGAAAGGGGGCGAGCAGCAGGAGGAGGAGCGGTCGGTGGGTGGTGGGGCGGGCGTGGAGCAGGACCGGGGGGGGGGGGGGGGGGGGCACGGTAGCCGAGCACGAGGTAGCCGAACCAAATGCGGCCGTAACTCCTCGACGGTGGCGTTCCGCACGGCGTACCGAGAGCCGTAGAGCCATATCTACTGCTGCTGCCACGTAGTGGTCGGTATATACCATGTGTGCCCGGGCAGCACGTAGCGCAGCGCCCGCGCGCGCAAGGGAGAGAAAGGGCGGCAAGGAGAAGCGTTCGAAGAAACGCGGATGGATATAATGTATTACCCCGCGTCGCGCGCGCTGTTGCTCCTGGGTAGAGCGCCGAGGGGAGGGGGAGGTGTCTAGGTGCACCTTAACGTAGACGCATAAATATATAGCCAGTGGGCTCTCCCTTTCTGAAGCGGGACGGGGGGGGGCTCTCTCTCTCTCTCTCTCTCTCTCTCTCTCTCTCTCTCTCTCGCCCCTCTGGCCCTTGTGTTATTCGCCGTTAAGTCTTATCGTTATTCCGCACACGTTGGTCGTTCGTCGCAGACCGAGCAGACCCGCCACCAGGCACTAACTACTCGCGTTACAAGTCAGCCAAGGACCTCCGACGGTAGATAAACAACAGGGGCGGGGTGAGAACGAGGCTGCGCCTCCTCGACGTTTCGCTCCTCCGTCTCTGTCTCTGTCTCGGTCTTTCTCTCTCTCTTTCAACCTCCTCGAGAGGCTATTTCTCTCACCCTCGGCGAGCGCGCGTTCTCACTCTCTCTCTCACTCTCTCTCGATTTGAGTGTTCATCGCACCCTCTCTGTCCCCCCCCCCGTGCCACACGATGCCCGTAAGCATCGAAAATTTGCATAGAAACGCGACTAACTTCGACTATTAGCCCGGGTGCTGCGTGAGGCGAAGGGGAGAAGGGGGAGCGCTCGCGGGGAAACAGAAGTGCACGAGCGCGCTGCTCTCCCTATACCCCGGGAAGACCGGGATTCAATTACGGAAATGGCAAATCTCGGGAGTCCTCGCGGATGAAGCTCGCTCGATTCTTACGCTCCCGTCTTCGTGGCGCGGGGACACGAAAGAGCGCACGAGAGGAGATAGCGCGAGTCACCGGGCGAGTCGAGCGCGCCGGTCGTCGCCGAGTAGCGTGAGAGAGCGCCCGGGCTTTTGCGTAATGGGTTGCCGACCGTTTCGACGGATCTCGACGACCGAGGAAAAATCACGAACGGCTATTACGGAAATGAATATATTAGCGCTGGGAGGAGCGAGAGAAAGAGGGACAGCCGGGGTATTACAGGGTTATCGATCTTACGCAGACGCCTCCGGTAGCGAATCATCGGGTGTCGATGAATTTTCAACGTAATTTTCATGTTTCATTCCGCATCTCACAAATCATCAATTTGTACGACACGATTTTTCAAGTAAGTCGTCTGAGCTTCAATTGATTTTCGGCCTCTGCCTTCGAACGACGCCTCACCGCTTTTCGCCAAGGAAGCCAGAGTTCAGCCGGTTCCGCGGACAAGGACGTCGGTCGAACGTACATAAAAGTGGCTCCTAAGGAGATTGCAGCTTGCACGTCGTCATGTTAATCAAAGATCGTCGGCGCGGGAGCCCTTTTTCCGGGATCGCGTCTGATGCGATTAGACGCATGAGGCGAGGAAGACTCGAGCGGCGCGGTCGTCTCAGCGCCGGTAGCATGAAAGGATCTCTGATCCTTGAAGAGTGCGCCACGGCTCCTTAAGGAAAGGAGCATTCGCGCGGTATCTCCCGAACCCGGCGGCGGCCGTATATTCGAGAGAGCTTTTTATTCTATTCGTCGGTAGAATGTAAGCTCGGCGCGTCTACTACGCGGCGCGCGCGGGGCAGCGCGCAAGCAATGTGCACTGCGCCGGCTTCGGGGCCTCCTTCGCTCTTCTGAATGCCAAGCCGACGGCTCTTTTCACCGACTACTCCCATCATCTCCCTTATCTCCCGACGCATCTGCGGCCTCATTTGCAGCCATATATGAACTTCGCCGTCTTCCTCCGCGCCTTCTTTCTCCTGTGCCCCGTCTTTTGCCCCCCCCCCCCCCCCCTTCCGGGTTCCCGGGCGTGGGGGAGAGGGGTTGCTAGCTTGTCTCGGGCGTCTTTCCGTCCTCCCGCATCTCTCGCCCTGGCACTCACCCCAGCTACCGGATTCGCCCAAACCCCTCCCGGCTATCTCTAATCTCCCTGGCTTTTCGCAAGATCTCGATCACGTGCGAAAGAGACGTATAGTCGTTTCTCGCCCCCCTCCCTCTGCACCCCGTGCACCCCTCACTCCTACCTCCGGTAACTGGCAGCGTAAGCCCAACACGTTCGCGCAACCCCCGCACAACGTTCACGAAAATTTTCGGTATCACACATACGCGACTCGAATGACTTCGAAATTTCACGTTGGTGAAATGTGTGGATCATTGTGCTGGGATTATCACGAATTTGGCGATTTATTCGAAGAAAAAAAATATACCGTCGTCCTGGTAAAAAATCCGGTGCTGATTAACGACTTTGAACTTCTCGATAATTTATCCACGTGGGTGAGCGCGCGTTTTTATAGAGAAGAAGAGGTGAACAAAGCCGACGACGTACGCGTGGGCTAGGTATCCATTTCACAAATGACCTGGGAGGCCAGAGCGAAATAACGATACCCGTTCGTCCTGATCTCGCGGAGCGCGTAATGACGCTTCTACCAATAGCCCGTGGTGCATACAGCACGTGGTGGCGAACGCTGAGCGGTAATCACCCGATAGCAGCGAGAGAGCTGCTACCTGCCCTCCGCGTTTGACCCAGCGTTCCGCGCCGACATTTCAATAAACGCAAAGAGCCCTCATTATGTCGGCGATAGCGTTATATTAATTCTTATACCGAAGCGAGAGTCGGAATTACGTCAGGCGAACGAGGCGGCGGAGCCAACGCAAGGGAAGAGCAGAATCGGTTTATCTTTGAAGCATAACATTCCGCCTCTTAGCTCTTATTCCTACACGGCGAGTTGCACCCTGTGTACATAAAGCCCACCACACTGCACAGTTTCTCCTATACAACCGAAGAGTCGAGAGCTGAACACAACTTTACATCCATTCGAGCGAGGCGAAGAAAAATTCCAGACGCTTTTCCGCGGAAAGGCAAGAGGGAGAGAAGAGAAAAAAGAGCGACTGATTCTTTATTCGCTACAGAAACGTGAATGGAATCTCAGATCGTATTTCGCCATTGTTCGAGACTTGAATAAACCTCGAGCCCGAATTTACAGAAATATCTTGTATAAATACTCCGATAAAATGAATCATAATACGAACGTTCGGAGATTCATTCAGCAATTTGTAAAAAAAAAAACAATTTAATCATATCACTGAATCACTCATGATTGATTCATCGAATTGGAATTGGATCTTTCCTGATTTTCCAATGAAGAAATCGCTAATTAAAATGTGTGTAAAAATATCAAAGAATCACTCGACAGAATCATTAGAACCATCTGTCGATGCCTGGAAACCGGAAAAACGTTATGAAACTGGAAGCCTCGAAAAACAACTTTTTTGTTGATTCTGATGCCCCATTTCCCGAGTTCAAATACTAATATTTGAGTGGTTCAACTTCGATGGAAATTTCATTCGCTAATTCAAACGCCCACGTATCCCGAGGCGGAAAATTCTCTGACTTCCGATGTGAAAGCACATATATTTTACCAATTTCATCAGTCGTCGACGGGAAATTTCCCGCGAAGCATTTGGTAAAAAGCGCGTGGAGCGATGACGATCGTAGGACAGTCGAAGGGGGTAGAAGAAGTAATCTCGAAGCTCGCACACCGTCGAGAAAGTCGCGTAAACCGTTAAGAGGTTTAAGAATCCCTTTGAGTACCACAATCTTTGCGCTGTCTCGGATACGAGTAACCACGTAACCCGAATCACTAGGGACCGAAGAAACTCAAGGTGCTGCCTGCCTCCCTTTTCCACCACCTATCTGGCTACCGTCATCATCATCATCGTCGTCCTCGACGTTGCACGTAACCGTGTGCGATTTTTTTCTTCCTTCCTGTCGCACTTTTTTCCTGCGCCTTTTTCAGTAGCCTTCGGGAAAACTTGGTCGATTAAGAGAAACTTCGCCCAATGGCGAAGGTCGAAGATGCGCTGTATCCACAGAGTTTGTGGCTCGGCGAAGAACATCGCATCGCTTTCTCTCCCTCCCTCTCTCTCTCTCTCTCTCTGTCTTTTTCTTTCGTCCGCCGAAGTTAGAGGCGGAAAACTACGCCACCCTACACCATTCCTAGTTCCTAACTGCTCGAACGGGAGGTTTGCCCACCTCTGATACAGCCGCTGTAGCGCTGCCTCGCCGAGTTCTTAGTCGACTTTAGAGGCCCCGACGCGCCGCCACGACCACGACCGTCGTTGCGGTTTGTTTTAAGTATTCATCCTGAGTACCGTCTGCTCCGTCACTTTAATGTTTTCCGCCGTTACATCGACGTTGAGACTTACCAGGTAGAGACGTACGTTTTTTTCACCGCGAACATTGAAGCTGCGGCTGGAGGACCATTGAGAAACTATTTTTCCTTGAGAAATTCCACTGAATTCAAAGACAGGCGGGTGGTTGTCAAATCGTTTACTAATGAATTTCCCGTTGTTGCATAGATGCACCGCTCATGGCCTTTAATACCGCAATTTATTCTAATTTCTTTATTTTTTTATATGACAATATTAGTAACCTCTTCCTTTTTCAACACGCGAAGAGATGGCCAAGAGGACACAGAAAAAGGTTCTACTGATATTAGCCAGTGTCTCGTATTTACCTTACTCTAAACAGGTTGTCGGAATAAGAAGTATCGGTGATAAGGTGAAGAATCCACTTCCTGCGGTGTAGCCATTTGTTTCTTATCAACGTCATTCCAGCCAGCGAAAGCCCGCCGAGCCGGTAAACTTAAAAAGATATCGCGTCACGTCAGCACAGACCTTATCTCGTCCAGGTAGTTGCCAGCTGTGAACCGCGGGGATGTTGACCCCGGAAGCGGCCGCAGGACAGGTTAGATGCTAATCGCCAACCCTTACCGAGCTTCGTAAAAGTAACTAACCCGGCGTCATAAAATCTTTTCCGCGATCGCCACACGGGTTAAACCGGGCGAATAGCTTTTGCCTTCTCTCCGAGCTGCCAGAATCAGTCGCGGTGCAGACATATCCAGCGCCTCTTGGAACCATCGAGAATGCAGGTTTGGCTTGTTGCCTCGACTTGTATCTGTATAGCCTGCGCCACGTCTGCTCTCGAACCACATTGGCTCGAGAGCCGAACGTCGGATTTCTCGTGGAGACGGATTAATCCAGCGCCTTTGACGTAAGCTTCGACTTCAAGTCCAGCCCGTAAAGACGTTCGTTTCTACCGGCTCCTCGTCGGAAGGACAGAGACGGAGAAACGTCTCTGTCTCTCGCTCTCTCCCTCACTGCCTCCTCTCGTGATGTCCTCTTGGGACTCACGAGACTCTTGGTAAGATCGACTCTTTGCCAATTACGTCCGTCGCTACATTCACCTGCCTCAACCCGAATTGAAACTTAAAAGCGCAATAAAAAGTATCGCGTCCCGCGCGCGCGCGGCGGACTCTTTCCTAGCCACTTTCTTTTCCCCCCTAGTGTCTCCTTTCTCCCGTGTCGACCTTCTTCAGTTTCCTGGCGATTGAGCGTCCATAAGTAATTGGCCAATCGAGCTTTGGCGCTGTTGAACGTCACTGCCAGGTGGACGCGTCTACGTTGTACTATAGTAGTTTTCGATATATGTGCAATATCTTAACTCGTGCTGCACACTCACACTCATTTCGAAAAAGTTTCTCGCACGAGTTCCGAACAAAAGTGAATGCTACCAGTGTGCGAAGTGCGATTTCGCACACGCGACGCTAAGCGGAGTCATGAACTACTATTTTCAACCCTTCTCACCACCCCAGATCCTCTTCGTTCGGTGGTGCGCACGGATTTCGATAAATTTCCCAATCTCCGGACGACAGACGATATTCATGCATGCGACGTCTCTCAGCCGTTCGTCCGCGATACAGTACGACGTCCGTAGAGGATTCCGTCTAGGATTCTGTCGGCTCGGCTCTCCGGGGAGAAGCGTAAGTACCGCTGTTTCGTCGCGACACCGCGCGCTGCCTGCAGATATCCGCAATACCCGAACGCCGAAGGATAATTTTGAGGCAAAATCGATAATTCCGAAGCGGCGGGCACGGATCTCGCGCTCAGTCGAGAGCGAAGGGGATACGCCGAGCTCCTCTCCTCGCCGAGTATCGTTCTTTCGCTTTGTTGATACCCGTGTACCTTGCAACGCAACGCCCGAGGCAAGGCGCGGCCAGGATCCGTGCGGCTCCTCCCGCCGTTGTTGCTGCTGCTGCTGCTGCCGCTGCTGCTGCTGCTGCTGATGCTGCTGCTGCGAGTGGTGTACAATTGACTGGCTCTTCCACCGAAGCAACCAGCAAAGCTCTTGTTTCAACGTGTACAAGACCATTAAGAACAGGTTGTTCTTAATGAGTCGCTGTTACTGAGTTTTAACCATCCCAACACCGCGATGAGAAAGCCGCTTCGTTGTTGTTACAAAGGACATTGACGTTGTTAATTATCGCGAAACCAATGTATCAATTTTGCTTGCCTTCTTGACAAGCGACTTGACACCGACGCGAATCAGTGATCGCCAGCCCGGATTGGTAGACGGGTTCAATTAAAGATCAGAAATCTTATTCTTGCATTTTATCTTATTCTTTCACTTTGTTGTTATTGTAAAAATTGTACCAATGTATCAACAGCTTTCTTGGCAAGCAATTTGACGAGGTCATGAATTATTGATCGATGGTCCGAATTATTAGATGAGATCAATTGAACATCAGATATTAAATCTTTTTCTAACATTTCAGTTGTGACTGTATGGTCCAAAAATTGTGGAGACATTTGACTAGTGGAGAGTCATTAACGCAGCGTGCATCTCGGTATACTTTACACGATGAAAACCTACGCCAATTAATTGGTCGACAAATTAATTGAACCGATCAACCAAACAAAATCGACGCGCGCGCGAATCTGATGAGTCATTGTAGATGCGTGTTACCAATTACGCCACTGCGATTTCCAGCGTAAAAATTTCCGCCGCGCCGGGAATTTCCATCCTGCAAGATAAAACCAAGTTGAACGAGAGTGCGAAAATAATACTAAGAGCTATAATATTCACGGGCGGCGACGCGGTGATTACGCGGGGAAAAATATGCGAATGGGATGGCATGGGATAAAGGCTCGTTAGCGGAAAAATAGCAATTGTAATTGTACGTAGTAATTGCAATTGCGAAAGTACAGCGGAGGCTTCAATAACGATAACATAAAAAAAAAATCTAAGATTTCGTAACTGATACCACAAATATTTTTCTCATCGTGCACATCCATAGCTTCCGGTTCCCACGGTAAATGGGTTACTTTCTCCAAGGCTGACGTGCCATTGTGCGAGCTAACGACTAATAAGCACGCGCTCTCTTTTTTCCCGCCGCCGCCGCCGCCGCCCCGGCGAGTAGGCCCAAAGTGACGTAATGAGATAATCCTAAGCGGGATTGGCAGGTTAATTGGTTATCAGCCAATAAGGCGGGGCGGCTCTCGTGCACGCATTCGCCGCGCGCGTCTCCTTCCATTGCTGTGTGTATATCTCACCCTCGCGGTCTCTTCGCCACAACATTTATCCACGAACGCGCCCCCAGCGTAGCCACTCCACTTCCAGCCGTTTCCTGTGATTGGCACGTTATCACGCTACCTCTCGGAGATCTCCAGTTTGCCCCCCTCCTCGGCCCCCTCCCTCTGCGCCCTTTCCCGGGGGGTCGTAATCTCCTACCAGTAGGCAGCGAGTCTGTAGCTGAGGGCGCAAGGATTTCAACCCTGACGGGCCGGGGGGCACACGCGAGCGCCCCAACCTACCCCGCTCTTCGTTTCGTCTCTGTCAATTTCTCTTATCTTTCGGTTGGGCGTTGCCCCGCCCGCCGCCTCAGCCGTCGCTCTGTCGTACTACTGGCTGTTTCCTTGACCGAGCCGCCGCGCGCCTTGCAGCGCTCGTGTCTCGTTCTGTCTGTCTCGGGAATCCCATGGGATCCCGTCGACCTGCCGCCGCTCAGTTCTTTCCCAGATCGTCGTCGATTAATGAGGCCGCTGCCTGGAGAGCTCGAGTCGAGCTCTGGCAGCCTTGGCTAGTCGCGGTGTCACTCAGAATCAGTCGGTAAAATTGGGTCACTAGTCAATCCGGGCGCTAGACGAAAACTTGTCTGGCCCTGATCAGGGCCACACTGGCCCCGCCAGAGCCCGACCTGTTTTCGATTTGGGCCGAATTTAACGCTATACGAATTTTCCGAGTCTTCGGTTTATGGCGAAAACTCAATCGGAGATATTTTACGGTGACTCGCGCGGCGCGGTGGGGGGGGGGGGGGGGGGGGTGGAGGTGAATGTTTTTGTCACTGCGATATAATGTGGCTTGCAGCCAATGACTTCGTAGCCGCGGAAAAACCGGCAACGAAAATAATACCGCCCAGGAGGGATGGGCTTTTTGTGTTGTACTCGATGAAAATTATTCGACCCAGCTATATTTATTACGCTATACCGGAACAAAAAGAGCGCCTGGCTGTTGTTAATGCCAGCGCGATATTGTCAATCGCATCGGACCGCGCTTGGTGCTGCAGCAAACGGTTGGTTGTATAAAAAAAAAACTCGTTACGTCGTGGTGGAATAATCGTTCTAGTCGATAAATGTGTTTTTAACGCATTCAAGCCAATCCAGCTGCTCCTGCGATAATCAGCAAAATTAATCAGGGCGAAAATAATGCTTTTTTTTGTGAATATTTTTTCCTCTCTGTCCGGGAAACCCTGGAATATCGTTAAATGTCGAACACACAAAATAATATATTTTAGAACGATGAGAACACCGACGGAACATGAGGGCCCATGTAACACCGGTAACAGGTAACATGTAGCCCATCGGTTGACACGTACGACGCCGGCGAGAGAGGGATTACGCAGCCGCCCGCGCCCCCAGGTACAACACCAGGTAGCCCTACAGTCGAGGGTGAGGATAACCCCGAAATTCGCCTCAATACTCCACCCGCGCGCACACCGACTGCTAGATGTGCCCGCTGCCTACTGTTTCAGTCACTCTCTACCCCTCCCCGAGTGCCGTATCCCCCCTCCCCCCGCGCACCGGCTGCCGATCAATACGACCCCAAACCCCAGTTCGCGCATTTCCAAACCAAGTTTCCAGCCCCGGCCACGCCGTGCCGGCTGTGCTGCTGCCAGCTCTCTGCTGTCCCGACGGCGGTGGCTCTCTGCTCTCTCTCTCTCGATACTCACACATATAGCCCACTCATGAAAATTAATTGAAACGCAGTCAATTAAAATAAAGGCAAAACAAAACAAAAACAAAAAAGGTAAATAAGATATGAATAAAATAAAAATCAAAATAAAAATCTACAATCACGAAAATACCCATCACTGTCAGTGGATCAGTCCGGAAGTCAGTTACGTTCGAAATCCGTGAATAAATTTAGCCGTAGGATGAGTCCGGATCAGGTCAGCCTGACCAATACCGACGTTCACGTCAGTTGCAAAGTGTGCAATTAGCTCCCAGCAACCATGCAGCAATGTGTGGGTATTAACATATCGTGCCGGACAGACGCGCGCGAAGCCTTCGCGGAGCGAGCGAAGCTGTAAATAACATTCCGCCGCTGTGTTTGCCCGGCCTCCATATACCTATCAGCCGGGGGGAGGAATATACACGAGAAACGTATGCACGAGGTGCGAAGCTCCGCGCTGTGTCCGCAGCATAAGTCCTGCACTTTATACTTCCAGCTGCGCTGTTGGAAGTATAAAGCGTGCTCTCGCTGTACACTCGGCCGAGTTCGCCCGCCGCTTGTCTTCGCTTTTACCGTGTGTCTTACGTGTTCGACCCACTGCTACCACCCCCCACCTCCTCCCCCTCCTCCTCCTGCGACCTGTCGTGAACCGGGTTGTCGGGTCGGTCTCTCATCATGGTAAATGAGATCGCGAGACGCTATATTTGCTTCCCCGTCAAGACGCCCTGCAAGGCAAAAGCGCGCGTTCATGTTCGTTCGCAATTTTTTTTTTTCTTCGTCCCTCAGACTATTATTGCGCCGGATGCTCCTCATGCAAGATAATAGCTTTACGATTCTTTCAACAGATACGAGAAGCAGAGCGGAGAGAAAAAAAAAGTAGAACGAAAAAGCAAGAACAAAAAACGATAATAGCTAGGAAAAGAAATGAAAAGCGGGATTAAAGGGACCGCGGAAGTGGGGAAAAAGACGGTTGGGTGGGGGGAGGGGAACGGGGAACGGGGAGGACGATCCGCTGGCTCTGAATTTTACTCGTGCGTCGTAGCGTGCCATAATCACTACTCAGAGCTCTTTCTCGAACTTCCACCGACTGCGCGCGCGGCTCAAGACGCTCTCTCGCTCATCTGCGTAACCCGCGTGGATTCTGCCGCGACGATACAGACGATACAGCTGCCAGGTGTATATCTATGTGCGCGCAACTGTAGAGGGAAACTTACGCCACTACGTCTAACGGCGAATTTCAAAGCAATTTCTTGTTGCCACCCGTCGCTCTTCCGCAGAAACTTCGGATTTAATTTATAACTAGTCGAGAACATCGTACCTCTTCAGTTTCATCGTTTCATGCACAAGCGAGAGGGCGGGAGAGACAGAGGGAGAGTCGCGACTGAACCGCTCTACCGATGGTTATATCGACGATGTGCTTGGAGCAGACGCGGGAAATGCGAGAGAAAAATTGTCTTTCCTTCTGTTTCTTTTCTCATCTATGGTCTCCGGCGAAAATCGAACGGACCGGATTTGTCAAATCGGCCGCACTAATGTCGTGTTATGACATTATACTCCAGATGACAAACTTCTTGTCGACTTGAGCGTTGCAATGAATCTTAGAAGAATCATTTTTTCGGGAAAATGTGGCAACTGGAATTTTAATGAGCAACGGCAGCTTTTCAATACCTTATCGCAACTTGATAATTAATAATAAATAAAATACGATATGAATACACAAATGGAGTCTTTTATTTTCATTTTAGCAAGTCAGTTTTTTTTACATTTTGTTCGTAAGTGCCCAAAAATTCTCGTCTCCGAAATTCGTAATATTTGGGAGTATATCGGGAGCTTCGAGCGTCGGACATGGCTCAGGGTTGCGGGTCGATGGGGTTGGGGTGGGTTTCGGACCTTTGATCTCGTTCGTGGCGCGTTTCGAGTATCAATCGTGAGGCATACTTTGGAAGCGTCGGCCGCGCGGCGCGAGGTTACTTTTTACGAAGAGTATCAAGGAGGAGAAAAACGAAGCCGAGGAAGAAGAAGATGAGGGGGAGGAGCGGGAGACCGGATCCTCTAATCTGTTATCGTAAAAATCCTGTTCACTCACTGGTGTGTGCCAGCGGGCACGAGAGTGGGAGAGAGCTCTAAAGCCAAAGAAGAGACGACAGGGGGTGAGAGCCGCGAGTTGAAGGGCGGCTGCGGAGTATCTCGAGGAAGAAGGATCACGCGGGAGCGGCGCGGGGGCGAGTGGAAAAGAGAGCAGGCGAGAGGCTGGCTGGTGGGACGACGCGAGAGAGGCTGAAGGGTTTCGGCGGGAGATGGAAGAGTATCAATATCACGCCTCGCTGACACCACCACCGCGAGCAGCCATCCCGCACCCTCGACTTCCGCAGAGCTTTCCACGCATCGCCTTCCCTTATTATTGGCTTCACGGGAAAAAATCGCAAAAAAAAAATGTGCTATAATCACAGAGATTCGTTTCGTGTCAGTATTTTTATAAGATTCAAGTTGTGAGAATTGCAAACACGAATTATAATTGTATCGTGCGCTTTAATTAATTGTACTTGAGATTCGTGTTGAGCTTTTTTGTGCGAGCAAAAATGCGTTTTATTTGCGGGTGAATTTTCAAGCTGTGGTATTTATTGTAATGTGAAAAAAATGAGCTGTCATAAAAATACTTGAAAAAAATTGTTGTATTGTCAAAGTAGAAACGCGATGAAAATTTGTCGATCGTTGTAGTTTATTCCCATTTCTGTCGGCCCAACGGAGAGTCGTACTCCTCGGGTTGTGTTCCCGGCCTGACGAAGGGCTCGCTCTCGAGATATCACACTCATTGACGCGCGACATGATCCATAGGGATTGTATCGACGATAAGCGTCGGGCCGGAAATTTTTTTTTTCTCCTCGCCCGTCGAGCCAATCCCAATGGGTAGAAGCATCGAGGGGTCGCCCATTAGTCAGACTCCCCAATGATACCCGAATTATCGATTTCATTTTGTCGAAATGATGTTCATCGCCGCGCACGGTGCGTTCTAATCGCTGTATCGTGGGCACACGACGCCCGCCCTTCCGCTGCTCGTGGTGCTCACGCGGGGCATCGCGTCGCCGGCGGAAGAGGCCAAGAAAGTCGGAAGGAAGGTCTGCGCCGCGACGATAACGCCGGAATAGGCAGTCAATTTTTTTTCGCCCCTTCATAACCGCGAAGAGGCGTCGCGGGCACGTAGCTCGCGCCAACTGCCGCGCGAAGGGGGTGAAAAAAATAAAATAAAAAAAATAAAGTGTGGTTTTCTGCCCCCGGAGTCCAGGTCGCTACGACCTGTGCGCCACGATTTTTTTTTTTCTTCCTCTCATTCTTCGGTTAGGCGCGTCTCTCGTGACTCTCGCGGCGAGTCGGAGGGTCAGACGCGCGAGGGTGATTTTTTTCCCCGGGCTTATTCTTCGTTTCGGCGAAATTGTTTCCATCTTGGCCGAGGAAAATCGTTCGATCTCCCGGCGTCCCGCGGCGTTTTTACGAGGGCAGCGCTGGCGGAACGAAAAAAAAAAATAATAATCATAATAATACACCCGCACCTCGTTCGATCATGCGTAAGTTCCTATTAAGGATGAGTGGGGGTCCGGGTGGGGGGAGGGTGGAAGGGGGTCGAGTGAGAGAAAATCGCTCAATGGTCAAGCGAACTGCCGGTTGGAAGCAGACGGCACGTGTGGAAAGCTTCATGCACCACCACACACGCCGTTCATGCACGACGCCGTGAGCACCGCGCAGACTTTCGGGAGTGGAACTGCGGAATTTTATTCGCGACGCTCATAACGCTTGGAACTGACGGGTCCGCGCGCTGGATACGAACGGGGTGGGTTGGGGGGGGGGGGGGGGGGGGTGCAATTGCGGTTGTGTAGCGTGCACGAAGAGTCAGTGGGAGAAATCGAATAGTATATACCACCAACATTCTCGCAACTCTCGAGCTATTGTTACACAAAAGCGTGCCCTGCGGTTTTATTCAACGCAAGATATTTTCCTACATTTCTGTAGCTTCCAGTAATTTTTTTTATTCATCCTCCAGGATGGGGATAATTATCAGACGAGTATCCGGGATCGAACGAGTTGTTTTTGCGTGATATAAAATAACATTATGTCATCGCAGCGACAAATTGTTCGATCACCGATATATTGGCCGTCATAAAAAATGATTAAAAAATAATAGAATAGAGTGGAATGGGTGAATATAGGACGGTGTGATAAGATGGACCAGTTAGAATCAGTGATGGCTGTAAACGATGAATTTTGCTATAAAATCCCTCTCGGAATTTATTTTCGGCCCGGAATATCGCGGAGAGCGAAATTCGTCTCTTTGACGGGGAGACATCGACCTGCGTACTTCGGTGTTATATATTCAACGCTTTTGCCCTAATTATGCGAAAAAATAGCGAATTTCCATCCTGGTAAAAAATGCAGAATCAGCTGGGTAAACTTTCAGGCGAGCTTTGGCAATTAGAAAATTACCAAAGCGTCGAATGTCGGGAATGGAAAGAGGAAAAAAATATGCTCATCGACCTCGCAGTGACCCGAATTTCGCGATCGAAAAATGCAAGCAAAAGCGAACGGTACGTATACCCAATGTTATTCGTTACTGAGCTCCGAAGAGAGGCCGACGGAAATTTGCCTCCGCGTCGATGAATCCGCGAGTTTTTCGCCTCTCGCGCGTTTTTTCCTCCAATTTTTCTTTTCCGCTACTTACACGTTTTTTTTCGCGTCCCGTTCGAGCGCACAGCACTTTCTCTCTTCTCCCTGGCGTTCAAGGAGTTTCGTCGACGGCGCCGCGCGTCGCGCGTCGCGCACACTCCGCAAGCGGGGAACGCGCGGAGCGCTCACGCTTGCAAATTAAAGGCTCGTCGAGTTGAACCGGCGCGAGGAGAAGCGCGCGGGAGGGACCGAACGAGCGAGAGGGGACCCCGGCCGAGGAGGAGGAGATGAAGGAAGAGGAGGAGGAGGAGAAGGGAGGCAAAGACGATGAAACTTTTTGCAAAGTACACTGAGGGCTCGAAAGCAGAGAAAGGGTTCGTCGGCGTCAGGGATTCGATCTCGAGTTTCCAGTCGAGCCTGCGGAACTCGGGCGTGGAAAACGCGCGAGGAGCTTCGGCCCCGCCGCCGCCGCCATTTGAATTTCTAAATCCTCCACGTCCGGCCAGTTTCTTAATTTTACCGTCCGCAACACCGACTCCGCGCACAAGTAGCTCCATTTTTTATTTTGCTATTTTTCTTTTTTAGTTTTTTCGCAATTTTTCGGGCAAGTACGTCGAGAGCGGTGCATTTTGTGTTGAATAAAAAGTGCCATTTTCTTACCTTGTATAATTGTACTTCCAGCGAGCGCTAATTGCAAAATCCGAACGATAACATAATTACGCTTGCTCTCGCACCTTTCGAGCGCCGGTGGAAGTAGGCGCTCACCGCACAGCACCATTATCTCTCTTATGGTAGAGCGAAGATGAAAAAAAAAAAAAAAAAAAAAAAACGATGCAAGCTCGTTGGCTTGGAATTTTCGCAGCGTGAATGGCTCCCAGATGGAGGCCAGGGCAGCGGTGCCATTACCAGTGGCCGCGGCTCTTCCCACTGCGCGCAGCGGTATCGTGTTTCCCGGCGACATTAATTACTGAATTCTTTATGCTCCTCCTCCAGGAGCGCGAGCCACACGGTAGATTTCAGCCAGTGAATTAAGCTCCGAGAATATTATCCTTTAATAAGGAAGATTTCACGTTCAGTCCCAATCAGGAGGGATTTCCGGCGTCCTTTAAGCCGCCGCGTGTCCCCCCGAAGCCAACCCCTCCTTATGCTTGTGGAGGAGGGGAGGAGGGACAAGTTCTATTATGCCATTATGCTGAATAAAAATCTGGGCGCGAACGCGACGGCCACGCGAGTTGGAGAAGGAGATGCAGCCCAGGCGTTATTATTTTTTCTCTCCGCCCACATCATCCCACAGTCTTTTCGAACTCATTTCATATTCGCACAGCTTTTGCCCCTCACATTTCTCCGCGTTGTCGTTTCATTCGAATTTGAAGTCATTCAACGATCTCAATGTGTGGGGTTTTTAATTATTGGAGGTGGACCGGGTGTGCCGTTAGGCTTAGAAAAATCGGATCAACCATTCTGTAGCTAACAAACATAGGAAAAAGACCGAATAAAATACGTCGGGTGGTAATATAGCTTCGGTACAGTCATAAACGCCATTGAATTCCATTCCCCCAAACAGTGATTGTCAAATTGACGGAGTGACCTTCCCCCCCCCCCCCTCACCCCCCCTACTTCCCACCTCCGAAAATAAATCTGGTAGTCTAATCAATATAGCGGCCAGGAGATACTCGTGATTACTGGCGTCTGCGTGAAATATTGTGTGTCCAGTAAAAATGTTATTCGCCGTGTCGCGTGAAGTTGAACACGTACGCGCGATAACGCCTGACAGTGGGACTATCGATTTCAACCGTCGTATAATACGCGACGACCGCACTGCCGCAGGATAACTGGTTCATCCGTTGATATATCGTAGGCTACCGTAAGTTACGCTCGATAAATAATAACGGCGCAGGATTTAACGTATTATTTGTCGACCGACGCGCTGCAACTTCGCCGTGTCAATTGGTGATTTTATTTTGCGTGACGGTTAGGAGCGAAAGAAGGAAAAGAGGAGGAAAAAAAAACGCGAATGACGGCAAATCCGAAAGAACAGTTTGTGCTAAACGTGCGTGAGAGCTTTCGAATAGATAGAGAGAGAGAGAAGGGGAGAGGGAGGGAAGGACATGGAAGCCCAGCAGTAAATTTTAGTGGACAGTTGGCTGAAGCGACGTGCCTGGATGACCGTTAAGCGCGACTCGCTATATCGGCCGTACGTGACGTATTGAAGCGTAAAAAGAGGATCCTGAGATTACGGTACGAGCTGCGCGGTTATACGACTCTCGACACGACGGAATCCCGACTACCGCCACGGCTTCCCCGAGCTATCCTTCATAATCCCCGCGACTAATGCAGTTTCTCGCGGCAAGCACCGTTCGAGAATGAAGTTTACTCGCTAGGAGCGAACGACGAACCGATATTGCAGTTGCCATGTGATAATATAATCCTTTTTTTAAGGGGGTACAAAATGAAACGTGGATACACGATGGCACTGATCAAAAGTTGATACCTCGAAGAAAAAAAAATGTTGATGTCCTTTTTGACACTTTCGGATGCGAGCTACGTTAATTGTGGCACGCCAGAAAGCGTCATTGATACTTGCGGTAGGTACGGCTGACGAAATAGTGTCATGATCCTATGAAAATGACAATTAGTTGAATTATCGAGCTCATTAACGACTCCTTCAGTGGTAGCCGGACGCACGGATTGTCGGTGCGGTCGTGTGGTTCGAAAGAAAGCCAAGAATGGCGCAACAACGTCGCGCCCCGCCGGTGCGAAACGTGCCGGGCCTGCGAACTATCCGGTCCAACCTCCTAACATGCCGCCCGCGGAAACCGCCCGAAAGATATCTGCATAATACGACAATAGAGCGGAGAATTGTCGGGCGGCCCGATTCCCGCGCTATATTTGCCGAGTTCGCCGGTTCCGCGCACAATATTAATGAGCCGACTTATTATTCGCAACGAACGACAAGGCAGGATTATTATTTTGACGCGTCCGTGTCCTCGCTCGCCTCTCGGCGTCGGCTCTCCGCGTCCTTCGAACTTTTGCGCGAAGTTCCCCCGCGTTGCCGTGAAACGAATATCGATTTTTCCTCGCCGCGCGCGTACACGAACTGCGGAGACAACGTCACCGAACGAAAATCCTGCGAAAGAACCGTTCATTCACTCGTTGTCTCGCTCGTCAACGGGAACGCCCCCGTGTAAAATGCTCATCAATCCGCTAGTCTTGAATTCCAATTACGAGTAAACAAAATTAACTCACTTGTCCACAATGAAAATTTAAATCCGAATAAAAACTTCGCTCGTAAGAGTTCAAAGAATAAATGGCAAAACCAATTTGCAAAGCTTTCAGCGTTAATTTTTTGTTTGTTGCAAAAACATCAGATGAGCCCGCTGAATGCCACGAAAGGTCAGCACCAGGTACGAATACGCAAGCAAAAAAAATAAGGATTTTTTCCATTAGCTTTTCATTTCGCATACACAATGGACTTCGACTGCGAAGGAAAAAAAAAAGCCGCCTGCGTCTGCGGTCAGCTACGGTGTTTCCGCTTCCTCTGCTCTTTTTCTTCATTACCCTTTTTGCAGCAAAATTGAAAGCTCCCCCGCTGCCACTTTCAAAAGCCAAAAGCGAGTATAATTCCCCCGTGTACTCGACGGCTAAACAATTCATCGACTGCGTAGAGTAGAACGCGTCGGGCGATACAGACGCGGGATGATTGATTTCCCATGAAAATTTATTCGCGGACGAATTTATCGACATTTGCGTATGCGAGGACGGGTGGGACGCGGCCTCTTCAGGATTCCGCGCGCGGACCCTCGTGGCCCGCGCGCTAATGGTCAGGTCGTGCATCGACGATGGCCGCGAGGGCAGGCAGCGCGAAACTAACCCCTTACAAGGGGGGGCGAGAGCGAAAGCGAACCGCGCGGGCGAGAGAACGACAGGGGACCGAGAGGGAGGTAAACACGAAATCCCTGGATATTACCCGGAATGCGGTGGCCGAACGTTGCCATACGATGCGGGCATTTACAGTTCTCGGTGTGTGCGCACACAGCGGGGAACAGCAATTTCGGACATATTCCGATACCCAAACCGATTGGGCGGTTTCAGCTGGAACGCTGGAGCGAAGCCATTGATGGGGTGGGTGTTGGTTGGGAGGCAGTTGGGGGTTAGGGTCGTAGGCTTGTGCTTCGCCTGGACCCGCGTGGATGGAACAAACCAACTGGGACTGCGAGCAGCAGCGGGGCCAAGCGGAACGCAAAACAAGACCAGCCGCTGCTGCGGTGCAAAGTTGATGCTGTCCGTCCGTCCAATACCACTACAATTCTGCCGTCAAAAAGGCAGCGCGGTTAAACTCGCTGTGCTGTCTGGTATCATCGGAGAGCAAGACCGAGTCCTGTCGCTTTGTGGAACGGTAACTTGCACTTGTAGGGTCTTGTTTTTCCGGTTCCATGCTTCTGACGACGTTGCGCCTTCGACTCTGGGAAACCGTAAGATACAACAAACCAGGTAACGGCACCGTAGCCACAACATCAACTTTGATGCATTAGCGACTGCACTCGGAAGCTACGCAAGACAGCAACTAACGTCGCTATGTTTGTCCTGGCTATGTTATCATCAGCGAGTGCTCCTAGTCCATCGTTGCACAACACCAGCATCCCCACTTCAGAACAACTCATTTTCTACCACTTTTCTTGTAGCATATCGACTCCGCGCCACGTTATTCACCCTCCGCGATATTGCGCCCTCGATTCAAAGAGCAGAACCAAAAAGGAGGATGCGGCGGCGGCGCAGGAGAAGGTGGAGAACCGAGTCCGGCAACCGGAAAGATTTCTATCTCGGGTGTACACGACGCGGAAGAAGTCACGATAATGGCAAAGAAGTTAATTAACAGAGGGGCCTCTCCGCGCAGGGTATGTACACCGGCTATTTGCATTTAAGGTACGTCTGGCTGGTACACAAGTGCGCGGGAGACTCTCATTGTCTGGGGAATCTACCCGGGGCGGCTTTCTGACGAAGTGGCCCGGTCATATCGTGCTAATAAAGGAAGTCCTTGCCACTCCGTGCGAAAGATATAAGACCGTTGAAGAAAAAACGCACGCCCACCTTTTGCCTCGGTGTCGCACGCACCCATTAATGAATAATTATACGTATGACCTTTGACACCCCTCCGACTCCTCCGCAACCTCCTCAGTGACTTATTAGAGCGAAAATTTGCGCACAAATACCCGACGTTGATGTGCGCGTGATTTTCTCACCGCGCTGTTTGCGAGCATCGCGCTTTTCATGCATTTTCTGTAGGCGCAACCGGGCGGCAGACGTGGTATACGTGAATTGCGCAGGTGGGACACGTTCAGCAGCCTTGCCACGACGTGGCAAAGGCCCGGAGTACTCGGGGAATCGCGTGCAAGTACCCGCGACGACGAACACGAGTTTCTTTTTCGTCAGCCATCAGTGCCAGGCGCTTTTTTTCACTCTCCTTCGCACACTGCTATTTTTTTTGCGCGGCGCAAGTGAGTTACGAAAGCTCAGCGCCTCAGTGCTCACATATATACATATATATTTTTATGTCTATATGTATGCGTGGATATACCTATATTTATGTCTGTATATCGTATGGTAAGCGAGGAGCCGAACGAGCGAGTGAGCGCGTTATTCACGCGAGCACGCGCCATTTCGGGAATGTCCTTAGCCTAACGAATGGCTTTAATTTCACGCTACGTGGGCTCCTCGTGCGCCTCCACCACCGAGGCATCTCGGCTAGGGTCGGACTAGCTCGGCGGTGGTCACGAAGTCGTTTTACCCGGATGCAAACGACGATGTACCGGCTATATACTTCCCGGTCGTATGCCATGTTATGCCGGGTGCCATACGTTGGTCCGTATTCCGAGGCCTTCGGCGAATCTGCTGCGGATCACGTTGCGGTATCTTAATTATGATTTTAATTAACAGCGCGATCATGGCTGCGGTAAAACGCATCGCGAAATGGATTCCACGAGACCCCGTGGCGGTCCTGGAATTTGACAACTGACGCCCCCTGGGACTTCGGATTTCGACGACCTCGCCCCACGGAGAACAACAGTTTCGGTCTTAGATCAAGTTTGGGATTAAGTTTATTAAGGTTCAGCGGACTCTTGTGCAATTTCCAAGAGTCTGTCGTAGATTTTATTTTCGACCCCCTCCCAACCACAACATAAACATGGCTCAGGGAAGAATCTTGGAACCATCTGGAACACTATCTCTAAACTGCAATCCACACCCTTTCCCAGTACTATTTTTTTTTTTCCCGTGCGCGAGAATCTCGAACCGTATTCGCGGTGGTTCGCAGTTTCGTCGCCAATCGTAAAAGATCTCTTACCGCCCGAGAATAAACTGACTCAGTGATAAACGTGTTGTCGCTTTCTTTCTTTGCTCAGCAGTTTCTCCGCGCGAATGCGAAATGAGAGCGACGTGGGGCCACTGAGATGTGGCGGGAGAGGGTGAGGAAGTGGGGGGTGGCAATTTGTACGCGCACTGACACTCCGTGATAAAGGAGTGGGCCCGGCTCTATAGCCGCTATACCCGCGTTTACGCCGGTACATAATACGAAAGGAGTTTCCTAAAGTCTCGTTAGAGTTATGTTCCGACCCCGCGTATATTCGTTCTGCTTAACGATAGCTAATCGTGATCACGGCCTCGATCTAAGCGCTCGTTTAATTCCACGTAGGTAGTAGAGTGTAGTCGGTTTGAAAAGCCACCGGCAACTCTCGTTAACGTTAACAGCGCTCGTAGTTACCTTCACGTTTTTTCGATCTACCCTTCCAACGCTTCAACCTTGCGCCCCGCGCGATTCTGGAGTGGGTGGCGTTGAGAACTTTCCTCTCTTTTTTTTTTTTATTACAGATAACGTTCGTTACACGAAGGCAACTGTAAATTGAAAGCTACTTCAACGCAGCAGATTATTAATGAAATTGACTGAATGGGAAATTACGCTGCATTCAAACGTTTAATGCGTTCTCAGTCTCTGGAAAGATGCTCTATGTTGCGATACCGATGAAGCAACCGCTTCTTGGGTTTCATATTGCTTCTCAATTGGTAATGGAGAAAGTTTAGTACTAACGTTAATTACATTTGAAATATTATCGAAATACCGTCTTAAATAAAACATCTCACAGCATATTTGCTACATCGAAGAAACTAATTATTGTTTGTTGTGTGTTTCCTAAAAGTGTTCGAGATTTGAGAAAATAATGATCGGTTCAATTTCAGAGTTGCGAGGAAGGTTTCTTGGCTGGTTTGATTTTTGTCTCCACTATGACATATATGGTGCAGATCTAGAAATAGTGGGAACCCCCCCCCCCCCCCCCCTCTCGTCTCTCTCACTTTCCGTCTCTCTCGATCTGCACCATATAACGCGTTGTCCACGTTTTCTGGTGTGTTCCCCAGGTGGATAATGCATGCCTCGCATCGGTATTCGACCGGAGCCAATATCGTCGAGCGGCCGGGGTGACGGGGGGGGGGGGGGGGGGGGGGGCGACGAGACGCGGCGGAGAACGACGCAGAGGCGTGTGCTGTGTGCCAGACGAATTTCCATAGAGGTTTCCGCGTAACAGCGGCAGACGATATGGAAATGCGCAACTGAAAAACAAGCGAGGTTCCGAAACGAGGGTTTCGCGCGCGCGCGCGCGCGCCCGTCGCAGTGCATTCGCTTGGCTCGAGCGCCACGCCAATATCCGCCAGCCAGAAAGACGTATCCCGGACCTGCTGCGAGACATTTTTGCACTGCCATTCCCGACACCGGCGCGCGGCCACCTCTCAAATGTTTCCTAATTCCCCGAGCCCTGTTTGACCAAACTTCCCGAGTCTCTCGGGCCGGCGCAACATGAATATAAAACGTCGTCTGCGCGCGCTCTCGGGTCGCGGAACACATACATATTTATAATAAAACTTCGGCCCTTTGCCAAGACAAAAACATTCCGGAATTCGCGCGGTGAACGTGGCACAAACACACAGCCACGCGGAGCGCGGCAAAAAAAAACCCCAGTAGACACTAAGGAACCGGTGTTAAAAAAAAGGTTCGAGGTTTACAAAGTGACAATTGAGAGTGCGGCCTCGTTCTGCTGCTGTGCTCATAGAGGGCTTTTCCGCAGAACCCACACGGTCGCGCGCATTCGTGAAGCTGCAATTCCGGCCGACAATCGACCTCCGCGTTCGTGCCAACAGGAGCAAACAAACACGCGTAGTTCTCCCTTCCCCTCCCCCCTTTCCCTCGTCCGTTCGCCACCGTAAGCCGATAACTTTCTCACTATACCAACTCTGACGGCCGACAACGCGACGTGGTTTCGCACCCTGGGCTTGCGGGGTTCGAGCGTTCGTGGTTTATCCCAGTGGCACTTCCCCCCTCCCCCCTCCCCCCGCCACACCTCTCTCCCCTATCTGCCTCCGCGGTCAGGCTCGAGCCGGAGGTTGGATTAGCGGTTGCGTGAAAAAACTTGACTCGCAAGGATGCTGCCTGGCCCGACTCGCTCGCCCAGGGGGGAGAAGAAAGATTGCGTGCTTTATTACGCACAGTTGGATAAAATTGGCGTTGGCAATATCACGCGACGTGTGAGCAGGGTTATCAGGCACGCGGGGAGAAAGAGCGTGCACGTCGCCCGGACGGCGGTGCTACACACGGGTTGTACCAGGGTTTTGCGATAACAGGGCGCGCCACTCTTGCCTTCGGTATTTTCCCCTTTGGACCTCGTCGATGCACGCGGTCCAGACTGGTACGTTGACGTAAACTACGCTCGGTCGATGTCTCGAAACGCCAGAAGCCTTCCTCGATACTGTATAGTTGCTACTGCTGCTGCTACTCCTACTGTATGTGTAAATATATATATATATATATAGCGGGAGATATATGTGCTGGAAGGAGGGTGAAGAGGGGAGGGCTCGACGTGTTCTGCCTCGCCTCCCCTGGCACACACGTAGTACAATCAGCGTCAGGTGTTTACTCGCTCTGATTAGCGGTGTTCCATTCTCTATTCCGCCATAGCCGCACGGCTATACGGACCACGATGACGTGGATCTACAGTCACCATGTGGATCTACGTAGATCAGGCGTGTGCGCTGAATTCAAAATCGTCATAACGACGCCTAAAGATTTTGGGTTGTCGTGAGTCTCCCGGGAATATTGACGTGCGGATAATTTATGACAGCACACGAGACTTAATTGGAGTGAAAAAAGTTGCTGAATTTGGCCTTGGTGAGGATAAGAAAATTGGCATATTGATTTTTTGGGGAGATAAGATTTTCTTTTAATGTGTCTATTGTACAGTATATTTAAACGTAATTGTAATAGCGAAACTTAGGAGGTTAAATTGTTGCTCGTCTTTACGTTTCCGACCGGTACTTTGAGAGTTTTTAGTTCTTGCGAGAAAAACGATTCTATTCTTATCGATAGGAGACGGTAGACGGAACAGATACAGATTTTTTTGCCAACCTCCCTATCCCCAAAGGTGCACTCAGTCGTTCAGTTCATTGCGGAACGTTTTGCGGCCGGTAATGTTGTGCGAAGGTCGGTAACAGCTCGACGTGGGGAAACCGCTGTTACCGACGCTGGCTGGATACCGCGCGAGCGGGTGTTTCCGTTTTCCTCGAACCGACACGCGCGCCACGAGTTACCCGGACTTTTCTCGAGGTGGCGCCACTTTCTTTCGACCCCTATTACAATGCAGCTTTCATCGACTATAGGGCTAAGTCCACGGAGATGGATACATTGGAGGTTTTAATTAAACCTTGAAGTCACTCTTTTTTTTCATAGTTAATAACCGATAGATACGAAAATTCTTTAAACGTACGCTTGATATTTTCCCTCGACTGTAAAACATTGAGGCAGTCGTCGATATTTTATTTTGTTATTACTTTGAAGTACTCGTAAATTGTAATATCGTCCACGAAGTGTAAACAACACACGAGAATGTGCATACATTGGTAGTTAAGTGAAAAGATATCAAACTGCTCAGAATCTCGTGATTATCGACGAAAGCCTCTCCTGGCTTCCTTTGATCGTCTCAAAGCCTTTGGTCGTGTCGCGCGCCTATGGCGCCAGTGGCGCTTCACTTCACCTTTCCCTTCCGCCATGACTTCGAGTATACAGCCATTGCCCGGCGGGATCCTGCTTTTCCAACGGCTCCGATAATCGCTTCATGCCTCAGAGGTAGAGTGTTCTCCATGAGAAGAATATTATTTCACGGCCTCGTTGCCGACGACCTTGATCGTAACTTACGTAAAATAAATTTAGATTTAATTAACAACCGTCTGCGTTCCATTATTATTCGCGAGAATATCACTAAATGACGTGTCACGTTGAGCGACGTCCGAGTGACGTCGTCGAGGACAACGACAAAGTGCGAGAGTAAAATCCCGGAGAATTCGTCGCACTACATCGCAGCGATTTCCCTCGACGAACGATGAGAACGTTTTTTGTTACTCGCACTCGCGTCCGACTACATCTCACTGCAATTTCTCCGTTTCTCCTATCCGAGTCTGCAACGGAAAATACGATTCCAACCTTGCGTTATTCGATTCTCGTCGGACGAGGCTTTCGAGATGAAAACTTCGAATCAAATTGTACGTATAGAGGAAATTATTCCATTTTCTCCCATCATTTATTGAGCAGATGAAATATTCCAAAATCGTGGGATATTTTTTTGTTTCCTTTGTAGTCAATTGTCTCCGTGCTAATATTGTATTTCTGTTTTCCTTTCCTGTTTTCCTTTCTATTTTCTTTTCCTCTTAATTCTCGTGGCTCAGCGGAAATAACGAAATTCCAACATCCGCAACTGACGTTGATCTTATTAGAATACGAAATACACTGAGTCACCCTTCCTTCCGGACATATTGCATAATCCTGTTTTACTTACAACACAATAATACGCACATTGGAGAACGTTTCGACATTGGTATTCGTGCCCGAGTTGACGGGTGTCCGTGGCAGAGTGCGGGGGCGGAGAGAGGGTGGGTTGCGTGTTATTTCGTGAAAACGGATCTATTTCGAGGGTGCCTGACCCTCGAGTGATGTGTGTGCCCCGAATACAAAAGGGTATACGGCGGTTCGCGGTGCCTCGGCCGGTGCGCCAACAAACGACGAGGGGTGCGGATGTTTGCCGAGGAAACCCGCCGGGCCTTGGTTCACTCTCACGCACCCTCAACTCGCGCCTCGCCTCCTCTACGCTGGTTTCCACCATCCTTTCCAGAACTCTCTCGATCTCCCTCTCTCTTTCCCAACGGCAGCTGGACATCTACATGTGTTTTCCATTCATCCTGGATCCTGTTCTCCTTCCCTAATGTCCATCCTATGATTTTCGCACTAATGTACGAACTCTCTCGTCGTGCTCGGTCAGCCTCGTCCCTCGGGGTACGTGAGCTGACGCCCTTAAAGTTTGTATAGACGTCGAAACAATGGCGAGTCTTGTTGAAACACCATTAAGATTCTACTGTAAGATCTTTCCAAATTTAAGAGCATTGACAAGCTTTCTTGAACCTATTTTTGCGGATTTCTTGAATCAATTTAGCAAGTGCTCCGAGATGTTGAGCCTTTTTTCTCAGCATTAAAGAACTATCAAGACTTTCCCCAGTTCGCGAAGACCAATATCTCATAAATATTCTGTGCCGGATTCCCGATAACCGTGACAAAACGAATTTTCTCAAGAAAAATACCAATTTGACTGTCGAGCATTCAGAGCCCGTTGACATAGCGATAAGTAGTCGGATACTTATTTTCCCGGGGGGCCAGAGCGTTACGTGTCGTGGCAATTATTTCTTTGATTCGTTTCTCGTTTTTCTCTATTTGCTTATGCCTCCGCGTTTTTCTTCGATTCCACGTGCAGTACATTAGAGTGCAGAGGGAACACTCGGGTCCGGGGCTCTCGCTCCACCTCTTTGTAGGACACTTTTCTTCCGGAACGTTGCCCCGGCAATCGTATTCCCCATTTCCCCGGGTCTGGCAGTGCCGCCGCTCGCTACGCTCTCGTCTGCCGCGTCTACCACCGCTCGTTCCAACGCCGGGTGGCCGCACGTTCGGTTCCTTCAATCTGGCCGCGTTATATAGGAACTACCCCCGTCCAGAGCCAGATTGGAAAATGTTCTCCGCCGAGAATTCACGGTGCAACGCTCGCTTCTGTCGGCTCTCTTGCTCTTCGTGCACCCCTCCGCAGACTCTACTGTACGTGGACGTTGGTGGTAGTCGGTCACCACACTACCTCTCGCCAATTCGCTTGTCGTCGTCCCACGTCGTCCTCGATATTCTCACTCTCCGCGCGGCGGCCCATTCACGTGACTATGTGTACTACGTGTTTTTGTGTGCGCGCAGGCACCGAAAGGCGACTCGACAGGTTTGCGATGTACCTGTTGAAAGGCTCGTACGTTTTTCTCTGAAACGTACGCTCTTCCCACTGCGCCTCGCGCCTCAGTTTCTCTATCTTCCGACAGATAGATGAACGATCGTTCGGACGGCCGGGTATCCGGGGAAACGTTTTCATTCGCTGTATGCGCCAGAGTTAGCTTGTTCCGATATGTGACTGGCCTGGCAAAACTTTGCACCGAGGGGCATTGACTTTGATATGAAAATATGGCAGAATATTTATCTTCCTTCGTTGATCTTGATTTGTGTTTGATCCAACCGTCTCTTTTCCCTTTGGAGGGGTCCAACGTGTAGGATTGCCCGACGGGTGAGCTCTGCATAAAACACCTCAATTTTTCTAAACAGTTTTTTCGACGAAACGTGGATGGGTAACTGGTGCTGATGCTGCAAAAGACTTTCACTCGTCTTTTTGTACCTACGAGTCAGGTGCACAAGTCATTTCGTCATCCGGTCATCCGATCAGGATTCCTCGTCTGCCAGACGTGGCTGCTCCTGAGGAAACTTTGCATCTGCCAGACGTATTGATTTCGACATCAAATTTCAACGGCACATCTATCGCATTTCTTTGTTCTCAAGGTTTCCGACGTAGGATAACCCGGAGACAGCGCTGCGAGAGTAAACGGAACGGCTCGATGTTTTAAGCAGTGTTCTCTGCGAAATGCGGATAAGCAACTCGCAGCTACTGCTGCGCAAGACATTCTCTCGTCATTTTACGGCCACACGTCAGGTGCACACGTCTTTTCGTCATCCCGCCGCGACGTTTCGTCTACGAAGCTTGGATGATGGGGTAGGTAGCCAAAAGGCATCCAGATAAAATGAAAGAAACATTTCCAAGAGACCTTTTCTGTCGGTGAGTTGTATATGGCCGTGCCCTCCAATTCTTGCGCACACACATGCACACAATCACGTTACCACGTTATATAGCGTAGACGTATTCGCGCACGAACGCACCTGTCGACTCCTCGTAAAATCTGTAGCTTTTACTGCCGCGCGAGATTGAAGAATCGCGGCTGTAAAGCAGCGTAACCCGGGCTGGCGGGCAACTGCGTCACCGGGTAAAGTCCCGAGGCCCATCGACAAAATGCCGTACAGAACTTTCGCACTTCGACGTGAAAAAAAAAAAAAAAAAAAAAAAATTGTGGTTGGTTGAAAACCAACATACGGAACTGAATATTCTCCAAGCGAGCAAATTGGTCGGTGGAACTAACTATTGCACGTCATAAGCATCAGATTGGGTGTCATCAACGAGTTGGGAGTTCCGACCGATAAATTTGGAGGCTCGTCCAACAGTTGGGATTCTCCCCAACTAATCACATCGCCCAGGGCCCATTTAGGCGCTAAAGTTCCTTAGATAAACCGTCCTTTTTCTCTTCGCGATATCCAAAACGCCAGAGGAAACAGTGTCTGCCGTAAGGATGAAAATTTTGTACGTCTGAGCGAGTTCTCGAACTCGAAACAGGCTGGGCCGCCGACTTCGCGGAGGCCGCGCGTGCAAAAGGGTGTTGAAGCATAAAATACATATCTTAAGCCGCGCGGCGGCGCCCGTGGCGCGGGGTGATTCGCTCGTCGCTTTAATTAAAAGTTGATCCTGCGTCTGATACCCGACGTTCCAGAAGCGATTTCCACGTTTCAATTTAGCCCGGGGGATAATTCACCGGGCAACTGTCGGTCCCGGCGCGGCAACTTTCCCCCGCGCACCCGCCGAGCGCAAACCGCTGATTCTTTTAATCCCGCCGACTATATCCTCCCCTCTCCTCTCTCCTCCAGCCTCGTTTGGCTATAATTCGCAGGCCCCGCGCTCTTTCGCCGCGTTTGCCGCAGATTATTTCCACTATATCCGATACTTCGTATCTCCATTTTCCTGGTTTTCCTAACAACTCCCGCGGTAAAACTCGTCCGTATTTCGCTTCGTCTCTGTTTATACGGAAAACGCGACTATGTGTGCGTAACGCGATATATCCAGGCGAGATTGCGAGACACTTCTCCGCGCAAAAAAAAATCGCCGGGACTCCGTAAAATTTATAGACACCGCGTATAAACCCCGCAAGCTCGGCGCATACATCAGCCGATCACATCGCAGGCGGCCTGAATATTCCGTCACTCTTCCTCGGCCTGGAAGTCGCTTTTCAATTTTTCGACTTGTCGCAGATACATCCGCCGCACGCGGCTCCCTCTCGTTTTTTTAAACGAGACCGAACCCATCCGCGTGATACCGACGCCTCGTTTGAAAAATCGTTTCGACCCCTTTTAGGATGAGCGCCGAATCTTCGATTGAAGCTCCTCCGTCTCGGAGGCCGAAGGAGCTGTATAGGCTTTGCCGGTTCGCCTGTCGATAGTTTATATCCACTCGAGAGAGAGACAGAGAGAGGGAGAGAGACAGAGGTGAGTTGGTACAGTTTAGAGTTTGAAGATCGAGCCCGGGCGCGGTTTCCGTGTACGCGGGGGAGCCCTCGAGGTCGTCGGGAGTGACGAGGGCGGCGGGACGGGCCGCATGAGAGCCAGGCGCGTGGCGTCCCGGGGGCTCTGCATACGCTAACCCGCGAGAGGATTTCCCGAGCAGGAGACGAGCGAGCGGCGACGGTGTCGGGAGAGGGAGGGGGTGGCGAAGGGTGCGGGTGAACTCGAGGGGCGTGGGAGAGCCAATCCATCAGAAAGAGCTGCTTCTGGCTGCCACCGGCAGAACTCTCCTTCACCCCCTAGAGGAGAGCCTAGGAAGTACGGCTATATAGCTGCGGAGGGAGCGACACCACAACTTCTACAACCTGAACACCCCTTCCCCCAGCCCCCCGCGACCCTCCCCCCGGGGCGCCGGTTTATACGGGTATAAACGCCGCCCCGTCGATCCCGTTGACTCCCCCCCCCCCCTCCCCCTACCACCCTTAAGCTTCGAGGGACCGGGTGGGTGTATGGTATGCGCTTTGCACGTTCGCCCGTTGGATGCGACAACGAGGAGGCAACTTTTTCGTCCCGACAGTCGGATGCAGCAACCGCGCGCACAGTCGGCGTATGGGTCTCTCTCGCGAGACTGGACACTGCTTTTCCTCTCTCGGTCTTTCTCAGGCTTTCGCAGTGTCTCTTTCAGTTTCTCCCAGTCTCTCTGAAGTTTCTTCTGGTCTCGCAGTCGATCGCGCAGTCTCTTTCTGCTATCGTCCTGCTCCTCCGAAGTTGGCGAGAAAGCCTCGGAGATTCAGAGACATGCGAACGCGATAAATATCCGACGAAAACAGGGGGGAGAAAACAGGCCGAGAGACTCGATACCTCATATTAACGATGATTAGTGGTAGTCCACTGTTGCTTCTTCCACCCTTGCGGGGTGCTCAGATTTACGAATACTACGTGCTGGTTTATGATTCCCTCGACTTGGAAGCTTTCGCGTTGCAGCGTTGCCACCGGCTGCGGCTTAACGTTTTCGGCGCGTGTACGCAACGCGGCTCGATTCTCCCGACAGTCTGCGAGGGTGCCGGGCGTGCAAACGAATGACGATTATCTTGTTTCACGCTCGAGAAACCGCGGTAATGAGGATGAGAGCGTGACGGGGCTTTTATATCGACTAGGAAGCGGCGTCATTCATCCGTGTGTTTTCGCGTTCTCACGTGCTCTGGTGTGGTACCGATGAAAACGCGGCTTAGCCCGTCGACGCTGGGGAAGTGTATCAATACATAATCGCCATTGCGATCGAAACGTCGCGCAACTACGAAAATAGTCGCGTGTACTACAAAAATCACAGCCGTCACTTTTTCGTAGTTGCGTAGAATATCCAAGACCACAGCGTGTCCAAACGTTTGAAAAAAAAGTTTGGCTAGCGAAATTTTTCCCTCAGTCTGGTGTCACTGCTACATTGAAAAATCGGGGCTCGGGTGACAAACAATAAATACTATACTCATTTGAAATATGCTATTAGCATACCATGGACAAATTATTGAAATAAAGACAATTTTTCCTATGCGTATGTTAATAAGTATTTTTACTATGTGACATTGTAATAATTACGAAAAAATCCAAATAGGTTATGAAGTGCTATGTTGGCCAGCACTGAGCACGCAAATTCTGGCACTAATCGATATACTCTTCCAAGGACAATGAGACGTCGCACCGGCTCCCGATCTTTTTGCAACTCGAGCGCGTGTGATATGCGTCGTTGCTCCCTTCCCCCCCCCCCCCCCCCCCGCGGTCGGACTACCGTCGAAACGACGCAAGCAGCGCAACGAAGGCCGCGGAGTGCTCGCCTTCAAAGCGACGCAGCTCGAGAGAGTTCTCTGCGGAAATATAGAAATTAATATACTCGGAGTCGGAGTAGCGTGTCGCGATCGTCCTGGGTAAACTGTGAACCGTGTGCAGCGCCCCAGCAGCGTTGCTCGTGCTGTGTGCTCGATGCTCGAAGACAGCGATGAGTGTCGCGAGCCGAGGTTGACAGTTGTGGCGCAGAGATGAGAAGTCCCTGCCTAACGAGTCCGCAGAGGCGACCCGGGGTGCCTCAAGAGCGCGCAGTCGAGCGTGAGCGACGGAGACGGAGAAAGGAGCGAGAGAGAGAGGTGAAAATCGTCGCCGGCAGCGAGCGCGGAATATCCACTCGGCTTGCTAGGCCCATAAACCGCGCGAGCGGCACGGACGTCGCCGCGGAATTGCCGCTCGCGAGCGGGACGCGAGCCACGAGCCGCCCCGTGGGCCTCCTCGCCGCTGCTGCTGCTGCTGCTCCGTGTGTACCCGGGTGCGCCCGGCCAACGTGGAATTATTAATCATGGCCGGGATCTCATAAAGCTCCGCTTAAGCCTCCGCGCAGTGCATCGTTTATTACCACGCGCGCGCGTCTGCCGCCGCGGCGGGCTCCTTCGCTCGGGCTTTGCCTTCGCCGTCGCCGTAGCCGTCGCTTTGCTCGCCGGAAAATACACTCCGCGCCATATTGCACAGAGCCACTGAGCCACGCGCGCGCGTAATACCGGGAGCCTAGTCTCTCGGTCGCGCAGTTATATTGCGTATCAAACGGGCCGCGCGAGGAGCAAGAAGCGCAGGTCTCTCCTCCCGGTATCCGGAAGCAGCTTCTCACAGCGGTGCAGCGGGTTAAAAGCTGCGCCGAGAACGCTGTACGTGTTTTGCGGAATATAAATCGCTGCGAAAACGCCGATGAGTAAGAAAAAAAATACGGCGCGAGCGGTGTGAACGCGCCGCGATCATTTTTTTGCAACCGAAAATTGAAAATCTTATTTCGTGATTCTCGCTGGTGAGAGTATCGTAGAAATTCTGCGAGTTTTTATGTCCGGGTCAAGCACCAGGCAAACGCCAACGAGGTTTTTCTCCGAAGTGTCATAACGCCTATCTCTCTCGCTTATTTCGGCAAAGCACTGAGACGCGCGGAAAAATGCGATATTTTCCGCTGAATTAGAAAAATCTTATATTTCTCGCGTATTCGGGAGAACTCTGTCGTATGGTTAGGCGAGCTGCATTAACGTGCGTGCGTCTCTTCGTAATTTTCTCTTTCTTCCTCGCTCCGTCTCACTCGCTCGGGTTCCCGTGGGATAAGCTACCGCCAAGAAGCCTGCCAGTTCTGCCTCGCCTCAAGGAGTTTGAGCCCTAATTTCCGGCAAACTTGTCGTTTCTTCATGCACCGTCAACCTCGCTTCTCGCTTTCTTCTCCCTCTCTTCTTTCAACCCTCTAAATATCTCTATATATCTTTCTCTCTCTCTTCGTTTCTCCACGGTTACGAGGCTCTACGCCTCGTCTAGTCTCCGGCTTCTCGCTCGGCGTACTTGCCAAAAATACGCACACTCACTTAATTTCCCTCTCACTCTCGCTCCTACTCCCTTGGTCGCAGCGGCTCGCTCGCCGTCTCGAAGTCCCCTTTGACACGACCCTCGTAAACGCCAAAATGGAGTTTAACAGGTACACGCGGCGGCCTCTCCCGGCGTCGCTTCCTCGAGCGCGAAGCATTTTGTGCTTTGCTGCTCTTCGCATATACCACACTCACTTCAGTGAGATCTACTCTCGCGCGCTCAAGCCCGAGACCCATCGGCTCCGAATCCGTCTCGTCCTTTTCGCACGTGTCTGCGACTATATACACGTTTTTTTATCTCTCTCTCTCTCTCTCTGCCTTTCATTCGCTTTATTTACCGCGCTTCTCGCGCCGTGTGTTTCCATATCAGTCGCGTCGTTTACCAGGCTCTTCTCTCCCGCGTCTCATCTTCGCCGACAAAGCGCAACAGAGCATATCGCATTTTGCTTCTTTTTTTATTTTTCTTTTTTCTCTCGCTGTCTTCGTCCTTCGTTCGGGCCCCGTCGATCCGCTCTGAGTAACCGAAGTTCGCAGGGACCGCGGCACGCGTGTCCTGCGGTGTGCACGTGACACACGAGGGTCGGATCGGGAAGGGCGCCGCGCGTGGCGCGCTCGTTCCCCGGCGGTAAACTAAGTAGAACACTGAGCACCGAGGGTGCTGCGCGCGGGGTCAGCTGGTCGCGCTCTCATTCTCTATATACACCCGGGCGCACACACACACACACACCTACACCGACGTCTCACACCCACGCGAGGGCAGCACAAGCGCGTCGGGGATTACAGTACTCCGCTCGGTGATTGCTCCTCGCAATTTACTCGCACCAAATACCGATTAACCGACGGCCGAGAATCCGTGGCCGCCGACCACCTAACAAACTTTGTCATAATATGTGGCGCAGAGGCACGCTCTCGGTGTTACTGCAAATCGAAATGCGGGCCCTGGAGTCTCGAAGACTTTTTTTTTACCTTTTAATCTTCGGTTTTTTTTATCTGTATTTATATTGAAAAATAAAAAAAAAAATATAGCGGTTTTAGATTTTCTTCTTTTTTGTTTTTATGATTTTATCACGTTTAAAGAAATCTAAAAAATAAACTAATCAGACTGGTGGAAGGTGCGATTAAAGGCAAGTGACTTCAATTGTCGTAGCGCACTTAAGCCTCGCAGCCGTGCTCTTCGCGATTGCCTTCTACGTGACGCGATATACGTAATAGATGACAGGATGACAACGTAGATGACACCGGAGACCGTCGCTATTCTCGCGATTCTCGCGGGAGCGAAGAAATCTTGGATATCGAGGAGATATCGGAGTTGGATAGCCCGTGTCAGATTAGGATCCACCGTTTCTTCAATTCCCATTTGTCCCTGGACTACGAGAGCAGCCGCGTCTCGTGAGACGAGTGTACGCGATTCTGGACAAGCTCGGCGCGCACGCGCGCGCGAATGACTATGGCTGTGCGTTGCAGCGTGCCGCGCGCCGCATCTGGGGAAATGTACCGAGATTACGGATCCAATTCCAATAAAGTTTAGCACGTGAGTCGACTGGCATCGCAGGCTCGGTAGCCACCGCGCCTCCGTCTTTTCTGCCTGTGCCCAGTACCCGGCCAATCATTACTAAGACGCTCGGTCGACCCTCCCGGCTTACGCAAGTTCGACAGCTACGAGGCCTCGAGATATAATAATTTACGGTCTGAAACGGCGCCAGTCAATCCCTTATACTTTGTCAGGGATAGGAACGATTTTTCCTTCATCTTTTTAGCTTCCAACTGGATTAGACAACATAAAAAATTGTTTGAAAAATATAATAATAATATTAATAATAATGGTCGGAAAAAATACATAGTTTGAGAAACACGAACGTAGAATTGTAACAGCCTTGGGGGGGGGGGGGGGGGGGGGGTCAATCATAGTAACGTGTACAAAGAGCAGATGTATAATTTGCGGCGTAACAGAAGGTTCGGGGTCGGTGCGTGCGTTTAATTGATTTCCCTTGCATGTTCCGGCTGTGAGAGGATCGCGCGCGGAAATTAGCGCGGTCGGCGTACCAATTTTCTAGCTTCACCTCTAGCTCTGCTCGAGATGCGAGAGGCACGTGTACGTGTCGAGACGCTATCGCGGATCCCGCCGGCTCCGTGTCAGTATCGTCAGGGGCGTGTGGGGCGTCGGGATTACCCCACATTGACCATATTCTGCGTTTTCCCGTCTGCGTGTGTAACCAGCCGGTTGAACCACCCACCGATTCCGGGATGCATTACGTATATATATTTTTGTAACTCATGCACGTAATGTCGCACATTTCGTGCCCGCAAAGCGTGCGTGAGATCGCGTATTATGCTCATGTCAACGTAGATAATTTCACGTACGCCATCTGGTGCGTGAAGTTATCTACATTACTTCACGCACACATTGGCGTGCGTGAAACTATCTACAAGATGATCTCACGCACGCTTTGCAGGCACGAAGATGTGCGACATCACGTTGACATTCGTTACAAAAAGTAATATGTGATACATGGGCGACAAAGCGGCCGTCGCGCGGAGATTAGGAAGCAGTGCACTCGCCTCCTCTCGTGCTACAAACAACACTCGGCTTCGCCTCGTGTCGTTGTAGCACTCGATTTGGCGAGTGCGCCGCTTCCTAACCTCCGCGCGTAATGGCCGCTTTCTCGCCCTTGTATCACAAAGTACTATTCTGTATATCCGCGCGTACACGCCAAGTCCGGACAATTAACCACCGCTTCCTTCATCTGCCTCCTCGGCGCGTAACTCGACTCCCCGACAGAAGTTGACGCGGCGTTCACGCGAAGCCTAGCGTTAACTCCGCTCTCTCTAATCACACGGAGTGCTTCATTCATTCGTAACGAAGACCGCAGTGCTATCTCGAGGCCGCAGCCGCAACCGTAGTAGCGACGTCGGCTGTTAGAAAACGGAAGCTCGCGCGCCGGGTTCCACATTCTCGCGGAAATCCAAATCTCGTCTCCGAGTTTCTGACGTTCCTCCCGGGCTCCTTCGGAAGCCACGAGAGATCAATGATTCACACGCTCGGAGAGTCGTTTTAGCGTACGCTCGAAGTCCCGGCGTAATTGTGAATATGCAATCGATAATTAGTCACGCAATTTGGATGATAAATGCTAATTTTATAACCCGATCTGTCTGATGCGATTGATCTGGCATATTAATGTGCGCAATTAAATATAGTTTTGTCGAGAATGCGAAAACCTCGTTACATTAACGAAAAGTCGTTTGTTATTTATGAGTCGGCTGAAGAAGAATTACCATTCAATCGCTTTAATTTCGCGTGTATGTGAAGCATAATTTAGTAGAACTGCTCACTTTTCTATTCATACAAATGCTGAAACTTTACAAAATGTTTTAATTGTTGACAGAAAGACCCTTTGGAATTACCAAATAAATAATTATTCAACCCGCCACAAATCTTTACACTCAATTATATCTACAACATCGCCAAATACTTTACGCGTCCTTTAAAAAAAATCATTCCGAACAAAAAATCGGAGCCAAAGCATTTTCGCTCGAGAGAATTACTCTTACTTTTCCCTGTACACCGCATATCCCGGCTGCCTTTTCACATTTAATTTGGACGTAACAACTCGGAGCGCCGAGTTCCACCAACCGCGCAACCTATTCGTGTCACTCACGAGAAACTGTACGAAATAATTAACTCCCAACGTGTTTTGCCCAGTTTACGGAAATGTTTTTTGCTTTCCTTTCTCGTGTTTTTTCTGTTACCTTTTTTTTTTGCTTTCCGCTCTCTGCCCCGCATGACACGCCGAGGTCGTATATGCAGCGTGTATATTCCACATGTGCAAGATTATTACAACGTTGGATGCAGCTTCTGCTGTCAGTAGCAGCGAACCACATTCTAGTTTCGTCAGCGCGCTATGTGCGCGACGTGGGCTACGTGTGCTACGTGTAGACGCGTTGCCAGTGCACAAACACGGGCGCACCGGACGAGCATACGTGGAGACACACAGCGGAGAAAGCGTCGCGAGAGTGGCAAGAGCACGAAATCACGCGACAGGCGTGCACGTGTATCGATTGGCCCGCGGGCAGCACGCTCGCCTATTCGCCTTCCTGTTGCACGAAGACCAAATGACGGTATATTATTCCCCACTTACCCCCATCCTCGCAGTCTCCCCCCCCCCCCCTACCCTGTTCCCTACACAAACGCATAGTGCACGTACACACGTACACAGTCGATCCCAAAAACCCACACGTATTCGACGCTACGGCATACACGCGCTATATCCACCCTTGACTGCCGTCTCGCTCGGACTCTGGCGACACACGATGAACGGAGGAGGCACGTTCGTGTTGCCGCCGCAGCAAAGAATACGGGAACACGACGTGAAATCGCTCGCGTGCCACATGAATCATCATTCATTTCGTATTACGCGAGAGCCCCTGGTGACTCTGTCGCTGTGTGCGCGCGCACTCGAATACCAGGAAAGTGACCAGTGTGGCGCGTATAGCGTAGGGTATAACTGTGTACAAGTGTGACACGCCGCACACGGCTCGTGCGTGTCGTCGTCTCGAGGCGCGCGGACGCCGCGCGCCCCGGCATCGAGAGAGGCACACGCGAGGCAGGTTTGTACAGGCGAGTGGCCGCCCTAACCGTGTTTCTTCCACTGGCGGATGCCTCGCAGCGTTTTGTGTATATACACAGGGACTAGTAGTAAAAGTCGCCGTTAGGCCGGACTCGCGGATGGCACGCATATAGCACACGGACGCGCACGATACACGACGACACTTATCCGTACGAAATCGCGCTGGTGCGCTCGGCGTTTTTTTTTTCACGATCGTCATCTGCTGAAAGAGATCACGAAACCGAGCTGGATAGAGCGACGCCGGGGACACTCATTTATTTTACGGTAACGCACGGCGCGGCGGTTGGCCGCCGCGCGTACATTCGTGTCGACGCGGATGTCGGACAGTCGGGAACACAAACCCCGTGACAAATGATTTAATTATGCGCGGGGTGGGGGTAGAAAAAACCAACCGTTGGTTCTTCGGGTCTAACGATATCCGAGCGATCGGTCGAGCGCGGCGACGGAGTCGGAATTGAGTGCGGAGTAATCGTGAAAGCGGTTATTTATGGTTCTGTCCGCTGATGCTCGTCGGTATGTCGTAAGCTCGGATATGGATGTTCGGGAGTCACGGGGATAAATTAACCCCAAATTTGTGTCGTTCTACGATTTTTTTTTTTTTTTTTTTTCAAAGACTACTTGTTTCTACTTTTAAGGAACTGGACATTAATCGAATTTTAAGGCGAAACAGATCACTAGAAATAGCTAAAAAAAAAGAAAAAAATGCAGTAAAATGTATCAAAAAATATAAGGCATCTGTTGAAATTGAAACGTATCGAAGGGACGATCAAGTACAAAGACGTCGCCGCGTTTGTCCCGGAGCGGCGGCTCGCTCATCGTCCCTACGTAGGCGCTCTGCTGAATTTCGGATCACACACGAGTCCGGAGATGGTTTTTCCAGTGACGATGCGGCGCGCGGTTCCGCCCGGAGGATTCCGTTTCACTGTCGCCGGGGCCGCTGCTGCCGTCCGTGCGGCAGGACCGGCGCTATGATTAATCACCGGGGCCCCTGATATATCGCCATCATTTTTCACGCATAGATGATACCCGTTGATACTCCCCCCTGACCGCTCGGGCACCCGCGCACATATCTCGGGGATGCGTTTCTCTTTATACCGCGAGCGATCCCACCGACTCGGCGCGCGCACACACAGGGAGTTTCGGATTCGCCGGCGGATGTCGTACTTTGTATATACGCTGAGATGATAAAAGCGACAACTTCATTACTGGCCTTTCAGAAATGAGTTATATTTTTTCCACCCAATTTTACGCTGCAAAATGCCTTGCAACGTATTTCCAGTTACGAAATGACAGATAACTACGAAGCAAATCCCTGGCACTGCGAAAGCTGTGAAATCGCGTTGAAAATATAAGTAAAGTTCGTTGTAGATTGGACACAAGTCCTCAAACGTACGTGTTTAGTGTATCAATTATTTTACATCGTTATATAAAAATCATAAAATTTGAGACACGTGGTACCGGGAAAGTCACAGCTTCTCATACACTGTATATATCAGTCTCCATGAAACCGCTTTTAACAACCACACGTTCAAATGGGCAAAAAAGTAATTTCATTTTAAAAGCTAGAAAAAGTGAATAAAACCGCTGCGCAGAAAAAAAAATGGTTCCACGATGTGAAATCCGTGTTCAAAAGTTTCCGCGGACCACAAAGGCCTCTCGGAACCCGCGCCGGATCTGTATAATTCATCTCACTTCGTGCCATCATTTTTCCGCTCCAATTATGACTCAATTTTTCCCTGACCCTCGGCGGCCGATGCGCAGCGTGGGTCGAATGAGGGCGAAAACTAGAGCCACCGGTGCTGCCGCGAAGTTCGTCATTAATTATTACTATCCGCCGCTGCGGATTTGTCCGCGTTGATTTCCAACGCTCGCAGCCGTTTACAAACGAGAGAATCGCGCGCGCGGGCGCTACGTAAGTAGCGACGACGAGGCACGCGCGGACGAGAGGGGGAATTGGAAAATCCGAAAAGCCGGCGGTGCGCCCGAAGAGCCCCAAGACGATTTGGCGAACGAGTTTGCCAGTTGGGGCGGTGGCACAGCTCATCTGTTCCACTCGCTTTCCCCCTCTCCCACTTTCTCTCTCTTCGTATCTCTTTCCCCATCTGCCTCCCTTTCTGCTCCCGACAGCCAGACACTGTGGCTCTCGTTCGTTTTGTTGCAGACTCGGAATCCGCGAGCCTGCTCTAGAAAAAGAGAGAGGGAAAGAGAGCAAAAAAAGAAAAAAAAATAGAACTTTGAATCCGGCTTGATTAAATTCGAGCGTACGTACCCCCGCGAGCCGGAATTTTGACCAGCCATCTAGATATAATCGCAACAAGATTCGATCGCACCCTGCGTTTCTCCCGAGGTGAAACGTCATGGATCTATTTAATCTATTTCACGACTCTAATTGCGATCGATGCATCGTCGAGCTATCACGTCTAATTCGCGCCCCCCCCCCTTCCCCCTCCGCTCGATACCGGCATCAACCGTGCAATGTTCACCGGCTGAAAAACAAGTTTGGCGAGTGCGCTTTATTATCCGCAAACGTCGACGCCGCTACGTGACTTGGCCGGCGAGGCATTATTAAACTGGCCCGACTGTAATTGAATCTGTCCGGCTTCTGACCACGTAGCGCACTGTTCTCGCCGCACTTCTACCTCGTCGACCGAGAGCCAACCGGCCAGCCAGCCAACCCGCTCGTACCACTCGTCCGCAGCAGGCGACTAGCACCGAACCTGCTCTCTATGTGCTTTTGCTCGAATCGCCTCTTCTCCCGCTCTGTACCCACCACCGCCGCGCAGCCCAACTAATCTTTCAGGTACTATTCCTTCATGGCTCTATAACCAACTTGGTGTTCTCGACAATTTGAACGATAATTACGGTGCTACGGCAGGAAATACGAGGGTTTATTAACTCGTGGGACTAACCAAGCGAAAGGTTTGATGAGAAAAAGTATCCACGAAAAATCAACATATATTTTTTTTTTAATTGAAAAATTTAATTCTTTCTCACATCCCAACGACGACTCTTCAAATAGAATTAACGGTATTAAAATTCTATAACAGGTCACGACCGCAGCGCCAGAAATGACAAATCATATTTTTTTTTTTTTTTTTTGTTCCACGAAGATTGAAAAATAAGAGGTCGAAGGTGGAGCATCTAATGCTCGCTCTGGAAATGGTACGAATTTCCAGCGCGGCCACTCGAGACGCGACGGCGCGAAGTAGAAGCTTTTATCGATGGAAGATTGAATAATTCAGAACCGCCTTGGCCAGCGATTTTCACGCGACGAGAGCAGCCCACTCGCGCGCGGTTTCGTCGCGGAAAGAGCGGTTGGTCGAACCCGCGCGCGCGCGCGCTCGCGCGAGCTTCGGCAATCCCTGCTCTAATTCCGCGGTGCGCCGCGAATAAATGCATAGCATGGATGGAAAACGCTTTTACGATGGCGCCCTCGGGAGAAACGCTTTCTCGGGTGCCGCGACTTCCTTTATTTCTTTTCTCTCGCTTCCTCGCCTACTTATTCCTCCGACGACTTTGTGTACACTTCGCACGGTTCATCAGGCTGGAATGCTGCGTCGATTTCGGTAATATCACGGCTTCACGGTACATCGCCCGCCGAGTGGCTTGACCATTGCTGACCCAAAGGGGGATGAAGCTTCGATTACCCGCCGAGATTGAGACACGTGATCTTGACACACGCGAGTTTTTCTTCGACGATCAACACGCAAATGTCATTAAATTGCTAACGAAAAACGTGCCCAATTGAATTAATTTTCAATTCAAAACATACCCCTTTTTATAAGATAAAAGATATTTTATCGTCAAATGTTTCCATCCATAAAAGGACGAGAGGGCACAAAAGCCAAGCACTTTGAAATCGCATACAATGCAAGCGTATATTTGACCCTAAAAAACCGTCATTCGCCCTTTAATCATAAATACTGTTGGATTGATATTACTTATCGATCCTCGATTCACCGAGCACTTCAACCAGGACGAACGTATCGCGTGGCTCGAGCGTCACGAAGCGTTTCTGCCGTGCGACCCGCCCGGAGGACGGACGTACCAAAGCGGAAGCGGGAAAGAACGAGGCGACGACATAGACGAACCGACCATACACGTCGGGTGTATGGACGGCATCATCGTCGTCCGCCCGTTCGTTTCCTACAGTCAACGAGCGCGCAATAGGGTTAACTGGCCGCAAAATTAAACTGTCCCTTAGCACGAACGCCGCGCCCGTTCCGCATCGCCATCGGCGCCTCGTGTAATACTCGAGTGACGATCGCCCGAGTGATTTTCCGCAGTCCGTCGCGAATTCGTCGCGCGCTGTCGCCCGGGGATTTGTCCGACCGACAATTAAATAGGGTTGAACGCCGCGTCGCACGAGACATTGAATAATAAAAAAGGTGAAAAACCAATCCGAATAATTGAATAAAATGTATGGTACTGCAACGATCGAATAATCGTGATCGAGAAGCGCGCTTTCGCTCGAGTGAAAATTAAATAAAACAGAGCGCGTTAAAAAGATATATATAAACGCGTGTACGCACAGAGCATATCAATATTGATAACATGAGTAGTTGGCAGATTGATGTAATCTGCACGAAATGCACGTATCGCTCCGTCATCCCATTTCTCGTCGTTATCGATACTGATGCCCGCGACACGCGAATACAATTTTCAATGCGAAATACATATTCACGTACTGCAGCGCGCGCGCGCGGGGTGTCTACGTGACGTGGTACCGAGCGAGGAGAGCGCGCGCGCGGCACGTCGATTATGCCGATTCGGTTATCGCGATACACTGCGACCGATCGGGTTGCAATTAATTAAAATACGAAGTAAAAAGGAAAAACGGTGACGTTACGCGCGTAAATAACAAATACTCGGCGGGGGAAAATTTATTACCGAATACTATTATAGAGATTGAAATTACGCGCAGTCCTGCGTGCGGTGTTTCTACGTCGACATATTTCATTTTTCGGTGGGCGGATGCGTCATCGAGACAGAGACGAACCTGGGCGTCATTCACGATAAAATGAAAAGTTGAAAATCCTAGGTAGCAAAAAAAATTAAACGCACCGGTATTGGACTTTGATTTTTGTTATATATTGTATCAAAAACGATGTTTTAATGCAAAAGAAAAATTATTATAATTATTGGTATTATTTTTAGTTTATTTAAAAAAAAAATCTGTTTGTGTGCTGCACGAATTTTGAACGTTTGGAAGATAATTTTGCCGTTGAAAAATATATTCCTGCGACGTCGCGGAGGGCAATCTCGGAAGGGGAGGAGTTTGTGTATAGCGCCAGGCAGGGACGATGATAGCGTCGTTTTGTCACCGTTATCGCCCGTCTACGACGACTCTCTGCATGCAACAAGACGTCGTTACTCTCCCAAACACCTTTTTCAGCGTCATTCCTACGAGGATATCATCTCACGCGATGCTCCAAGTGAGATCACTCGCTCCAACGGTTTTTCAGTCGTACCACAAGTGTACTTTTTTTCTAGGCGTTTAAAAGAAAACCTCGAAAAACACAGAGAAAAAATAAATTTGAACTGTCCAAACAGAATATTCTACTAACAGAATGAAATATTTGGTCGCCGTTTTCTCTACGCTTGCAAAATGAATTTTTTCATTGTAATATTTCTACGGCGTAAAAAAAAAGTATAAAGTATCGTCTGGTATGCAGAAACATCGACTTCTCAACAAAATCCAATGATATACAGAGCCGCATCGCGTTTCCATAATACTGCGGCGGGTAGAACCGCGTTTTTACGTCTCTCTATCGCGCGACCACTTTCTCGCGAGGTCTCACGTGACACACGCGGCCGTGGGATCGTGCAACCCACACTTTATGCGCCGCATAAGTACGTTAAGCCCGAGAAAGAACGTCTGCAATGCGGGAATGCCGGGCAAAAAGTATCCCAAATATTCTGTCGCATTGTCGCGAGAGTTCCTTACCACTCGGCAAAGTCATTCTGAATTATTCGCCTTCTTCGCAAGCGCGGACGCAATAAAAACGTACAAATTGTTCTGCGGAATTGCTCGTGATACCGCGTACGAAAAATCTAACTCGAGTAAAACAATTTTTTTTTCACTATCATCTGGAAAAAAAATAATTTTCTCGCAAAGTAGAACTTAAAATCCTAAAACTAAGTTTCGCGACATCGCTTCGCATCCTTTAAATGACCGAGGAAAAAAATTGTTCAAATTCATTGCATCTCTTACAATTTGGAGAAAAAAAATACTTTGAAATAAACCTGTGAATCAAGTGTATTTATCTCCTGACTATTGCGACTTTTGTACTGGGGATGACAACGACGGAAAAATGAGAGAATATCCCGCAAATGTGGCGAGAGACTTCGTCCCTAGGAATAACCCCCGCGAGTCCCGGAAGTTCGCCCGATGCGCGCCCGAGCCGCGGGAGAAGAGATTATGTTGCGTTATCGCGACGACAGGGGTCCGCGGGAGTTCATAAAACGTTGTCTAGCCATTGGGTGTGGATGGTTGACCGTGGTCGTTTCTTTATATTAGGCCCATAAAAGCATCGGGCGCGCTGCTGCTGCTGTCGCGCCCGAGAAAAGCTCGTACACGACACAGGGCAATTGCGAGAGGACAGACGACGTCCCGACTCGGAGGCGTCGAGCTTCTTCCGGGCACTGCGAGTAGAGAACAGATCCCCCTCCCCGTAAACCCCTTACGTACCGCACGTTTTTCTCTTCCCATCTTCTCGTAGCGTCATCATATTGATTCCAAGATATCGCATCTGAACGTCGCGAAATTCTCGCCTCCGGCTCTAATGTCCATCACAAACCGCACATTCCATTTCACCTAATAAAACAGGGCGAAAGCCGGGTCTTGCATCGAGCCAGCGGAGCGGTCGTTATAAAAACGTCGCAAAGTCATTTTTTCCGCCCCTTTCCCTCCGCGAGAGAACGACGTCCGGTTGTGAAAGCGCGCGGCAGTTGAGACTACGCGATCGCGCGGGCGCTCGATGTCTGGCACGAGAGTTGACGAAAACGGAAAGTCCCGACCCTGGCGACGGATGTGGCCCCCGCCGGACCTTTTGAATAAACCGAATCTTTTGTCCGTGACGACGGGGTGGCGGAATCGGCCGCGTGATACGGCCAACGACGATGACGACGGTGCGAGTCCGAGTTGGCAACTCGCGTTCGCATAACTGGCGCGGGTCCTGGGTGCGCAGGTCCGGCTCTCCGCAGTTTGGCTGGACAAAGAGGGAGAGGAAGGGGGCAGAGGAGGCGAAGAAACTGCGGAGGATGAGTATGAGCCAGGGTCGAAGTGACGGAAAGCGCGGCAAGTCTGAGAAAACCAGGGTGAATTCTGGCTACGTATACACTAAGCGTCAGTAGGAGTAACCGGAGGGCCTCTTACTCCGAAAAGGTTTCTAGGCGGCGCTGCTCCTAACCCGGGGAGCAGCTCGTCTCGCGCCCGAGGAGGCATAATGGACACGGCAAAGTAGCGCGCTTTGTGAACGGAGACGAGAGCGAGACGACGCGGAGTCTTTATGGCCGCTACTTCTGCTCGCGTCCGTAACGACTCTGCTCCGGGGACACACGACCCCACCCGTCACCCCCCGTTTTCTCCGTCGCATTGTGCCGCGGCAACGCAACTCCGCTGCGGCCCTCGGGCCTTGCCAAAGGCGCGTAGTATCCCAGTTCCCGCGGGTTTCTCGGTAGTATGACATTACCGCGTGCCGACGCACGCGGACTTTTTCCGCTTGCGTTTTTTTTTCCTACTTCCCACGCAGCACCTACAGAAGAAAAACGGAAACGACGTTTGATGAGAAACGTGTGACTCATATGCAAATGTGCATTTTTGTTACAGTGGCAGAGGCTAACAGATCTAATTCTCATAATTTACAACGAATTCAAAGTACGTCACTGCGTGAACGAAAATTCTGTACATCAGTCTTTTTGATTTAATTCAAACGATTGATATATAAAATGTCCAAAGTCCGTTCGACCTACACTCGACTCCTATGTTTAGGGACATCAGATACGCCAACTTTCACCTCTCCAAATCTCGCGGATGTTGTACGCAAAACCCCCAGGAAATTCGGTGCTCTCGGAAGGCTTCAATTGTGGAGAAAACACTGATATACACGGTCTGAAAAAGCTCGAATAAGAAAGCCCAAATAACTGGAGCGCGCGAGGCGAGCCGAAGCTCATTCTGTAGTTGTTTTTGCCCGGGTGGACGGTGCGAGACGGGTGGTGCGACGAGGTCGACCATACGCGACGCTTCGAAAATTGCTACGCTGGTTACAAATGACAACACAAGCGAGATGATTGCGCGCAGGGAGCGGATAGGACATATAGACCATGGCGGCTGCTGGATATGCCGCTACGACCGCGCCATCCGCACGGTTGTACGACAAGCGCGCGGGCTTGGACTGGTGCGGAGAAGTCACGCAGGGGTTGCGGCGGGCAAAGCTGCTGCTGCTGCCGCGGCGGCGGCGACGGTCGACGAAACTTCTGCTTTTGATAGTTATGATTGCGGAGAGACCTCCCGCCACTGTATTCCGGGCGGACGCGTCACCACCCGCTGAGTGCCAATCGTCTGTGTTCTCCGGTCACATCTCTCGTCTCTTTCCCCTTTTGCTTCCAGCCGTGGACCAACCTCATAGCCTCCTGGCCTCAGCCTCTCTCTTTCTCTTATTCTCGCTCTCCCTTTCTTGCTCCCTTCCTCCGTTTCTCCTTCTCTCACCATGTGAAAACTCTTCCGCACAGCTACAACATCGGAGTTGAGTGCCGTGAGGGAGTCCGCGCGCATCCTGTCGCGACTTCGCCCCGTCATCGCCGCCGTCGACGCGGGCGGGTTTTGTTCGCCGTTCGCCGCCCTCTGCTCGCGCGAGCTCCGCTGCTTCCAACGTATATCCTGTCGCCGGTTCCCGAAATATAACGACCGAAAGTGGCCAGCTGGATAATAGAAGTTCGAGTCGATAAAGCGCCCTGACAGGAAGTCACTTGGCGAGAGAAGGAGAGAGAAAAAGCGCCTCCCCCTGAGAGGCCCCGTCGGGTTATGCGCCGGGTACCTCGCTGCTTGTAAATGTCGAGCTTGCAACGTGTCGACGACTACGACATTTAACTCTCGTTAACGTTACATGCATTTGCTGCCCCCTGCCCCACGCCGCTCCAACCTCTCCCCCCGCAGCTCCACCATTCACAACGAGAGAACTCGCCGCTGTCGGCTGTTCCTGACATTTATTTCTCATTTTACATTTGTCATATTTTCCACGCATTGAATCGGCCGCCGTTGATGCTGGTACAGCGATTCGCGAGTGTGTGTGTGTGTGTATCTGTGTTGCTCGGATGAACCTGAATGTGCCCTCGGGTGATGTAATTTCGGACTTGTTTATTGTCCTAAACAGAGGTGGAAAAGCGTTTTGGCACGTGGGGCTGTAAATTTCACCTCGATAACAGGCACCGAGCGGAGAGAAATTACCGCGCGAAACGATTGCGCTCGTACTTGGCTGCTGCCCATTGTCGTTTATTTTGCGCTTTGCGTTTTTTTTGTGCTTTTTGTTTTCACTTTACTTTTAATTTTTTTTAGTTCCAATTTTCCGCTAGTTTTGACACTAGACCAACGAATCTTGCGGTTGATAATAGAGGTGGATGACGCGTCTGTGGTGTGTTTTTCACGAGCAAGCTCGTCCGAATTATTGCCGCTTCCTTGGCTACCTAATTTACATTTATCACCAGTACCCCTGGAGTCTTTCTTGGTCTGAACCGACCCTCCTCCTACCCGTCACCCCCTCCCCCACCCTCCCCCGCGCTCCTTTGCTCTTCCATAATGGCCCGACGCTTTATCTTCCGTTATTCCAACTAATTATACTCCCATTTCGATAAAATACGAGGGGTACGTGGGCCGGACGTTAGTCGCTAGACGCCAACAGGGCGCGAGTAGTCGCACGAACGACTTCCCTTCGCTACTCTACCTCTTTTATCCTCTTCCCACCATCTTTGCGCGCACCGCTCGTCTCTCTTCAACGCCCCCGACTTCATTTTCGCCGCTCTCCGTCCCACTCTGCCTGCTCTTCTGCTCGCTTCGTACCCTTCGATATTGGTGATTAATCGTTGCCAGACTCGCCTCACCAGAGACAGAAAGAGTGAGCGAGAGAACAAACGGAAATAACCTAGACAATGAAATAGTCTGCACTTGCTGTCAGTCGAGGATTACCAAGGATATCAAGGATTTGCAAAAAAAAGGAGAACAGAAAAGAAATATTCACTCTCCACTCAACGATCCATTTCAATTTGATGCTTCTCTGTTACCAGTCTCACTCGGATCAACTGTAATAATGCGAAGTAATACATTGTTTTTGCACTACATACTTTCCGTCAGTTGATTTGTCTAAAAATAAAATGATGAAAAGTAATTTATAATTTCTAGGTTTTCGTTTTCTCGCAAACTCCGGAACAACTATTTATCGACAGCCCGAAAATTCAGCGGGCGTTGCGCCCCGAGAAGACAACAAAATCTTCTCGAACTCTCTGTCTCGCTGCACTTGCGAAGTACGCGGTGCTACGGAGCGGCCGATCTTATACGCGGAACCGATAAACGCATAGACAGCGAGACGTGTGGGTGGGTAGCGAAACTCGGCTGAGTTGGGTGTATACAAATTGAACGCATATACGATAAACTTGACTGCGTTATACGGCGCACACCGGGTCTCCCTCCCGGGCGTCGTACCCTCGTAGCGTAACGCTAATTACATTTAGCTCGAAAGCGGGCTACGACCCGACAAGAACCCGGGACGAGGTTATACGCGATCCGCGCTGCTCCCGGATAATCCTCTCCCGGTATCAGGAGCACCTCCGCCGGCTTCGTTAGCCCCTCTGACTGAAGTCGCCACGGTTGAGGCAGACTATAATAAGCTATATGTCGAGTGTTCACTTCATTCCCACCTTAATCATACCTTAATTCACAGTACATTCGAATGTCCTTTCTTTTCAGAATTTCAACTTTGCTCCCGCACTTAGGGAGCTTTGTTTTCATGACAGATTTTGTCTCCAGACTTCAGGACTAATCTGATGGATACTTAATTAATAAAGAAAAAAAGAAATAGGTTTTTGTAAATTCAAGTTGAGATACACGATACCAGTGGCAAAACACTGCGAAACAAGCTCGCAACGTCGATATTCTCCTTATTATTCCTAGGAACGTCCGCTCCCACCCAGCATTACATCCCCCATCAAACGCAGCAGCCTCTTTCAACCCGCAGTTCTCTCCGCACGGCATAAGACCCGGCGGCGGATTAACGGAGCCAAGACGCGTACTCACTCGTTACAGCATAAAGCCGCGGCTCTCGGAGAAATACGACGTTGGCCAATTGGATTGAGCTATAACGAAGTAACGCTTATTTCGACGATCCCGAGACGCTGTGGCCTCGTTCGCACATCCGAAGATGATGCGAACGTACGTTATCCCTCGATCGCAACCCATAAAGGGATAATGTTGTTGCTGCTGCTGCTGCCGCTGCGGCTGTCGGCGCCGCCGCTGTTGCTGCTGTTAAAGCTCCAGCCATAATGGTGCCGCAATGAGAGTGTTTACGTGCTTCTGCCGTTCCAGCGCCCCATAGCTCACGGCACTATACACACCTCCTATATCCTCTGGGTTCCCGTAACGATACCGAACGGAGTTGCGCTTACAAAGTTTTTAAGAGGATCACGATGCAGCGGTAACTACCACGGGCGTTGGCTCGACTGATTACGAAACCTATAACTACTTACAGTGAATGGCTTTACCGTTGGCCTAAGCATTGTGCGTGCTCGCGATCAGTCTGCCTCGAAGTGTGACGCCGTCAACGGCAACAACAACAAAGCGCCGTAATGCGTCAAACATCCACATTCAATTTCGCCGGTGCTATTGAATTTTCCGGTGGATGAGGTGTTCCGACATCGCGGAAGGACGATGGAAAAATGGCAATGTAACAACGGAAGGTTGACTTTTTTTTGGCGCTTGGATTGTCGCGAGCAATTTTGCCGGTTCGAGAGTGTAGCTCCGAGTGTTCCAATCAACCCTATTCCTGGCCTCGGTTGGGCTGGCGTCGCCCTTTTCAGGCCGGGACTTTTGCTCCCGGCTAGCGGAGAAATGGTCCCGCCACGAGAGAGCTATAACTTCGTTAGGAGAACGTGTGGCCAATGAGCCATTTCGCCCAGGGTCTACGAGACTGGGATTTCATTTTCCTCCTGCGATCGTGTATCTTTTGCCCCTCTACCCTCGTTCTCTCCTGGAATTTATTACGTATGTACTCCATATCTCTCGGTACAGCGAGGTCAGGATGCGATCTTCCTTGATACACAATTTTCCTCTCCAATCATATCAGGAATGGTCCGCTTTCCGTCCGTGTTTCCTTATATATAAGGAAACACGGACGGAAATCCAAGACGACTGCGGTATACCGCAGTCGTCTTGGAAAAATCGCACTGCTCGCGGGGCCACGATGCTGTTGACATTCCGCTAAATCAATGAAGTTCGATTGACGACGTCCCAGCGAAGTTTCGCCGGGAAAAAGTCCTGGTGTGGACGTTCCTACTGAAGAACTAGCATTTATTCCTGACGTTCTCGATGGTCCAAATCCAATACTGACTGGCGGGTTGATCTGAAGTTGAAACTGGAACTGAACTGATGTATCCTCCAAGTCGACGTTACAACATCCGTCGCAGCGTCGAATTTGTAATTCGCACTCTACGTTTTGTCTTCGAACTGGTAAATATTGGCCGCCTGGACATTCGCTTCCAGATCGTTTCCAGGCCGCTCCTAGTCGGCTCCTAGGTCAATAAAAGTAGGATTCTCCATTGATCCAGCTTGCATACCGCTCACAGCACGCGAATCGCAAAAACGATCGGTACTCAAGTATCCAAATCTCGGTATCGGCTGTTCCACTGAGGAATTCGCCTCGTCACTCATCGCCGTACCCGATCGATTTTCCACAACGAGAAACGTCGCTCGTTTACCTCCCTGCGTGCGTCCTCGGCAAGCCAGCATGATTGCTTTAGGAAGGGGGGAGGGGGGGGGGGTGTGCGGTTCTTTGACGGTTTTAATTCGACCAGCTCGACGCGGGAGTTGGCCAAACGTCTCTCTCCGTCCACGGGGCCCTCGATACTAAATCAATCGGTACACATTGCCGTAACGAGTGCGGGACGCGAGGTGACTCCCTCTCTCGTCCGGTTTAACGAAATTAATAGTTGTGCCGTGCCGCCGCGATTCGCTCTCGTAGAATTCGCTCGTGCTTTTAATCAGCGCCGGGCCGAGGAGAAGGCGAAGGTTCGTCGACTGCCTCGTCAGCCCTTGGAGCGCGGTAGAGATTCGAAGGGACGTCGAGTATGCCGCTCTCGCGTTTACCCGCCAACCCGAGAGACACACGGAAACTTCTTTCGATTCGGCCGAGGGTGAAGCGCACACCGAGCAATCGAACCGGAGGACGAGGACGCCTGCGACCTGGGGACCTCTTTTAAACCTTCCGTAAGGGCAAGAACACCACCACCGTTTCCCCTCGAAACCCTCCCACCCTCCCCGCTCCCTTCGTACTAAGGTAAATAATGATTAGGGTGATTTTGTATTTTTACGTCGTGCCTGATTTCTGCCGAGTAAATATTGCGAGTTTTCTTAAGGCAACCTCGGCTCTCCGCTCAATCGCCCAGTCCCGTCGTGTCTCTTTCTCCCCCCCCCCCCCCCCCCCACCCCCTCCCTCTTACTCTATCCATCGTTTCGCCAGTCTCCTCGCTGTGGCGGGCGGCCGCCTTCTCCGAGACTCCTCTCGGGTTTCCCGCACTCGAGTCGCGCGGAAGCGACTCTCGAGATGGCAAAGGAAAAGGTCAGAGAGCGAGGCTGCTGCCCCGAGAGAAGATCGGTATTCGGCAAGAGGAGGCAGCGCGGCTCTCGGGACCCCTCGACGCAAGCAGCTTTCATGTTGTCCTTTCGAGATTGAAACTTCGCCTCGCTTTCCTTATCCTCGCGGCCCCTTCACTCGTTATTTTCACTCGAATTATGAGCCCGATTTTGCCCCCCCTCGTCCGAGAATCGTTTTTGCGCGTCCCACTCGGTCGGAAACAATTCGCGCTGATATCTCGCCGTCCTGACGCGGCGGGACCATTGGTTACCATGACAATGGCCAATGGTTGAGGCTTACCGGTCGAGAGGACGCGCTCAGTCACTCCACGACGCGAAGTCTCATCGGAGCCACTCGAAAAAGAGTTAAACCTCTCTGTTGATACATAATCCCTGGCCTGCGCGTTCGGTGCGTGGAATAATATCGGCCGGGCATCGCGAGCGAGAAAACTGGAAACAGTCAAGTGATCGGATTCGTCCAAATGATGCGCGGCAAAGCTGCATTAACCGTATACCTCGAGGATTTCACTATTCGCTGCGCGCTGTACACGTCTATTTTTTTTTCTGCTCCGTTATTTTCCACGGTCGCGAATCACTGGGCGCGCGCGCGTTTGCTCGCGTAATCCGCGCTTAATATTCCGTGCCGGGGTGCGATTTTGCGTCTGGTGCACCACCCATGTAGGTTCTGCCGATAAAGCTGAAACGACCAATACTCGGGCCAATGTTGGGGTGACGATTATCGACTTTGCAACATTGGGCCAATGCTCGGCCAAGTATTGACCCGCCAATTGTTGGCTTGCCGATATTAGGCCAATGCTTGGCCAAGTATTGACTCGCCAATTGTTGGCTTGTCGATATTAGGCCAATGCTCGGCCAAGTATGGATTCGCCAATTGTTGGCTTGTCGATATTAAGCCAATGCTAGGCCAAGTATTGACTCGCCAATTGTTGGCTTGCCGATATTAGGCCAATGCTCGGCCAAGTATTGACTCGCCAATTGTTGGCTTGCCGATATTAGGCCAATGCTCGGCCAAGTATTGACTCGCTAATTGTTGGCTTGCCGATATTAGGCCAATGCTCGGCCTTGTATTGACTCACTAATTGTTGATTTCCGTGAAAGATTATTGAATGTGATTTATTTATACCGCATCAGACGCAGTCATATAATTCTGTAAGTGCTGTACATAGTACATCAAATTGATACTTTACATTAGTCGATCAAATAGACAAAAAGAAATGTATAATGACATGATCGCAATGGCCGAGTGAGCTAAGGCGCAGCGCAACAACCCAAAGGTCCCAGGTTCGATTCCTGACAATGTAAAAAAAATTAAACATTTTTCAGCGATTAAAATGCATCAGAGACGGAATATGTAATTAAAAGTGCAGGATAACTTGATTAAATAAGTACAATTAATTATTTTTTGATAAAATTCATACGGCCGATAATGTCGGCCGACAAAAAGACCGATACTCGGCCGATACTCGGCCGATACTCGGCCGATCCTCGGCCGATCCTCGGCCGATCCTCGGCCGATCCTCGTACGCGATACTCGGCCAACTATTGTTGCCAATATCGAGCCGGACTTATCATCCGAGACTCGGGCCGATGATCGGGCCAATATCATATGCCAATGTTGGCAATCTCGGCACCGAGATTGGGCCGATCATCGGCCAAGTCCGATCACCCTTCATGGGCAACCGCGCTTTTTCGACGCCGGGATGTGTTATTGCTGTTTCGGCGGAAATATGGATTACTCGTGGTACTGATATTTCGACACGGTCCGCCGGGTCTGTCGTCACCGAAACGGGCGACAGTTTTTGCGTGGGTCGTGCGACCGGTCGTCCCGCTCAAAGCCCGGAGAGCAGACGCGCAAGAAAACGAGCGAAGAAGCGGCTGTCCCGCTGCGAGAATCAAATCAGCACCTCGGCCGCTTCCAGCCGGCGAGACGCGTAAAACAGGAGCCGCGTTAAATTAAACAGAAGGACACGATAAGTTCGCTATGGTTCGCGAACATTTATCTTTCTCACTGCGGATCTGTCCGCTGGAAATGTACGCGGATTTTGTTAAACGAATCTGTTGGGTCTGTTTCTGGGTCGTATGACGCAATGTGAAATACTGTTTCGAAATAACGATACTATTCATATTTCGTATTGCATGATTTTTTTTGGCATTGGCATGATTGTCCTAATCCTGCCAATGCCAAGAATATCTTGTAACCCATAAATATACATGACTTCATGAATATCCACATTGCAACTACACTTGGCTTCGTTTCTTATTGCTATTTATTCATCGCGCGGGGGACAAGTGAGAAATTTGATTACCGGCAAACATGTCGCGCCGTCAGTCGTCACCGCGCGAGCGAGGGTTCCCCATTCGCTGCTGCCGAGTAGCAAAATTGTATTGCCGCTCGTGTGCTCCACGGAATTGTGTGTCCCGTATCGCTGGGCGGTGCTCGACGCGAATGCCGCGCGAGCGGAGACTAAATTGCCTCCAGCGAGTAATTTCCAGCTCGCGATTCCGCGTGTGTCACGCTCGCGCGCGATAACCGTCGGGGCGCACGCGACCTTGGCCGTGAGTCTCGTTGCAGTGCGCGCGCGCGCGCCTCATCCACCTTGAGTAAGAAACAGGGGAAGGGATAAGAAGGCGGGGGATGTTTCCAGGTGGATGTGGTTGGGGAGATGAGGCAGACTGCGGCATATTCGCCGTCGCGTCTTTTTACGATATTTTATAAAAAAAAAAAAAAAAAAATGCTTGGAGCGTTCGCTCCAGCGGGACTCGAGTGCGACAGCCACTCCCGCTCTTCGCTACATGGAGGGTGAAAGTGAGTGAGAGCGAGATCGAGGTGGAAGAGAGTGGAAGAGAAAAAGGTGCGCGTAGTAATCGGGACGAGGCCCGTCAAGGGCTTCCGTATTTTATTCAAATGGTGTCAAAGGGGCGCGACGCATGGGGCGCAAATATGTCGAGGCGAAAGAGAAAGCGAGTGAGTGCGACTCCGAGTCTCCGGAGTCACCTCACTTTCCATCCTCTCTCCCGTCGGCCTCGTCTGCTCTCTAGATCTCCCGGCCTCCTGGAGTACTTTAAAACCGCGCGAGCGGTGAAATCCCGCGAGACTCAATATTCCCGCTCGTGCGCCGGCTGCTGTTGCTCCCCTCGCATTCGCATTTTCCACGATTCTCGCACCGCGCGCGCGTGTGTGGTTTGTTCTCTCGCGTTATACGCCGCCTTAGCTTCAACCTTTCCCCTGCTCCTCGAGCGGAGAATATTGAAGGCGAAGTGGAAGGGTGAATGTGGTCTATGCGGGTCGCGCCGGCAAGAATAAGAGGGCAAAATAAGGGAGGGGGGGGGGGGGGGGTAGGGGATGATACCGTGCGGTGGGGTGCGGAAATGTCGCGAGGTCGAGATGCGCGAACCCAGGTGATATCGCTAATGGAGGTGCGCTGTACAAGCAGGACATAAAATTTTATGACCACCTTCGTCTTTCCGTCTCCCTCGCACCCGGCCGTACACAGTGGCATAAGCCGAACCGTACCTGTACCTCGGTCTTTCCAGGGCTTCGTGTGTGCGGGTAACCGATGCGCTCTATCACTCGCAAAATGGGCTCCGATCCCTGAGATCACCGGAACTGATATTATGTGTTTGTATGTACACGAGGATATTGGTTTTTTTTTGTTGTTGTAATAACGGGCAGTTTTAGGGGCCACTTTCATTAAGGCGACGTTTTAGTAGAGTGAATGAGCCAACAGCAAAACGTCTGGCAATGAACAACATAATAAATAAATAAAAAAAAGGATTGATCATTACTTAACTGAAATTTTTTTTTTAGCAATAGTCAATTTTTCCGTAATCTTCAGCTGCTTGGAAATGCACTTATCGCTGATGCTTCGACACTTTGCAAACCGTCGACCTTTGACGATCTTAAAAACTGTTAATTGTGTCGCGCAAAGCGTCCATGAGTACGGAAAGTAGTCCGAGAAATCCTGATCTTGTGTCAGTACCGCAGCGTCGCTTCTTAGACCACGTCGTGCTCTTCGTGCTGAAGAGCCATTCACACGACGAGATACGCGGCGTCCCGTGTTCGTTTTGACATTCAAGGAGCGAACGTGGAGGTCCATTATATCGCGCCCGACTGTTAGTTTGTTAAACACGCCACTTGGACGTCAAGTCGAGCGCGCGGTTAGCCTGTTTAGTTTACTTTTAAGCGCTTCGCGATAATTATTCATCGCCGGCTGTGCGCGGGGGCTTTGTGCGGGCGCGGTTACTCCGGCGGGGGTCGTGGAAGGGGGAGGGGGGGGGGGGGGAGGTTGTTGGTGCGGGAAATAATGACGAGAACTCTCCCATTGACGTCGGGGCTCTTGGAACCCTCTTGCGTTGAACCGTCCTCCCTCCACTGGAAAGGCATTCACGAAGAATGAACTGCGAAAAGGACTCATTCTTTCCATGTGCAACGCCCACTCGTATATATTGCCATTCAGGTTACGAATTGGTCGTGATAGTTCACAGATTTGGCTTCCGAATATCATCCGAAAATAAATAAATTACCAATAATAAAAAAATGTTTGCGAGTTAAAAAAACCGTAAAAGTTAAAAAAATGTAATTCGATTGTGCATAGCAGCATAAACGTAACAAAGCAAACACGAGACACACGAGATTTAATCCAACCGAGGCGGAGGAATGAAAGCCAAGAGTAGCTTTATTCGGTTCGAGAGAACAACCACTCGAGGGTCTCGAAATGACGGTGCTTACGCTCGAGTATCCGTGGCGAAGTGCGCAGAGAGAGAGAGAAAGAGAGAGAGAGAGAGAGACCGAACGGAGTATAAGGTGCGTTCTTGCCTTCCACCTTAAAACCTGAAAGGGTTCTTCTGTAAATTAGAGAGAGTGAGCCCCCCCTCCTCCCCACGCCTCCTCGCTCAACGCAGAAAAGTAACGTCGACCCGGAGCGCGGGGAGATTAGCTTTTTGTCTTAATTATAGGGTAAGCGAGCAGCGGCGGCGGCGGCGGCGGCGCAGCGGAGAGTGAGCGCACTACTCGTGCACACAACAACGAGCCATCTTTGTCTCTATCAACGAGCGGACTCGGGGTCATAATAAAATTCTCCTGTAAACCGGCTAAAAGGGGATCCCGGCCCTAACAGCTTTTTCATTAGTCGGGTTAGCCGTGTAATCAACGTGACGCCAAGAGAGAGAGTAATCGATAAATTTCTCGGGCTTTAAAGTTATACTTTATTCCCTTTTTTTCGAATTTATTCGTAGTTTATTTCCTCGTCATTTGTCAGACATTGTTGAACTTTTTGGCAGCGTCGTAAGCAGATTCAGCGCGACGAATAATAATTAGTTACAGTCATTTCGCGCAACTTCGCGTCGATTAATTAGGGAGACCGTCCATTCATCAATCAATGGTGTTTTAGAGGCCGTCCATTCATCAATCAATGGTGTTTTATTTTTCTCTCGACTCTGCCGGAGCACGACAGCCATGACAATAGGAACAGCGGCGGAACCGACCGAGTGGGATGCTCTGGTTGTCGTGAATTTGCTTGGACGGGAGCCACCGGTGTCACCGTCTACCGTCATCTCTGACATGCCTCTTACCCGGCGCCTCGACTCATTATTTACCTCGCAACATCCTGAAATTCGAAGCTTTATCACCATTCGTCATAATTAAAAATACACCGAAGGCACAGCGCGCGGTGAGAATCTCGGACAGGACGAGGGAGAAGCACAAAGCGCAATCCTTTCGGCCAACTTCGCACGTGGATTTCTAAATTGTTCCACGGGTTTTGGCCTAATGACGGGCAACGCGGTGGCCCAAGCGATGATCATAACTCACAGTGCGAAACTTCGGTTAATCGTGGAAAATCGTGTAAACCGAGGGAGTTGCACGAACCCGAAAAGAGGGACTAATTAGTTAGTTTCAATCCAGCAGCCGAAGTGACGTTTGGTTCGCCTCGAGCGTGCTTGTTGATTCGTCGAGCCGTATAATTGTAAAAAAAAATACTTACCTCAATCAAACATTTATTCGACACCACCGAATTAAGCGTTTTGATTTGATTAATACTCTATCCCAAAATACCAAAAGCTCTGGGCCGATGATTATATATATTGTTTTTTGTGTTTCAGGTGGTGAGTTTCCCGACTGAGTGGCGAGATTACAGAGCACATCCGCGAATAAACGTCGAGGTATATTCGTCTATATATTCGCAATAATTTAATCGCCAAAGTTTTTCGGTCTGTGATACCAAGAAAATTCACTTCGTGTGCACGATCGCCAAACGCAGGCAACGAGCTGTCGGCCAGTCAAATACACCGGGGCGCGTTGTCCGTTAACCGACAAAGCAATTTAAAGGGTTTAGTCACCTGTTTGCTCGAGAGCGCAACAACACTCCGACAGTGAGACGCTTGAGCGCGAGAGGGTTGAGCGCCGGTCTGCTGGGGCGCGCCAGCAGAGAGCCCCCCGGAGTCCAGGAGTAATGTACCCGGCTCGGGGTGAGAGTCGCCGCGCTCATTAATTACGACGGTGGAACGAGGCTTTTGGAATCTACCCTTTTCACTCCTTAACCCCTTCGTCGGACGGTCGGAGCGACCTGGAAAATCCTAATTTGCGCGTGGCCGTCCTCCGGGATTCCTACCACCCCTTCTCCCTCCGAGTCTCTCGCTCTCTCTTGATATTACTAATTTTCTACGAAAATATCGTGGACTGTACCTCGGCGTTCTACCCCCTCCCTTCCTCCCCGCGCCCCCTCCTCCTCTATTCCTCACCTGGTGAGCAACACCGACTCCTCCGGTTAGCAACGAGGGCAACGTCACCCCCTTCCGGCCCTTCAAAATCCCGCTACGGGAATAACGACTCCCGGTGGCTCGTTCCCGCGAACGCGCGTTGGGGGCGACTACGACGACTACGACGACGACGACGACGACGGCGACGACGACGACGACGGAGAGAGAATTTCATTCGAAATTTCCGGGCATCTTCTTCAGGGGATTCCTCGAAACTCCCGGTCATTTCCGAGAACCCGAGATGCTCCCTATGTACAGAACGGTGTACAAGGACTATGAGGAGAATTTGAGAGAACCCCAAGGGGGGTGGAAAGGGTGGATTATCCCGGCGAAGGAAATTGTGTAAGAGTCAGCTGACTCTTATACATCAGCCCCTCCGGGGCTGAGAGTGCGACGAGGGAAACGCTCGAGAATTTTATTTCCCTGGATATCGCGTATTAGACGCAAATTATTCGTTGAAGAAAATAAAGTGGGTGGGTTTGATAATTTTTTTTTCCTCCAATCTCCTTCTGGCGTTTTTTTTAGTAACGTTGACGAATAAACGCAAGACTAATTTGTCGAAAGTGCAACTTTGAATTAGGCACTACACTCGTCGATTGAAAAAGAAACACACTGCTCGGAACTAACATTGTTGTTTTTGGGTCACACTGCATATCATTAAAATAATCATAAAAATAAAGTAATAATTCTACAATGCTAACCACAATTTCAAAATATATTTTTCCTGCACATTCGCATTCGACCTCCGATCTTGAGCGGACGGTCTGGTCGTCTGACCGCGCACGAACATTTTCCCCTGTGAAGACTTCATACGAAACGCCGGTTCTAAATAATCAGGCGCCGTGAAACGCGTTACGGGCGTTGGCTACGTGTGCGCGGTTTGCGGACTGGCAACGACAGCTTGCTCTCTCTCCCTCTCTCTCTTCTGCTCTCGAAATACCAATGTATATTCCATTGCAGTATTCCATTTGCAGTACTAAAGTACACACACTAGTAGCGTATATTCGCTGTCGGGCCGATAATCATTCTTGGTGCAGTTGTGCCAGACGCGGTTACCGACGAGATTACCCAGTGGTCTGTGCGCTGATCAAAGCCGTGGAGCGCGCGCGGCCCCGCGTCGCTTCCACGTCGAAATATTCGCGTTGCTTCTGGCTCGCTCGTCGTTCTCTGCTTCTCGTCGTACGACGCGAGGACTAGCGGTGATGGTGGTAGAACTCGATTTGCCTCCGCGCGTTTCCGACTCTGCCCCGGCGGCACCGAGTGAAGGACACGCTACGCGTTCGTGTATCGTGCGCGCGACCCTCTGGCGATATTGCGTCTTCTTCCCGTGAGCAGTACATCAACGTGCATCGAATATATACCACCGCCCCCCCCTCTCCCCTCCTTCCGCCTCTTCCTCCTTCCGTACAATATCCATACTCGATACATCGGTGTGCGCCACGTGTACCACGAGCTTCTGTGTGTGTAGTAATAAAGCAGCTCGAGCACGCGGTGCTTTGACCATCAGAAGCATCGCGTGGCTATTAGGAACAAGTGGCAGCCACTCCTGATGCCGCGGCCACGCATCATTGAACAGCACCCCCCCCCCCCCCCCCCCCACCCTGTAGCTAAAATTACACGTGTCTTCTCGCTATACCGTACGTAGCATCTTCGTAACACTGCGGTGGTTTGCAATTTTTTTACCCTTTTTTGTCGTCCACACAAAAATCAAAAAATTAGGAAAAAAGTGTTATTATCCCCATCGTTTCGGTACCCGGAATTCACCTTCCGCAAATCGCCCCGAATTCGTCGAATCCATATTTATCCCGTTGAGCCGATAGATACACTTCGAGGCTATTTGCAGTTAAGCAACGTCAAGTTCCGTGGACAATGAGAAAAAATTCGATGATAAACTCGAGTCGAGTGGCGTCTGCTCGGCAGGACGATCGATCCTATCGATCGAGTCGCCGCGTTCGGGGTGGTCGGTCGGTCGGTCGGTCGGTCGGTTAGCCCGTGTCGCACCTCCAGATAAGCCATCAGTGTCACTTTCACAGACGAGTGCCCGAGCGTCCCTCACTCGACAGTTACGTAAAGTGGCCTCGGCGATATCTATCGTAAACCCTTTCCCCGCGGTAACCGCGCGGGGGCCCCCAGAACGCCCGGCCGAACGTCCTCCTGTATCTCTAATCTCTCACTCGTGCACTTCATCCGTCCGTCGCGTCCGTCGCGCGTCCCCATCGCGCCGAGTGCCATACACGTCAGCGGCATTCAACGCGTTCGGCACCGACCAACATCATCCGACCACCCCCACCACCCACTCCCAACCCCACCCCCTGGCGTAACAGCCGGATAACTCATATCCGTGTATATATTAATTTTGCGGTATATGACCGACGATCCTTGATATTAAACGTCCGCCCTTAAACGTCACGTCACACGGCGTCCTCTCTGCAACGAATTCATTCCGCTCGCGAACCGCAGTGATTATAACGTATAATCGGGCGTGTTATTGCCTTATCGTACGGTCGATCGCGGTGCAGGTCGGAATTCGAAATCGGTGGTCGTCTCTGTTTTCCTGCAATAAGACGCGAATTTTAGGTTAAAATAATAAAAATTGATGAATAATCCAAGTACTTCAGTTTCATTTTCCGTGGCTAGCAGGTATTTTTTAAAACTTTTTCCGCTGTGACCCGCAAATATTTTCGAATCACTTCCAAAAAGACAACACAAATTCCACAAAATACGGGCAATGGATTTTTTTTTTCGAGGAAAATCCAATTAAAACGTCGATTCCTATTTTGCAAAACGGACTTTTGCAATTTAAACGAAACGTGTTATGCGTCGGTGTACTGAATGCCTAATACCTAGCGCAGAGTTGTTGTAGCCTGGAATAAAACATGCCTTCGATTGCATTCTGTTCGTCTTGTTTGAATAGGCGCTACAAGGACGGCGAGGGAGGCGGTCGGGGGTATAGCGTTAGCGATTTAAAGTGTGCAGGACCGCATTGAGCTGCAGTCATTGCAGCAGCTGCGTAGTCGAAGTCGACGGGCGTTTCGGCCCCTCGCGAACTTTCGAAGCGAATGGTCGGCAATCGCGGCGAATCGCGGTGCGCCCGAGCGAATAAACATTTATCCTCATTCCCTGCGGGCTTTGCGATCCGCCGATCCGGTCAATCCCCGTGCCCTCATACCCTCGCCTGGAGGGCCGACGCTTCTGTCCCCGACGCCGACGCTCGGGGCACCGAGAAAAAAAAGTTGCAAAGTGGAACTTTGCGCATAGCTTCCTCACAAATTTCTATTTTCACAAAGCTATCTCCAGGACGAATTATATTCTTCATTTCGGCTTTCTCATAGAGGAAAATTTGTGAAAAATAAAAATTAATCAGGAAGCTATGTGCAAAGTTATAATTTTCAACTTTCTTGCGAAAATTGAACAAATACATTTGTTGTCACTTAAGTCAGCAAAAAAAAAAAGAAAGCTACATTCATCTAGCCCAATTAAATTCACGGTGAGTCAACCGAATTCGACTCGAACTAAATAGTGCTTCTCCCGTTTGATACCGCTCGCTAGCTACCTCAAAGCGCGCCAACTTCTCCGACTTCAAAACTTTCCCGAAGACATCGAAAGAACCGCCGCGAACCCGAAAGATTTTCTTTCACGGTTACATCTCAATCTATCCGAGTTATCACGAGTCGATTGCGCCCCTCGGCGCTATTAATCCTCCCTCTCGGTCGACCCTCGATTAATCTCCTGCGCCTGAGCCCTTGAAAAAAAAAAAAGAAAAAAATTCTGCAAATTAACACGAGACGGTTGGTCAATCGACTGTGTCGATTTTCTTTTCAACTCCGATACATTTTTCTCCTCATTTAATAAGATAAACTCTGCAGTTATCAGTAAATACGTCTGCGATTTAATTGCTTCCTTAGGTACGCGATGAAAACGACCTCTTCTCTCTCTCTCTCTCTTTGCATTCGACGAGAAAAACTAAAGAAAAATAAACTCCTTGTCTAAGGCTAATGAGGTCGACGCGCAGTAACCAAAAAGAAAAGTGCGCAGTTTCGGTGAGACGAGAGCGGGCGACGCGAGAGGTCAGCGAGGGAACGTGAGTGGGGTAAAACAGCCGGAAAACCGGAAAATTACCAAGATACATCGCGAACCGTGTGACGCATCCCCGGCTCTGTCTCGTGCGAAGAGCCGCCCAGTTTATGTGTGGTATACTTTATACGTGCCGGAGCATCAACCCGTAGCTGCTCCGGGGGACAAGATGCGCCTTGCACCTCGCTAATTAAGATGGACGAGCGACCGACACCGAGGCCTCTCGGTTGCGCCCGGCCGTAGCCGCATAGTCACGGTGCAACGGCGCTGGGCGCTACCGCTGCTGCACCGCGAGAGCGTCACGGATTAATGATGCCCGTCAAGGGAGCCCGTCCAGTTCGACCGAGTACCAGCCAGTCGGTTTTAATTGGAAATCGAGTACACCGGCTCCGATGCTTCTGGCTCGCGCGCATCCTGCGCGCTGCTCACGGTTCCCTCGCTACCCTCGGGCCGTCTCGGCGATCCCCTCCCCCCTCCCACCGCCCCCTCATCCTCGTGTTGCATGCAATCGAGATTGCCTCCTCTCCCTTTCCGCACTCGCACTTAATTACCACACGTTTACCCTGCCCCAGCCCCGGCGGAGGCTTCGCGTTTAAGCAGTGGCGATACCGCACACTTTGGCGCCGGATCCGACGCGGTTTGTAACGCCGAAAGGCCCGATAAGCGTAACTGCCGCGTTAAGTTTGCGATTACGCATGATTTAGAAACACTCTCGTCGGGAACATGGGTGGCATTCGGTAAAGACGAATTTTTTAATAGTTTTGTGACAGGGTTACAGACACATTTTTGCAGATGAAATATTATTGACTGTTGCCAAAGTAATAAAGTATTTCTCTAATATTTGTCGAATATAAATGTTTGTTCAGCTGTTTCTCCACGTCGAATATTGACGTCCACTAATTAATCGCCACAATCTTTGCTCTCCGTCCGTGCAGTACACAAATCTACAATTAACAGCCACAGAATCTACAATTAAGGCATAGGATCCCCCTATTTGACTGTCGTCGGTCACGGATAAAGGAAGAGGCCCAGTCGAAAGCAAGAAAAAAAAAATTCACTGCTCACTGGTCTACGAGGAACCAAATATGAAACGCAAATAGCGAGTCACATGTTTTATTCTCCGGCGTACGAAGGGGATTCAACGAGGGTTATTCGCTCGCTCTCGAGTAGTCCAGACTCGAGCAGCTGTGTAGAGCCGGAGGCGATGGGGACGCTGCCGAGCTCGTGCTTCGAAATAATTTCGTAAAATGAGGTTATCTCTTGATACAGTAGAGGTAGGCGCAGAGGCTCGAGCGAAATATATATACGTACATTTATTTCACACACTCACTACATGTCTATTTGTCTGCATGTATATTCGCGATGCCTCGACCGTCCATGTTCGAGGCTCGCGCGCCCCGCGCGCGCCCTGAACATTACCGATACATTTGTATCCGGACCCGACACGCTATCCCGAGTAAACCTCGTTGTTTCGGGCAACACGCGCGCCTCCTCCTCCTCCCCCTCCTTCTCCTCACCCCCGCATCGGCGCTTCTCGTGTGTACGAATGTTAAATCGATTTTCCGTGTGCTATTCCTGCCTGTGTATCGCGAACTGTTGCCGTGTTGTAATACACACCGTGACCGAGAGAGAAACAGGCCGGAGTGATGAATATTCGTATGTGAAAAAAGCGAGAGACTGAATTGCCGCGAGAAAGAGAGAAAGGAAAACACAAAGAGAAAGAAACAGAGAGAAATGGAAATGGAAGATCGATATATGCAAACACGAAGCTTCTCACTTTTCAAAGCCCGCGAAGCGTCTGCTGTGTCGCGCGCGTTCAAAGCCGCGTGCAAACTTCGCAACACGTGTAATGCCGAAAAGTGTTTATGTCTCTCTTAGTTGCAAATAATTCGCGAAGTTTGTCTCTCTCCTTCCCTCTCTCCTCTCTCTCTCTCTCTTTCTCTCTCTCGCCCCTCGAACTTCAAACTTCCTCGCGGGGAGTGAGTTGGAGACGAGGGTGTTGGGAACTTGTTACGAGACGAAGGTTTGTCTCACCCGGCGAATTCGCGTTTACTCGGGTGAAAATCGTTTTCGCGAGTTTCAGAAAGGAAAATGCCTGAAGTGCGCCTGTACAATATATAACGGAGCATTTTAGTGCGGGCAAAAAGCGCGAGGATTCGCGCAGCCTCGTGTGGTCCCTATCAACCCCCTTCCAGTCTTCCCGGGCCGCGCGGTGTGTGTAAGCACTTACTCGCCGCGGCTTATTTGTTACCGCGACCCTCTTTGTCGGGATTTGTAAAAGCACTCGGCCGCGTTAATTCAGTGGAAGCCCGGAAACCGCCTGCTCTCACCGCCCGCCGAACGTCCACCCCCTCGCACCCTGCGTTTTCGACCGACGCCGCGCCACGCGGTCCGATATCGCGCAATACACCATTTGTTATTTGTTCAATAGCGCGCGCGGACGTAATCTCTCTCACTGGTTGGCGAGTTTTCACCTCAAGCCTCGAAACGGAAGGGGGGAGGATCGGTAAGGGGAGAGCGAGGCCCTCGCGTTACGCCCGAATAAACCGAGCGGCTTGATTTGATACTCCGTGGCTGGAAATTTTGGAATCAGAGAAAATCCTATCGAATAATAATTATTATTATCATCATACCACTCGTAATCGTAATAATAATTATTATTTTTATAATAGCAGCTATAAAAAACGACCACTATTATTATTATCATTATTACGTGTGTTACATTTCCAAAGTGCGTTCTATATTTCGCGAGGTCGCGCGTTCTGCTCCGTCTGTCGACAAATGCGGTCACTCGCCACTATCGCATAATATTGCAATGAACTAAAACCACAAATAGTTGATTCGTGTGGTTATTGATTTTTTTCTCTTTCGCTCTCAAGCAGATTGAAAACGTTTTCAGCGTCACACGCGACACGAGCAACAGCTGCGGGGCCTTATTCGCTATACTTATAGCTGCGGGGATTCGCCACGAGGTGAAGTTGGCCCGCTGTGTGTCGGTGTTGGTGACGGCGGGGCGAGAAACCTTTAATGTATTCCATTTTGACGTGCGCGCCACAACCGCCGAGCAGAAACCATCGGTATGGCAGCTCCAAAATCTGCTATTACACCGTCGAGTGAATGTCGGGCATTCGGGAGCGGCGGCGCGTTAAGGAAACCCGTTCGCCCCGCATGTCCTCTGCATCCCTCTCGTACGTTTTGGACCCGAACAGCCAGCGCGTTTCTCCTTCGCGCGCGTTACAGTAGTCTTTACAACCCGCGATTACAATGCCCCGACATTCTCCGCGATGTAGTCAGCCGTACTATATATATTTACATACAGCTGACACACAACAACGTCGCGGCACGTCGAGACGAGAGAGGCAGTCGATGTCGCTCGCGCGTTCTCAGCATTTTCGCGCCGGCTCCTCTCGTAAACCCGAATTCTATTCAGCGTAATGGCTCATTTAGATGAGAGGGATATTCGCGCGGCGCCCCCTTCTCCCACATTTTGACTCCATAGAAATGACAAAATACCTCCTGGGTGTAGAGAGACGTTCGCACCACCAAATTACAACACCATATCGTTTGCCTTTAATTCGGAATCACAAACGCGCGACATTCTTCTTCGCACTACTATAGTGGCGTTGCCCGTTGCGTGACTTCGTAGGTGCAACTCGGAAAGCCGGAAAATTTCGTCGAACGCTCAGCTAGGCGCGACACTATTTTTGTTTATCCACAAGCGAGCCAGTCACATTCTGTTGCGTCACACATTCCGGTTGCGTGAGCGGGCTCGAATTTTTGTTAGCGCAAGCGAAATCCGGAGTTCCGAAAAGCAAACGATCTCGTCGTGTTTCGCTTTTCACTTTATTATCCCGCTTGTTGTGTCTTCGCCGTGGAAGCAGTCAACAGCATCACTGAAGACCTGAATATCGCAGGCTAAGAGTTGTCTGATCGCACCCGGTTGGCGGCTGTTACTACTTCGATGAATATCCGGCTAAAGAAAAACGCGCCTTTAGCGTAGAATATTAGCCTCGAAGGGGTCGCAAAGGTTCCTCGTAACGTATATATACCTACTGGCAGAAATATTACTCACACACAGACACACACGACCAGAGAGCAGCTCGGATACGTTATGCCCTTTGAAACGCTGGAGCGTGCGCGGCGCGCGATCGTGTGCGACGAGACGGGCTTTCATCGGTAACCCTAAGATTGAAAGGACTGAGTCGCAACCGCACGAGCAGCAGCAACCAGACAGGCACAGTCCTATCACCCGACAGTGACGTAAAGCGTCGGCAGTGACAACGAGGACTCTCACGACATAATTTACGAACATCGCGGACGCAGTAGCTGCTGCTGCTGCTGCTGCTGCTGTTGCTGCTGTTGCTGTTGGCGCTTCCTTCTGCAGCGGTGAGCGCAGCCTCATGGCCAGGTCCGCACCTATACCACCCTCGCGCTAATTAGCCCCCTGGGTGGCTGAACTTTGCCGCTCCGTTGTCGACGTCGCTGCAACGACGACGACGATGACGTCGAGAGGCCGCGACAGCATCTGCGGCGATAAGACGAGCTGCACTACTCGCTGGTTGCAATCGGGCTCTCGATACATCAGACTCCTTCGAGTTGCTATTGGTTTCCAGTTTCACGCTTTGCCTCGCAGTACTGCACGGACTTATTGCGCCGGTGCTTGTACAAGAATCAGTGACGACGATGCTCGTCGATTATTACTCGCTTCTGTATCTCGCGTCGCGACCTCTCGACCTGGTAACCGGAGCAAAACTTTGCTGTCGCCGGACACGCGCGCGACGAATGGTAATTAATAGTTTTCCCGGCGACACGGTGATTTCAAAATCACAACCACAGTTACGCCTTCCATCAGAATTAATATTTCTGAAGTTAGTTTGGAGGTAATAATATCGTTTAATTTCTATGATTATTTTATACCGATTTTTTTGTGACTTCTGTGTTTAATTGGTAGCTGTTTGAGTTTCGCTGTTACAGTTATATTATTCGCTGCAGCGTACCTTAATAATTTATAATAATTCAGTGAAAACCGAAATAGAAACCCATCCTAAATGCGAGCTCATAGCAAATCAATGCGTAACGTCTTTAATAGGTTGGTAATTTATCCGGTTCCAAAAGTTGCAAGAGACAGAGAGAGCTAGAGAGCCCATTGACCTCACGATTGTCCCTGCGGCGTAAAACGAGAATAGTACCGTCGAAAAGTAGCAAGATCTCTGGAAACGTCCCCGAGGGAAGGAAGACGCGGTAGACGGAACCGCGATATACCCGCCAACAGGGTCATCACGTGCAGCGGTTATTGCCCGGGATTTTCTCGCCCGGGAGTCGTTCAACGGCCTCTGATCTTTCGTCATTCCTGCCCCGACGAGGACGACGAAAGTGTCTAGCACCCCACGAATGCCCAGATTGCTCGGGTACCGATAAATAAAGCGACAACCTTCAGTGTAGAGATATATACCAGCGATGCAATAAAAAAAGTTACACTATCCAAAATCCCACATTAATTGGTGCCATCTTTCCTGCTAACAGTCGCACTATCCGCAGTAATACATTTCGATAATGAAGTGAAAAATTATTCTAAAAAATGACGCAGTATTGATTTTCAACCCGGCGTTTTTTTATCACTACATACGAAGGACGCGGAGAGAGAACAGGCGAGACTCCGCGTCCATCGAGTCGTCCCCGCCGCGCGATAGCCATTTTATTATCGCACTTCGTTACGTCACTTCGCAGCCGGAGAATTGCGCCGGTATAGCCCCCGGACGTAGGATAGAGAGAAAGAGAGCAACGAGAGGAGCAGAGCAGGAGATCGTCTCGGTTGCGGTGCGCCCGGGGTCGACTCGTTCGACCGCGACGGCCCCGCGTCGCGGTCACCCTGGATTCCCCGGATGGCGAAAAAGCAGCAGTGACGAAGAAGGCACAGAGGACAACGACGAAAGAGAACCAACAAAAAAAAGCGAAAAAAAAACGGCGAAAGAAGCGCAGAAAGCGGAGAGAGAGAAAAAGCGAAACCGAACGATCGCCATGGACGAACAAGGGAGTGCAAATGAGTGGACGACTGCGGCCTCGACCGCAGGCGGCGTTCCGCCGGTGCTTCTGCCGCTCTGGCCAGGAGAGAGAGAGACGGAAAAGCAGCTCGGAGGCCGCGCCACTCGTGTCTAGTCCAGCCGGAGCTCGAACTAGTTACGCGTTACCGCCGGAGTCTATAGACATGTACACATAGGTAGTATGTGTATATACATATGTAGGTAGACATATATATCTATGTGTATAACCGACCGGGGGACCAACCGCTGCGCGACGACGAACGAGCGCGTTGATCAGAGTTTCAATTGCGACGAAGCTCTCGGACCGCGCATAATCCACCCCTGTGCCACGATTCATTCGCCGCGCAGACGACGCAGTCGCGCGCGGCAAATAGATGTCCGCAATCGAAAATCTTTGCTGTGCATATAATCCGCGTTTTGCATTCTTCCGGTGTGTCTTGAACGTGGCGCTTGCCGAGTTGGCTTGAAAATGAATTAAATACGAAAATTTGATTTCACTTGGATAACTTCGTCGGACATGAATAGTTTAACGCCCGCAAATGAGATGAGCGAATATGTAAGATTAAGATATAATCTGCTTATCGCATCGAGAGTGATAGGATCGCATATTGGGTGATCCGGTCGGTGATCGAATTGGTTAGTCGAGCACCGCCGAATTCTCAGGCGTCGAGGAACCGCGAGACGATGTCAATATCGATAATGAGCCTCGACACGTCGAGTCGAATCGTCGCGTCCCTCGTCGTTTGCGTTCCTCGTTCCCGAGAAACGACGCTCGCTCCGCACTTGTGTATATTAAACCGGAATTTCATGGTTTACCGCGGTTCTAAATATGCCAGAACGATAATCGAATTCCCGCGTCGGCGGCGAAGCGACGATTGAGCGAGCGAGCGAGCTCGGGGATATCGACGAATCGTCTCGGCGAGGCGACGGCAATTCGGCAGCAATAAAGTCGCATCGATGCCGCGTTTACGGGAGAATTAAGGCGGCGTCGGGGGTCCGTCAGTGACTGAGAACAGCTGCGGCATCTCAACTCGCGCACAAGGTTTAATTAAGAACCTGGACAGCCGCGCGCACCCCCCGGTCTGACCCTTCGGCCCGGCGCTCAGCGCGTGGTCCTCGCGAGCGCGCAGCTTATGAGTTCCGGAGCGACGAGCAGCGCAGCGAGAAACGTCTTGACGGCCAATCACCGCGAGATCCGCACTTGTACAGGTCGATTCAGAATTATTCTTCAACAATTCGCCAAGCAACGACGACTTCGTTTCCTCATCAAATTGACATTCCATCTTTCGTATCTAATTCCTCGTAGTTCATTAATCATAAATGTCATCAGCACACCGACCAATCGAATCAGCATTTTGCTTCACGAGAGAATCTAGGACCCAAATGGTCGTCTGCTAAATTTTTTATTCACAATTAAATTACACGTGATAAAAAAACACTACGATGTAAATTTAACCAGAGTTACCATTGACAAAAATTTGTAAAATAATTGTGAATCACCCTGTACGCATCTATCTCTATATTACAGCGAATAAACGCGTGAAGCGAGGGGACAGAGACGCGCGACTGGACTCTTGACGCGCGCGCGTCGAGCATCATCCCAAACGTACATAAACCTACGTTGCGAAGCCCGCAACCACGTCGAGACCCGACGCGAGTCTGAGTGACTAGCGAACACGCCCTCGCGCTTACATCGACGACACGCAACGCTCATACGTATGGTCGAGTCACCGGTGGTCGGGACGAGCAGCCCAGGACGCAGAACGCGGAGCCCGGGGCCGAGAGAGCGAAAGAGAGAGATAGAGAGCAAAGTAGAGAGCAGAGTAGATTGAACGACGCGGGCTTAAACGCCTCGACCTGGATTTACCGTGCGAAAACATTGATGAGATCTTTTTACGGTGAATAACGCGCGCCCGTGGATGGATATATATAACTCTGAAGAGGAAGAGGGACGAAGGGACGAAGGGGTCGGGGAGCTGGGGGTTGGTACTCGCGTTCCGGAATATTCCCGGAGTCGAGGACTCGTGCAAACTCGATTTACTCCCGCGCTGATTGACAAAGTCCACGCTATACGTACCTAGCGGGCTCTACTTAACTGAGATTAAAGGGCACCCGGAGCGAAACGCGAGAGACCTTCGACGAAAGTTCATCTCTCGGTACTTCCGGCCGCATCGCACAGCGCATAAGAGACGAGACGAGCACGATGTATGTGTGTGTGTGTGTGTGTGTGTGTGTGGGGGGGGGTGTGTAGTTTCGTCTTGGATCAATATCTTACTAAGAAATGCCGTTGGCTCGCTGAGTTCTGAACGTTTATGTGATTATTCTAGCAGGACGACGACGCGAAGGGCTAGTTAACGAGGCGCCAATTAGCCGGTATATTTGAGCGAGAGCCTTTGCTTCTATTTATCACATGAAATATACTTTTTGCAATCTTTCCATATAAATGTCATTTTCGATATGATGCATATTTGTTATATTAAAAAATCGACAACATTTTATCGAGGTTGAAGACGTCACCGGTGACTTCGGACTCGAAGACGTGATTTCATCACCGGGACAGACTGAAAAATCTCTGTCCAATCCCCGGGACATACTTATTCAATTACTTTCCACGTTTCCCCAAGTAGATTCGCGGATCGTCGCTCGAATCAAACTAACCGCCACCCCCCTTCCCCCTGAACCCTCCGCAAATTCCGCGGGATCTCCCGGTGTTTAATCCTCCAGCGTGAAAACTCAGCGCGAGGTGCCTATCGAGTTTCAAATTGATTTCCGTAAGACGAGAGCGCGGAGTCGGAATGCCCAGGGCCATCGGGCCAACGGGCAGAGAGCGCGAGGCCGACAACCCGCGATGGCAAAAAGGAGCTCGACAGGAGCTCCTTTTTATATCGCTGGCAAATTGCGAGCGGCGGCTCTCGGCCCGATGGCTGCCACGGCAACGCTATGTACATTTCACCTACTCGTGGGGCGACTCTTCCGCGTTAATCCGTTGATTAATTTGGTCCACAGGTATAGCAGCGCTGGCTGGCTGGCTGGTGGAAATCAATCTCGATTCTTAATCCGGCCATCCATAAGCCGCGAGAGGAGGGGGAGGATGAGGGCGAGGTTGAGGGTCTCCCCCCCCCCCCATCGGAGAGTCTTGAAATTCTTCGTAAAAAAAAAACCCTTGCTCCGTCGATGCTTCGCCGGGGACCTGAGGTTTTTTTCTCCCATTGCCCAGGCCTGGCACCTGGGCAACGGCGGCAGCTAAAACCGATAACCGTGACTGGAATACAGTCTGACACTGTGGCCGTGGCTTGACGTTGGTTATTTTGCATTTTAACGGGTCCGCCCGACCGAGAGTCGCGATTGCCTTCCCTTCGTTTCCTCGGTTGCAATTTTCTTTCTGCTTCTTTTTTTTCAAGGCCCAAGCGCCGGAAAAGTATGCTCGAGGACGCGGCTGGAGGGTCGCACAGAGATCGCGAGATGATTCGGCCGGCGGCGAGAGAACGGAGGTCAACGATTGAAGCGGAGTCAAACACACGACGAGCGCGAAGAGAGTGAAGCGAAAAGCCATAAATAGCACCCCGCCAATTCATTACTGCACACCTATAGCCGATAATTGCATTTTCAGGCCATTTTACCGAAACGCTCGCTCTCGCCGGTCCCTTGCACTTTCTCCCTCGCCCTCCCTCCCACTCTCTCCATCTTTCTCTCTCGGTCCTCGCTCACTCGACGATAGCGGTCGCAGATAGTACAACGCTGCGACTCCGCAGTGTAATGGGGACGACGCGGGAGGGCCGCGAAGAGACAGGGAGAGTGAGAGAGGGCGAGAGAAAGGCAGAGGACAGGACGGCTAACTGCATTAACCTTTCAGCCACCCGTGAGCGCGTGAGGGGGAGGAAGAGCAGCCGACGCCTGCAGCCACCGCTGCCGCCGCCGCCGCCGCCGCCGCCGCGTGGCAACGGCGGTCCGCCTGCCCTGTCACGCCACGGGTTAATTACGTTCAATGATTTTGAACGCCCAGCCTAAGCGAATTTCAAATCCTATTCCAACACCGGCCGTTTCCGCGCTCTCGCTTTCCGTCCCTCTCGCTCGCTCCCTCTTCTCGCCGCAGATAGTTCGCTCGTCCACGTCGCGTTTTCTTCCATCGGGTCGTCTTTTTGTAATGGGACGAAAATTCGTCGTAACCTTGAATTATGTTTCTCGAAATTTGACTTCGGGACTCGAATTCGACAATTTTGCACAGCGTGCAACATTTCTCGCCTGTTACATAGAATTGTAAGATTTCAAGACACAAAAGTTCTTGCAACAAAGAGTTCGACACAATTTGCAAAATAATTTACGTCGGGTCAATTACGCGATAAATATTCACCAAGCGAAGTAACGAAGATTCACAATCCCCGCGACGTGTTACACCGAGTAACTTCCAGACCCGGATTTGTTTTCCCCACCACTGACAATGAGTTGAATTCATGTTCCCGCGTTCGCGCTCGAAATTTCGGTGTCAAGTTTTCCTCGTTTTTCCACGAGCGTAGTACAAGGCGCGTAACGCGGGCGAAATAAGTAGTTGTCGTGCTGCTGCGGCGCGTGGGCGTGAGACCGGAGATTCGTTATTGAGAATTTTGCGCGCGCGGTTGCCGCGGGGAGGAAGCGAATGTTGGCTGCGAATGTGCGGAGCGAGAAAAGGCGAGCAAGGACGAAGGGAGGGAACAGGATGGTAACACCCGAGCGGGCCATTCTTTTTGCCGCACTGCCGCAGGTACAGAACTTGCGGCGGAATCTGCTACCGGGCGAGGCTACCGCTCTGGCTTACGATAATGCACGACTCGTATAAATAAAACTTTGAATTAAAACTTGGACGGTAAGTTTCGTATACGGCGAGGCGCGCGGCTGGGTGGGTCTAGGGCGCTGGTTGCAGCGGCAGTGGAGCGAGGAGGAGGAGGAGGAGGAGGAGGAGGAAGAGTAGGGGACGTTAGGGATGAAAGGGAAGGGGGAGGCTGGGAACTCGTGGTCCACGTTCCGCGACGAGAGGACCGAACCCTCCCCCCGCCCGCCCCCTTCCTCGGTCTCTCGCTTGCCGCACGGTTTCGTGCCTAGCCAACCGCATTTCCCCCACTGCCAGGATTATTGTGAGTAATGCGACGACCACGTTTTTTCCTCTCACCTTCGCTTCGCGCGCGATTCGCGAATTTGTGTGTGGCTTCCCGCCGGGCTGCACACGAATCCCACGCTGGGTATGGGTGAGGACTAGGGTCGCGAAGGACCAGGGGGGCCGCGAGGGTGAGGAGGGAAAACCGTGAACCGAACTGGCTTTATGAAAAGTCAAGATCGTCCTTTCACTTCGCCAGTCACTCGGCTCGCGTCTCGCTTTCTCTTCGGGAAAAGTTCGTGCGACATTTTCACCTTACGACACCCGCGCCCCGATTTATCGGTGTGTCGGTGTCGCCACGCGCGTCTGGGATAAATTTTCTAATCGGCGAATTCATCGAAAAACCGCGTTCCCGAGAATCGGCGAGTCGAAATTCGCGGTGTCGCCGATTTGTCGCGACTGTTTCGGGAAGTTTGACGATATTTCCTGGAATTATCGTTTTATCCACTTTTTCACTTCGTCCCATTTTCAGGTGTTCGGAAACATTTTTCATTGATTCTTTCGCCGGCCGATGAAAATCGAGAAAATAGTCAAACATCCCTTCTTTTTTGCCGCTTCGATGTAAAATTGTTTTCTGCTGTCGATAGGAATTTAAGCCACGGTAAATATTAACCGGGAAACGGCCACAAAAATTTGCATTTGTCTTTCTCACTCTCTTCTACTCCAATATTTATAAATAATCTGCCCGCATTAATCATTCAATTTATTTACACGCCGAATAAAACTGAAAAAAACCATCCGCAAAGAAACGCGAAAAAAAAAATCATTTCAATATCTGTCAAAAAACGAGAGCTCAGGATGAGGTACAGAGCAGCAGCGAGCAGCGGTCGCCGGAGCAAATCCATACGCGGTGGGGGGGAAACGAGGGAAAGGGGCGAGTAGGGGGCTGTAACTCCGACGTGACATACGCAGCGGTAGAACAAACCTGCCATATTGTTACCTGCTACATTAGTGTACCCTAAAACACAGCCGAAATGGCCGAACAACGACCCCTATAAATATATATATATCCATATATATACAGTTGCATCATTGGGCGAGCACAGCGACCGCACGACAAACTGAGCAGTACGATTGCCGGGCTCGCGTTTCACCGCTGCCGCTGTTGCCGGACGAGTTAATTCTGGGGAAAACTTATTTTCACGTCACCATCCAAAAACCGAGCGATATTTCCGCGAGCGCGCGGGCGACGTCCCAACTGCCCTCCCCCTCCCTCTTCTCCCTCCAGTCTCCGCGGTTTTATGTCACCAGCGTCGCAACCGCAAAATCCAACGTTTCACCCTGCGTACGTCGTTCGGCCAATCCGAGCGCAGGATTCGCGCGGCGCAAAATTATCAACCGCGAGCGCGCAACGATGCACCTGGCGCTCGGTGGATTTTCCTCGCATTCTTTCGATTCACGAGAGACGATAGGAATAAACACCAGATACCGAGCGTCGGACTTGAGATCCTCGCTCACGGCGCAAAACAGCGCGAAAATTCACTACCTTGGGGCGCGGGAGGCCAGAGTCCGTAATTCCGTGATGCACGTGTGGAGTTTATACACAGGAACTCGCCGTGTGTTGATTTATATCCGCTGATTAAAATCAGCGACCCGTGCGCTGCCGCTTCGGAGTTACGCGAAAGCGAGGAAATGTTACTCCCCCACTCGCCGCTGATTCCATTAGCTGCTCGGCGGCGGCGGCTCGGGATGAACAAAAAGTCCCGGAACCCGTCCAAATGCGATATTGATAACCAACACCCTCGCATCGGCCGATCGTGTCTTTCGCGCTTGCACGAAAAACCCAACTTGGGGTGGAGGAGTAGGGGACAACGTACGAATCGGACGGTGGGTCGTCGGTTATACGCTGTGTGCGGCCGATAATGCGAGAATAAACGTGTGCGAGCAGCGGCAACGAAGGCTAAATCACGCGCAGCGCTGACGATTTTCGCGCCCTCCTCGTGACGCGCGAGTTTTCGTTGAGACACACGTATACAAAAAAATGTTACTCGGAAGTGGAATTGATTGCGTCCATTTTTATACAGGGATTATTTGATACTTTGTTAATATTTTTTTTTGTCAATAAGAGAAAGCGAAATTAGACAAAAAATCAGCGGGTTCACCCACCATTTTCGGCGTCGACGACCGATGAATCATACCGCAAGATTGCCACGCCCTCTTTCTGACATACTTTTTCCCTCGACACGCAAAAATACTCATTCCACGGTCAAAAAGAGCCCTTACACGTTTTTTACGTCCTGCGATTATTTATTAATATTCTTTTACGATCTTCGTGCGCGGCGACGCCGACTCCATGGTTTATCACCACTTCGTAATTTCTGAGTGATTCAGCTTTCACCGCGGTCGCCGCAGAAAACGAACACGACTTTTCATCGTGTTCACGAGCTTCGCAGCGGAATCGGCAAAACGCAGATGCATCACGGATAATACGTCGCGCTCTCGACAGTCGTCAAAAAGCTCTTTCGTTCTGTCGGCTTCTCTATCTCTCTCTCTATTTATCTCCCCAGCTCACTCTGATATCGTAAAATCGCTCGAGGTCGAAACTCGCCGTGCAGTCCGCTCAGGTTGCACCGTCGATGCGGCAGGTACCGGCCATACCAGCCGAAAACGCCTCCCGTGGCCTCGCGAATTTCAGGCGAGGTCGCGAAAATAGGTGAATGGCAAATAGTCAGAAGTGCGAGTTGTATATCTTTATATATCGGTAGATATATTATACCAACACAAGCGTGCGGCCATTATGCCCGGTTGGCGGTAGCGTTTACTGCATCATTTAACCGAATTATGAGAAACAGTAAAGACGAAGAAATAAACTGCGCGCGATGTATAAAAGAGATTTATGACGATGGATCCGCGACGAGTGCGAATGTGTCCCCCGTTGTGTGCCTCCGCTTTGTAGCGGCCTCGGGCCGCGCATCATCGACCATAACTTTACGACTGTGTTGACTACCGCGCGACGACTTCTTTTGCCTTCCCCATGAGCCTCCGTTATCCTGTTCTCCTCCGATGTCGATTAGGTGCAGGACATGGACGAGTCGTGCTGCGTTGATTGCGAATTCGTGATGCGCACTTCACGATTCGTGCTCCGATGCGCGACTCGCCCGTCTGCCCGCGGGGTGAAATAACCGGGGAGGCTCTGCGCCTGGTCCCGAGGATGAAATAATCGCACCCCGTGCGCTTCAGTCTTTGATCTTTGGCGTAGTGAAAAAATCTGGCAGTTTTTGGCTTTCGGGGTCTTCTGTGGTATTGAGCGTCGATTCCGGCACGATAGTTTTCGTGCTTTTCACATCCGTGAAGATGCAGAGTTTGTGAAAACTGATTTTTGAAATATGAGAATAAAAAAATAAGGAAAACTGTTGACTTAAATAGTGTATTAAGCGCAATGGTGGAAAAAGATTTTCAGCTCGTGTGAGTTCGCAGCAAGTCGCAAGGCGAGTTTTCCGCACGTGAAGCGAGTGGGAACGCCGCAGTAACGTAAATAAATTCTAATTTACATTATACGAATTCTGGAATGCTAATGTATCATTTTACATTTTTCGCGTTTAACCCGTTTGCTTATTCAACGTCTTTTTGCGATCCAAACTTTTTCGTAATTTATGGAAAAAATCATTTTTCGCTCTAAGCGAGCTCGAAAATCCCGAGGCAAAGACCGACGCACACTATCACTCAACTTCCGCGGTTCAACGTGCCGTGTGACGTAACCGCTATCAACGACGCGCGCGCGACGTCGGTGGATTCGCTGCACTCGAAGGCGCGCAAAGTATGATATACGAGTCTGGTCGATAGCGCGACGCGAGATGGCGCGTAAAAGTTGCCTTGTTATCGCCGTTTAAAATATGGCGAGGAATCGTTCACATTTGGCTGCCGCGCGCAATATCACGAGGAGGCACAAGCAGCAGCAGCAGCAGCAGCAGCGCCGCAGCAGCCACGACGGTCGTAACATCTCGTGCGATCTCGTTTTCCACTGATGGCCCGACGATAAAGCGGTTATCGCCGCGAGACGCCGCGACGGCTCCTGGAGGAGGCCGAGTTTACGTACGTGCGCGACTAGGAAACGCGAATTTGAAACACTTGGATGCTCGTTTTGAGAGGCTACGAGGTCTTCGGCGGCCCCACGCGCGTTACGTGCCGGACGCCAAGATGACGAATTATGAAAATCTACACATTCCCCGTTGCTTTCTTGCAGTTCTATGACTTCGGTGGCTTCGACTGCTTTTGCCAAGGATAATGATCAACTTTTACATTTTTCGTGTCTTATTAGATGTTAGCACGTATTTGATGCCAAGGATACAATCAATGTAACAGAATTTACAATAACGTTCTTGTACCCGAATATGAATGTAAAGTACGGAGGGAATGGAATCGCTCGATGTTAACGCGACGCGTAGAGGAGATCAACAATTATGCGAATTCCGGGGGGGAAGATTATCCGAGGAATGTCGAGAGACTGCGCGCGAGGCGCGTCGCGTTGAAGACTCTCGATAACTCTCCCCCTCGGGCCGCGAGGTATTTCGGAGCAATCTTCAGCGAGTGCTAAAACGGCAGGGAGACGATCTTAACGATTTGTCAAATAAAACGGATGAAGGTTGAGGAACGCAACGTATAATATTGAACCAAACTTCCACTCCTCTATTTTTATGTTATTTTTATTTCTTTCTCTTGTCGCCCGAAAATATTATTCTGAATTTTCCAGATAAAATACTCCAACTAAAAAAATGTTTGACAATTTCTTTTTACAAATTCCGAAAAAATCTATAACCAGTCTGATCAATTATTATCATAAGAAATTTTTTTACCAAGCATTACCATAAAAAATCCAACGAATCTCTGCGGAATATGCAGACCGCGGAATCTCGCGTAAATTATAATTGCGCGAATTCCGCTCAATACGTAATTTCACGCGTGTCCGTGCGCTGCATTGAAATTACCTCCCGATTCCGAGATTCATCGTCTACCTGATATAAGAGATAGCGGTCAATGATATTTTTTCATTAGGTGACAGATCGCGGAGACCGCGGGATTACCGCGGTCTATCGCGAGTCGATCGGACACCGAATGCAATCAAATTATATTCCCGGTGCAATCAAGGCCGACCGATAGAACGAAACTGCGCGCTGCTCGCCTGAGGAATCGCATTTTCGCGCGGTGCGGAGATTCCGGTTCCTTCGGAGCCTTCGGAGAGAGCCCGAATGCCCGAGAGGAGAATCCGCGCTTGGCATCGGGCGGCGGCGCCCGGAGACTCGCGCGGGGATTCATTTCGATACCGGATGCACGCGAGATTTCGCTTTAAATGCCGCCGGCGTGCGCGCTCGGATCAATCGCCGTAATTCCGCTTCTGCGTCTCCCCCCCCCCCCCCCTCCCTCCCTCCACCCCATCCCCTCGCCTCCTCTTTTTTTTACATGCAACTCTTGTCTCCCTCCCGACGGCGCCGTCGCTGGAGGTCTCGTTTTTTTCGACGGAAAATTCATTATGAACCTGTCAGCCGACGATCGGCGAGGAACGTTTTTGTCAAAGTCGACTTGACGAGTCGATACGCCAAAACGCGGGGATTTCTCATCTCGCAAAAAACGGCAGCGAGATAAAAAAAATGACGGTGTCTCGATAAAAAAATATCTCGTTGCTGCGATATCTCAATTAAAACGCGACGTTTTTTTCTTTCTCTTCGTTTTATTTTATTTTTTTTTTCCAAGATCACATCTGATAATCGTCGTTGCGTGCTAAAACTTCCGCTCTCGATGAATCAGTCGACTCGCGCTAATTATCTTAAATGCACACTGCGACTCGCTCACGTTGACTTTTTTCGCAGTAGTCATTAGCCGCAATTAGAGCCTGACCGGTCGAACCGGTCTAATATATGTATATATATTTCCGCGCGTTATCCACAACGAGAATCTCGTTGCGAGGGCAGTGAGAGAAATGGAGCCAGGCGCACGAGAGCGTATTACATCGATTTTAATAGCGTTCGTGTTGCGCGTTTCGCGTATTGCACCGCGCTCGGCGTCCGAGCAAATGTTTCACCCGGAACCGATCAATCATCCTAATGTCGTCGTGCGGCAGAAAAAAATCGTCGAGAGGTAAATTTTATTTTCGATAAATGCATGATTCTCCGTATAAAAATTGACACAATTACAAACTTTAATTTTTTTATACATTTTTTTTTCTATATCCCATCAGCAAAATGTTTATTATAACCGCAGCCTTTCGCACCTATTTCTCCGTCCTCTCGAAGAATCTGTGCTCACATAACTACAGGATTTCCCTCGGCAAAGTCACTTCTCGTCACTGTCCTATATAATTCTGACCCGGTGAGTCCCATCATCCCTCGCAGTCGCGATAACGTTTGAATATAAATCCGCCCTTCTCCCCGAGTGGCTTCACTCGGAGTCCACGAGTCGCACCATCGGCCGACGAGCGATGCACGACGATCCGTGTGTGTATATCGGCGCGACAGTGGGTAAAAGTTCTTCAAGGGTAAAAATGGCAATAGGGTAGTAAAACGGAGAGACGAGGTAGCGCTCAATGGTAGCGTTGAGAGTGCAGAGAGCTCGAGGGGATGGGGGGGGGGGGGGGGGGGGGGGGCAAGTGACGGCGAGGGTTAGGGACGGCTCGGGCGGCTCCAGAGAAGTTGGTGTAGTTTCGCGTGGGAGTGTACGCGATATTTCGGTATCAAAATCCGACACCTTTGTCGAACGATTTACATGCAAACGAGTATAAGGCAGAAGAGGCGATAGTGTCGGGGAATATCGCCCCTCCCTCTGACCCTTACTACCTATGGAAGGTCATGTGCTACGCGCGCAGAGCTCCAGCTGCCGTGGAGCACACTCCCTTGCTCCTTCCCCTCCCCCTATACCCACCCCACTCCTTGTATCCTCTTGTGCTTCACGCAGCAGCAACAGCAGCAGCGCCAACGGCGGAGCAAGCGCAGCATCGTCGCTTGTCGCGTTGCATCGTCGTAAAATCGCATCACGGAGGCGGTAAACGCAATGTCCCGCGTAATTCAGTTACCACGCGCAGTAGTTGTACTACCCCGTTGCCTCTCGGTCGCCGCCGCCGCCGTCGCCGCGCGGTACCGAACACTCTCGGCTCCTGGCACGTGTACTTGCCCATTATCGCTAAAAGCATAGCACACTCGATTATCACGACGTCGACCGTGGCTGTGGGGAAAACCGAAAGTACACTTATACCCTCTCTCCGCCGCCGCTGCGACTCTCGGAGTCGCGGGCGCGTGTTCCCGCTACACCCGCTGCACGAGCGAGTTGACTGCGCTGCGCCGATGTCACTATCCTGCTCCCTCTCGGTGCGCTCGTCTCGCCGTCTCAGCACTGTCTCCGCGCGATCACCGAACACGCCGACGCCGCAGCGGCGTCTACGCCTGGAAAGCAGGACCCGATACCCGTAACGATCGGATCGCAAATTGTATTCAACGAGGCCAAACATCATGCGAGGTCCAAAGGGCGAAAGGTCGAGATTTACGATATTCCCGGTGCGACTCCGGAAGTCGCGTGACACGTGGGTCTTTTCTAATAAATTATTTAATGTAAGGGTCGACAGTGATATAAAACGAGAAGATGATGCTCGTAAAATTAAAAAAACAAGAATATTCTCATATATTCATAAAATTAATTGGTTAATACCATTCCAATTTACACAAATACAAATACAATACGAAAAGCCTTCCACTTTGTGTGTAATAAATTCGTAAAAAAAGAAGTTGAACTTCCTGGTTTTACCTGAGCTATTCTCTGCTGTCCGAGTGCTGCGATACTCGGTCAATTGTCGGCCTATCGTCCGGGCTCTCTTGGAGTCGGGGGGTTCAATCTGTCTTTCCAACGTGTCACTCCGCGCCCGCACCGGAGACTCAAGCGTCGCGCGGCGTCGGAGGCGACGACAGCGGCGACTACGTGCGTAATCGAGTATTTTATTACAAAGGTGCGGGGCGTGCACGGCTCGAACGCCGCGCTCTATTCTCGTCAAAGGAAATCGCGCGCGCGCGGCTAGATACTTTTTTGCATTTTTTATTTTGTCACGCGAGACCGGTAAAAGCGCACGAGCGCGGCAACGAACCGCGAAAGGCTTTTCGCGACAAGAGCGGCACGTACTACATACGTGTGACGTTTTTTGTCATCTCCCTTTTTTTTTTGTTCATTTCCCAGTTCTTTTTTTTTCTCTTTTTTTTATAGCCGCTGGATATATATTTTCTAGCCTGGGCACCGTTCATTTACCGTGTGGCAAAGGGTCGTATGTCGGGGGCGCCTGCGACGCGCGGGTTGAGTGAGGGGAGGGGGGGGGGGGGTGGCGTTGACGCCGCGTCGCGCAGCCTTCGCGCACACTTACTTCTCGTCTATATGCGAGAGACGCGCGCGCGCGGTGAGAGAGACCCGTTAACCAAACTGGCTTTTAGGAATTTCAAAGAGTGGAAGGCGACGCCGCCGCAGCGCCGCAGCAGCAGCTACGAGACGACGCGAAGCTCGTCCGTGTGTGACGTATAGTTGGCCGCGCTGCGCGCACCGAGCGACAGCGACGAGAGAGCGGAGCCGACCGCGACAGACGGACGGGCGAACGGACGGTCCAGGGTGGCGGCTGCGATGAGGTAGACTCTCGGGAAATGCGGCTGGCATAGCCCTTGCGTCTTGGGCAACTATCGGCGGGTAAGGGACTAGTGCATACAACGAACTTCACAAAGGCTCCCTCTTCCCTTCTCCCTCCCCCTCCCCCCGCTTTTCCCTCCGTTCCCGCTCGCCAAGTTGGACCATCGTGGTTCGTGGCCGACCGCGGAGCAGTTAGGTCCGCAAGAATTCTCCTCCGGTGCGCGGCGGACACCGACACTGACGAGCAACTCCGACCAATGATAGTTCCGTTCACTTCGGTCAGACTGCTCGATGCTCGCCGTACGGATGCTCCAACGCGGCATAACCATTTCTGGACGATGCTGCTGTTGCTGTTACGTGGGGCACGAGACGCGGGGAACTTGCGGCCCGCGTACGGATTTTCACCGGACGCGGGCATTCCAAAGATCTCGGGGAAACTGCGGTAAATAGATGGTTTTCGGCCACCGGGAATGGAGCGATGCGTTTCGATGCGGTGGCTCCGCGGAAGCCTAGACATTCGTCGGGTTTACTGAACCAACGAATAACCTTGAATTATTTCACGGTAATTATAGTTGAAATATACAATGTTGACGCCGAATATTATGCTAGAAATCTGCGGCGTTAAATTTACGGTAAAAAAGTCGGTAGGAAAGACTGATGGTTGCTTCGACGGAACCGGCGCATCGTCGTCGACAGATTAAAAACGTTCACTCGACGCGATGTCCAACGTCCGCCTCGAGTGGTTTACTCTCGTGATGCTCAGCCGCCGCGCGAGTGGGGGGCGCGTTCGGACCCTCCGCTCGCGTCTCGCCGAATCGAGATTATAAATATTGATCCTGCGGGCCCGCGCGCGTTCTTGAATCTCGAGTGCACTCGAGACTGCGCTGCGGTCCTTCCGAGGCCGCGTTCCGCGTTTCTATTCTTCGAGTCGAGGGCCGTTCTTGGGGGGGGGGGGGGGGGGGGTCGAAATTGAAATCCGAGATGCTGGTGTCTCGCTCGCTCGTCGTCCCCGCAGGTCCTCTTCTGTGACTCCGGAGCAGCGGAGAAGCGGAGGGAAAATTAAGTGGACGAGGGTGACGATCCTGCGCACGAGTCGTCGTCCCACGCGATTCTTGCTGAGAAGAAGTCTCCCATTGCTTCTGGCAACTGCAAAATAATCAACAATATTTTGCAGTTTCGCAACTGTAAACGGACGAACAATTAACAGCTGACACTTGACAGCGACCAATAACTGCTTTGCCTTAAAATATACGCAGACCATAAAAAAAAGTTCCGTCTTAGGGTACAAAAATGTGTTCACCCGCGACACACAGAACGGCGAGGCCGCACTTGCGGTTTATCGTCGACTTTTCGACAGCAGAACGCGGCTCTTTTGGCGCGGTCGCGCGCGGTGAATGGGGAGGAAGTAATATTTCGCATCCGATATTCATGCTTCGCTGGTTCAATTAACGAGAAGTATAAGGATTTCATCGGAGGCCTGGCGCCACCCGTCCACGAAGTCACCGCGTTCCCCGGCCGCAACGTTCGCCATCAGCCGGAATCAGTCAAGAGTGAAGTTCGCAGGAAATACCGAAATACACGCGGATAGGGTGGAGAGATAGACAGGCGCAGAGAGATACTGGGAGGGAGCGGGAGACAGAGGAGGGGGAGGTAAGGCTCAGGTTTACCGTGAAATAAGGTTGGAGGCCTCGTTAATTCGACCTCGACCCGATTCGGCTTAGTCGAAGATCACCGCCGGCTTAGACGCGAGCAACTTGGACCGGGTCTCTAACGCGATCCGTCACCGCCGCCGTTTTGTGTAGCCGGCAGCTACGGATTCCGTCGTCTTCGCTGCTAATTTGGTTTAATCTGGCTCGCGTTAACTGCGTTACATCCACTAACGCTCCGGGCCACACGTTTCAGTATGGCCCGGTGGACATCCAATGGGCAGAGGGTCGAACGCGCGCCCGAAGCTCTTGCGAGGGACTTGGAGCAACTGCCAATTACTCAGCCGGTAACCGGCCCGATACTGCGCTCAGTTGGTTAATTCATTATCCGAAGAGGATCCATGCATCATCCCTGATCTGTCTTCGCGTAGTAAGAAAAACATTGTTTATCCTGACATCAGGGCTTTCAGGACAGATTTTTATGCAAGCCCGCAAGCAGGACTGGGATCGCCACTTCGACTCGTCGAAAGCTGTCAATTCGCTCGGCCAGTAACTGACCGACACTTAGTAGTCGAATCTCTTCTCCTCCTAAGATCCACAAATCATCCTCGGTCTTTCCTAGCGTCGTCAGGAAAGCTCTGTTTGCCGCGATCTCCGCACCCGCTTCGAATTCTCCGGTATCCCATCAGTCAGGGGCCTCGCGTAAACACGCGCGCGGTCCGTGAATTCGCGAGCAGCGCGGTAATTTGGAAATACCGACGCGGACATGAAACGTAAGCGGCTGTGCGATTGAAAATGTTTAGCTTTGGATTCGCCGTAGTTGGCGTAGACGGTTGGTGCGCCGGGTGCGCTGGGGCTGCTCGCAAACGAAGAGCCCGGCTCAAGAGGCGCGGGAGGGTAGCGCGTCGGCTCGCAACGCAGTTGGCCCGCTGTAATACATAGCTAGATGGGTGAGAAGCCCAAAGTAGCTACCGGCGAATTCTCCGAGTGGTGCGAGGGGCTCGCTGCGAGCGTGCGCCTTTGAGCCTCGGCCCATGTGAACGCGACGGTGGCTGCCCTGTGCTCGCTCAAATTGGAGTTTCGAGTTCGATGAGTATCTCTCTCTCTCTCTCTCTCTCTCTGTCGGTTTCACTGGTCGAGAGGGAATAAGAGAGCGCGCGGTAATGACATTCTCCGCGGAGCAAGCCGGACTGATTGAGTAGATCACTTTAGTATGTCGAGTGATTCGGATACCGCGCGTCGACGGCCGAGAGAGAGCACCAGCGAGATATACAACTGCGGGGAAACGAGGCTACTGCTTGGAAACTCCAGCCGCGTTAGCAAGACTATGGAGATATCCGTACGCCGCAGACTATCTCTTGAACATCGAGAATGCCTCTTGAGCGCGCGCGCATGCTGCCTTCGCGCGCCAGAGGCCCGGCCGGCCTGGCTCGGTCAAAGTGCCGCTTCACTCACAAATATCGAGGACCATCGTGCACCCCGGCGCACTGGCCGAAATTCTAATTAATTGTCATTCCTGTCTGGAGTCCCCCCTCCCCCTCCCCCCGAGTTGGTTGTCGGTTTATAATTAACGGAAGCTGCGCTGGTGGCGCTGCTGCTGGTCTATCGGTGGCTCTATTAATGACGGATTTCGGATGAGTAGTGCAACCCTATGACAACCTTATGGAAACCCTATGGTAACCCTACGACAACTCTATGACAACCAACCTATGACGAACCCGGCTTAAAAAAAGAATTCCAACAAAAGTTGCATTTGGTTGCGCTTGCCTAGTGGCAATTTCGACAGGGTCGAATTTATTTTTCACGATAAGGTGACCCGAAGAGGCTTTCAATATATCTCGAGGTTGTGAGAGCCGCTTGTATAAGCAATTTCAACGGCCAAAATGGTTCGGCGCAGGCGCGCTGCCCTGCTGCTAGTCGCTCGGGCGAGCTTTCAATGATCGGGAAAGGCGTTAAGCGGACCAGATATGCGAATCGCAAAAAGCCTCTTGCCGCTCTGCCGCGTTTTGCAAGCCACGCTCGCACTTTGAAATTCGTCCGCCACGCTGGGTGCGGTGGTTGCTGCTGCTTCTGCTTCTGCTGCTGCTGATTCTGCTTCTGCTTCTGCTGCTCCTTGCAGCAAACTTCTGAGATATATTTAGGACTGGATGGTCGCCTCAGTGGAGCTCGTGTGAGTTTCAAGACTAGACTATCTGCGCGCGCTGCACTAAGAGCGGGAGGCGACCCTCATTCTCGTCTCCACGAGCGCGGCACCCATCGTCGGCTCCGGTCTCGCCCGACTCCTAGGCGCACACGGAGGCGGTTGTGCTGTGCTCTCTCGCTCGCTCGATGTGACCTTTGTGCCCCGACGGTACCTCGTTATCCTACCGCTGCCATCGCGATCGAATGAGCCTAACTTTCATGAACAATCACCGGTGCTTTGTCCTCGGTAATTATTCAAATCGAGAGCTGCCTCGTACGCGCTCTGCTAGCTGCGGCGGCTCCTCTCCCGCTTCGTCTTCCTCATTCCTCGACCCCCCGCACAGTCGCCGCGCCACCTTCGCCGGCGCTGCCTCGTTCCCTCCTGCTCTCGTTACTCAAGAAATTGGCTCGGAGTTTAATCGAATTGCTCCAACAATTACTCGACTCTCTCTCATATATTCGTACGAGATTATTATTATCCCCGCGATTTCGCAGTGTGTCCCTCGATCGTCCCTCCCGTCGCTTCCTCTAACGTGTTTACTCTGTGATTCGATTTTTCCTAATCCGGATTCGCCATTCTTGTTGCCTTGGTACATATTCGCGGGATTTCGGGGAATTACCGATTCGCGTCCGCCCGGCAAAATTGAATATTCGATATCGTCGGTACGAGCGTCGGTGACGTTGATTAATTGTCGTAAGATGAGACGGTTTTCCGCGCACACCAATTTATAACAGGATGCAGAGAATTTTCTGAATTTGCTTCTAGACGAAAACCGAGCCATTCGACGTTTGCCAATAGACGCGTAATCGTATATCGCTGTGTGCCGCATTATTGTTATACGGTTATGCGAGCTGCGGCTGTGATGAAATCGCGGAAAAACATTTCAGACCTTCCGGCGAGCGGCGCGCGTTATTGACGGGCGCTGCGCCCGTCGCGAGCTGTTCGTGGAATCTTTGTTTCCAATCGACAGCGGAAGCTCCGTGAGAAATCGGTTACGCTTCCTCTCCGTCGACTGCGAAACTTTTGACTCACGAATCGAGCGAAGAAACTCGGTCAACGCGACAGTTCTTTAATTTCTTTTTGTCGTTTGCTTCGAAGTTTCGCCCGGGAAAACCGGGAATTGCGCTATTAGTTCTGGTCTTTCGTTACTGTTTCGTTTCGACGAGAGAAAAGAAGAAAATGGCAAGCTGCCTTCGCTTTTGGCTCCGATACAACCCGAATGTCCACAAACGTACGTAATTATTTACCGGCGCTGGAGAACATTGCTCGTCACTTCGTGAAAAGTTTTTCGATACAGTTTTCTCCACCAGTTAATACGGACCTCAATCTCTTCTGTCGTTATATGTGTCTCGTTGCTTCTCGGCTGGCCGCCTGGGAAAAAATAACGAAGCTCCTTCGTCGCGTGTAATTTCGCTGATGATTCGAGAGCTGATAAATAAGAGTTTGTCGCAATTATTTTGCCTAGTAACAATCGCGACGATCACTCGATACTCACATGTGTCTTTTTTTTATTAATTCCAGAAATTGCGAGTGCACGCGATGGATACCGCAAGTGGTCGACGAGGACGGACGCCGCACACAGCGCTTCTGCTGATCCTCGCGGCGACGGGAGCGATGGCGATCGGTACGCTGGAAAAATTGCACGAAGGTCAGTGAATACATTTTTTTCCCTCACAAATTAATTAAAACAGCCACGCAACGAAGTCGCGCGCGTCCCTCGGCCGTCGTCGTGATTTTTTTACGTACCGTCACGCGGCCAGGCCGACGGTGGAAAAAAACGTGAAAATGGGTTATAACAGTTTTCAGAGCGGTCGCGCGTCTCGGTGTCCGCGAGCGCGAGAAGCCAGAAGGCAAAGTAGACCGAGAGAGGCGTCGCGCGGGCCGGAGCCACTTTAAGACGAATTTATAATTCAACGCGCTGTCCTCCGCTCATTATCCTGATTTCACCTCGTCGGGTGGGTATACGAAGCACCGCGGGAGCGCCGGAAAAGCCTCGGGACTTTGTCGAGAAACTTTGTACGTCGCCAGGTTCAATCCGAGATTAGCATCCATGAAGTCTTGAAAAAAAAAAAAAATAATAATATGCCGCAGGAAAAATATGCTGCTGCGAATATTCCCAATTACATTTATTAACATAAACGCAAACGAGTCAACTGGCAATTCGGGCGAGTCACGTCGAGCGTAACGCGACGCAGTCGCTGCGTGGATTCGCCGCATATGATTGAACCGCATAAATATAACACGATCTGCATAACAAGGCGCGCGGGGCCTATGAATAAAGTCATTGAATTTTCGATATTAATGACGAAGATCCGATGCAGCAGTCGCGCGGTATACACATCGCGCATATTGGGGGGTGCGGCTCGTCGACGACGACGACGGCGAGGACGATGAGGACCGTGGAATATATTCTCCCCCTCGAAATCGTGAAACCTCAAATTCCTCCCCTGTCTTGTCGAAGGAGGTGGGACGAGGGGTCGAGGGGCGGGCGAAGGAAGCACACGCGGTTCCGAACGCGGTCGTGTGTTTAACGAACAGCGTTTTGTCTCTCGTCTCGTCGGCGGATATTCGCGGTGTGTGGGATCCGTCTCGACGTGAAAGGGGATTAAATCTTTGCCGCGAGCCAAGGAGAAAGAGAAGCGATTCAACTTTTCCTCTTCTTCCTCCTCCCCCTTTCCCTCTCTCTCTCGCTCTCTTTGCGTTTGCGCCGCTCGTTGGCCCGGCTGATTGAAGGTGTCTGCGAATAAACGGAGCGTGACGCTTCTGGTTAGTCGGCCTGGTCCGCCTGGAGCTCCGAACAATGTGTATTCACCGCGCGAGTCGCGACTTGCGATTTGCCAGACGCGGCGCGACGACCGATAATAAAATACAGAAGTGGGGATTGCGCGCGGGCATTACAGGGCTCGTCTTTAAAAGAGAGGAAGAGAGACTGAGAGTGAATGAGAAATCGACGAGCTTTGTTCGTTCAAGAAAGTGACCGTCGATCCGTGACGTTCGAAATTATATCGATTCCTTTTTTCTTTTTTTTTTTTTCACGGCTCGACGAAGCGTTGAAATTTCATAATTCCCCACGGACGACTTGTTTCTCGGTGGATGCGCGTGATATGCATGGAGTTTATGTATTATCCCTCTTTTAAAAAGTTCATGAGTAACGGAAAGCATTGTTAGCAAACTATTCGAGCTGTGATTGGCTGGGACTCTCAGACCGAGTCCAGGTTCATTTGTCCTTGATAACTTTGACGGTTCTGTCAAATATCGTATTTTTTTTAATCCACTAAAAAAGGTTGAAACCATAGTTTTTAAGGGTAGAATATGCGACTTGAGAACGATGGTATATGTTAAAAGTCGATATTTTGAAAAAATAAATTTCGTGACCCCGATTTAGGCGGTTTTCGGCCCGGCGGCCAGATCTACGATTTCTGACAAACTGTTCGGCCAAAAAATTTTTTTTTTCAAAATCAACTAAAAAAGGGTTGTAACCGGTGTTTTCAGGGGTAGAATATGCGACTTGAGAACGATGGTATAGGTTAAAAGTCGATATTTTGAAAAAATAAATTTCGTGACCCCGATTTAGGCGGTTTTCGGCCCGGCGGCCAGATCTACGATTTCTGACAAGCAAAACGACAAATTTCCGTTTTTTTTTTTTTTTTTTTTTTCAAAACTAACTGGACAAGGGTTTTTCAGTTGCGATTTACCTTTTTAAAACTTTATAAGAGCGCAGCAGCGCAAAAGTATCTCGGGCACGCGCGCCAGCGCGTGCGATTAGCCTAGTCCTCTATTAAAAAGTTCGTGAGCACCATTCTTGTCGATTTATTCGGCCTCTGATTGTTCGTTAGGAAACCGGCAGTTCGTTGTTTAATATCGCTAAATTTGGTAGTTTGTCAGAAAGAAAAAATTGTTCCTACTACTATTTATACAGTGCATAATATCTACAACATGAGACCGGCCATCCGGCCGATATTATCGTGTCTCTCATTCACTTCTCGTTTCGTCTCATCGGCTCGTCGTTCCTTGTCTTTTCCTCTCGACGCTCATTAGCATAATCTGTCTCGTGGGGCAGGGGGGGGGGGGGGGAGACGCATGCGCGACAGCCCCGGTTCGCTCTCGCTTCCTCCAACAACGGCGGCGGCAGCGACGATCGAAGCCACTGAGCCCTCCGTGCGGGGCACTTCCGCGCGACAGAGTGAACATCGCTTCACTTCCGCTTCCGATGCGCATGCAGCCTTTGACGAAAAGCGCGCGCGCTCTCGTGTTTCACAAGCAACCGCGCGCCGCTTGCCGGCTGCTCTCGTGGTGCTGCACTCGATAGGTGCAACTTGCATGGAAAAAGAGGCTCGTTCGGGCAAATCGAGTGATATGAAGGCTACATATGCGTGTAAATTTCATAATTTAATAATTCAGTCATATTTAATAATTTGAAAAATTTGGTACTAAAACTGACCTGCTTGGGCTGACCGAGAATTCGGTTGCCCAAAAAAATGAAACGAACAAACTGATCGATTATTTTTTTTTTTTCGCCTCGCGTTTAATACATCCCGGAAAACAGCGAGGAACGAAGAAAAAAAAAAAAAAGTCCACACACAATGAATCTCGAAGCCGCGCTAAAAAGTATAGGTACCAACTGCGGTGCAGGTGACTGGCGCATAATTGACCACCGGCGGGTGGCACTTGCATTCTCGCGCGATTCCGTTCCATTTCCGGCCCCGAAACTTTTCGTCGTCGTCGCGCGGCGACGGCGGCGGCGACTCCGCCGAAGTCGAGGCAAAAGGCTACGGTTCTGGCAATTTATCAACGATCGCGAGGTTCTCGCGCGACCGCGCGCCGAGCTCGCCGTAGTCCGGGGGTGGGTGGGGGCAAGGAGGGTGGGAGTTGTGCCTTCCTCTACGTGACACGACACATCGCCCATTGCTATAATGAAGAAACTTCGCTGCGACCCCTGACCGTGCGAAAGACGAAGAGGGAAAAAGGAGAAAAAAAATAAAAAAAGAAAGGGAGAAGCAGAAGACGGAAGTCACAAGTCAGTTAAAAAAAAAAGAAAAGAAAAGGAACGAGAGAGAAGCTGCCGACAAAGTTTCACTCGACGTGCAACCGAGAAAAGATTTTCCTGGCCCATTCTCCGTCATTGCCGCCAAGAAGTGGAATAAAGATTTTCGCCACGATTTTACTCGTCGTCATTATCAGAAAAAAAAAGAAAATAAAAACCCAAATGATTTCGTGATTTCCTTTTTATTCGTGCACTCAGCGCGCGAAATCACTTGAAAAGTGGCACACGAAGGGCTTCCACTTTTTTTCCCGTCGCTTTCTCGCCCTCTCTCTGCTTCAACGTAATTCAATTGATCGCTGTCGTTGCGACTCAGACTTGGCCTGTAATTAGTTAGTTTATGCCCTCGATTCTTTTTCTCACTCTCTGCGCGCAAGTTTAAGCCGAGTAAAAAAAAAGAAAAAAAAAAGAATGAAAATGGGGTCACCTATTCACGAGTGAAATCGGAGTGAAATCACGGAGGTTAAGCTTGCAAAAAGAGCACGAAGGTGCGTTTTCATAGTGGAAGGGCTTAGTGGGCAAGGGGGTTGGGGGTAGAGGGGGCTTATACGTCGCCTAGAAAGAACGAACAAGCGCCGGGCACACAGTGGAAGTTGAAGGCGAACAACAGCGGGAGTAAGAGAAGTTGGGAAGAATTCACCGCGGCGTCGCCAAGAAGTCAGTTGTCGGCGGGATTTGGCAGAGGACAAAGAGAGTGCAAAATGGCGACTGACCGAGTCGCGTTTGTCTTGCGCCCACTTCTTGCTGCAGTCTCGGCTGGCGGCGCGCGAGCGGGCAAATAAGTCGACTTCGCCAGAGCGAGCGCGTTTGTTCTTTCGATTCTTTCCAGTCGCTACATACATCGCAAGCTCAACCCATTCAACTCCTTTCGACCCCCTTGCTCCCCCCCCCCTTTCCCGAACTCGATGGCGCCCGGAAAGTCCTGCATCGGGTCCGCCGTGGTGAACATAAGCCCCCTCCCAACTGCATCCCCCATTCACCCCTCCTCGTTCTCCCCCCCCCCCTCCCCCCACGAATACTCCAACCCCACGCTGCGCGCACGCCACCCTCCGGGATTCTTTTCGTGAAGTTTGCTTATTTAATTTCACTCGTCCGCGTATATCTCTCTCCCCAGGCACGTATACTCTAAGATATATGTGATGTAGAGGTAGGTATATGTACAGGTTTTGTGTACCGCACGACAGGGATTGATCCAAAGATGGCTTGTCAAAAATATAAAAATTGGTGTATCAAATTTATGACGCAACTAAGATGTACGATTGTTAATAAATTATTGCCTGATAAAAAAACAACATACCCCTAAAAAATCGTGAAAAAAATATTCAATTACCGCCACCGACGAAACGAAGGATTTTCTTTCCCACGTCAATAAGTGAAAATGTCTTATCGGTAACGACAACAAAAGGCCCACTCAATCCCGACAGCTACTAAGCAACACTCATGTCTCCCCGCGTATTTCCATCACCCCCGCGAATCTCACCGTCTCGGCGACTGCTATATATTCCGCTCACGTCGCCGGCTGCCTTATAAGAAAACATTTAATCGAAGGAAAACTCCGAGCCATCGCGATAGCCATCGATAGCCGTCGAATCGAAGCTGTACCAAATTCATCCAATAAGTTTCGCAGCCCCCGAATTCTCCGCGAGCCGTGTTCGCAGCCCTCGCAGGGTTCGGGTGTAACGGCGCGCGAGAGGATCATCGCGGGGGCCGGGCGCGCGATCGATCGTCGTCGAATAAAAAGCGAGAGACGTGTAGCAGGCGATCACGCAGATTGAGGAATCAAGAATTTCTTTACCGTAAACGCGCGACGCGTGGCAAACGCGCCGGATAAATCGTCGAAGATTCGGGTCGTCGCGGAGGACGCGGCGAAAAGGGCGGAACAGGGAGAACGACGAGTGGAACGGGTTGAATGGTTATTCGCTCTCGCGTGGGTCTTGATCTCCACCCCACAGTCGAGTTCGCTGTATATACAATATATATACGTATACATGTACGACCACACGAGTCCTGATCCACATCCATCCGCACTAACACAAAATTGTCTATGGTACGGACGAGTCATATACAGGAACCCTGTGTACACAGTATATGTATATGTATAAGGGACCGCGTATAATTCAGTTTTACCCTGAAACGACTCATTTATATGCGTTCGTTTGATTGAATCTCTCGGTTCGCTGTCGCATGCCCGTTTCGTCGTCCCTCCTGCTGCTTCTGCTGCTGCTGCTGCCGCTGCTCTCTCCTCATCCTCGTCCTCCGCCTCCTGCTCCTCTCTGTACGCGACGCGCGGTCTCTTCCCGGTCTCTCTGGCTGCGCGCTCCTCTCGTTCTCCCCCCGCGAATCCCTCGTCAACCCCAACGCGGTTAGCTGTTTCAATTTCCCCTCACCGCACGAGACTGGAAAGTCCGTGGCTCGGTGCCGGGGATATATGGTATATGTGGTGCGCAGAACGACGATTCCTCTCTCGACTATCGTCGTGATTACCGCGTCGCGGTGACCTTTTCGCGCACACGCGGAGACAAAAGGTAAAGGAAGAGAGAGAAAAAACGAAAAAATTGATAAATTACTATTCGTCGCGACCGAGGAGGGAAATTAAAAGTAATTCTATCGATACTTGCTCTAATGCTTAAAAGCGTGAAATTAAAATTTGTGGATTCGCGGGTAACCCGGAAGATATTGAATAGAGATTTTTTTAATTTAATATTCCCCCGCAGTTTTGACGTTAAAGCGACGAAACGGGGATTGCGTCTGTCGAAGTCTCTTTTACTTTGGGAAACACATTTTTCCGCAGCTCTTTTTCGGGTTGCTCACCTTGAGCAACTTATCGAAAAAATTTCGTTTTATACGCGACGACTCGGATGAGAGCGAGAGAGAAAAAGAAACGAAAAAAAGAGAATGAGAGAGACCCATAGGGCTCGTTCGAATTAGCTTTGCCCTTTGAAGACCGCGGTTTTCTGTTTACATGCGGCGCGCTTATATGGTTCACGGATCGTCCGTCCCACGTCCTCCCACTCTCTCTCTCTCGCTTTCTCTCACTCCCGCAGTTTCGCGATCGTATAAGCCCGTGGGCTAATTGCCTCGATTAACGGCGACGTATACGGCAAAGTAAAAATTCATTCTGTCGCACTACTGGCACAGAATCCCCCAAAGCGGAATGTATAATCACTGGGAATCGAGAGCGTCGAATGACACAGTCGTCGTGTGGGGTTAGCGCAGGATTCCGAACGAGCCCGAACGAGTCCGAGCGTGTCCGAGCGAGGGAGCAAACGATCGAGACGAACGAACGGAGAGAGTGAGAGAGAGAAAATGCGCAAACGCAGAACTTCCGTATAACGTGTGCGCTCCGTGTGTCGTTTCGCTTTGCAGCTACATCTCTGCTGCGGCTCTACGGCTATCTATCGGAATTTCCGCGTGTCTATACCGCGAGAGAGAGAGCGCGTCGTGCATGCGTTCAAGCGAACGTCACTGTAATCCCTCGTAATGCAGATAATGGACGCGGGCATACGCATCGACAATCAACCGAATAATTACAGGACCTCCGCCGACCAAATTAAACTACATTCATCGCGAGTGCCCCGAAGGTGCAACGCCCGCCGCGCGCGTTGCTCGCCGCTCTCGGTGTACACACACCCGCGACTCTCGCGTGATCACGCATTTTCGCCTGTGCGAATTAACTCTCGCGCTCTCCGCGCGCACTGCCGAATAGGGCGATCATTTTAAATGAAATAAATTAGGCCGCTCGTGTCGATCCCATCCGCGCCCCCTCCCCCCCCCCCCCCCCCTGCGGACCAACGGCGGAAGGGAGGGTTGTTACACAAAATGTAACACATTTCAATTAATTTCCGGCGCGAAAAGTATAAAGCTGATTATCGGCCGCGTAATTTTGACGAAAAGAGTTGCCTATTACTGGGGGATTAATTGTACTGTAAAACTGTTCGGCGCGAGGTCGGCCAAACGCAGCGTCGAAAGAGCTTAGCGAAAATTCAGCGAATGTGCTCAACGCTGCTTTCAATAATTTTATCCGACATTTTTTAAAAGCTGTGAATTAGCATATATCGTTGTTTTAATGTCCAATTTTTTTTATTACTCTTTTTTATTACTACAATAACTTACCTTGCGCATAATCACTGTAAAACAATTCCAGGTGTTTTACATAAAAACTTACACTTATATCCCAGAGATAAATACGATTAAACATCAGCAAAAAAATCTTGCAGGATAGACAACCAACAAGTAAGGCACTTGTACCCAAAAAGTTGCGGCTTATCGGTGAGAAGAAAAACCATGCTTCCGCTGCGAGGAGAGGAGAATTAATTTTTTCTTTTTCCACCTCGACTCTTGCCGCACCATCGTCGGACTAATTTTTCCGCCACTTGATGAAAAGTTTCATTGTTAGTGCGCGGCCGGAGCTCTCGCCGCGTTTATTATTTTACATCCGCGTTACACACACCGAGAAGACCGGGTAAGTAACGCCGCACACGGGGCGGGTGTATAACCGTTTCGCGAGGACGAGCGCGCGCGGTCGCGCGCGTGGTGCACGCGGCTGCTGCCGCGCCGCAGTTTAAACTTTAAACTCGACTCTCGTTCTTTCGGGTCGTTATTATTTCCATCCTCCTAAAAGCACCGCCCGCGTACAGCGCGGCAGCGCAGGTGAGAAGCGCCCGAGCACCGGTTATATCGTGTTCCGGTCTGTACGAGCGAAGCATAAATGGTCCTCCGGCTTTTGCGGGTATTTCGCACGGTGCGGGGCGGTGGCGGCTCATTCGCACAGGTAGCCGCGTGAGAGCGCATAAGAGATGCACGCGCAAACCGCCGTGCTCGCCTCTTCCGTCGTATAATCCCAATGGGCACTTAATCGCCACGGGTGCGCGGGCTGTGATCTTCCTCGCGATGATACGACTCAAAAAGTATATCGCGACCGTGTCAAGGCACACTGAGAAAAATTAGTAGTTGCCACTACCAAGCATTGGTTCGATCTACCAATATATTGGTTACAGTTACTAAAATATTGGTAGCTCTGTCCAACGATTGGTAATCACAACTATTAATTTTTTTCAGTGCACGGATTTCACATTATACTTTCAATTCTTCGTTATCGTTTTTCAATTCTTCGTTATCTTTTTTCACTCTTCGTAATCCTTTTTCCGCGCACCTTCCCTAGTAGAAAATCTGGAACGTTACTGGAACCTGGAAACGATCAATCTGGAACGATCAGGCCCGGACAGGCATGTCATGGCTCTAACCGGGGCCTGACTAGCGCCGAGTGTAACGTTATACATTTTCTAGCAGGATCCTGAGGTTTCGCGTGTCAGATCAGTACGAAAGGAAGAAATATACGGATCGGTTCGTATTCACCAGTTCTATATATACCCGACTTTGATCGAGACTTTGACAGCTGCAATGACCGCCCCGGATTCGACGGAGCAACCAATCTCGCTCCTCACAGTGACACCGCATAGCCGCACAGACCCGAAGTAAGTTATTATTGGAGCGTGACGAGTATAACGGCCAAGACAAAGCCAGGCTCGCGCGCGCGATCCTCCTGTCCCATTTGCACGCGTCCCACCGCCGCCCGAGACCTGCGACGGACAGGCGAACGCGAATATATAGTATATAAAGCGTCGTCGATGACGCGTGCGATTAATCGGTACGCCTGAACCGCGTTCACGCCGTTCGCGCACGTGGGGTGTGAAAGAAAGATAGCAGGTTCTCGGGGGAGGCCGTTTCAGACGAGGCGGCGAGTGAAGGGGCGAAGGGGTGGAAGAGGGAGAGGAGCGCGGGGGGGGGGGGGGGGGGAGAAGAATACCGAGCCAGGTGTCGATATACAATCGAGAGTGTCTCGTCATCAAAGCGACGTCCTCATCGTACGTGGACGATCAGCGCACCGCGCGACGATATCCCAGCGGGGTTTAACAGGCTCGCACCTTTACCGCGCGCGACGTAGCGACGGCGCAGACGTCTGCGCGGATGGCCCCGGGGGAAGGGGCGAGGGGACGGAGGGAGGTCGGATGGGTCGTCCTCGTTAGGGCAAAAACGTGAGAGATGATGGATGGATGCTAAATTGCATTAATTAAATCCAGCGTGACACCCCTCCGGGACTGCGGGGAGAGGAGGAGGGAGGAAGGGTGGAGGCGGGTGAAGAAGGGGTGGATGCTACTGGGGTTGGTATCACTCGGCGCGACAGCGGACCTTCGCAGCCTTCGCTCCGCAGAGAGCGAAGAGCCGCCCGAGAGCCGCGTCGAGAGCCTGTATGAAGCTCGCTTTCCGCTTATCGCTATATAGCTCTCTCTCACTCACTCTCACTCACTCTGTGTGTGTGTATGTACGATCGAGCTGCCGTTAAGCGGGAGGGGGAGGGAGTGGGGGAGGGTGGTGTGGGTCACTTTGATGATTACGGCCCTTTACTCGGGCACTCTCGCACACCGCGTGGCCACCCCCGACGCACCCCTTCCAGAGCCTCGCGTTTCACCCCTCAACCGACGAGCTGCTGCCCCGCGCTCCACTTGTCGCGGCGCGTCTAAGCCGACTCGGGACCTGCACCTGTTCGGAGCCGCCACCGCCGCCGCCGCCACCAGCAACGAGCTGTCCGCTGTATCTGTCATAGTGTGCGACGCTGCAGCCCCAACGCAGAGCCGACGCTCCTAACTCTCTTCGTCCGCTCCTAACTGCTCCTAACACCCGTGGAACGATACGGAGGCTGACGACGACAACGAGAGGACGACGAGGAGGAGGACGACGACGACGACGGCGACGGCAGCGACGACGATGTACATCCACATACATTGTTCGGCCAGACTCGCCCTGTTCTCCCTCGTACATACGCGGATCGTACGACAAGCCGCAGCGCCGTCCGGCTCCGAGTCCTCCCAACCAGCCCGGGGTGGCCCGATGTAGCCTGGATCCAGCATCAACGGTGCAGAGGCGACGTACACGGCAATTGACTGAGCCTCCACCGGCCGCTGTGTGCGCGCGGCTGCCGCGGCAATAGCTTTCCTCCGTGCAGGCGGAATTATTGTCCGGCGAGCGACCACCACCACCTCCCCACCCCACCCCCCCCCCCCCCGGTCTCTCTGTGTTATCGCACGCGAAATCTCAGTGATTGCGCGTCAAAGTGGCGCGGATTCACCGCGGCGCTCCAAGGGCCATTCCACCCGTTCCTTTGTCACCGCGCTCGCCCGCCGCTCTCCCGGTCTCGACGAGCGGGCATCTAACAGCCCGGACGGATTATACACGTGCGACACGGCAACTCAAACGGAGAAACAGAGAACGTGATACGGTAGTTGGGAAATGTTTTGTGTGGGTGTGTCAGGAGGTTCGAATAGGTCGATCCGCAAGTTGATAATTCGTCGACGTGGGGTGGCACTGTTGAGTGAACCAAAGGAGAAAATTATTATTGGGGGATATAAGGCGAAACATCGGGAGAGGCTTCGCTTGTGAGGCTTATTTTTCGTCGTAAAAGCTTCGTCAGTTTTGGCCGCGCGGAAAATTTTGTTACGCCGCGAGACCGTAAGATTCTCAAGATTGTGAGTAACTTTCGCCGTATAATATCGAAACTCCTAAACTCCCCGCGACTTCGACGCCCGCGTGGCGAAACTTTAATGCCCGCGAAGTGCGCGGCAGTTCCATCGGGACGAGTTAACGCGAGTAGCGCGGAGACGCGACGCGCGCGCGGCCATCTAAACCGGAGCTGCCCTAAATATTCCTTTATAAATTCAGGCGTAAGTTCGCCGCCCGTTCTGACAGTTTCGGAGCCGGGCGGATGGAGGGAGTTCGGACGGCTGCGCGGGGGGAGGGCGGGGAGGGGGAGGCGGCGAGGTGTGTAAGAGGATTTTCCGAAACAAAGGAGCATCGTGAGCAACCCCCCCCCCCCCCCCCCTCCACCTTTTATGGTCAGAACCTGTCAAAGTGAGATGTGAAAGGCGAGTGGGAGACTCGAACGGCGGGCGCGACGTTTAAGCCAATAGCAGGAGAGCGCTGACGTCGTCTCCTATCGCTTCTCCTTTATTCTTCGTGTATCTCTCGCCGAAGCTGAGCGCGTGCGCGCTTTTTAACAGCCAAGACGTGCGAGTGCGAAACATGTGTTACCACCGTCGCCGAGGGCGGACCGCACGGTCGCCTCGCGCAAACATCAAGTATAATTTATTAGCCGGCCGAAGGCGCAGCAGCCGACACCCGGAGGAGACCCGGAGGGTCCGAGCACCGGGAACAAGATATTAGCATCAGTGACCGTATTCGGTGGCCGGATATCCACTGCGGGTCTTTTTCTCAAACCCTTCGTCTTTTCTCGGCCTCAATCTCTCTCGGAACATCCACGTTTTTTACCCCTCCCGCTACCCCCATTTTTCTCTCCCGCTCCATAGCTTCGATCGATACTGTTACCAATATCGAAACTGGGCTTTGGTCATATTTTCTTACCTTGCGAAATTTAATTTTTTAAGAAATCGTAATGAAATACTTCGTTTTTTTCTCGGCCTTATTCTCTAGGATCATGAACGTTTTTTCTCCATTAATCTTTCCCTCTTAGCATCTCCGATTGATAATATTACTATTATGCTTAGTCTTATCAAAACTGAGCTCGAGTCGTATTTTCCTATTTTTCAAAATTAAATTCTGAAGAAATCAAAATGAAACGCACGTTCGACTCTGACGACTCCGAATAATCACGACAGCGAGATATAACAATTCGAACGTTCACATCTCGGTCTCTTCCTGTCCCACGTCGAGACTTTCGTAACGAAATATATATTCATTCGCGGAGTGGAAATCCGTTTCGTAATCTCGCGTTCCGTGTGAATACGCGACCGGCGCGACTAGCTCCCTCCGCGTTCGCGCGTCCATTAACTTCGCCGAATTTTCGCGCACACTCGAGCGGAAACATCGGCGTGCGATTTCGCGATTCTCCGCTCTGCGCCCGCTCGCTCGCGAGGCGAGTAGAAGTTGTGTCAACGTGCGGAATAACGCGAGCGCGATTCGAAGAAGATGAAAATTTAATGCCGCGTCTCGCGCGTCATAAAAATCTTTCTCCTCTGCTCCGAGTCGGCGCTGCTTTTCTCCGACGCTCGCTCGACGACCTCAACCTCCGGCTTCTTCCTCCTCGTTCCTCATTCTTCGTTTTCCGCTTCCGGTCGTCGTCGCCGCGCGTGTTTCGCCGGCCTGGCCGATGTCTTCCTCGTTCTCCTCCGGTTCCTCAGCTTCTTCCACTTACACACTCGACGGACGAGTCGCCGATGTCTTTCTCGTCCTCTTCCACTACTCTTACACACTCGTTGGACGAGCCGCCGGTGAGCAGCAGTCTCTCGGAGCACTCGGGACGAAACTCCGGCGAGCGCGCGAAACGTGCTCAACGACGATCAGAAGTTTTATGGAAATTATACGAGGGATCGAGTTCCGCGAGCGCGGACCTCGTGTCGCTCGCGCGACCCACGTACGTTCTCCCGCGGCGGGCAGGGCGTATAACCGAGTGGCGGTGCTGGTGTACCAGTTGCTGGCCGACATTCAGCGCGGCGCCTCGTGTAAAGCACACTCGACGTTATACGAGAAACGCGCGCGAAAATCCGCGAGAATATCCGCGGACACCGCTTGAACGGCCAATAACTGGGCCGCGTCCGACCACCCGCGCAATATACGTGCAAACAGCGACGCGCGGGCGAAACGTTTATTCCTAAAGCTCGTATTCGCAGACGAGTGAACGCCGCACGCGCGCGCGTTCTCTCTCGCGTTGGCCCTATATCGCGTGTCTTTGTGTCACGCAAACACCCGACCGCCGCGCGCGCCGTCAGAGCTTTCGGCGTGCTTTCCGTCCCCCCAAGCTCGCCGCTTCTTCCTCGTCGTCCTCTGCTTCCTCGGCGCGTTTTCCAGATCGAGAGCGTCACGACAATAGAACGCATACATTGCTGCCCATTTTTTTTCTTTCTTTTCGAATTTTTTTCTTATTTCACTAGCTCCGTACACTCACATGGCAAAGTTGTTCCTCTGATAGGAACAACTTTGCCGTCTCCCCGCGCAACTCCTGCGAATCGGTCGAAGGGTATTTCTTACCGTTTTGGACGGCCGATGGAAAGTACACGAGGAATCGTTTAGTCGCCAAAAAAGCGTCTCACGCGTCCGTCGTTGTAGCCTCAGAAAAAAATCAGAAAAAAATGAGAACAAAATTGTGGGAAGAGGGCGTGGAATTGCACTTTTGCACATCGGAGTCGCCTGCTATCGCCCCGACGCGTTTATGAGAGCCGCAATTGCGCGGCTGTTGGTTCGTCGCCGAGCGTCGATGAGTGAACCGTCGAGTGTGTTGCGTACGCTCGGCGAGTGCCAACACACAGTTTGCTTCTTCCCAGTCTCTCTCTCGGCACATCCCCCGGAAAAAGCTATAACGTTCCTCGCGATGCCGAGAGGAGTTGAGCGCTCGTCGATGGTGCGGAGAGCAGCGAGGACGGGGGAGGGGGCGGGGGAGGGTGGTTTTCGCAGACTCTCAGCCTCCGCCGAGTCTCGTCGGCGGCAGCGGCGCAGTTCATGAAATTCTAAACTATTTCAATGAAATGGGATTCGCTCGCGCGATGCGACTGCATCGAGGCGAGGAAAAACCGCGCGCACCCGACGCGACGACGACCTCCGACGGGGACCGACTGCACATTCGTGCTTTACCGTCTTGCGCGCGTCCTTTTGTTCTAAAATTCTTACGACCTTTCTTCGTCACTCTCTTTCTCTCTCACTTCGGTCTTTCTCATCGTTTCTCACTCTCTCGAGCTCTTCTTCTCTTTCTCCGGAACTGTACACACGCCCGAGGACAACAAAGGAAGTGGCCCCACGTCTATGGAAGAAAAGTGGTAGCGTCGGCTCTTTTTTTTTCCTCAACCCTCGTCGCAGCCTCCTTCCTTCCCAGCTTCTTCGCGCTTTTCTCTCTTCTTCCCTTTTTTCATCTTCTTCTTCTTCTTCTCCTCACCGTCGCGGCTTTGCGGCGGCGAACGACGCGCGCAGTGATATCCTCGCGATGCTGTAATGCGCCGAGCCATCTCCCCGTGAATCTTTATCCGCGCTCTCGACGCGCGGGTATACGAAATCGTCTTCCATGGTTTCCGCGCACTTTGTACCGCGTCGCCTTCGGCTTGTACAACCGCCGTGGCTGCTGCGCCTCGTACGTCTCGCGACTTTCTTCCTTCGTAGCCGCGCTTGGAGCTCACTTCGAGGGGTTTTCGCATTAGCATATCGACTTATTCATATACTCCGGGCGATCTTTCTCCCTTTCTCCGTTCGTCTCTCTCCTTTTCTTCCTCTCATCCCTCTCTTCTCGGTCTCTCTCGGCCTCTCCATTTTCCCGTCTCGTCTTCGCTCGCTTCTTCCCGTTCACCTCTCCGCGTGTATCGTATCTCGCTTTTCTTATCCCTCTTTCGTCGTATCCGCTCCGCGACGTGTACGACATACTTCCGCGCGCGCGCTATTTCTGTTCGTGACTAGCTCTTTGATGGCGTCGTCATCGCGGAACGTCCGACCGCCTTCGAGCGCGCAAGGATCTCTCTCCCCGTGCGCCTTCCGGTTTCCTGCGAGAGTTCGCGAAAATTTTCGAGTGGCCCTGGAGAGAAGGAGAGAACCGAAATTGAAACGGGGGATAATGAGACGGTAATGCTGGCTATTGGAGTCAAAGATCTTCGAGCAAAAAATAATAATAATAATAAACCGAAAAATACACATTTAAAAAAAGTTTGAAAACAAGTTTATGGCAACTTTGTATTAAAAGAACTATTATATATTACGATAAAAATTAAATCATTTTTAGTAAGACTTCCGAAACTATAAATCTGCCGACAAAAAAAAGCTTCTCACGATCGAACGTCATTTCCAAACGCTAATTTAATATAATTCACAGTTGGAATGTGTTCCACAAAAAAATCATTGTGACGTCAGTAATTAACCCGGATTCGAATTATACGCACGGGACAGCTCGCCGGTATTTCGCGGGTCACGCGGCCTTGAGGCACTGGAGGGTTTCGCGCGCGCGAGCCGCCAGGGAGGCCAGTGCGAGGCGTCGAGAAAGCGCGCTCGGTGGGACAGCGGTGGGCGGCGCGGGCAAAAGAAGCAGGTGAACGGCGACGCGAGAAAGCGACGAGGTGCGAGGGTGGTGCTTGCCGGTTGAGTTTTCCTGGTGGGATTGGATAGGCTGCGTGTCCGGAACCAACGTTCTCGCCGCGCGGCGGCGGCGGCGGCAGTGACGGCGTCGTCGGCGGCGGCGGCCGCGCGCGTCGGCGTCGGCAGCGCTCGGACCTCGTCGCTCGTGCCGAGCGTCGCCGAGCGCGGCCGAGCGGCGCCGAGGCTGCCACGACGCGGCAACCTACCAACGAGGGTAACAGTAGTGCCGCGGCTTTTGACGAGGGAGGTTCGCACGCCGCGCGTACCACTTATTACGGCCCGCAGTATCGCACGACCGTCACGTACGAAAAAAAAAAAAACACAACGCGTGTACCTCGACTTGCCAGGCGACGTGAAAACAAACGATTCCGCGTTCGCGAGCCGGCAACACTCGGACCTTAGTCATTTTGCTCGCGACCTGCGAAAAAAAAAATATATAAAAGACACGTTACAATAACAAACCAAAAAAAAAATCGTGTCGAGCACTCCGCACACCATCGGCGAAGAGTGCGTCGAGAGCCCGAACGCGTCTTGGAGGAGAAAAATTAAAACCAAACAAGCCCCCCGCGCGTGTCTACAATGTGGAAGGGGTAATGCGGCGAGGCTCTTCCGTTTGGATTATGTGACGCACCGTGCGCGCCTCCTCTCTCTTACAGACCACTTTTTTCCCACCCGATCACGCCGGTGGGTGAAAAATCTCGAGAAGCGGATGTGACGTCCAAAACCGTCGCACAGGTCTTCCTCGGTTCTCCTTTCCATGCGTTCGCTTGACGTTCGAGTTGCTAGCCCGGAATCGACCGCCTGACCGAAAATTCAACAGGCAGAGTCGATCGGAGTGCGCGACGAATTTTTTTCGTCCACGAATTACCTCGCTTATCGCGCGTCCAGCGCGTCTCGTGTTTACACGGTGACGCACCGCGTCGAGCGAGACCGAGAAAACCACGCGGTAACCTCACACGGGGCACAATCACGAGGAGGGATATTTGTACGTGTCTCCCGGTGATATCTCAGTGATGTCACATCAGCGATGTTAAGCTGATACCATCTGCCCAGTGACAGTGTGAAAATCAGAACCAACTATTCCAACCAACGTGGAAGTCGCCTAAATCGAGAGAGAAAAAAAAAATAAACCAAGACACGTTCACGAAAATTCGTCGTCACCTGCTGTGTCCACGAAGGGCCAGGAGGTTCCCTGTCGTATCCTCGCGGTCGTCGTTGAACCTGCAGCGTCTCGCGGTCGTGTGCACGAGAGACGGCGGAGGAATTCCTTTGTCCTCGTGGCCGAGGGAAGGAGAGACGAAGACAGAGAGAGAGAGAGAAAGACGGAACGTCGAGAGGTAGAGCCGGGTTCCCGAATGCGTAGCGGAGGGGAGTCACGCGGTCGAGTTTCTCGTTCGCCGCCGTTCTCAGCCGCCTCGGCGTGCTCCTCGACCAGTTAGCTGTACCTGGGCCACCGCAGCCGAGAGCAGCACTACGCGCACTTCCATCGTTGCCGCGCGGTGAATGTTCGTTCGTTCGTTGGTTGGTTCGTTCAGAGAGACCGAGCAGCAACGCAGCCCATCGCGGCTACACTAAGCGCGCGAGGGCAACAGCCAAGCCACCACGAGGCGCTCGCGGTTGCTTTCAAGGGCAACGACGTTGTGCACAACACTGGCAGCACTGCCCACGCCGTTCGCGCGCCGCTGCTGCTGCTGCTCCGTTCCCTGCGGCGTCGTCGTCGTCCTGCGCTAGAGCACCGCGAATTCTCGAGGCGAAAACACGCACCTCGCGCGATGCTACAGACTACTCAGTGACCTCGCGGTGACAATCCAGCGCGGAGTTTTCTTGTTGTTGTTTTTTTACGCTATCCAGTGACACACAGAGTGTTTTTTTACGAGGGTGCAGATTCGTTTGTTGGATTATTTTTGTGGAGTTTGAGTGCGTTGGATTTATTATAATATCGTGAGACGGGGCTTATTACGACGAAGGAGCGAGGATGCAGCAGCGACGCTTGCTCATTCCTGACGGGCTGGCGCTCGCTCGGGCAGCTGTCCTGGCAGCTGCGCTGTGCCAGCTCCTCGGGCCGGTCGCGGCCGGCAGGCCCCCCGGCACACATCCCGGCCACGCGTACTTCGAGCAGCCCTGCTGCGGACACTCGCATCTGAGGCATCACAAAGGTTCGTTTGGCGCTTGTGTCATTTTTACGACCTTAAAAAAAAAAAAAAATTGGTTAGCCAAATTAGCGAAATTGTGGGCTTCATTTTTGCTCGCGTTTGGAGCATTGCGAAGGTTCGTTCGTTGGAGATCCGAATGACCTTTTTTTTTAGGCACTCCGGATTTTGTTTAGGACGAAATAATTGTTTCAATCCAAATTGCCAGGCGTTGCTCTATATTAGAATTTTAGGAATATCTGGATATTTTTTTTATTACATTTCGGTTTTTGCCCTCCTGTCATTTTTTTTTCGTGCTTTATTTTTAAGTATTCCTCGCGACGGCAACACATGCGGCGATTAGCGAGTACGCGTGCGTTTTGTTTCTCTCTCGAGAGGCAAAAATGTCTCTCGAGCCGCGAGAGAGGCGTGCACACGAATTGCCTGTCGTTCTCGGCTGATATGCCACTTCCGGCACACGTGCTTCTGAGCGTCTCGGACGCGCCCCACGCGCCGTCTCTCGATCACGCCTGATCGACCTGTCACTTGGTATGCACATTTTCAGACAACCTTTCGGAGCGACGAACGCGACGACGACGACGGCGACGAAAGCTTTTTACCGAGCGATGATCTTTTCTTTTTTTTCTTTTTTTCCCCGTCGTCGTCGTAAGCAAACATTATTCAATCTACTGCGACGTTCGGAATGCTCATGAAAATGTTTCACGCAAATTTTCTGGTAAATTCGAATCAGGTTGAGAAGGATAAGTTTTTAAAAATGTTTTAATATCCAACGTGACTATTTGCAAATAAATTTTTATGATCCTGCCGGAAGATTTGTTGGTCCGTTTGCGTCGACGTATTTTTTACCTACAACGGATCAAACATTTCGTTGCTACTCGGCGAAAACAGATAAAAAAGTTAAACGCTTATTCACTGCAATCGGAAGTTCTCGTTTCTAATGATGTTGCTCGAGTTGTTTGCATCGACGCGCATTTTTCCTCGCATTTTTTATCCAGCACCGGACGAACCGCGTTGCTCGGGTAAACGGAAAAAATAAAAAACGCTTGACATTTTTTTTTCGGCCCGTTGTAATGGGAAGTTTCTTCACGGCTAATTACGTGCCGACATGTGTACAACTTAATAATATCAGGGCCGAGCGCATATGCCGTCTGTTCGGTGTGTTCACTGTTTTTTTTTTTTTTTTCATATCCTCTCTGCGTCTCATGGCTCAGTTCGAGCGGTAAATGCTACCGTTTACCAATGTGGGACGTTCGAACAGGTTTTCGAGACTCCCACCCAACTGCGATAAATTTGTTCAAGCCCTTTTTACAAAAATATTATCACACAAAGTAACCCAAATTCAACGTAGTTCAAGTAAAAAAAATATTTTTGAGTCAAACGTGGAATCGGAATCTTTCATTTCCCAACTTTATTCCCAAATTGGTGCGAAAACATTGTTAAAAAAACTAATTGAAATTCGGAGATTCGATTCCTTCCAAACTAGAAGTTTTATTAACATTTTTCCGCCAGTCCAACATGTGTTTGCCTCAATAACACCGGGACTGGTAATAAGCTTCGATAATATCCCGCCTGTTCTACGAGGGCTTACAATTTTCTCCCTTGCCTTATTTTCCCCATTCGGCGCGTACAGTTCGAGCGGCAAATGTTTTCGTTCACGCGTAGCAGGGGCGGATGGGGGGGGGGAGTGAGGGGGGGGGGGGGGCGTTCAGGTAGCGCGGAAAAGTGGAAAAGAGCCGAAGGGTCTGGCCCTGCGCTCGTCGGGATGGTTAGCAGGCCGCCGGGCCGTCGGGTTTTCGGGCCTCCGGTCTCCCGATGCCTCTCGACGCCCGGTAAATCATTTTGCGCGCGCGTCGACGTGCGGAAGGGAGACGCGAAAAACCGTATAGATACGTCGCTGCCCTGCCGAAAGTCCGTTAGCATACATTACCAATATTATCTCGGTGCGTGAGTCCCGGCTTGGCCGGAGGGACAAAGAGAGCGATAGAGAGGGCGATATTACCGGAGGGCTTAGGACCGGCCGGGACTGACTTCATTACTTGCGTGCGCGGCCGAGTGAGACAAACGCACGGGTGGAATGTGGAATGGTCGGTCCGATACTCGCTCTCGGACACTGCCATGTATATATACATGCACACACACACACACACATCCACACATATATATGTATTTATGTATGCACACACATTTAGTTAAACAACGTGGATCGTGCTGTCGTAGTTGTAGCTATAAGTGAGGCTACATACATTCTATGTTAAATACGACTACGATACGTACGTCGCGGCGTTTGTGCGTGGAATAGGTCGGCATTCGGTGCGTCGAGCGCGCGAGCACTCGGAAATTCGCGTACGCGCCGGTAGAGCTCATAGTCGTATATCAATGTAGCAGTTAGTATAGTTATAGGCGAATATATTTGTGTATATATGAATGTATATATATATTTAGTTGACACAGTCACAGCTCGCACACTGTAGCACCGCGCGCTCTGCTGATATGAGAACGTACACCGAGTACTCTCGAGGAGTCGTGACACTCCGCGGTCTCGTGCTGCTCTCGCGCATGCTTTCACAAACTTGCTACACGCCGCTTTGCTCCGCGCGCCGCCGCCGCAACAGGATCCTCGAAACGTCAATCGCACTCTCTCGCTAACTCTCATTCACAGCGAGTTTGCTCCCCCGCCTCACCTCCTCTTCCACTTCCCCCCCCCCCCTTCCCCTACCCCCACGTCTCCGTGGGTTGGCTATCAGAATTTAAATGCGCGGATATAGGACCTTCAGATCGGCGTCACGTGCAAACTCGGAACTCGCAGTTAAACTGATACATAGTTTGACACACAGTTACAGTTTGCCGATATTATGGGACAAATTTTTCAGATGGCCAACAACATTTTCAGGAGATTATTCCCCGCAAAATTCTTGAAATCAATACGAGTGTCGACCATCAAGCAAAAAATGATCCACGATAAGAAGGATCTAGGATTTCGTTAACTGCATTTTTTCCAGGGCGGCAGAGTACCAACAAATTCCCACAATCTTCCGCACAGTCTCTGCATTCCCGATTAATCCCCGGCTGCCGCTGCTGCTGCTGCCACGAGAAGCCCCCGGTCCTTTATCCGCAGCTCCCGCGAGCGCGCGCGCATTCTCCTTATCGGCTCGTTACACCGCACACACTCGACGTGCCCCCGACGTCGAGCGAGCAAGCGATCTGGAGAAGGTGCGGTGCAACACACCGTCACACAGACAGACACACACACACACACGTCGGAGGTCGATTCGAGTTTCGCCGATAGTTGATGTTATTAGCCGCAGCAGCCGTTGGATCTGGCATAACGTTGGCTATATATACGCTTTCACACACACTCTGAACGAGAGACAGAGAGCGAGAGGCGAAGCGGGAGAGGAAGAGAAGCCTGGGCCTACGCCCAACCCGTTCGTGTGTTCCTTCCCCGCCCCCGCGCGCCCAGAGGCGGCCGCGATACGATCATGAACCGTGTGCCACCCGAGTGCACAGAGAGCCATCAGAGAGGGAAGCAGCAGTAGCAACAGCAGCAGCGCAGCAGCAGCGTCGGCGGCGGCGGCGGCGGCCGCGGCCGAGATCGCCTATATATATCGCCGCTCTCTCTGTGCCTCCTAAACTCACTCTCTATCGAATTTCTGGTAACTAACCGCGCAAACGGATATTAATTCCGACGTCGGCTCCTCGAGCCGATCCGTTAATCGAATTTACACGAGAGCGCCGCACACGATCCCGTCCGAAAGCGGGGGAGAGAGTGTATCTCTCTATGTTGGAGCGTGCGCGCGCGAGCGAGCGAGCGAGCGGATTCTCCCGCCGCGCTCTCTCGCGCGCGCCTTGCACTTCGCAAGCCCAGGGGTCCTGATACGCCCGTCCAATTACAGGAAATTACAACAGATTCTTGGTATACGGTATCGCGATGCCGATCCTCGTGTGTGCGACTCGATATACACTCGAGGCCCCGCATTGCCGGTTGCCATAGAGCATTACGCGGTCCTCCGCAACAGCGCGGCAGCCGCGTGTCAGGAGCCCCGCCGCAGACTCGACTCAGAGGCTGCTCGTGCCGATATGTTACATCTATATGTTATAGGCGTAACGCGTGCGGTTATTATTCCAAGCTGTGAGACGCGCTCGACGCGTTTGCCGATACACGGCGACAAAAAAAATCACGAACCGCAATTACGCGCTCTGTCAACACTTCCGGCTGTTGAGTATAGTAGAGCGCGATGTGGAGCGTCGCGGAATTGAGGCGCGCCCACGCGGAGCTCGGATGTAGTGTTCGTTGCGACAAGTGTGAGGGGCGAGCCGTCGGTTATGCATCTCGCAGTTTGTAGGTTGGAGAAATTTAGTTTAGTTTAGAACACAATGCCATGGAAATGTATTATTAACCGTTTTTAGGGAATTTTTGTTATCCTTGGAATTGTGGATGAAACATGATTTTGAGATTGGTCGGCTTTAAGATCGGTTTTTTCAAAAACAACAAAAAATGGGGCGCGGAAAGGGGTTTTTTTTTCGAAAACAACATCTGTGCCTCTTTTGAGGTCCGGTAGTTAATAATAAGTAGGGACTTTCTAAAACACTTTAGGCTTCGTGTCACTGGCTCGGCGGTTGAGAGTTAAATACCGTGTAACGCACGGAGAGTTAAACCGTGAGAACGCGTTAACGCGTCGGCGATACGGAAAAAAAATCTCGAACCGCAATTACCCACCGCGTTAACTTCCTGCCGTCGGCCGCGAGCGTCCCGGAATTGAGGCTCGCGGAGCTCGGATCGTTCACCGCGCGCCGCCAGAAGTGTCTACGACGATGAAGCGACGAGCAGCCGCAGTTGCATCGCTCGGTGCGCTGCACTATCACAGTGCAACTGTCTCTCTTCCTCTCACAGCTCGCTGCGCGCGTGGGCCGAGCGAGTCGCCCCGCACGCTTATCTCTCATTTTCGTAATATCCGCTTTGCACTGATTGCATCAATAGGTCTGTGCGAGGAGCTGCGCGCGCGAAGAATGAAATAGAAGTCACGGCACTCTAGGTACAATGAAAGCTCGCGCTCTGCTTATCTTCGGGTGGTTTATGTCGGTACACGAAAAAAGCCAATGCGGGTCGACGTGTTGAGAAAAATAATTGGTTGACGAGGCATCGAATGCTTCGACCGGTTGGTTTAATTGATTTGTCGAATAAATTAATTTTCTTTAAATACGAAGATAATATAAATTATAATTTACTTATAACAAAAATTACAATAAAAATCATAAAACATGAATGGACCCTAGTACTAGATTTTCCTGAACGTGTCTCCCCCTTTTGTCGCTTTTATCGGCTACGAGAGATACCACTGTATCGCAGTGCGGTGCACACACACACGGCGATCGAGAATAATCGCAGATTACGCGTTTCCGTCGGCAACGTAGATTCAAAAGTTACTCTCGAACTCTCAGCGGGGCGGCGGGCGACGCGACGCAACTTACACAAGTTTCCAGGTTTGCGATTACCGTGCAGTGTGTTTGCGCGGCACAGCACGCTGTGTGTTATTTACCCGCAGGCGGATCATTATTCCCTGGTTTTTATAGCCCGCTCGTCCGTCGCCGCCGCTCGACTCGCGTGCGTTCCATTTCCAACGCGGGAAGGAAACGCGCTCCGGATCGAAGTTCCTAGGCTTCGCTTGCGGAAAAAAAAGGAAACGTAGCCGGAGCCAAAAGTTAGGGTTACTTTCAGAAGGGAGAGAGAGTGAGAGAGAGACGGACAAAAAAAGGGGGGAAAAAAAAGAACAAGTTGGGGAAAAAAGGTCAGCTAGAAAGGGCCGAATTAAAAAGTTTTTCTCTTACGCGACTCGGTCTGTCCTCTCTCGGTACAGCTGAAGCAGCTCGATCCAACCGTAAAGAATTACCCTATGTAAATCCCCTCGAATCGGTATAGTAAACTCTCGAGAATAAGACGGTTGCGACTGTCACTCGCTATCGCGAGTCGGTGTCGAGTCTAGTCAGAGGCAACCGAGATCGCGGGCGCGGCATCCTCTCTTTTCGCCAAAGGAATCCGCGAATGATGTTTGTACAGCGCGGAGGAAGAATAAGAACCCGAGTTTTCGAGTGGATATAAGAGTAAGCGGTGTAAAGCTCACCCGCGCGCTCGTTAAAAAAAGAGAGAAAAAGGAAGAAGAAGAAGTAAGTGGGAGGAGGGGGAGAAAAGGAAAACTGAGAAACAGACCAGACTCTCCTGAGATGACTGAGATACGCTGCGGGTATATAATACTTTGGCATGCGAAAGAGATGTACCCGACGATGGGCAGAGCGAGCGAGAGGGAGAGACAAAGTTGAGGGAAGTCGAGGGAAACAGAGTCTGACCCTCGCGCGACTCTGGTCTCCCCGTACTTTTCCTTCAGCCACTTGTCCCTTCGTTTGGATTTCTCGAGGTTTTCGAGACTCTAATACTCTCGGCTGTCGGGAGGGGCTGAGCCTTCTCCCGTCGATTTTCCTCCTTGGCAGCGCGCTCGATAACATTTGGTAATGAACGGTGACATTGACGGTATTGAACCTCGCCGAATTTGCCGGTGCCACGTGCCGTGAATGTGCCTCAACCTGCGTGATTGATTTGGCCCTCGACATTCGACGGTTTAAAGCTTTTCCCATCTTTTATTCTCGTCGTTTTGAAAATTCGTTAAAACGCCTAAGAATAAACCTCTAAACTCTGTTGAATTTTATTGATTTATTGATGAAAATCGTTAAGGTCTAGATAATTAATGTAATTTATTAGCGACATTACTCACAGACACGTTTTACGATTTTCTTGTGCCCGCTTTATAATTCTCGAGACAATGTCTCGGGTTTTCTTTCCCTCGAAATGCATCAACCGCAGTTTGAGGCGAAATGGTCGCTGTAAATTGTAGCCGCTTCTTCGGGCGGCGGCAGCCACACGCTTCACCTTAAGGTTCAACCGACTCCGAATTTAGACCGTGTGCTTCTCCTCCTCGCCGCGCCGCTCTACGTTCTTTGCACTTGGTCGGTAATGGATGGTACCGAGCGGGCTATTCGTGAATTCGAAGGCTTTGCGCGCAGTTTGCGACCATAACAAGAGGAGTGGAGCTTTCCGCGTGCGGCGAGTGAAAAAGCCACGAGAGAGAGTGAGCGTTATATATATATAGGCAGCGAGGATAGTTTCTATGGCGCTGGCACTCGAGTCGCCCCGAATTCGTTTGATTCAACGCTCGCTCTTGCATTACACTGCGCCGCTGGTGCGCGCCGGAGCCGCGACGAGCGTGCCGCAGGCTATAATACCGACTCGACACTCGACGCAGCTGGTTAATGTCTCACTCGCTATTCTCTCGCGTGGTTCTCGACGCGCGCGCGCCGACCACGTCCACTTCTCTCATTTTCCACTCTCGTTTTTCTTCATTCTTTCGACGTCCACTGTTCGCCCTCCCTCCGCCTCTTCTCCTCCTATCCCTGCCCCCTCGCTGCGCGCTCTCTGGCAATACCATTTCCGTTACTTATTCTTCTTGCGCCGCGAAGTTTCCAACCAAGTTCTCGAGTCCGCCAAGACGCGACGCTTCCACCGTTACTCGGTGGAGTCGCTGGCAATTTTCCTCTTCGATCAAAAAGCGTCGTTTGTAAGAGTCGCACTCGCTGTATGTGTCACCGGCAGATAGAGCGCGGCTCGTTTTACTTCTTCTATCTGCAGTGTATATGAGATAAAAAAAAATGTCGAGGGTCCGATAGACCGGAGACATAACACGGTGATGATTGTCTGTATATTTGATGCGTTGAGTGAGATAACTACTCGTCGTATAGCCTTACGACCGTTTTTATGCAAATATTTGTAACAGCATTTTTTCAATATGTAAGTATGTGTATGAATTTTATGATTAATATGACGAAATCTGTGGGTAAGAATTGAAACTGGGTTTGACAAAAAATGACGTCACTAAAAAAGTTAACCTCCCGAAAACGGAAAGAAACGCTTCTGATGATTACATTTTTTTTTCTCGATTTTCTGAAGTCAATCATATTAACAAAATTAGGCAATTATAAGCCTTGAACATCGCATATTTTTTTGAACCCCGGAGTCGATTGAGATTAAAGTGGAAAATGCGAACGTTCCAGTAATTGAAAAAAGTGCGCGAGGCAGTCGCGACAAATCGCGCTTGCGATCGGTATAGATGGGAATTAAACGAACACGAGACATCCCCGTGGAGACTTTCACTTATTCACGAGGCTCCTTCGCAAATCCAGCCGGCAAAGTCGGGACTTTTCACGGTCAGAGAGAGGCGGCGGTGGCGTCGGTAGAGGCAGCGTGAGCAGGGTGGGAGGGGGGGGGGGGGGGGGGGTAGTAGCATTTTCTCCGGGGACCTGGAATCCGTCTTCGCTTCGCTCTCGCTGATCCTTGAACCCTTATACTCCCCGTGAGTCGGTTCGCCGGATAGTGCAGAGGTCGAGGTCTCGACGCTGCACAAGCAACGGCAGCGGCAGCAGACGCGTATTCGCAGCGAAGGTGAAGTGATAAAATAAAAGAAAGAAAGAGGGAAAATAAATAAAAATGCGCTCCGGAAGGGGACGAGTGGGGGGGGGGGGGTGAGTAAGGTGGAAAGTTCGAGGCAAAACGGGAAGAAATGTCGGGGTGCTGGAGGGAAAGCGAGAGCGGCGAACGGATATATTCTGACGGGATATACACCGCGCGCTCTGGCGTCACCCCCGAGAGACTCTCTGGTTCCTTATCCTATCTCTGTGTCGCCGCTGCGCTGCCTCGTCTGCCGCTGCTGCTGCTGCTGCTGCTGCTGCTGCTGCTGCCTTGCTTTCCCATCCCTTCGCGGGCGACGCGCAACCCCCGCCCGCTCTGCCCGTTTATCCCTGGAAAAACACTTTGTAGACCCGGCATGTAAAACGCGAGGCAGTAGCAGCGGCAGCGGTGTCGAGAGTTCGAGGCTACAAGAGCCCGTAGGCTACGAAGAAACGACGACAGAACTGCCGGGAGGCAGTTAGAAAAAAAGTGCCAAAAAAAAGAGAAAAAGAAACGGCGATTCGCCGGTGAAGGACGAAGAAGAAAAAGCCGAAGCCCCGCGCGCGATAACGAGAATATAATTTTTCCAGGTGCACGTCTGATCGACGTATCATGATACCAACGTCGGAAACGGACGATTTTCGCTTTATCAAAAAATACAGCACAATTTTGTTGCTGGTTTATCTTTTATTTACGCGGACGCATGTACAAATGCATGTTTCAACTTTTAAACAACGTCATTTAAGCGCGTATGTTGCAACGAAAATAAAATGATAAACCGCTCTATATTTTCATCACCGGAAGCAATATTTGATGCTCTATCGTTACTCTCTCTCTCTCCCGGCGCTCGCTAAAATTTGAATTTTACCATATTTTCATCGCGCAAATCGTTTCGAAAAATATGTTTTAAGGGTTTTCATATGGAACATCAAAACATGCATTTACACACACGGTATATATGTTTTTATCGATGTAATATTACTACAAAAATAATAATACACGCAATAATAACAATAAAGAATTAATAAAAAATATCCTATAATAATAAAGAAATTATGGGATAAATAAGCGAAACTTGGGTATTTTAAAGCAGCTAAAAGTGCTGGAGGTCTCTGTATTTCGCGTTTCGCATTAAAGACGTTGGTCGAGGCTGAAAGCATAATGGTTATAGTTTCGGATATAAACGCGAGGTTCGCGGATATTGTATACCTAACCTCCGCCTCCTGACGAACACACAACAGACGGAGATCGAGACGCTGCTGCACTGCTGCTGCTGCTGTGTTCTTCGTGTACCTTTCATTTGTAGAGTAAACTCGAAATTAATCCGGCGCTCTCGTGGTTATCCGTATTCCTCGTTTCGTCCCAACCGCGCGCTGCGCCGCTCGCGCGCTCTCATTTGTGTTTATACGAACCGAGGGGCCATGTGCATGAGTCGCTGCTCGGTGCTTGGTCTGCCTCGGCGACCAGCCGCGATTAAACAATCTCTTCCTGGCCGCTGTGCACGCTGTGCTATACTTTCGCCGGTCTGCTGATCGTCCGCTAATACGAGCGCACCGATTGTTGACCGTGTACCAGCGCTCGACGAAGCACGAATTATTTATAGAGCAACGAAATTGAATTAGATCAATTAAACATTTTTCTCAAAAGCTACGGTTTATGATATATTTCTGTACATACAAAAAATACATTGACATTTTTTTCATGTTTGTTAAAAAATATAGAAAAAAAGAAGGTGTAATCTCAAATCGCTGGATGATATATTTCCGTATATACAAAATATAGACATTGCAATTTTTTTTTAATTCGCAAAATATAAAGAAAAAAAAGAAGCTGCAATCTCGAATCACTCGCGTTCTCGAAATCTCAAGGGGCGACGGTGAAGAGACGGTCAACTCCGCTCGCTGCTTTTGAGTGTATCACTGGCACCGAGGCTCGAGCCCCGTTTCCACGGTTGAAAGGAACGCGCGCGCGCGCGGAGTACATCACAACCCTCGCGGGTGAGAGAGCGCGAGTTGCCGTGGGCCGCCCACGGCCATTTTCGCACCGCGAAGACATTACGCCCGGCAACTTTCTCTTCCCTCCCTCGCGCTCGCTCTCTGCTCCTCTTATCGTGTTTTCTCGTTCTCTCCTGCCACACCGCACCGAATGGCTCGATATCTCCTCGTCACAGGAACCCTCCGACGTTTATTATTACTTTTTTTTCCTCCTCTCGTCATCGAGTGCACCCTCGTCCCGTGGTTCGTCTCCCTCCTCCCATGTATCTACACGAGGAAGGGGAGGGGGGGGGGGGATGAAAGAGGTGGAGCAGGGGTAGGAAATTGAATCTGGTTTTATCTAAAATAGCGATATCGAGAGAAAGGAAAAGAGTATAAAGAAAAGAAAAAAAATGAAGAAGAGGGAAGATGACAGTTCGACCGCGGGATCCCGTCGCTACTATCGACCGAACAAATTGATACGTACGGTCGTGTTGACACCAAAGACCGGCGCGCCGGTTTTACGTCCGTGTTCTCCGGCGCCGAGATAAACACCGCGCTCGACAAGGCGAAGAGAGCTGTTCGCCTTGCCACAGTTTGCAGCAGTCGCTCGCGCTTGTCGCCTGTGTAAACATTCGAATCTTTCATCGGCTCGTTGCCGAAGAATACACGAGATCTGGACAATATTTGGACACGGGAGGTGAAGGAACTCGTGACGTATGAGAATCACGCACGTCCGTTCGCGCGTCCCAATAAATTTCGTCGGTCTGTATGACACAATAATTTGCAGAAGATTAAAAAAATATATACATGCAGATGTCAGAACCGTGAGTGGCGTTCCCCAGAATCTCCAGGGTGGATCTGGCCTGGCCGAGGCGTGGCACACGTTTTACTACAGAGGAAATCTGATAGAAAAGGAAAACAAAGCAAAACGAAAAAAAAAAAACGAGGTACAAGTTTAAACCGTTAGCCGAGCCGGGGGTAACAGTCGAGCGCGGACTGGTTAATGCTTTGTAATGGTCCGCGCTGGTATCCCCGGGATCGTCCCCTTTTAACGACCCGCGCCGTAGTAACACGACCGCATGGCCCCATCAAATCCGATACGATGTGCATGTATATATATATATACGTGCACTTCGTACGACGCCCTATGCATTTCCCCGAGCCCTCGCGTCTCATCCAGAGAGCAAACGCCATCGTGTCTTCTTCGCGGGAAGACAAGAAGCCGCTGGTGAAGACCGGAACTCCTGAATTTCCTGCGGCTGCTGCTGCTGCTGCTGCAATTTCGGCTGCGCCGAAAAAAAAAGTCGTCGTAACCCGATCCACCGTGAAACACGAAATATTATCGAGAAAAAAAAACCGACATTCGCTAATCGAGTTACTGCATGTCGGAAGTTCGCTCAACCGCGGTTCCCTTACAAATATGGCGAGGGGCCTGCGCCCCGGTTTTAAACACTTCACACCTGGACTAACATTTTTTTTTAACGCCGCGACACTCGATGCTCGTGGATTGCGCCGGGGAAAAAAAAATGTCACCGCAGGTCGATTTCTCGTTGAAGTATCGTTTTTTTTCCTTCGCCACACACGCGACGTCGCCCCGTGGAAGTAAATTCATTTTTCGACTCGCGGCTAAGATAAATATGCACACGGACATCCAACTTTTTTTTTCATTATTATTCACCCCTCGTGTGATACCCCCGGACTCTGCACTTGCTCAGCTCGAAATGTCTTTCGTTCGCGCTGGTGTAGAACCTTCGTACGACGGTCGGCAAACTCGTGTTGCCCGCGCGAAACTCATCCACACGACGCACACGAGGTGCGATACTGCGGAGAGCGTCCAAAGTAGTTGGTGTACTGCACGTTTCTGACCCATTCTGGTGCGGGGACAATTCCAGCCGCGTTGGAATGTCAAGCGAGTGATGCTGCTGCGAGTAGCACGTGAGCGGCCCAAGTCCTTGAGGAAACGGGTCGCCCGTAGGTCGCTCGACAATTGCGGAGCGCGGTGCATTCCTTAATTGTTTTCTAACAAGAGAAGTTGCCACTTGGCACCGTTGGCTCGTCATTGTCGTCGCCGTTGTCGTCGACGTCGTCGTCGTCGTCGTCGGCGTCGTCGTCGTCGTCGTCGTCAGGCCTGCCTCGACCGTGTTGGATGCAGCCTTTAGGTATCTCAGCGTCCCAGCGTCCACCGTCCAACTGGTATAAGTTACATGCCTTCGCCCGCTGCTTTTCTCCAACAGCAGAAGCATCGGCGACCCTAGCACCAGCGAAATAACGTGGAGAACCTTGTCCGCGACGAGAACTCCACAGAATCACCGTGCGGACACCCTAGCCGTACGCCCTACCTAGCAGCATCTAGTGAGCTGCTAGCTTGGTGCTAGTCGCGAGCTTCTGAGGCTGCGAGCGCAGCTTCAAGCAGCACCGCGTAGTGTGCTCGAGTCTCGCGTGCTCCAACAGCCTCTCTGCACCTCGCGCGCCGTATCCTCTCCTCGCAGTTCCGGGGCGAATCGCGCGCGAGGCGCGTTCTCTCTCTCTCTCTCTCCCTTGCCCAGGAGTCCGCGGGTGGGGGGCATGTTACAAAGTGATTAGTCTCGTAATACTGCTCCGTGTACCCTGCGGGCGCGACGCTACGCCGCCAAAGCCGTCGGGGATTGCAGCTGCACTTTGGGCCTCAGCCGCTCGCTCGCTCGTTCGTTCCTCGATTCTGGCCTCGTTCGCTCGCTCTCGCTCTTGCACTCCGGAAACTTCTAGACACGCGTGGTAGACGCGGTGGTGGCGCCTGGCCCTCTCGAGGCTCAACGCGCGACGTCGGGGCTCGAGCCACACTGCAAATACAAGTGCGTTACATTTACGCACTTTAAGTGCATTAATGGGAATGACGCGTTTTTACACATTTAAAACGCGTTAATTAATTAACACGTTACAAACGTGTTATAATTTAACACGTTTCAACTGTGTTATAATTTAACACGTTTCAACCGTGTTATAATGTAACACGTTTAAAACGTGTAAAAACGTCATTTCCATTAATGCACTTAAAGCGCGTAAATATAACGCACCTTGATACGTGAAGGTTATACTTATTAAATAAAGCGAATTTTTTAAATTATTTTTATTACAGTAATCAATCTGTACAATGGTGCTTAAACACTTTTCATACCTGTCTTTTCAATTATCGTCGTGACCTTAAGATAGAGTGTTATCCCGCGCGCGAATAAACTTCAATACAGCCGGCTTCAATTTAATGGCCGCTGCGAACACCTCATTATCGATAAATTCCAAGACATTGGCATACACTTTCGGGTAAGCCGTATCCCATGCGTAATACGATGCCATCAGACATGCAACGCACTTCTCCACCGTTGGTTCGGATATTTTTATGCGAACGTCTTGATCAGCAACGAGGTAAGCTGCTGCAACTCCCTCTTCCGCGATGTACAGCACGATGCGCGGTGATTCGTCCTTCGCTGTGATTAGGTTTTCGGTCGACGCCATCATCTGTAAGAAAAAAATTATTTCCAACGTTTAACTATAGGTTTGTACATTAAAAACTTTAATTTTCCATGGGTTGAACTAATACGAACCTCCTTAACTGTGAACAGGGCAGCAATATCGCCTTTCTTGTTCTTCACGAGCGCATCGCAGAGACTGGTCAAAACCAAAGCTTTGGACTCCTGCGTACTGTCGAGAATCGAAAAATACTTCGACAGTTTTTGAATCATGAGGCTGATATTGTCAAACAATACTTCCATCGTCATATTTTTCAATGTCAACAGCTCGAAAATCATCTGAAAAATAGTTTTTATTATTTTATTGAAATGTGTCACAATCGTAAATCAGACATTGAGAAAAAACCCGTACCATTTCATATACTTGGAGTTGAGGGTACTTCGCAAGTACTTCAGATATTGAAGCAGCTTCTTTCTCGATGAACGCTCTTCGTGGCTTCAGGGTAATCTTCAAAAGTCTTTTGACATGTGGTGCATTTACTTCTTTGTGGCTCTTTTCTAACTCTTTCTGAGCGTTTTTTACGTCGCTTTCTGTTGGTTGAGATCTGTAATCGGATTTTTTGTTACCATATGATACTTTGTCCATTGGTATTACTTGTAAAAAAAACTATTTACATTTCCGATGCGCCGACGAGTACGCACTTAACAGGCGATTTTACCTGTCCACGATGATCCCTCTTCGCAAGACTTTTCTTTTGATTTGCTCGGTGGTTTCTTATCCAGATACTCAGTTGAGTTTGGACAATGCCCTGCAAAAAAAATTAGACAGACATACAAAAATAGACAGATACATACAAAAATAAAAATAATATTATATGGCTTACACGTCCGTTCGATCCTCCACGTAGAGTTGGATATGCTGCGACGATACTTTTAGCAAGATTGTTGTAATCTCTCTTGCTTGGCTGTCCATGTGTCGCTTGCCACAAATATGTACCCCAAAAGTAGATGAGATCCTTTTGTATTTGTAGGACAGAGGTTTTCTCTAACTTCTTCTGTAAATCGAAAGTCAGTGGTGGCAACGGTGCGGGGTCTGGAATAGAGCCGGGACCATTAGCAATGGTCGCTGACATTTTCTTCAGACTGGTCGACGGACGGTCTTTTCTGTCACTTGTATCTCCTTCGTTGAATTCCATTATAATGGTTCCGTCATCTTTGATAATATCTTCCAACTGTAAATCCTAAAATCATATTACACAGCACGTATAAATATTCTGAAAAATATAAATCAAATTTTTTTATAAAAATTATGAAATATGAAAATAATATTTTGAGAAAACGGAAAAGAAAAAATGTCACATTTTTTTTTAAATAAAAAAAACTTGCAAAATACGCATAAAATTATAAAAATGCATTTACCCGTGGGTTCTCAGTCGTTGTTGCTGATTCCGAGTCAGGCACTGCATCAGTGCTTCCAGCTGGCTCTGTGTACAGGACGTCGACATCCATCGATACGGATTCCCCCGAGGCAATATGATTGGGAAATACCGTGGGTGAAAAAATCGTTTGTTCATCAGTTTGGACAAGAAGGACTGATATCTCAGACTTATTTGGGACTTCGTCACCGTCGTCGATGTCGCAGAGCTTGTTGTTTCTGTCTGGATCTGGCCTTTGAAGGACAATCGATTTGTTGGCCAGCGTGACTCGTAGGACATTATCACTCTTAGCAGCTTCCTTTAAGCAACACAAAATTTGTTGCACGTCCGATGTGTCGCTTTGTGAAACGTACTTAATGCTTTTGCATCTTTGACCAATAAGGCAGAAAATTTTTTTTTCCATGTTGAGAACTTTCGACGCACGCGTTTTATGGGCGCCGCTCGGCAGGCGAATCGTCGCGACAAATCGTTGACAATGTATGCAACGATGCGTATTAGAAGATATTCTCACTTTTTTGCAGTATCTCACGTCGAATGTCGACCGGTAGTTCTCTCTTAATATCACTGAACGACGCACGATGCGCGGAATTTTCGTTGTGAGACTGCTAGACGCACTTACGCGGGCTCCCGCGAGACCCGGCGTGCCTCGCGCTTTGTTTACCGTGGCGACCGCGTGCGCTAGACGGAGACGCGGGCCGAGATGTCTCGCGCTTTGTTTATCGGGCCGTCCGGCGACGGATCTTAGTATTCGAAAATGTTTGCACGTTATTTTCACTAGCCACACCGAACGCCGAACGATGATACACTAAATCGCAGCGTATTCGATATTCCAGTATATCACGTCCGCTACTGTGCGCTAGACCGAGACGCAAACTGCCACGAGATGCCCCGCGCTTCATTTATCGGGCCGTCCAGCGACGAATCGTCGTAACAAACAGTTCGAATACGCAACGATGCGCATTCAAAGATATTCGCACGTTATAATATATACTAACACTCTGCGTGTTCGATATTCCGGCATATATCACGGCGAACGACGCGCGGATTTTTCGTCGCGGGACTGCTACACGCACTCACACAGGCTGCCGCGAGATCCCGGCGTGCCTCGCGCTTTGTTTACCGTGGCGACCGCGTGCCCTAGACGGAGACGCGGGCCGAGATGTCTCGCGCTTTGTTTATCGGGCCGTCCGGCGACGGATCGTAGTATTCGAAAATGTTTGCACGTTATTTTCACTAGCCACACCGAACGCCGAACGATGATACACTAAATCGCAGCGTATTCGATATTCCAGTATATCACGGCGCACGACTCGCGGATTTTTGGTTGCGAAACTGCTCGACGCGCTCACGCAGGCTACCGCGAGATCCCGGCGTGCCTAAGGCAGAAAAATTTCTTCTCCACGGCCGAGAACTTTCGACGCATGCGTTTTATTGGCACCGCTCGGCAGGCGAATCGTCACGACAAATCGTTGACAATGTATGCAACGATGCGTATTCGAAGATATTCACACTTTTTTGCAGTATCTCACGTCGAATGTCGACCGGTAGTTCTCTCTTAATACACTGAACGACGCACGATGCGCGGAATTTCCGTTGTGAGACTGCTAGACGCACTTACGCGGGCTCCCGCGCGACCCGGCGTGCCTCGCGCCTTGTTTACCGTGGTGACCGCGTGCGCTAGACGGAGACGCGGGCCGAGATGTCTCGCGCTTTGTTTATCGGGCCGTCCGGCGACGGATCGTAGTATTCGAAAATATTTGCACGTTATTTTCACTAGCCACACCGAACGCCGAACGATGATACACTAAATAGCGCGTATTCGATATTCCAGTATATCACGGCGCACGATGCGCAGATTTATCGTTGAGACTGCTCGACGCGTTCACGCAGGCTGCCGCGAGATCCCGGCGTGCCTTAGGCAGAAAACGTTTTTTTTCTATGTTCGAGAACTTTCGAAGCACGTCTAGCCATGGGCGCCGGCCGGCAGGCGAATTTTCGCGACAAATAGTTGACGATGTACGCAACGATGCGTATTCGAAGATATTCACACGTTTTTTACGGTATCTCGCGTCAAATCCCGACCGATAATATACAACGACGAACGGTGCGCGGAATTTTCGTTGCGAGACTGTTAGACGCGCTCACGCAAGCTACCACGAGATCCCGGCGTGCTTCGCGTTTTGTTTACCGCGTCGTCCGCTACTGTGCGCTAGACCGAGACGCAAACTGCCACGAGATGCCCCGCGCTTCATTTACCGGGCCGTCCAGCGACGAATCGTCGTAACAAACAGTTCGAATACGCAACGATGCGCATTCAAAGATATTCGCACGTTATAATATATACTAACACTCTGCGTGTTCGATATTCCGGCATATATCACGGCGAACGACGCGCGGATTTTTCGTCGCGGGACTGCTACACGCGCTCACACAGGCTGCCGCGAGATCCCGGCATGCCGCGCGCTTTGTTTCCGTGCCGTCCGGTACTGTGCGCCAGACAAAGTCGCAGGTTGCCCCGCGTGTTGTGTACAGCGCCGTAGTTTGTTAGAAAGAAACGCAAACTGTCGCGCGATTTTTACATTGCGTTACGTTTTTAATAATTCCGTTAGGCCGAAATTATTTTTATCGTAGTGATTACTGACAATATCTGTAAATATGTATAGGCCCGGGAGTGATACTTCGTTCGCATGCTCGATGTGCTTTTTCGTGTGTATATCGAATAACGATTTACTGAAACACATCGTAAGATGTCACCAACAGGACCCGCAATTTCGCGTAGTATGTCAATACGCTGGGTGCGGCGCAACTTTTGAAAAGTGGAACAGTTTCCAACGTCACGTAAATAAAATTCACCGTGATGCTCAAGATGTCGTAGACGTGATGGACCAGGGAGTGCAACCGGAATTGGATCTGCTTGGGAATAATGCAGTTTGCGCAGAAGAAGCCGAAGCAGTGTTAAATAACAATACTGATGGTAATTGTCGTTTATCGTATGGAATACACTATTTGTCTTTTACTTGGTTACAAGAGAGGATTATTTTCGTTTAAATTATTATTATCGTTATGATTTCTATTTTTTTTATCATTATTGTACAACATTTATAATTAATATTTGTAGAGCCACCTATGTCTCCGATGGAAAGATTTGATTGGCACGCAGCACAATTTCTTCTTAACATTCGTGAAAATTGTAAGATTTCGCAAGCCGCTGTGGAGAATGTCATGGACGGTGTGACAAATTTAATAAAGAACTACGCATCAATAATAATGGTAAGTTTTTATTTTATTTATTAATTTTTTCGCCTGAAAGAAAATGTACCGATCAAAATTTGACAATATTTTTATGCATTTTTATATTAGCAAAAAATAATATTAGGCGAGCATAAATCGAGTTTCTAATGTGTAAAATATTTTTTATGCGTTATAATGGTAATTGATTCAGTATGTAAAATTTATATTTATTTTTACAGGATCAATGTGAAAGAACATGTGAACAAGACACAAAGCTACTTCATTTCGATGATTTGCGGCACATATTCACCGAGGAATTCCCACCAAATAATATATTCGCCTCGATACGTTCAAAGACCGCCTTCGATAAACTATTGAAGGAAAAATTTCGTATGGTTTCTGCAGAGGAGAATGTCCTCGGCACCAGCTTGCAGTGGAAGAAGAAAAAAAAGGGTCAATCAGGTCCACCAGCAGATCTTCGTGAAGTCACTCAGCGTGCATATAATGTGCCGTTTCTCGCCAATCTACGAAATCTGTTAGAAAACGATGAAATTCGATTTCAAGTAGAAAACCCGAGAGACCACGACAATGACATTATGCGAACCGTATTGGATGGTTCTCGGTACCGCGAAAATGATTTTTTCCGTAACAACAAAAACGCCTTAGCGATAGTTTTATACTACGACGATCTCGGAATTGCTAATCCCTTGGGAACTACTTCGAAAACTCATAAGTTGTCAATGTTTTACTGGGTACTTGCTAATATATATCCCGAAGTACGTTCATCTCAGAACACGGTTCAGTTATTAACGATCGTCAAATACCAATTTATGAAGCAGCCAGGCGCATTGGCAAAAATTTTACATCCGTTCATATCTGATATTATCAAATTACAAACCGAAGGGATCGATATTAACGTGAAAGGTCATATAAAAAATTTCAAAGGTTCATTATTATTTTGTGCAGCAGACACGCCGGCAGCAGCTTTGTTGGGAGGTTTCAAAGAGTCGGTATCTGCCTATCGTCCGTGCCGGTCGTGTATGACAACGCGTGACGAATGGAAAACGCGATTTCGTGAGAGCGATTTTTTTCTACGCAACGCTGTCGACCACGAAGCTCATATAGAGTCAATCAGCGAACCGGCGATCACCAAAGCTGCAAAAGAGTTTTGGCAAAAGCAATACGGAGTTAACCAACGAAGTCCGTTAATGAGCGTGCCGCACTTCGACGTTACGACGTGCCTACCGCAGGATTCGATGCATGTTCTGATTGAAGGAATAACGGAAATTACCTGTCGAGTAACTCTGCAATACTGCATCATAGAACGTGACATTTTCTCAATCAGCGAATTAAACCATCGACTCACCTTTTTTCACTACGGGCCATTTATGAAAGATAAACCTGCTTCCGTAGAACGTGAGCATCTCACGGTTGGCAATTTACGTCAAAGTGCAGCGCAAATGTTTGTACTTGCTCACACATTGCCATTTATAATAGGTGAATGGGTAATGACGTGCGAAGATCAAGCTGTGAAAGATAGAATCGATTGTTTTGTACTGCTTTTGCAGATAATGAATATGTGTCTCGCATACGATATTCACTTTCAATCGATAGATTTGTTGGAGCGAATGATTGAGGTCTTTATTTTACGCTTTAATGTTCTGTACCCAGATACCATCGTACCCAAATTCCATTTTTTATTACACATTCCGACTCACATACGAAGATTTGGTCCCGGAAGACAACAGTGGTGCTTCCGATTTGAAGCCGCTCATGCTTATTTTAAATCATTAGTACCGGTCGTTCGTAACTTTAAAAATATGCCTCTCACGTTAGTTTATCGGCATCAAGCACGACTTTGCTCAAGGCTAGCATCGTACCCTGGCGCACCATCAAGAAAATTTTTATACAAAGGTGATCACGTTGATATTGGGCCGACTGTACTGCTCAATAATCTACCATATAAAAATTTATTCGATAATTTTGTCGGCGAAGCTGAACGAGCCACGTGCCAACTTATGCGAACTTCAAAAATAATAGTTCACGGCACGGCATATCAGCTAAAAACGATTGTTTTGTGGGAATGCGATGAATATTCACTACCCGTATTCGCGGAAATCAGCGACATGTATATACTCGGCAAAAAAAAACTACTTACCGTTGAATTACTTTTGACTGTTGCCTATGAAGATAAATTGAATGCATATTGTATTAAAAAGCCTGGGAACGCTCAACAAATTGTTATAGCGATTGCGAATTTGATATTCCCTCACCCTCTCTTTTGTTACACAGCAACGACAGGAAAATATGTCAGCATGATAAATCACGAACGTACAGAATTTGTAGGATAACTTGTAAGCTGTGGATATTACAATGTGCTTGTGATTTTCGTTAATTGATTTCAAACTATATTATAAATGAAAATTAATACCTTATATCAATAAAGACTTATTATATTTACCTCCATCGATTTATTTTTCCCAATACTATTTACTTTGATTTTTTTATGTAAAGCTGTTTTGGAATATATAACTTGAAATTAATTGTACATGTTTATTATAAGCATATATACAGACAATTACTGATAACATATATACGTGTGTAATTTTACCGCGTGCGTTAAAAGAAAGGTGTGTTTTCTAGTCTGAAGTGCGTTAGTCGCTGCTAAACGCATTAAACCAATATGTTTCAAGTGCGTTTCATTTGGTGTGTTGCAGCTTTGACGCGCATGTAAATGTGTAAAAAGTTTAACGCGGGTTAAGTGTATTTAAACAACGCTCTTCTTGTTGACAATTCGCTTTCTCTGTATCATTTCAATACGCCTACCATCATCAACACACTTGCTAAGTGTGTTATGCATTTTTATAACGCACTTCGTAACACACTTGGTTTTACAGTGCAGTCTGCCAACCGACCTATGCGCTCCTTTCAGGTGGATGCTGCTGCTGCTGCTGCTGCTGCTGCTGCTCCTGCTGCTGCTGCCGCTGCTATTGCTATTGCTGCCGCTGCACCTCGTTGCACCTCGGAGTATGGGCGCGAATATCGAAGGCTCTCCGATCGCGTGTACCCTGAGAGCGCGGCTCACAGGGGAGAGCCGACCCCCGAGCCCACCCCACCGCAGATGGAGTTGGAGGGTCGAGTGCACCACCCTCCGCCACTCTCTTTGCCGTCTCTGTGCACTCCACCTCCTACTCCTCCTTCTCCTTCCCTCCTTTCCTCTCCCCTTCCAACCCCGCCGCAGCTACCCGCGCACCCGCCAAACCGCTGCCATCTCCGCTCGTTGCTATCCCGCAGGAATTATGCATGCATGCCTTCGCGAACCTCCATGAACTTCCGAGCGCGTTCCGGCGCTGTATCGTATAACTACCGCGACGGCTTATACGGACGGAGCGCTTCTCGCACGCGCGCGAAACTGATATAATTTTAGCTCCGGGAATCGCGCGCGGGTGCTGGAAAAGGCGGTCGGGGAATCGCGACGCGGTGGTGGTGGTGGTTCGGCAGCTGTGGGAAATTCGACGTGACATATTTTTGGAACCACAATTCGACGATAATGATGAAGGAAATTTTTTACTTAGACGAAGTTAAAATATTCGGATCCTGATTATGAAAATCGGTGTTTTTTATTTGAAGAAAATTATCATTATTGGTATTTAGTAATAAATGCAGTATCAAGTTTTTTTTTTTATATTTGGTTATCTGGTTAGCAAAGGTCGCACTGGTTACGTCGGAGTGATTTTTCTCTCGGTGCGCACGCGTTGCACGTGGGGTAATAAGGTTGACGGAAAATTGGAGAAAAATCGAGCCGCGAAGCCACCGGCCGCGGAGCTAATCTTGCGCCGTGCTCGACGCGCCGACGAGAATCAAGTATCTATCTCGCTGCGCGCGCTGCGATTTAATACTTTATCTCGTTTCACGCTTCTCGGGGCGGTTGAACGAGTGCGAGTTGGCCAGCGCGGACGGCAGAGGAAGCGGGAAAGGAAGTATGTGCGATACACGTATATATACCATGTACATACATATATATATAGTACACACATACACAGACATGGTTTTATATACTGCAGGCCCAGCTGGACGTGCGAAATGAGGAGTTTGGTCAATATATAACTCCGGCGCGCCGGCTGCGGAACGGCGAAATGATTCTCACGATCGTTTCCCCGTTCGAGTGGATAATCGGGGAGCACGAGAAAGAGAAATTAGAGAGAAAGCTGAGATAGTTTGATGTCTGTATGACGCAGCCATATAGCTATATACGTATCCATCGCGCATCGACGGATGCGGAGCGAATTCCCAGTGTTGCAGCCGCACTTTTCGTTACTGTTTTATACGACACGAGACCCAAGAAATGTCGTTACGACGAAATTTTGAAAACATCAGAAGAGCTGTGAGAGCGAATTAAAAAATGATTTCCATCACCGATATATCGGTGGGTTGCTTTATTTTTTTAATTCTAGAGGTGCAAGTACGTAATTCATTCCTTTAATTCTAAAAAATCAGAAGCGCTGATCCAGGTATTTTTCTTCATGTGTCATTCGAATCCGAAGAACTTATGGAATAAATGACGATCATCTGATTTTTCATTAATGTACCAGTTTCCGTTGCCTGGCAAAATAAATAAAAAGCACCCGAAGAATTGCGCAATTAGCGCGATCATCATTTACGTCGCGTTCCATAACAGTTCGCCGACTGCGCGCGGCAGCCTGGAAGCGAGACGAAGGGAACAACCCGGAAATTGCGAATGCCGCGCAAGCACCAAGTTTTCGCACTCGTCGCGCGCAGTCTGATTGTGCGTCCTGTGCACCGAGGGGCGCAAGGAGGGGGCGATGGTGGGGCGAAGGAGACGGCGGCGTATACACATAACACGGATATGTAACTCGGCAAAGTGTAGGAAACGGTGTGAACACAGCGAGACGAGAGAGAAAGTGCGAGAGAGGCTCGAGAGGGAGTCGCAGTAGCGCGGAGCGCGCCGAGAGTTTCCAGCACCCGGACGGGGCGAACGCATAATTAGCAGCTGCCTCGAACGACTGCGCGATGAAATAAATTTGGGCTTTAAGTAGCCGTGAAGTTGGTATTAATTAAGCATTTTGCGCGCGCGCCTCGCGCGACTCTCGCTCTGTGCGCCGACTGGCTGAGCGGAAAACTGCAGCGCGAGGCCTCGACGTAGGTGCAACGCAGCCTCCGCCGTCGCCCACAGCTGCACGGACATTTGATAACGATCCCTCCTCCTCTCTCCTACCCCGAGCGCTTAACATACTTTTTTACGATATTCCACCACCACCCCAAGAGGTGAGGATCATTGGCGATTTCTGCGGGAGTCGGGGGGAGGGGGGGAGCTTTTCCGCTTTGCCAACTTCAGTCGCGCCATTCTTAACAAGTTTATCGAGACTTGTGTGCAGAGGTGGGGAGGGGGCGGGGAGGGTTGGAATTCATTGAGAATGTTGTCAAGTACGGCTGCTCGACTCTTGCCCCGAGAACGTTAATTGTCTCTGTCTCCGAGCGGAGCGGTTGATATATAGGTATATTTTAGCGAACCGGAATCGCGGGAAGCGGGGACGCGCAAGGCTCGGGCCACAAGTAAATTCTCACGTCGTACGATAATTTTATAGACTGCTTTGCCGTGTAAACTCTGGTTCCCTCTCCGTTTCTCTATCACTCTTTCTCTCTCTCTCTCTCTCTCTCTCTTTATCTGTCCCTCTCCATCTCCCTCTCTCTTTCGCTCTCTCAAGGGCCCCGAGCCACGTCGCAAGGTGAGAGCCGAGGAAACACACCTCCGGACACGGCCAGTCTCGCGTAAATATAATTTAATTGGTTTCTTAAACTGCCAGCGACGTGCTCTCTCGGTGCCCGAAGTGCTACTGCGCTTGGCTCGCTATGTGTATACATGGCACCTAGGCGAGGGGGGGGGGGGGGGGGAGCTTCGGTAACGTAGACTCGTACGAAAGCTGCTGCTGCTACTCCGAGTGCCCGACGCTCGGTGCACTTGTAGATATACGGAAAAGTGTTCGTAGTAGTCGCAGTGGCAGTCGCGACGGTAGTGGTGCGGTCCGCCTGCCTCAGACCCGGAGTTTCCGACTTTCACCCCCGTCGCCCAGTTTACTTCTGGCGCGCACGGAAAAGTGGCAGGAGAGATTGGGAAAAATCTAGACGCAGCCCCGGCGCGAGGGACGCGCGAGGATCGAGGAAATAGAAAAAAGAAAAAAGAGAGGGAGAGAGAAAAAATATATAGATATAATATATATAAACGCGAAGAAATGATAGGATGCAATCCGACGACGAAATCTGTTTCCTCGACAAAATTTTAAAAGGGTTCATCCTCCGGGCTTAAACTCGCGTATATATACCCGGAAGCCCACAGGCCACTGACTCTTTCGCTGCTCTCTCGACCCTCGACGTACCCGATATATAGCCCCGAAACTTTATTAAAAGTTTCACGCGCGGCGGCGGCGCATCTCCCACGCTATCACCGGGGTCGACTCGACGGGTCACGTCGATGCACGGCTTCTCCCACGAACGAAATTAAGACATCACTTTGCAATTTGCGAAAAAATAACTTTTCCACCGCTCCCGTTCTGTGTGTATTTTTTATTTTGCCTGTGTTTTTTTTTGTTTTATATTGACATATAAATGTATACACTGTATATACAGTGTGGGGGGTTTGTGCTCCAGGGTATCGAGGAATCGAGCATCATTAAAGGGTTCAGCACAAAGTTTGGACAGTAACGAACTGCCGAACCCTCTTGTGGAGAGAGCCAAGCAGAACGCGCAGAGGAGTTTGATACTCTTGGGTGTCTGGTTTCTCTGCTGGCTTTAGGGACCGTGCGGCGCCCTAATGCAAATTTCAACCACCCGTCGCCGCGGCCGACAGCGCGCGGGTCCGTCGAGAACCCCGCGCGCTAAGAACCGTGCGGCGCGCGATTACCATTTTTGTACCGAAGCCGGATTGATTAAACTGGCCCTGCGGAAAGTCCTTTCATCTTCGACGATTAGCTCGTCGAGTGCACGCGCCGGGGATCGTCGACGAGACTTGAAAATGTTGCTCTCGCGTTGGAAGACGAAATTACGGGGTTCGGCGTTTGGACTATGCGAGCTAAAAAGATATGCACTCTTTGTCCAAAGTTAAGTGCAATATTTTTTTTTACCGAAAAAAAAATACGTTAGCAACGTTATTAATTTTTTTTTTAATATTTAGTTTGCTGGATATTTAACTGGTGAATATCCAGCCGCCGGCAGCGCGTACCGAAGTCAAGCCCGAGGGGTGTATCTATTTCTGACCGGTGAAAAGCCATCGCGCGCGGCGACAGCTTCCGGTCGTCGGCCCCACGAGTGTTCGTTTAGCTGCGCGTTTACGGCGCGTCCGATTAACGAGAAATTCGCCTACACGAGAACACGACGCGCGCTCGCGCGCCCAGACCTTTAATAATTTCACGTCGACGCGCGCATAAAACGGGATTGCCTTTTAATCGCTGCCTTCGGAGTCGTCGACGCCGTCGTCGGCGAGAGTGATTCGTTAAACTTAGACGTTGCTTCCATCAAGAAATTTCGAGAGGACACTTTGGGCCCTGAGATCGGCGATTATCGAGTTAAAAACCAAACTCGGAGACTCGAATTATACGATTATTTTGTCGCGACTAGATTTTCTGTCGCCGCCGCGCTTCTCCCGCTTTATTTCGCCGCTCCTACTTGCGCGGCGCTCGCGCAGCATCGCCCACTCTTTTCCAACAGACGTTAGGGCGATATTAAATTAATCGAATTGGTTCCAGCACCGAGTCGATTCCACTCGACAACTGGAGCGCGGCAGCAGTCGAGTAGTTTTGGGACGAGCCCATTTCCGGTCTTCGCTGCCTTTTTTCCCTTCTTCCAGCCTTTCAGCATGGTTGCGCGTCCTCGTTCTTCCCGACATCGGCAGACGACTACTTCGTTTGTCTATTTTAAATTAAGATTCGACGACGATTCGTCGGAGTTTCCACAGTCCGTTCCTCCTAGTTCGCGCAATTTATCGAAAGACGGATTTCGATAAGCAATTCCAAATGCTATTATAATCATTGAATTCTCAGTAATAATTGAGCTTATTTTAGTGGTGCACTTTTCGACGTACATTATTTCAGGATACGAATGTCGAATTTGCGAATTCATCCTAATTCTATATCAACGAGCGGCGAGCAATATTCGATGTCATCTACTTCTTAACTCTGTCCGAAACACTTTCCGTCATACATTATTTGAGGGTTCAAATGTCGAATTTGTGAATCCATCCCAATTCTACGTCAACGAAGCAACATTCAATACCATCATCTTAACTCTGTCGAAAACCCATTTCCATCTACTCACCCGAAAATTGATATTTCACGGGTGGTATATATCTTGCGTTATCATCTGCCGTACGTTTGCGCTGTGTTACACAGTTTCAACAGGAAATAAAGAGTTACACGGGGGTTGACAACTCAATCACGAGAATAGTTTTCGACTACCGCCGCCCCCCGCCCGGTCCAATCTATTCTCTCCCGTGGAATCTCTCGCCCGGTGGATGAAGTGCAAACTCGGTGCAGCGTGCGCTCGGCGTCGGCGGGCGGAACACAGGAAACACGAGGCGAAAGCGATGGCTTCGTCGCTCTTTCGACGTAACTTCGTGTACCACTGGTTCAGTGCCGGAGTCGTCGTATCCTACCGAGGCGAGAGGCGATACAATGGAAGATAGCGCGGCGAGCACTCTCGTTCCATTCATAGAAATACATATAACCCCCTGGCTTTTCTGGCGTCGCTATAGCTAATCGAGGGGGGTTTCGAGCGGCTGGGCGAGCGGAGGAAACCGCGCGTCCGCGCACTCCACCCGAGGAAAAGCCTGGCGCGGCGCTTTCCGCGACGCCCGACGATGACAGGGAACTTTACGATCATCCGTACAAATCCGCGATGCTATACAGCCAGTACAGTCCGTGTGCGACCGTACGGATATCGTGTAAAAACGAGGGGCATTACAATACTACCTTACAGGGAAAAACCCGGGCGTCTGGTTATTTTGCTCGTACAAAGACGCTTCATCGATTCCGATAACCGGTTGCTTCTTTCGGCTTCATTGACGCGATTGTTTGTGAAGTGGATTTTCTCATTGAAGTTATAATTCCTACATACAGAGGCTGTGAATGCTCAATTCTCAGGAGCATCGACTGTACCAATAGACTGGGCGCTAATTTCACTAGAAAATTAAGTTCTGAGTTCATAGAAGTGGCTGAATCAATGTCAATAGGTCGTAAAACTTCTGCATCGGCGAACCAAGTCATTTTTCCCCGCATAAGACGATTCTTCTGTTTAATAATTGTCGCAGCTATCAACTAAACCTATTTCCGAACGTCATTCTATCATCGCAATTTCGTACAACCGTGGATCGTGAACACCGTCCGATACCCGCAGTATCGAGTGCCACCCGGACGAACCACCTGTAATTTCGTTACGAAAATTAGCTCTGTATTCCTGGCACGACGGATATTTTCGCATTAGCGTTTAAAGCGTCCGCGCCGGGACCGATTTGTGAGAGTCCTTCCAGATGCCGGCGGCACTTGACGTAATCAATTATTGGTCTTTTCTCCGAACCATTGGAAACACGATGAGAGCCGCGCGCAACGCTCTCAGCTGACTGCAACACTTTTCGCTAATTCGATGACGCCGAATAGCGCATCGATCCTGAGGGAATATGTAGGTCACTGTCCTTCGCCTCGCCGTGCACCCGCTCCTTTTACCTGGGGTTATGCACTCTTCGTCCTCGGCCCGAGAAATCCGCGAAAGCGACTTTGTGTCTTGGCACGCGAAGCCGCGGCCGCTGTGGTAGCCGAGCGGAATAACGTACATCCAGCGGAATTTCCGAATCGGGAACAAATGGATCTTCCAACAGGATTAGGCCGCCGTGCACTCGAGATCGTCGTCTTCCTCCTTCGCGATACGTTCGCGGCCTCGAATCCCAACCTAGCTAGCCAGAGCAGCCATTGCCTAGCTCCTCCCATCGCTGCAGTCCTGCAAAACGAATGAACTCGAAAATGAGAAACATCCACTCGGGGTCTGCGCGCTCGGATCTCGAGACAAAATACGATATTCCATCCGCGGTAGCCGTCAATCTCAAAACCATTCTCGTGACTTTCCCGCCGGCCGCCCGATATTTGCGTCCCAGCAGCTTCGAATCTCAACTCTCCAGGCTCCGATGCATCGACGAACAATGGACAAACAATCGGGAGAGAGCTGAGTGTATATTCCCGGAGTCTGATTTTCATCTAAAGCCAAACTCTCCCGGAGACTCTGAACTATCCGCGGAGAGCCGCAACGAGAATATCGCTGCGGTTGAGGTTGTGGTACGCGGCACACGCACTTCACTTTCGCGTCCAAGTGTGCAATATGGCGTCGTCGTGGGCTCTCACAGCGGATAGCGGACTTGTGTCTCATCGTCGTCATAAATATTCATGAAACCGGTGCGCGGTGCGCTGGGTTAGGGATAGTCGAATCGGGCGGAGTAGGTTCGGCGCCTAATGAAGTTGTTGTCTCCTTGGGATCCGAGAACAGCCAACCAGTCAGCCAGGCAGAGAGCCAGGCAGCCAGGCTGAGAGTCAGAGCCCGGGTCACCTCGACGAGTCGCGGAAGAGTGAGAGAGGCAGACGGTGCGGCGACAGGCGGCGCGCTCACGAACCCAGACTTTGGCGATGTCGAACGCGACGCGTCGAAGTCCTATACCTCGAGTGCCGCCGATTCCTCCACACAGGCTTTGCCGGTCTCTCCGCGCGTCTGTCGGCGAAGGAATTGCGGCGACTGCAGGGCGTTCGGAGTCTCCTTCGGATCTAGTGCTGCCGTCCTCTCTCTATCCCTCCCCTTCAGCGTCAACTCTCGTCAACTGCGCGACAATCCCGGTCCCCGGCCTCTAATATCGACAAAGCCCGCACGCTCTCGCGTTCCAGGACTCGTCGATTCGCACACGGTTCGTGGTCTTCCAGTGAGACAGATGATAGATAGAGACCCAACCCAACCCAACCTACGGCACGTACCGCGCGGCTTACTTGAGCACCGGATTCCCGGTTCGTCGTCTTCACAGGCGAGTGGAGTCTTCGTCACGTCGACCAGCTGGATTGTTTGATGTCTTGTTTGCCATCGAGCGAGAGAGCAGCCGCGCGACTGGCTGCTATGGTAGGCGGGAATGGATGCGTCACGGAGTTTATTTGCGGTTCTCTCTCGGTTAGGCCAGGCCAAAGAGAATTCCAGGGCCTGTGCGGTTGTGCCTCTCCGGACTCGCATGATCGTTGGCTGTTGCTGGTTCGGAGGCTTCGCCCTGTTAATTATCACCGGTCGCTGAGTAGCCGGAGTCTCTGACGGCTTTCGCACGTGGTTTACGCATAAGACGAGTTCGAGTCGACTCTCGGTTCTCGAGGATCCGTGTGATTCGGCCCGCGAAACGGTGGGTTCAGGTAGCGAGCATATCCGCGCGGATCGATGAGCGACTGTTCCAGCCGGGTGTAACCCACGGCTCAGGTGAATTCGCATTGTCGACGCCGTTCTTCGCATCTCGAGTGTCGTACCGACGACATGTGTGCGAGTTATTTATGTCTTTGCGAAATATGCGCGACGATAAATTATGCGGGCTCGGCGATTATCGTTGGCACGAACGCGTCGTCTTTGGGATTTCAGGGTGCGGCGATCCTTTCTTTCCCGCGAGACTGAGCGTTTAATAGATTTGCTCGTTAATTCGGAAGGAATGACGGTGGGCTCGGGGGAATTAAGAGACGAACACCTGAGCCGCCTGCGAGGCGGTGACAGCTTTACTAATGCGGCAGGAAATGGCTGGGATTGCGGGGACTTGTGGGAAGTCAGAAATAGACGGTCCACCAGATGTTGGGCCAATTCGTCTCTGAAGATATTTAAGAATGCGATGCTAGCATGCCTTCGAAATATTAGCTGAAGGCATAGACAGAGTCAGTTGAGCGCAGCGACCAACCGGACACGTTGACCTTCCAGGCTGTTTTCCGGGCGGCGAAACCTCCTCCGGATTCGCGTCACGCGTGTATCGACGTCTGTCACACGGTTGGGACCAATTTCCGGGAGCCCTTTACGAGGGATCGTAAAGCGCCGCGCGCGACTCGGTCTCGGCCGACGTTGCCGTTTCTGCTGCGGCGATATCGCAGCGCAGCAGCAGTTACAACGGAAAAATTCTCTCTCGCGAGTTTCTGCGATCGCGCTTGGCTCTCTCGCTGTTTTCTCAAGCTTAAAACACGCGGCTAAGCATTTTCCGCGGTTATACGAACCATAGTTGTTTTCGCGTTCTACAGTTCGGGTCGCGGGTGTGTGTATATAGTATGCAACCAAGTTACTGGGGCAAGACGACGAGCTTCTGGCTCGGCTATCGTTGTCGCGGGCAGACCGTATAATTTTCTCTGCCGTTATATTGGACGGTAAATCGCGGGACCCTTTGACGCGATATTTATAGCCCAGGTTCGACGAGACGGTGGCGAGTCGCACCACCCGGACCGCAACTGCTGCTGCTCCCATACTGTGGAAAAAACGAATGTCATGGAATCGAGGATACAGCCAGTTTTATTATCCACAAATAGTTAGTCGTAGTATAATTTTGTTGCTGGTTATAACGTTTATCACAGTGGTAATTGTGAAATCATTAATAGGTCAGTCAGGTCATCTTATGTGTCGGTACAACAGATTCGACCATATATATTTTTGGGTGCTACAGTGTTACAACGATGACTATGAAAATAAATATACTCTGTAGTGATTGTACAGCGTGTACGATGGTGGTTACACGCACATGTGTCACTTGTGTGTCTCACTTATCTGGTCAACGACGGTTCGTACACCACTATCCCCGGGATTGCCGATACAATCAGCGAATGTGACCTGACCCCAATGGCAAAATCACCGCTGCAATGTCGCGTATAACGCCTTGTCGTTATGGTGACAATGGGCTCACGCACTTGGCCCCGATTGAAACGTCGTCGGTAACTCGTCGGTCAGGCCGGGATCTTCTTTGCCGACGCTAGCGCTTAGCCAACCGTGCGTCCCGTGGGACTCGACGGTTAATGCGGTTACGACACGCTCGCTTCCGCGCCAAGAGACTCGCGACTTTCCATGATCTTGCCCTCTCGGCCAACGATAGTGATTACTATATAGATTGTACAACATCGAACTTTCCTTCGCCGGTGGAGCGGAGCCCAGGGTGGTATTATCTCCAACTTTGCGGAGCCACCCGATACCGCAGCCATAAATTATTAGAATAAATCGCTCTCAGCTATATAACTCGCTCCTCGTTCCCGCAACTGCCGTTTTATTCGGCGATATCGGTCGTCTTTCCCTTTCTCCGCATCATCCGAGTACGCCGCAAAATTTTGGACGAGGAACGCGCGGATAATTCGGCGAGTGAATCGGTGATCGAATCACCGTTAATCCCGGGGCCCGAACGGGCTCCGTCAATTGTCACGGCCGCACGGACGGCGGACGGAACGAAGACATTGTGATCACCGAACAAACTTGAATTGGCTGCTGCCGCACGAGTTCGCCAACGTTGACGGACCACTTGCCCCCTTCCTTCCCGACTCACAGGTGGGGTTTTTCAGAGCTCCATCCGACGCACATTAGCCGAATCCTAATGACTGTGGTCTCGGACTGTGGTGGCTGCTCGCACGAACCCTTCGTTACTCGGACGGGCCGCGCGGGTTAGTCTGATTAACCGATTGGCTGGGCTGTATGAATACGTACCCAGGATCATGTAACTCGTGCGCGAGACACGCGAACCAGCGCCGTAGGTGCATCATCCAATTATACGTCTAATTTAGGACTCCGGCGCACGTGGCTGGTGCGCCTGGACCACGGGACGACGGATCCTCCACTCTCCTTTTGCGAATAAGCGCGGTGGGCAATGTTGGTTTATACTCGACGGTACAGCCATGACGCGGCTCCGTATAAACATAAACGGCATCCGTCGCATCATATAAAGCATAGCCACAAGCTCAAGTTGTTTATAGTACGTGTGCGATTAAACGGCAAACGTCGGGATGACGTACGTGCTGGATGGCGCAACGTTTCGGCGACGAGACGGGCCCGCGTTGTTTAACCTACACACGTAACTGCGAACATGTTGTACCCGTAGGATACTGCGCGGACGAGGCGGACGAGCGCACGAGTCGAGTTCTCGATTCTGAAACTTTCCAACTCGTCATTCGCGGATGATGTTGAACGCTTCGGTGAGCGCGCAGTTTCCGCGCGCCGGCGTCTCCCGCGCGCATGTCCTGCGTGGAATCCATTGTCGCAATTAACAATGGCTTTTGCTTGTTCTCACGCTGGTTCTATAAATGCAACGCTCGCGGAATCGCGCGGAGGTTTGCCGGCGAACTTATGCGGACCGAGCCCCCCCCCCCCCTTACCTCCTTTCCACCCTCCCGCGCCTTCTAGTCCGCCAGGATTTTCCGCGTTGGTAACAAAGCTTCCGGCGCGTCGACCGAAGTGTCCGACTTTCGTTTGCTCATCGACCTGCATGATTATCGGCTCGTCAATCATAGAACCAGGCCAATTACCCGAAAGTTCCCGCCGCGCAGCGCTTGTCGCCTGTGAGAATATGCTGACGTTGTTGAATGCCGAAAGGGGCGAGGTGGGGGGTTACGATGGGAAGGGAGGGGAATTTTCTACAATGCTGATTTCTGCGCGCACCCGGCCTCTCGTAATTGGTCGGATTAACGAGTAGCCCGGCGCGTTAACGATTTTGTAAAAAAAAAAAAAATGATGACGTCACCGGCGAACGCCGATCCTTCGCTTCTGTCCGAGCTGGGGATTTAATTTGGTGCTTCTGGACGTAAATCGCGTTTTACTATCGGTCAGGGAAAAAAAAGGTCAGGGATGAGAAGAAAAGAAATTGGGAGCCAGAACTTTTTGTCTTTCAACCTCTGAGATTTGACTGTTTGTAACATTTCAATGAAATGACAGCTGTCAGTGTTTTCATCTTTAGACCATGAAAAATACATATTTGATTTACTTGTGATAATAGAAAACATCGCCTCATCTCACAAATTTCCCGGCATCGCGCACCGGAGTTAAATGATGAAATATAATTTTCGCGTTGCGAGGGGATCGTGGAATAAACGAGTCCGCAAAGAAAACGAACTCGGCTTACTTTTCCTCTCTCTCTCTAACTCCGGGCAATATCGAGAGATGAACTGAAAGGGAGTCAATCGAACGAGCTAATACCTACATCTTCTTACACATTTACCTCGCGAGCGCCCGCGGAAGCTCCATTACTCTTAGTCCGCCGCGGGATCTCCCCGAGGGATTTTTACCCGACTTTGCCTTTTCGATTTCACAATGGAATATGATTTAATATAGGGCCGAAGTCAATGGTCGCCGAGGACGTGGTCGGGTGGAAGCGAAGATCCAGCGACTCCGTTTTAGGTTATGTACCCGAGCGGGTACGCAATTACCTATAGCCGCGTTCGTTCCACAGTGGCACTCAGCGAGGATTCCGTCGTCGGGAGGAACCCGACAAGCACGTCAGAGAGCGCGCGATATTCCCGATGCCGATGGTGTAAAGAAGGAAAAAAAAAAAACATTAAAGAAGCCCGTGAGAGAAGAAAGACCCGAGTCCGGATCTGAAATTCCATTTGCCTTTATTATTCGCGCGGCTTGCCGCTCGACTCTTTTTTCTCGGTCCCCGAAACGTCTCAGTAGTCCGTCGGGAGGCGCGATGAGTCCTACGCGATTTTCCCCACTTATTCCGTTCTGCACATAACCGAGCAACGGAAATAACGTAATTTTCGATTTGTCTTAACGCCGAATAATCGTATCATCTACGACAATATTAACCCAATACGCATTCGGCACGTAAGTCCACGCGATTTGCCCTCGAAACGTTCGTGAATATTGCGTGTATATGTATATGTATAAGCCGCTTGTTTGCCTTCCGTTTGAGTAACACGTGCACACATTAACTCAGCACTTTCGTTCTTGTTTCAGGTAAGCCAAGTACAGATCGATAACAGTTCCAACGTCGGGGGTTTGTTAAAAGGGCGGGCGGAGAAACACGAGAGGGGCCCCGAGAGAGAAAATACTACACGATTCAACGTTACAGATAGAGTAAGAGAGACAGAGAGGGAGAGGAGCGCCTGCTCCCCGTTGGCTCTTATATTTGCGGTGAGTAAACGTTGCGTATCCTGTATGCGTAATTAGCGCCGGCTGCGGTGCGGGACCCCTCGGCGTTGTGCCTCGTGCATCCGCAGCCCGTCGCACACCTGCGACTCGCCGCCGCAGCCTCGAGGACCCGACCCGGAATTCTTGACGAGGAATTTGGCTCTCTTTACTCTGTTTCTTTCTCTCCCCCCTCCCCCATTCTTTTTTTCTTTTTTTTTCAGCCCAACCAACAGGGGATAATAAGCAGGGTTCCTCTCCCTTCGCGTCGATAGCGATCTTCAACGCAAACAACGGAGCATCAGACGCCCCCGCCCCACTCCCCCGTGTATCCGTGCACACAGGGCGCAACGCTGTATTTGCCGAGTGTGCGCCGGGCGTGCAATGCTGCGCGTGGATGATGCTTCTTGGCTGCGCTCCCCGCCGCGAGTCACGTATCTGCACTGTCGTCGTCGGGGGGGACACTGATCCAATTTATTTCACGAAACCGGCGGTGCGCGCCGCGACGTTCGTCGTCCGTCGTCTTGTTGCAATCAGCGAGCGTACGTCGAGGATTGAAATGAGTCACGAGCCGGGCCGGGAGACAGTAACTCCCGGCTCTCGGTGTGCCGTGAGAGTGGAGTTTCGAGCTCTACACGGTACCGACATTCTTCGCCTGGGACCTGGATGAGCCGGCGGAAAAAGGAAAACGATCCGCGCCGCTGAGACACTCGCGTGACGCTATTACTCCCGAAAGGCTTTCACCGTCGACGACGGAGCTTCGCCGGGTTAGACGGCCGCACATACAGCCAGCAGCACGGTACGTACGTACTGCACGAGTGCCGGCGTCGTAAAACGTTTACGGCTGCGAAATGTCAGATCGATGCGACGTAATCGTCGTCCTCAATGCTCGGCGCTCGCTGCTCGCTCGCTCCGCACGGATTCGATCTTCCACTCTCCGGGTTTATCGCTTCTTCGCTCAATCCCCGGAGTACGTAGCCAACCCCGGAGTACGGAGTACGGAGCGTCCGACGGGGATTCCGGGTGCGCGCCACGCGGAGAGCCATAATTCGCCCAGCGACGTTCGCGCTAATTATTCGCGCGACGAATCGAAAAACGTTGCGGAATTGAATTGTCGAATGTGAACGCCTCGAGAGACTTGTTGCTTGAGATCGACGGGGAGTTTGATGCTGACTGTTATTAGCAGCCGGAATGTGGATTGGAACGATGTTCATTTGTGGCAGGGACGATTTTTACGTGTCCTGATTCGATATCTGTGGTGCGTTGTGTTTCGTCGTGTTACCCTGCGATGAATTTATTTTCGCAGACAATAACCGAGCGTTTCTCACGCCACGCGAATATCCTAGAATATTTGCCGAACGACGTGAATTTCCATTTTTTCGATTTTTTTGTCGCAGCGGCGACCAGCAAGAAAGAAGGAGCAGCAGCTCGCGCAGGAGGCAAGCGAAAGAACGTGCTTGGTACTCGATCGGGGATGTGCGCGACGACCACCACCGCGGGCAAGAGGCGCATCATGACGGCGGTGGCCTGCAAATGAAACCACCGAGGAGCCCTGAGGGCGAGCAGCAGTGAGCTCAACGTGGTCGAAAGAGACAGAGAATCATCTGTAGTCCGGCGTTGACTCGTTACTAAATACGCCACAAACAAGAAGATGCTGCTGTTGTTGATGCTGCTGTTGCTGCCTGCAGCTGCTGCTGCTATATGGCCCACGGGTGGCATAGAACGGCGAGCGCACGTTACTCGTGCGCTCGTCGCGATACACCATCCGCTATGTGTGTACGTGCTCTCTAATTAATCGCGTCGCGTCCCGCATATTGAATTTCTCTCGGGGCTTCTCGCTTTTTCTCTTTCTACTCTCCGACGCGTTTCGTTTGCTCCTTTGAGTTCCGCTCTTTTGCCCGTCAATTACACGGGTGCACTTCGAGTTTACACTGTTAAGTGCGCACGAAGGACACTTGGCAGTCAACAATCGGTGACGACCGTCGGACGTGGAAAATCGCAACAGTCAGATGCGAATGCGGTAAATCGAGCCGGACCAACAGAAGTTAAACCAACGTGCGCTTTGAGGATAATAACGAATCACTGCGCTTTTGAGAGTTTGACGGGGACACGCCGCCGGGTAATTTATCGACGGCGGATCGCTTATTTATCGTCTCCGGGTGGAAATCCGCCCGTTCACCCATCCGGAGAGCAACGACAGGCAAGAGTCTTGAGCGTCTCGAGCGTCTTGAACACGATGGGTTCGTTCTTGGGAAACTAGTTTCTACCGCGCGCCGGGCGACCAAAGCGACTTGACTTTTTCAGCGCTGGAATAGGTACAAATAAAAATCGGAAGTCCCCGCAGTGCTGCCGACGATCCGTCTCGATACGATTGCAAAAACGTTGCGTCTCCCTGTTGAAATACGTTGAGATACGAAATGCGAATCAATACAGCGGTGAGCGGAGTACACGTTTATGAATCCACATGGAAAATGTTACGGGGATATTGCGATAGTTATTCACCGCTCGATGTGCGGCGCTCTTTGAGATAAATTATTCCTTCGCGCTCGTTCGAACGGCCTGAAACATCGGCGTGCGCGCGATTCGTCGAACACGACGACGAACGAACGGGTACGGCGGTTGCGATCACCCGGCGATAGGTATTCCAAGGCTACCGTCTCCTCTTCTTTAGACACGTTCACCAATCTCAACGCATCGAGTCAATCTCGCGTCTCGTCTTCGGTCTCTGAACGGCGACCGCCGAAACGCAAGTTGGGAACTGATCCGGCTACGAATTGTGACACCGGCGAGTAAATTACACCGAGAATCGCGTCTGGAGAGCTTTGTGTCACCTGTGGTTATTTCGTTCCTTGGGTTTTAGTGGAAATGCCCAAAATGAATCTCCCCTAGTTTTAAAAACTTTTTTCCCATCAGTTTTTTTCCTTTCTGCTGCGCGTCAGACTCGAATGACCCGAGCGAGCTGTCGGGGAAATCACTATCATTCGCTGTGTGTGTGCGTGTGTGGACGCGCACAGCAGGATCGACTTACAATCAGTGTCGCTGTACGCGTTTCGCGCTGTGCCTCGACTGTCAAGGCTCTTTTCGCGCGCTCTGCACAGAGGAATCGGGTTTCGAACTGGCCACGCAACTACACCGGGCACGATGCCTTTGATTTCTTTTTTGTTTTAATGCGAAATCGCATATCACTGCGCAAAGAGTACGGCACCCGCGTTCTTGTCTTTCGCGTGATGTGTATCCGTGTCTAAAAAATAAAAAAGTATTTCAAAGCAGAATTCGCGTGGGATCGTCAAGGAGAAAATCCATAATTCTGTCGACACTCGCGGCTTTACGACCATAATGAAGGCTCGCAAGAGAGCCGACGGTGTTCCCGGCCTCCGTCGCATTGAGCCTGCAATTAACATACCTAATTCGGCACGCGGTCATAGGTTCGGCTAATGACGACGGTAAATCATATTTACTCGCCATAAAACTCGGCGAATACAACGTAAATCCGAAACTTTATGTCTCGTCTTTCTGCGTCTGCGTGCGGTCCGCATGGACAACATTTCCGTTGATGTCTACTGAGACTCAACTTTTTTTGCGTATATTTTTTAGCCTTTTTCCGACATTATGTAGTAATTAAACAATATACATAAGGTTGCGTGTAACTGTTTAAGAGAGCCGCGTGAGTTCGATTATCTAGTTTTAAATCCGCTTGCGAACCGACAAAGCGTCTTTCGTCATCGCGCACTCTCGGGGTATTCGGCAATGATGTACATTGCGGCGAGGATAAAGGACGGTGAGAGAAAGACAGATAGGAGAGAGCGAGCGATAGAGAAAGAGGCTCCGAACGACTTTGCGAATGAGCCGGGAAGATTAATGTGGGACGGATGAAGTAATCCGTCGCGACAGCGCCCACCGCCTGGGCGGGTGGGGGGGGTTACACTGCGCCGCTGGTGAACGTCGCTTAATTGCTCGAAATCACGAGGGAGTCTTAACGCCGGCTCTCCTTTGATCCACTCGCGTCGGCGAGCGAGCTGCGCGCAGCTCCCTCCGTTCCTCGTACTTAGTACTTGAGGCGCCTTCGACGATCGTGCACTCTCTCTATCTCGATCCTGCGCGCGCGCGCGGCCCCGACCCAACAGGTGCACACGAAACTCCTCTATTAATATCTCGCTCGTTCGGCCAATTAGTCGTCGTACGGGAGTGTCGTGCGTGCACGCATATCCCTGCGTTAGCTTAGCCCACTTTTGCGACACTGAGGATTTTGCGCACGGCAGAAATGTTCCACAATGCGATCAGCCTGGATCAGAATGTGATAAGAATTGTAAAACTGACGATCGTAATTCGGAAAATGGCCACGAACGGTTAATCTAACTCACCCTCAACCCAACCGAACACCCCGAATCGAACTACCAAAGCTTCGCTAAAAAAAAAAAAAAACAAGAGAGGAAAAAAAAAAAACAAAAAAGAAATATAAAGCGACCATCGAGAAAAGTACAGAGGTTAAGGTGAAACCTTTGCGCTGCTGCGCCCGACGAACTTCCATCTCCCCTCCGCGGCAACTTTTCGGTGTTCCCAAAGTTAGAAACAGCATGACTCAACCGGAAGAAAATTCACCGAATTCAATTGTGCAAGATCGAAGGAGAGAACACGGCTTGTACGTTCAATCGAATAATCTTACCGTCTCCGTCTATCCCTCTGGCTCACTTTCCATCTCTCTCCACCTCGCCTTGCAGTTGATTCTTCGGAAAGCACGTTTCCACGTCCAATCAAGTAACTCGGAAGACTTTGATCGCACTTGTCCTGTGTGTGTACGATGCAGTTGCGCTTCGCCAGTCTCTCTTGAGCGCGTTATCGCTTCTCGGAACCCCGGAACCCGGCCAAAGGATTGCGATTTCTTTTGTCGCGCGCGCGTCGAGTGGTCGAGCGGAACGAACAAAGGAGCGGGTATCTGCCTTATTTTTCTTCCTCTTCTTGTTTTCTAGTAATTAACGAGCAGCGGCAGCAGCAGCAGCGTTACTACAGCTGCTCGACACGGCTTTTCCTTTCACCGCAGCTGTCTAATAGTGATATATGGCCAATAACCGTGCGCGCCCGAGCTTAAAGATGGCGCTGAGAGCTTTACCGATCTGGCCGGTTGCGCGTTGGCCACCGGTAACAACAGCACCCCACCTCCTCGCATTCTCCCCCTTCTCCTCCCTCCTCCTCGTACACGCGCGTAGCACGTCCTCCTCCTCCTCCCGCTCGACGGATCATTCGACGCGAATCCGTCCTGGGCTCTCTGTGTTCTTCGGCTTCGCGGTGCTCAAAGCTAACGATTACACGGCAGTTAACGACCCCGGCCGGCATCCCACCCCCTCCACCCAACTCACCCCCCCCCCCCCCCCGCCAAGAGTTTCTGCGCTCCTTCCGCACTCCCCTCGCTCCTTCCTCCTCCCCACCTCCCCATTCTCGTGCCTCTCTAACTCGGCCGTAAACTTGCCTCGGCGCTTCGGCGACGTCGTCCCCTTGCGAGCTTCTCGAACGTAGTGCGCGGGAAGAGCGAAGAGGAGGAGGACAGCGAGAGAGAGAGAGAGAGAACGCCAAAGCTACGCTTCTGATCGATACAACCAGTGGCAGAGAGTAGCAGCCGCAGGTTGCACCCCGCTCTCTCTCTCTGTCTCCCTCTCCAACCCAACCCAGGACGATCAAATCTTGTGCACCCTGCCTCAACCTCAACCTGACGCAGCGAGGACGAAAGTCTTATCCTCGTTTTCTCCTCGCATCTGCTTCATCCTCGTGGCTTGCTCCATTGTCGTGCGCGCCGTATTTTTCATCGCGATCGGCAGACGCGAGGAAAATGGGAGAAATATTTGCTGCGTCGAGTTCAGCGCGGGCGCGGCTTCGTTCCTCCACCTTCCTCCACGGGAAGGTGGAGGTACGAAGACGTATAGTCTTGGACTCGCTTAGGAGAGCGAAAACGAGCGAGTGGGAGAGGCAAAGATAGGAAAAGAAGAGATAGAAGACGGGAATGAAATTTGTCTCTTATATATCTGTAAGAAGTAAAAAAAAAAACGTCTGTCTGTTGGAAACGCGATTAGCCGAGTCTTTTGTCGTGCTGACTGCAACGAAAAGATGTTCCTCCTCTGTCTCACGTCGTCGGAGACTGCAACGAGAAAGAGGCAAACGCACCCCGTTTCGCTTTCTTCTCTAATCCTTCTATAGTTTTCGAATCAACGACGAGCAACTCTCTTCTTCTTACCCCCCCCCCCCCCCCCCCCCCCCCTCCCTCCGCAGTCCCTGCCTACTCGCGCGTTTCTCGCCACTCGCTGGACTCGCGCGAGTCCATCCGCGCGCAGCGTCGCCACAGTACAATAAACTCGAGACATAGCCCCCGGGATCGCGCGCCGGGGAAAACTCGGCTCGGCCTTCTTTTCCCTTATTCTCACTCTCGCCATGTCTCTCTCCTTGGATATCTTCGCGTCCCTCTGACAATTAGCGGAAGATAGCGGAAGAGGGAGAAATTCCGCGAGCGAAAGAATATCCGGAGAGTAGCGAGCGCGGCGCGACACTCGAGCTGCTGCAAAACGGCAGCTCCGGCCGGAGAACGCGAACGCGGGGATAACGTCGAGAAGTAGGAGGAAAACGGGAAAACGACGGAGTCTGGGACGACGGTGACGGGGGGAATGAAATACTGCAGAGCCCGGGATTTTCCTTTCAAATTATTGTCTAAGTGTATATTGCACGGCGGAACAAAGTACGGCGAAGATATCCAGCGACGTAATAACGGACGGGCATTTATAAGCAAAAAACAATAATTCCGCACTCGAACGAAGCGCGCGTGTCCTTCTCGTTCCTTTCCCACTTTTTGCCTTGCCTCTTTTTTGCCTCTCTGCTGATTTCTCCTTGTATCCGTGGCCCTCTTTTTCTCTCTCCCTTGCGCACACGGTGTAACGTCGGATATCGAAACTTTTTCCAAGTTACACTTTTTCTCGGCGTCTTTCTCCGTCTTCCTTTTTTCTCTTTCTCTGAACCTTCCCTTCGATTCACGCGAAGTGTCGTCGATGTCTCATTGGAGCCTCGAAAACGCGGTGCAGAGTGCAACGAGGGTGGATGAAAGAGTAAAGTAAATGTACTGTACGGAAAGGGTTGGGGGGACTTGGGTGATGTCCTGGCAGTAGGTGAGAATCCAAAGCATCTCGGAGTGAGGAGATTTATGAATTTTTCGCTTGGCGAGAGCTCGGGCTACGGGCGTTTTCGACGAAGCGTGAGTGGCTTATTCTTGTGGACGTGCGAGCTCGGCCCCGGGGCTGGTTGACTATGGGGGTGAGTCGTGACGACGGCGAGGAGAGGACGGGCGAAGATTGTGCGTGACGCTCTTCTCCAATGTCTGATACGTCGAGGTCGAAAAGGGATGGAATTTGGTGAATGGGCTCGATGGAGATGTCCAAGTGAATGAGGGCGGGGCGGGGGAGGAAGGGTTCGCTTGCGCGAAAGTAGCCCGGTTCGACGCCTCGCGGCTGATAGATGTCCTCCGATCAACCGCGTCGAAGGCGTCCATGCCGAAAGTTGTGATTACGGCAGTTTTTCATCCTACGGCTTTGCCAGACGTTGCGCGCTGCCTCGCGATGTGGCTGAAGCGAAGGCGCGCTCTCCTCCTTGGCTACAAGGCTCCATTCTTACGTGGTAGAATAAAAAAATAAAATAAAAAAGAGAAAAAAGAACTTTCGCAAAGATTCCGCTTTTTCCATTTTATACAAAGCAACTTGTGCAACCCAAAATATCCCTCTTTTGAAAAGTTTACGAGTAATGGAAAGCATTGTTAGCAAACTATTCGAGCTGTGATTGGCTGGGACTCTCAGACAGAGTCCAGGTTCATTTGTCCTTGATAACTTTGACTGTTCTTGCAAATATCGTATTTTTTTTTAGTCCACTAAAAAAGGTTGAATCCATTGTTTTCAGGGGTAGAATATGCGACTTGAGAACGATGGTATAGGTTAAAAGTCGATAGTTTGAAGATATAAATTTCGTGACCCCGATTTGGGCAGTTTTCGGCCCGGCGGCCAGATCTACGATTTCTGACAAGCAAAACGACAAATTTCCTTTTTTTTTTTTAAAGGAACTGAACAAGGGGTTTTCAGTTGCGATTTACCCTTTTAAAACTTTATAAGAGCGCAGCAGCGAAAAAGTATCTCGGGCACGCGCGCCAGCGCGTGTGATTAGCCTAGTGTAATTAAAACTCCTCTTCGGCGCCGGTGTCGTCGTCGTTATGAGATTTTATTATGAAGTGTCCGCGCATCTATATCAAGGCATTCGGATCGTTGGTTTACCTTTTTTTTTCTTTTTGGTTTCTCACTTCACACTTGCATACGGAATTATTTGAGGAATTAATTATCGCGCGTGTACCGGGAGCGATAAAGACGCGATTGCGCTAGAGGGGAATTTATCGAATCTCATTAAGCAGCGAAAACGGGGCGCGGAGAGACGCCGAGGGACGCCGAGAGCAGCAGGAAATGTAGGAGCACCGGATTCACCCGGCTTTCTGGAGCGGCAATTTTTGTTTAGTTTTGCTTTTTTTATTCACAATCCGTTGAATAAAAGCAGTAACGTAGAATTTAGCGAGCTGAATTACGAAGTTAAATCTGACTGCTATCCAAACTTAATACCGGCTTACGAGCGTCCACAGAGGCGTCCGGTACGGCGCTCGACCGGCTCGTTCGGCTCTTGTGCAGCACGCGTGCAGCACTGGACTCTGCTGGAAACGAGATATCGTTGTTTCCACGGTCCGTCTGTGTTCGGACTCGGGGGACGACACCGGAGTGTTAGATATCGCAATGAGCGAGGTACACGCGTCGAGACGCGACACTCCATCGGAGCCTACGCTGCGTAGGCAGCATAGTAGACACCTGCCCCTTTGTCACTCGTGCATGTACACACTTCGAAATAAAGGGTCTGTAGAGTGTGAAAAACTACACGCTTTTTTCTTTATTTCCGCTGCATGAGCATGCGCGTTGTCTTGTATACATGCTGTTGATTTTCTTTCAATACGTAAAACGTAAGGACTATGGGACTTCGTTCTATGGTCTGTTAGCAATATGCACATGTTAATAAGACTTTCATGCTTAAATCTGTGGCTGGAGTGAGAGGGGATAAACGAGAAAAATACTGAAAGCGACTACGTGGGAATCCAATTTTTAGAAAATTGATACCAGGGTAAATCTTCTAAGAACCAAAATAATCTAGGAAATGAAAGTAATTGAATTTTACATAAGCCGACAGGTTGAATACAGAGACAGTGTCAAGAGCAAATGAAGCGATCCTCTTTTATGCAAAAATGTAGGTGATGAGAGATAAATAAGAACACACGAGTGATCGTAGGAGCGAGCCGCAAAATCGCGAAAAATAAATTGAATACTAGGTTTTACAGTGGTGCAATGTGCGTCGTGAAAACGATGGCCAGTAGTCGATATCCTAAAAAAAAAGAAATGTCCGTTTTCGTCGTCCGCATGCATAAGCGCGTGAGATCCGGGTCGTACGTTATAAAAACGCGGAAAGACCACGAAAAAACTGCGAACAACGTTGTTTAACAAAATAGAAAAGGGTCTCGCAGCCGCAGTCGGCGAATCGTCCGTTGCATTCGCGTATTTGCGTTCCAGCAACGCGGCAGCGTCGCCTCTTCCCCAGCAGTTCTTCGGGTTCTTTTTACTCTCGCGGTATATTTTTGCATTCGGAGAACGTTTTTTCGCGATATTCTAATTGTTCTTTTTACACGTGCAAATGTTGCAAACGTTATCAAATCTCTTTGTACGGTGTGTATCACCGCTCCGCGAGTTGTTTCATCAAACGCGCGCACAAAGGCGTCGCGCGCGGCCGCCTCGCGCTCTCTTTTCCCCAGTTTCTCGTCCGTATAGCTCTCAGATTTTATTTGCGAAACGTCCGGTGCCGAATCCATTTTCTTTGACCGAGAGCTTCATTTGTCGAGTCGAATGTAAACGCCGCGTGTGTATAATTCGCGGTGTGCCTGCAGCCACGGTTATATACACGCCAAGCAACGCCGGTTCAGTCATCCGGCAATTCCAGCAAAATCTAAAATAATCTTCGCGACTGTTTCTTCGGCTCGCGTGTCTTCGGTTCAAGTGCTGCTGCTGGCCGTGCCCGCCGCGCGTCGACGTGAATATTTGGTCGGGTGCCAGCGACCGCTTATGTAGAACACGTACACGTTGACAGTCGAGAGAGCGCCTCCCGTTTCGCCCTCGCTCTTCTCGCTGGCTTCTCTAGTCTAGAAATTTAACCATGGAATTTTAACGACCCCGGGAATAACGGCTCGGTAATTCGGCGTTTCGGCGATGCTGCGCGATTATTCGACCGGCGTCCTCGCTCGGTGAACATTTATTTGTCCGTAAATATTTTTCGTCGACGAAAAAAAAAAGAAGAAAAAAAAAACGCAACGAGAACACCCGGCTGGTTCAGCTTTTTGGCGTCGACCCTTGGCCCTCGTGGATATATCCCACGCAAAACTCCAATTCCCGCGGTGAAGTGCGACAGACGTGTCTGTGACGCCCGCGGTAACAAAAATCACGCGGCGGCTCATAATAGGCGTCGGTCATACGCCACACCAAACACGCCGATTGCGCGAAATTCGATTGTTCGGTCTTGCGCGCGTTTTTTATTATCTCTCCCATATATATTTTTTATTCCCTTTTTCGCCTTTTTTTTTATACACTCCGAAGCACCATCCTCAATTCGATTTGATTCGCGGTCCGTGTGCTGGCAACTCTGGGTGCGCGCGCGTTCGTTGCGCAAATTCGTTTCCGGGCGGCGACCGCCGCGAACCACCGAGACGATTTATTTGATATTAAATCGCGTCGGAGCGAACGAGGGATTTCGCTTTCTTGTGTCTTGGGTATTGTGCTGCTGCCGCGGCGCGCGGGGCTCTGTGAAAGACGAGAAATTAGAAAACGTGAGAAAACCCGGGCGAGAGCGAGAACGCGGGGATGATGAGGGGAGAGGGTAGTCGGGGTTGGGGGTAGCAGCGAAAAGCTGCCAAGCGAGACAGTACCTACACAGGTATAATATTTGTTATATAACATTTTGCCTCATCTAGACTCGCTATGAGTGGTGCACGTCTCTCGATCTTTCGCCGCTGCTCGTAGCAGTCGCGCGCTGCTTTCGCATTATCGCTACTTCTGCGACTGTATCCTTCACGGTTATATACGTATAAGTATATGTCCCGCGGCTTCGCTGTGTCAGAGACGATGCGCGCACATTGCCGGCGCCCGCGCGCGCACTACTTCGCGATCCTACTTTGCGAACTCGGAAGCGTCGGTCCTTGATAATTATGGCCATTCATCTCTCTTCGCGGGAGACAAGCTCTCGGGTGTGCCCAGGCGACGGCGGTGGCGGGCGCGCGAGATCCCTCCGCGCGATCATTACCGCACGTGTATAATGAACAGACTCGAGGGCTTCGTGGTACTCAGCCGAGCATTCTACGCGCGCAAACTCCTCTTGCCTTATTCTCGTTTGACATCTCGAATGTTTCCGAGTTTCGGGCGACCGACGACGACTCAGCAACCTCTCTTCCCCCCCCCCCCCCCCCCCCGCAGACCCCTTACCGCGACGATATTCACTATTTATTATCATCAGTTAAGACTCCGCGGTTGCGGCGATAAACTTCCGACGGTCTCTCGCGCGTTGGTATTTCGAGCTGAGAGAAGCGGCGAGAAGAAGAATCGGATTCTCGGGTTGTGAGTGGCGGGCAAAAGTAATTACGTTAAAATGAGAAAAAGGAGAGTTGAATTAATCGTTGGCTCGGGGGTTGACTAATTATTATTTTCAAGCGGTTTTGTTTCTCGCTGCGAGCTACGCGTCTTCTCTCGCCTCTGCGCATAAAACCGAGATGACGTCACGGCCCTGTGATTTCCCCCGGCGTCCGACGAGCTGACCCAGCGTTGTCCAGACGCGTTTCCGGTTTGCGGCATCGATTTGCGAGAGAACAATCAATCCGCAGATCGAAGCTTGCTTTCCCGAGGTACTTGCAGTCTCGTCGCGGTGCACATAACTTCGGCGGGGTAACGAGAGTGCGAGAGAGAGAAAAAAAAACAAAGCCAATCGCGCGCGTAGAAGTGGAAAAGCTAGAAAATCGCGCTCCGAGTGGTTTATAGCTTCTGGTAAGAGATAGTTTGTTTCGGCTCCGAACGGCCCCGGCGAGTTTATCGTCCGGCCCTGGTGATCCGGGAATCGAGAGGCACCAGAGAGATAGCGGCGCGGAGCGCGCGGACCGGCGGAGCAACGCCAAGCGTTTTCGACGTGAACCGCGCTAGCGGCATCGGCGGTGCCCCTGCGCCGACCGCCCGCCGCCGCTGCCGAGCGCGAAAGAGGAAAGACTCTGACGAAGGACTCCCGAGGGCACGATTGTTCCCCGCGCAACGATTACCGGGGCACCCGGCGCAGCCCCGGCTACCGCGCCCGGCTCTCGATCTTCCATCAACCTCCCTCCCCCCGTCCCGCCCTCGTCCCTTTTCACCTGGCTCGAAACCCCTTGAAAATCCTGGCCGTCTAATGGTCCGCAAAAATATCCTCTAAAATGTATTTCCCAAGAAAGATTGTATTAAATTCTGGCGCTCGAGAATACGTTGCCTCCGGCTGAGTGACTACGGTATTGGTTCTGCAAACATTTTTCGTTGGAAGTCTCAAAACCCCTGGAAAATTCGGGTATCACCTAATGGTCTACAAAAATCTTTATTATATATATTCTGAACTTTTTTTAAATTAAATTCCGCGCCCACGAATATATTACCGCGACGGCAATCATTTTCTCTCAAAAGTATTTGGTAAATTTTTAAGATCGTGCGATAAAAAAAAGACGTTTCATATCGCAAGACCTGTGTTTGGCGATGAGATGTGTATTTCAGCAATATATGTAAAACAACAGAAGTTGCAATTTCGACGCAGCCCGGCGTAGTAAAATTTAGGGCGAGAGCCCTGGTGAATCGCATGGAAGTCGAGTGGTGTGTGCGGAAATCTGGCGGACTCGCGATTCGAGCCGCGCGCGCGGCTCTTCGATGGAAATAGAGAGTCTACGGTTGCCGAGCGAGAGAGCGCGAGGCGGGGAATTGGAGATCGGCGGTGGTGGAAGAGGGAGATGGAAGGGGCGAGAGGGGGGGGGGGGGGGGGGGCGGCGAACCAGAGCCGGGAGGCCGATTGGGTCGGCGCGGTACTGAAACGGCGGAACGAGGAGAGAATGTGGATGGAACACGCTCCACCGAACATCGTTTGTTCTTTCCGGGCCGCTGACCCGTGCGATCTTTTCACAAATCCGGGTTACTGCTGCCGCTGCCGCTGCTGCTGCTGCAGTCGCGACGGCGAACCGGTTGTACTCACCCCCGCTAGCGCTCGTTTTCCCTCCCCCGCGCGGAGCCCATTTCTATCGTTCGGCGTTTGTCTTTGCGTTGGCAGCAACGACAAGTTATTTCGTCGCGCGAAATACAAGTTTATTTTTCCTCCTCGACTCGCCGTCGTTCCGTGTCCCTGCTGCACTCGATTTTGCATTCTGCGCGGATTGCGATTTGGATAGCACATAATCGAGCGACGTTTCGCGACACTTGCGCCCGGACTGACGTGAGAAAATTGCCTGTGCCATGTGACATGACTGTCGAGGTATATGGCAATTCCGTTGACGAAATGTTTTGTCGACAAGTATACGTAATTTTGTAGGGCAGAGGGAATTGTAGATAAATTACCATATTTTTTTCAAGTGCTTTGCAAATTATTCAGGGTAATACATAAAATATCGTATTAGTCCAATGATTCACGACGGCTTTCATGAAACATTCGGTAATTTCCATCAGTCTCCCCTTACTTCGTGAATCCCGAGTTAATCGGTGCGAAGATTTGGTAAGATCCAAGTCGCGAAACTATTTACTCCACGTGTCACAGCTGAATTCCTCGTCTCGCAGTAAATCTGCGCTCCATTCTCCCGTATTGGCGATGTCACAGAGAGCTCGCCGCATTGCACAACGTGTACACAACCAATGATTTCGCGATAATTTATGCATCCACCGCACGCGCACCGCGATCGCCGCGCTGCTACTGCTTCTGCTGCGGCGGCGCGATCTATCGCGCTTTCTCCGCGGTACTTGTCACCAGCGGCGGAGATTATTTGATTCCCGAACGGACAAGCGGTCTATCAATGCGCTTTTATATTAATGGTTACACATCACGGGTACCATTGTCGCGACGAATCATTTGCATTTCGCCAGGTGGTGGGGGCCGGTCAAAGGGATAGAGGGGGCCCAGGCGGGATCCGCCTCCGACGTCCAACGGGCCGCGCAATATTGGCGCTGATCGAGAGCCAACATTTCCGAGGCTCGAAGGCAATGGACTTTAATTTCGCATTAGATAGAGAGTGAGAGCGAGTTGGGAGGGAAGTATATAGAAAAATGAAACTCGCCTATTCAGACCGCAACACAACGATGTTACATGTTTCGACGCCCGTGGCTATTATTCCAAACGAGAGTGTGGTTCAATCCGCGGTGGGGTGAGGAGCAGGGGGCGGGGGGAACTTCAATAGGTGATTAATGGACAATTTAATGACTCGATATTTGGCCGGAGCGATGCGGAAGCCTCGAGTCGCTGTGCGGGATAAACACGATCTGTACGAGGCAACGCGCGAAACCCAGTAAAGGCCAGCAGTGGCAGTAGCGCTCGATGCCACTTGAGCGCCTAGTACAGGCGCGGCGAGCCGATTTGCTGGTGGAATCGCGATGGTTTCGTCGGCGTCCGGGGTCCTCAACCGCAGCGCACCGAGCTCGGCCGACACCCGCAGCGCACAATCAAACACATTAGCGAGAGAGATGCATATTCGAAATCACGGAATACATAACGTGCAGCGAGATTCCGCGTGTGGCGGTCGGTGGTCCGCTCTCGATCTGTTCTCGACCAACGCGAGCGCTCTGTGTTTGCCCGAGAGAATTCGACCCCGTAACGTAATCGACGAATTTGTCCGTGAACAGACGCGCTTCGTAGACACAGTCATATGTGCAGCTTTGCGATGCACCGTTCGGTTCGATGCGGACGAGTTTGACAAGATTTGCTTCGCAATCTTGTAATATAATTGCAAATTCGATATTTTTTTGGTCAAACAACGGTGCTTTTGGGAATCAGCGGGAAATTAGCCATTGTATAGGTTTTTCAAACTTTACGAAATCGAACATTTTTGCTTTTACACAAAAGACACAAGTGGTAAATAATAAAAATTTCCCTGGCAACAAAGTTGCGTTTCACTTGGTAATATCGTTGTACCTAAATCAGAAAGCGCGTCTGTTTGCAACTGAAACTAGTGGATTCATCGTGTTAATTGCTAATTGGCGGGAGTGTAGACGTCGGTAGCAGCTCGAGGATTCTGCGGTGGCAGAAGGGGTCGACGGGCGTCGGACCGCGCCGCGTGTCCACCTGGGTGCTTGTTCGAAATAAGCGCAGCTGTTTCGCCGAGCTACAGCCCAATTACGAAAGAAACCGCTTCATCGTGGAAAATAGCCGAGCGATAATCCGTAATTCGGTGCGGGGCTCGAGGCTAAAATTATTACTCAGCGAAGCGTGACAAAAGCCTCGCGGCCAACCACGTTAATGACCCAAAGCAGAGGAGGAGGATGAGGGGTCGTTTGGCCCGTGATTTCTAACATTTTGAGGTTGTTTAAATTAATACAAGGATGATAATTGTTAATTACGTTTCGCTCGGTACAGCGTTTTCCGCACCGAAAATATCGCGAGACCTCGCTCGACTTTTACGATCCAAGCGCGCGCACATCACAAAACGCGGCAAATTAACCGACACGTTAATTCGATTACGTCGGTGATCCATCCGCGTACGCGGGCGACCCGCGAAATGAATACAGCATTTCTCGTGACGTGATTATAACATGCGAGAGATGCAGCGGTGGACGAGAGAGGGAGAGCGAGAGAGCAGCCCACCGCGCGTGTTTGTATATCCGCGGGTGTATTAAGGGACGAGATAACCCGACAGTCTCTCTATTGACGTGGATCGATCGCATCAATCACGTGCGGGGACGCTGCGAACCAGGCACGTGTATCAATCAGTTGACATTATCTCGAGCCCAGGCTGTCTGGTCGTCGAACAGACGTACCCCAGAGTGCGTTGAACTGTACAACGCGGACGTACATACCTACACACATGAGCTCAGCTAACTTTTTTGAAAAAATTCCAGGATCGGCGTCACAGAGTTAACCTCAAATGAGACGAATATTTCCAGGACACGAAGGTGCGAGAAGTGCGTTTGGCTTCGTCCGGAAAAGTGTGTCGGTTTAATTTTTCACTCGGCCGTGCCAGATCCCCCGTTTCTCTGATGTCAAAAAGTTGATGCGGACTGGACACATTGCAAAAAAGTAACAGATTAAACCGTGAAGCCAAAAGCCGAAAGTTCTCATAGAGGGCGCTGTGTATGCTCACATGCAGGCCGGCAATATGAAAACGAGAATTTTCACGGTATTGTTGCGAGCTCTCGTGCAATGCGTTATCCACTTGCATTATCGCAGTGAATACTAAAGTCGACGGCTGGCGCCCCAGCGGTTCATAAAAGTCACGAATACCGTGGCATGTGATGGCGCTGTCACACTGCAGGACGAAAGTGAATGGTGCGACATTTTTATCCGCCGATATAGGGTGATTCTGGGGGGTTCCGCAGTTGGAATGTTTCTACACACCCGTGGGGTGATGTTTTCCCACGTGCCGAGTGTCGTTTTATCGGGCGCGGCTCTTTATATCAGCGAGGTAATGTCCGCCGATTAAGACTCGCCATTTTCCAATTAACGCTTTAATTAAATTCTTCGGGAAAGACGAGCGAAAAGTAGCTCCAGGCTGGCTTAGTGTTTCTCCATCTCACTCACTCTTATTTATTTCGGATGTATAACTGCAGACGACGGGCGCGGTTTACAGGACGAAAATTAGTCGGGTATACTCGCCATTTGTGCGTAGAGCTCTATGTTTAACGCCGTTGTTGTCTTCGTGAAATTGCACCTCCTTAGAACTATTGCTTCGGAACTTTTGGTACTAGCCCCTCGATGCCGTCGACATGGCGCCGAAATTCCTGCCTCTTGACTGAGTAAGAGAAACGCTGCCTAACAGACGCGTAGACTCATGATATGAGCCATTTTTGTCACTGAAATTTGTATCCTTCTGTGTAGTCGAACGCGACACGTGAACGTGAGTTTGCTGCGATACACGGAGAAGAGACGAGGACGCGCGGATAGCGATATTCGGGAGAAACGACGATAATGAGCCTGATTAGTGTTAACGAGGGTTAACCATTGTGCCTTTGATGGGGAAATTCAGTACCGTGGAAGTCGACTCACGTCGACGACGAGATACTGGGAATAAAAACAAGTTATGTTCCTCGAGACTGCTTAACTCCGTAATATATTAAATGCATTATCAACTGTACCGCTGTATTATGCACATGAAGCTCGGAGCTTGACAAAATGTGTCGCGGTAGCGCAAACTTAAGCGTAGCAACGAGAGCCGAGCATCGAGCGGATCGTTACTGAGGGAAATTCACTTCGTCGTCGTTAAGGCAAAGGCTTAGATGAGGAGGATCACGAGAGGTGGATGCGGAGCTGAGATAGAGTTTGATGTATATCCAAGGCAATAATTGTATCCTTCGGCTCACCGATAGAACAACCTGCCTCATGTTATATCATGTAGTGTTTCGGCAATCGTTGGAAAACCGACGAATCCTGATGTGCATGGGTTAAGCATTTTGAAACATGTAGATTGTCATCCAACTCTAACAATACAAGACTGCGACTCAGTGCTCAACGCTTGGGGCCGGGCATCGAGAGAGAGACGATGCCACTTTAGTGCGTTGCTAGTGGATCGACCCCTTCGAGGGGGCGCCGAATGGGAAGAGAACGCGAAAGAAGAGTAGACAACGACGGGGCCTCGCGTACAGCCGAAACAACCTTGAATTCATCGATGCTGCTGGAACTTGGGAACTTGGCTCTGACAAGGATGGCGTCAATGAGTAGGCGCCGAAGCAAACGTAGTCTTCCCAGCGTTAAATATGGTGTCTGATGTATCCAGGGCAATAATTATATCCTGTGCCTCCGCCGAAGGTACAGCTTGCATTATGTTATATCATCGGGTGGTCCCAGTGCCGTTGGAGAACCGCCGAATCCTAATCTGCATCGGTGAAGGATGTCGGGACGAGCAGACTGTCAGCCAACTCCAACAATACAAGACTAAGAGACGGAGCAGCGAGGGGTAGATGATGCCACTTCGGTGCGTTGCTGTTGAATCGACCCCTCAGCGAGGGCACCGGAACGGAAGCGAACGTGAGAGAAGGACGGACAACCGTAAGCCCATCCCTGCAGTCGAAACAACTTCGCGTTTATCGAAGCTGTGGGGACTTTCGCTCTAGCAAAGATAGAGTCAATGAGTAGGCGTAGGACCAAACGCGTAGGATTCTCTGAGCTGGTTCCCCTCCGTACAATGCAGCCCCTCGGAAACCGGCGATGATTGCGAATCCACGACAATTGTGTCCGTATCGATCGGCGCCCGAGCACCAAGAAGGCCTCATAAGCTTATTGATTTTGTTGGTCACTGCTCCCCAGCGGACATTGACTATTGATAACCTAAAATAACCGTAAAACCGGCGGACTAATGATGTATCCGTACATAATTGAAAAACCGCTGGATTGCAGGGATCCGGAGCAAGTGGCACGAAGAGGGCAGGATAGACGGAGGCACAAGCACGTTAACCGTATGCCAATTGATCGTTTTCTACATGGTAATGCGTGGCAGTGGAACTGGCAAAACAGTATCGGAATACGAGAGGGTAAGACGGCGCCGGGCATGGAACAGAGGCGATATTGGCTCGGCGTTGGATCCGCTGGAATCCCTTCGTGACTCTGGATCTTCATAATGCACGAGCGTCGCCACCATCCGCAGCTTCGTCGAGTGGGACAGCGACTAAAAGCGTGTTCTTTTTTTATCGGTAAACGATGGTCGAAGTGGCTGAAAAGCGTATTCGTGTAATTTCCAAGGCGAAGAAATACTCAACTGGTGCTGTACGGGGCCAGTCCATATCGGATTCAGTTTATACGCTGAAAAATCCGCCGCGACTTGATTCGAGAGACAACCACCGGCGAGCCGTAGAATAACGCAGAAATGCGCAGTGGACTCGTCTGGGCTGTGAAGCGCTGCATAATAAGCACGAAGGAGAAATAATTCACGATCGTGAGATGCGCCCTGATGGCCCGCGGGGCCGAACGCTTGTTATCGCTAAATCGTTATTGCAACTCTTACCCATCGCGGGGAACACTCTTTATCCGCGACCCACTGGTTGGAATTAATAAATACGGTCGCAGCAAAAGGAGAAAAATGGAGAAAGGGATAAAGAAATAATAACTGCAGGAACTGCACGTTTCTAAGGGCGCAACTCAAGCGACGAATAATTGTCGTCCGAGACGCGAGATGCGGTCAGCGACAAGGAGATGAAAAATAAGCCCGGAAATACGAACGAAAAAAATCCGTAAGCCGCTTACGGGGCTGGAAGAACTAGAGCTTCATAATATTTTCAGGATTTATGTAATCATGACTATTATTTCAAAAAATTTCTCGTACAGAAATTTTTTGTGGACGACGACTCCAAAATGCGTTGGATTATTGCAGACCGCGCAGGAGAAAAAATATTAAGGATGAAAATGCGTGCCGCAATGGCGTAAGGTGACTGGTCGCCGTAGCCACGAAACAGTAAAGTCAGAAGAAGAGGAAGGCGAAGAAGAAGAAGAAAAGATGAAGAAGAAGGAGTTGGAGAAGCAAAGACGGCGCTTCTTCAGGTTCGTTGAACGTCGAGCGGCAGGGATAGTACCGGTCAGACCGGCTTGGCCGGGGGACCTCGCCGGCTTCGCTTACGGGAGGTCTCGAGAGCCACCGTTGGAGTTCTCGCTCGGCCGAGAAACCCCTCTCAATCTCGCTGACTGGCTGGAACAAAGAAATCGCTGTTCGTGTATGCTCGCTTATAACATTCCTTCCGCCTGGATTTCGTTCCGTCCCACGACGAACTCACACGACACACACACACACACACTGAAATCTGAGACGCGACAGCTTGGCGTTTTTCTCGAGCGTGCCTTTTTCACGGTATCGCCAGGCGATCCACCTATGCACCAGGAATTTCACGTACAGAATTCCGGATAACGAGATACAAGCGATTCCGTATGCCTGACCAGCGAGGTTTGCGAAAGCTGGTGCTGGTGCATCGGGAAAAAAGAAAAAGAAAAGAAAATAAAATAAGAATGGAATTCCAAACGAGATACCGGACGACGCCACTTCTATCCGCCCGTTGCATCATAACACTATCCGGAATACATATTCAGCGCAAGATATACCTGGCGAGAAAAGTACATTCCATAGTCCGCGCGAGATTGCGAGAAATATACACGCACACAGACGGATACATCGGAGCTAGAGAGTTAGAGAGCTAGAGAGAGATAGTTGAAAAAAAGAGGGAAGCTCGGTAAAGCGCCAGGTTCTAATCCGAAGGCATTCAAACTCGTAGGTGCTGAAAACGAGAGTGGCTTGCGAAGTCTCTCAGCGTTTGAAATACAGCGCGCACTCCGCCGGATCCTTCTGTGCAGATGCATTCAGCGGACCGCGCTGCAACGATCCGGATGTCCCGAGGGTCTTGTCCGATATTCAGATCATTCCGCACGTGGAAAAGAGGATTAGGCGAGCTTGTGTGATGCTGCTTATGCACCTATCCGGCACTTCCACTAGCCAGCGACAATGTCGTGGCTGGATTCACGTGCCAAACCAGCCCGGTAGTCGTATATGAGAATGGAAAAGATGGTTGGAACGAACAAGAGACAGAGAGACTGAGTCGAGAACCTCGAGAGAATTCCACAAAGATGTGACGAGACGATAGCGCCGAGAACAGAGATGCTGATGCGATGGAGTGACACCATGAGCGAGCGGCGACAGCAAGGCAGAAGTCTCTCGGATGTGTGTTCCAGGGGGTTGCAGCCGCCGTAGAGCGAGCAGCATAGGAACTTGGGGCAAGTGTAACGGGGAGCCAGGAATCGAGAGGACAGATATAGAGAGAGGACAGTCGGAAGACGGAAACGAAGATGCGGAGGGATCGAGAAAGCACGGGGGGGGGGGGGGGGGGGGCGAGCGAGAGAGACTGGGGGAAGTAAGTGCCTGGCAGATAAGCCAGAATTGCCTTGAATACAGATGGACCGTGCGATAACACGAGTGAGACTCGTTCGTTTCGCGCGCACAAACCCCGGGGACTTTGCGCGAGAGCCGGTCTGTCGCTCGACGGTGTCCGGATCTCGGGGCCAAGAGCGAATCTTATGCGAGCGTTGGGAGTAAGGAAAGCAGCGTCCCGGTACAGGCTGTCACTCCTCTGTCTGTCTGTCTGTTCGTCTGTTCGTCTGTTCGTCTGTTCGTCTGTCTGTCTGTCCGTCCGTCTGTCGGGTTAACAGGGGGGTAGCTTCGAGAATTTCGCCATCGTGACGCGAGCCCCGGTGCTCCCTACCGACGGATTCTCCCGGAAAGCTCAGGGTGAGACCTCGCTCTCTTGCAGCCACGATAAGAAGATTGAACTGCTTTGCAGTCCACGTGAAAAGTCAAGTTATTTAACGAATGTATAGAGAGCGAAGCGGATCGCGCGAGCTTGAGTGGACTGCTGTGTGGAGTCTCTATATAGTCCGGAAAGTGTACGAGCACCGACTGCGCGGGTGTTGTTATATACGTTGGTTAGCAGCGCCCCTCTGGCAGTGAAAGGGAGTTCGAGCTTCCGGGTCACGCAAACCCACTTACGGGAGAGGATACGAACGAGTAGCGGGGCCATCAACCCTCGAAAGTAGGGCCAACACTCTTGGCCCTTTCTTATCGAGGATAAATAGGAAGACATCGGCGGCGCGGACTTTGAGAATTTTATCCCCCATCGCGGTTGAGACATGACACCCCTATCTCCCCCATCACTCCCTCCCGCTTTTTCTAGAAAGTGCAGGAGGGAATAAAATAAATGTCCTATGTAGAAGACATATAATTCGCTATTCATGAGGCCTGTCTGTGTGGGCGCGCGAGTGTGTGTCATATGCGTGCGGTTGGACTGGCGTCCAAAAGAGACAGCGGAGAAGTGCGCGCTCGCAGCGACAAGAATAAATCATCCATGCGTGGCGCTCGTTTAGGTGACAATAGCTCGACGCGAGTAAGGGCAACGCGCGTCGAAGAGGAGAGGACGAGACCACCGAGCCGAAGAATGGCCCGCGGTGATCCGCCGAGGCCAAAGTCGAGAGTCAAGCGCCGCGGACGCGGGCCACACGGGGGTCGAGCGTTTCACCGCGGTGATTCGAGTCGTCTGCCACGCATCAAACAATGCGTGCAATTACGCCGGCGTGCCCACCACGTCCGCTGGCTATCGGCTATCGTGGTTCCGCCGCCTCTTGACAATGGCCTTCCGCGCCCGTCCGTCCGTTCGTCTGCCCGCCCGCCCGGCAAATGTACCGTCTCATTTGCCAATATTGTCCCACTTTTGTTGCCGGCTCGGCGCGCCTATGTACCTTCCAACGTTTGCCCTGTTCCGACTCTCGAACTCTCCCCCCGGCGAACGAACACACAGACACAGATAGATAGACAGACAGACAGGGCAATCCACACAGCCGCGATTTAACTTCAGGCTGTATCTGCTTTACAGGGAAATCAATTCGTTGACGAGGCTTCCCCTGATATTGATTTTCACGCCTTGGTGAACTTGGCCTTCCAGTTGACTTTCCGAATTAATATTGATGAATTCATCCAACGCGATCTACAGTGTAGCTTAAACAATTCTTCGTATTTATGAAGTCTGTCACAATTCAAAAATTGCTTCTGCTGCCTTTCTGGATGGTTTCGTGTCTGCATATGCAGACACGAAACGAACATTTTTACGTCTATTACCAAAGATCAAGTTCATCGCTGGATCAAAGAAAGGGGTCCTTTTTTGCGCAATCAACGTATCGCGAATTAGTTCGCTATCGTTTGTGTGTATGTGTATGTGAGTTACGCTCGTACAAATTACTTCGCGGAGCGATTGATCGGCGGGCATAAAACTGGAAATGCACGCGAACCTGGAGGAGAAAATGGAGCACCGTGTGCGGCGGTTACCATCCGCCGTGCCATTTACGGCCCATTAATATTACTTAAAGCAAGCGTCGGAGAGGTGGGAATCCGTTTCCACTTCTCGGGCGCATTGAACGTCATAGCGAGAGGGTATCACGTCACGTAGATAGGTAGGAAATTACCGGGAGCGCCCGGTGTGTCGGTTGGTCGGTGGTGTGCGCGCAACTCGGTGTAGCTATAGTCGGAGCTGAAGTGGCGAGGATACCACGCGGAGTAGTTCACCGACGTTGCGATAATTAATATAGACTCCCTCTCGGTGAGTCGGGCTAGTGCGAGAGACTCACTCGCGAGTCCCACGAGCAAAGTTGCCGGCTGGCGGTGAAGTGAAAGCGAACCGATGCAACACACTGCCCGTCAGGGGTGGCAAGAAGGGGCGGTAGGGAGCGGTGGGGGTTGGAAGGGGATGGAAAGAGGGCAGCAGGAGCGTGAGGCAGAAGCCGAGAGGCTGGGCCAAGCAATTGTGGATGCTGCCCCGTTGGATCCCGTCGGCCGGCGTCGCTGCACAGTCTGTTCCACACCGGAGTTCCGTCCGACTCGGGGAACTCATAAATTTTCTTTACATTCACCTCCCGTAGTTTCCACTTTGGCTCTAATACAATATCCCTGGCGTCGGTGCGAGACGGAAGCACCGAGAGAAGAAAGAGAGACGAGGTAGAAAAAGTGGCCAACGAGAAGAGGAGGAGCAAAAGGCGAGCGAGGAGAGAAGGGAGGAGGAACGTGGAAGAAAAGTGGGAGAACAAGAGCGCGCGTTAGAAAAGCTCTTTCCACTCGCGGCAATTCACCTAGATTCGCGTCTTTCCCTTTCTGTACATCGCATCGTGGAATTGATAACAAGGAGGTCGCGACGCCGTGAACAGTAGTTTCTCTTATTCGCTACGTTAACGCGCCAGCGATAGCGCCCACTCTAGGCTGGCCTGGCTAGCCCGGTGCACCTGGTGAGTTAGCGATAGCCCAACGAAAGACACAGCCGGGTGTGCAATGTAGAAGGTGGTGCACACGGAGAAAACTACCCTAGAACCTGGATATCGGTGCACGTAAGAGCGAACGAAGGTTGACCGCCGGCGTCGGAGCGGTATGCGACTACACCAATCGTTAAGAACGGTGTCTTTCCTCGAAGTTGCTCGTCGGCCGCTATAGCTCTCCGGGCTCGGTGCTCGTTACTCGCTATACGAGCCTTTTTTACGATCTAGCGCGATAACTCTGTCGTAAAACGTAGTTAGTCGCTCCGCTAGCAGGTATTTTCCCTTGCAGGCTCCGTCGGTCTTGCCAAGCGTGACGTGCAGATACGTCTTCGTTTTCGTCGCATCGTACCGAGCGTTAATTGCACACAAAGCTGAACTTTGTACGAATTACAGATTCACCTTGGGGATCATAAAGAATTGTTTGTCTGCTGGTTCTTGTGCTATTGTTACACAACGTGCCGTGGTCTGTGTAAAAATAACATTTCTCTGATGTCAGATGCGATAAGTGATTCAACCTGTTCTGATCGTAAAAAAACTATCGTAATCTCAACTTTTCTGAGGGTAGTACGAAAGAGCATGGAACATAAACCGTGTACGCACCATTGGCTGCGCTACAGTGACCCCCGGGAATTAGTAACGTCAATATATGAAAATAGAGCCAGATATCAATGTACGAAGAACGGTAAAACCCATCTGAATGCCCGCTAGGTATTTCTCGTTGCCGGCTCAGAAAAGTTATTTAGGCAACTCTTGTAGTGAAAAAACAAAGCTTCTTCTACGAGGACGCATAACTATCACAATTCCTACTTTCCCAAAAGCACAAAAGTGCGTAGATCCTGAACTGTGTTTGCGCCATTAGCTGTTATACAGACCCCTGGGAATTAGCGACGCTGCCGGCAGCTACGAATCGGCCGTTTTGATATAGTACAGACATATAACGCAGTATAGACGTCGATATCAATATAGGAAAAGCGGGCAAACCCCATCTGAATTCCCGGCCAAGGGCGAGACTCCCAGTGGGTAAGTTGTTCACGTGGGGGCGCCAGGGACGCCGGCAGTCCCGGTTATGGGTTGTAGGGGGCTGGTGGTCGGGTGTCGTGACCTCGTCCGGTCCGCTAATATCGAAGGCGAATGACTTATGGCCAACGTCGCACACCGGCCGCCCTCCCTTGGTGCGATCAGCGACAGCCCAGGGTCGGGCTCCAGCTAACATACGCAACGCGAGTCATGGAGTCATAAGTCGACCAACAAGTCTGTGCCGCCTCCAGCCATAGCCATTTCCAGGGCCAACGCACATTTCCCGCGAGTGAAGGGGGCCGCCTTGGCCGTAGCCCGTTGAGGGTCTCTCGGAACGAGTTTGGCCTCTCGTGTGATTCGAATACGAATCTCCGAAAAAGTACAATGGAAACGTAGATCCCCCTCTACGGTTCGCCGCTCCGAACGCTCCTCACCTCTTGTCTCAGACGTCAGTCACGTCTTCATCCAAAACCCATATTGAATTCTTTCGGCTTCCTCGAAAAACTCCTGCATGCATTCTCGTAATTCGCTTTTTTCAACTTTCTTCCTAGTTCGAAAGCTTGACGTTCTATGGAGCACGTGTGGAACGTGTACCCACTTGGTACGAATCCTAAGAAAGTTTCCATTCATTTTATCGCGGATTTTGCGTCTTTCCCTCGCTCCTGGCTGAGCTGTGTATGCAACGCGAGGCCGAACCGCGTCTCGGCGATGATATTGAAATCTCCCAGGCACTTGAGAATATTATTCAACGTCGAGGCTTATTCGGCTGCTTTGGCCTCGAGTCTCAGCGCACGAGAATAGCGGAAGGGTCGGTCTCACAAGAGCTGCTGCTGCTGCTGCTGTTGCTGTTGCCACGGCTTCGGCTCGTGGTGCCACTCAGGGACTTTGCTTCGGTATCGCATCTCGTATAGCAACTGTGTAGCACCAGCCCCGCTTGCTGAAATTATCCGTCTGACGATCGTATAAGATCGTGGTCCTACGCCCAGCGTTCACTCAAATTTACGGAAGCAGAGCGGACAGCTGAGAAATTCCTCTATGGTGTTTACCAAGGTCTCCAGACGGTGAGTAACGACGGTCCAATATGGCGGTGCCGTAACCCTCCTCGGATCTGAGCTGCCTTTTATCCGTCCGAATTGAGCTTCTCGAGTTACGCTAGCTTCAGGGCAACATTTATCACGTATATTTTTCTAGAATTTTTTTTTTACGTTTTGCTCAGGAATCAAACTGTCACCTGCGTTATCTATAAATTAAAAAAATTGCCTTCTTGCTGAGCGTAAAAAACGTACATCAATGGTCGTGCAGCCATCTTGCTTATGGCGAGTCTGTTGGTATTTCACATGACTCACAGAGACTGCAGATACGAATCTAGGATTTCTGGATGTGTGGAGCGACACACGTGGCAACCCCATCATTTTCCCAAGTTGGACTCGAGATTCTATCAGCATTGCGGCTCCTCGGAGTTGTGTCTTCTTGTCACGAGAATGGATATTTTGGTAACCACATTTCAGAGACATCGTGACGGACTAAGCAACAACTATTAATTGTATTGTTATCGCAATCATTTTTTAGTTAACACCAAGTTATTTTTCCCAACGTAACAATAACAAATTCCAAGATTTTCCCTGCCAGCTCGACGCGGATCACGCACCAGTTTAATGGATTTTTACCACCGCAATTGCTCGCCGCGCGAATCCCCACACAACATTCCGCGTTAGAGTCCGGGAACGAGTTTTACAAAAACTTGACGATTTCCTAGGTATTCTCGGGCGGCGCGGAAAAAGTTGGAAAATTGGATGGACAGTTCGCGGATCTCGACAAGAGCGAGCGAGCGAGAAAGAGAGAGCAAAGTCGAACGAGAGGAAACTCCGTCGGGATTCCCAAACTTACCTCGTGGAAATTATTGAACTTTACCTCGGGGCGCGCGCCGCGCGATCTCGATGCTTTTGGCCGATATCGAACACGCACTTCGGGCAGTTAGTCGCCCTCAATACGTGCACAACTTTGTCGTGTACGACGGTCGAACCGACACCCGGGGTTTCTCCAAGATGTCGCCGGCAACGTTGTTGTAACCGAATCGAGGAATAACATTGATCGAACTACGTGCAAACTCGCTGCCCAATTAAAATTATTTCCCCTTGATGCATCGGTACTAAGCTTCGACGTTTCCGTACTGCGTTCATTTGCAGAATGGAGACAACGCTGGACGGGTAATAATTCCGCGCGGCGCCATGGGAAATGGTACGGAGAATAGGGAGATAGTAATTGACAGTGAGCCTCTCCGACATATCTGAAGCTCTGCTGGAAGTTTCCGCGTGGAAACGCAGCTCCAGCGTGAATAGACACTTGCCTCATCTATACCTTGGTACAGCAATAGTCAGTCTGACACCTTGCAAAATTACTGAGCTTATCGGCGAGAAGCTCTCATTGACGTTATACACTCCGTCCAACGTTCCATCCGACCGTTCGACTCGGTCTACCCGGTATCTTTGTGTCTTTATCCCCGGTCTTACTTGACGACCGTCATAACATAAATGTGTACGCGAATGAGCTTTATTACAGCGCACCTGGTGAGCCGTACCGGTTTATCGCAAACAAATTACGCTGTAGTAACGCGATGTATTGGCTGCATTTGCAGCTCGCCAAGTTATCCGTATATGAGCCGCCAACGTAAATTATAAAGCAGCGTTGGGCGCGTCAATTTGACAGCTTGTAATATCCGCGATCATAGCTGATTACATCCATCCTCCCTCCTCAATCGAATAACCAATTTACGATTAGGTCGAAACTTGATGGAACAATATTGAATTTATATTCGACCGCGGATATCGCATTACCCCGTGTGTATTTCCGGATATCGCATTACCCCGTGTGTATTACCCTGGCTATAATCCCGATGTTGCGTAATTGAAAATTGATACATATTCGGGTTATACGATGTTTTAAGCAATCCGAGAAGTACGCAAAGTTACGCGTGATGGTCATGCGTTGTGCATGCATCGAAATGGCGGACAACCGATAGCGGTGAGATGGGATTGAGCCGCGTACGACATGCGAGAATTTGATGTTGACGTGAAAGACCCGAGGTTATACGGGTGGTTCGCTGATGCACTCAGGTATTTATGGACGGGGAATTGAGCGGATAAACGCAAATGATGGGCAACACGAAAGGGTTACCCGGCGCTCTGACGTTTAACCCTCCGAGCCACAAATTTTTCGTTTCAGTCGGCAATTCTGATTAGTGTATTTACAGTACTATTGTTTATAACCACTTACGGTCGCTCATATCATTTTGTCCATATCCTTCGATGTCCTAGAAGGGCTATGAAAAAAAAACCTGGTACTCAATATACAATACAAGCCTAAACAAATGCTTATCCTAGCTCAATGTATTAACGTAGCTTTTTTGAGGTTATGAACAGGATCGCCATATGCATGCGACGAAGACGAGCCCAGTCGAGATGGCGCAGTCGGCGTCGAGAACGGCCTGGTCGAAGCCGGCGGTGCAGGTGCGCTCGACTCATCGCTTATCATTCGCCCGGAGAGACGGATGCTCCATTATGTCCACATACTCGACATACCGACGAGGTTCAATTGAATCGTTCGCCAGAGATTATCCAATGATGCATGGTTGCCCCCCCCCCCCCCCTCCCCCGGCGACTGAGGTATGCGCCACCGGCGGCGTCGGTGGTGGCAACGGTGAAGATGACACCCGCTCCACCGTCGGCTCGGCCATTGTCTGGCGCCCCCGCTAATTCTAGACACGTAAAAGCAATTCCCGGAATCTGCCCTCATTGTTATGCAATCACGCCAACCGCAACGACCGCCCGAGCGAGGATGATAATTTTCTTGTTCGAGGTTGGCACTGCAGCTCGCGCCGAGTAGCTGTATCGTTGCGCCTATGGACTGGCCTACGTGTGTCAGGGACGAGTTGGTTCATTGCCGGGTCGCCAAACCCGTTTGCTTAGATTTTCAAAGTCATGCATGAGCAACAACGGCTTCTGACTGAGGTTTCAGGGTGGTGAAGGTGATGGGGGTTGTGAAAGTGATGTGAACATCGAAGGCTAAAAGCGCAAACCAGAATCTGCAAAGTGCAACCTGCCGACAAAGTCGCATTTCCAAGCGACTTTGACCTGCCCCTTAATCTAACCTAGCAGCGTGCTACAACCTGCTGTGCCTCGCAACGTTGCATTGTTTTGTTCCACCTGTACCCGAAGCAAACTTGGAGGCTATTTAACGCCTCGCGCCAAGTCGGCAAGACCACAGGACCCGGAGAAACCGCAAGAACCGCCCAACTCCGTCCTTCAACTCCCAGCGGAGACGCTCGTCATTTTCTGCCCTTGACGAAACCCACAAGCGAACTTTGCCTCGCGCGCGCTGGTACCACGCGATCGAAGCTGCTGCATCAAAGGAAAATGCGGCCAATGAGGGTTTCACAAGACGCTCGATGACCGAGCAGCGTATTTCGGGTCCCCAGTCGACGTTGCCGAGAGCTGAAATGGCCCGGGATCGCTAAATAAACGGTCGTTAAGAAATATTTTGTGGTATAATTAACGGAGCCCGCCGTATATCGCGATGTAAAATCGTAACGCGATAAGGTCGTATAACCGCAGGGCGAAGCCGCCGCGGGATGGGTGGCGCAGAGAAAGTCAAAGGGGGGGGGGGGGGGGGGGTATACGCGGCTGATTTATTACGAGAAATCGACCCTGGCACGTGTGGCGTGCCCCCCAACCTACGCGTTATTATTTCTGCGTCCGTCGAAGCGTCACGCAGAGCCCGACGACCGCGTGTTTGTGTGTATATATAGCACGCACGCCGCCACCCCCGCGCGGCCGTAAACCGTAATTATTATTAGGCCGCGCGCGTACACGTTCGAACTGGTACGAGCTCGTACCGCGCGTGCCTCGCTGTTTTCTCGAACTCCGCTTCCGTCGCGTCTGCGTTGCGTGATCCAGCTATCCGAGCAGGATGTTCGGGACGACGCGTTTCGACTCGAGCGAAGAAAGCAGGAAACCTTTCTTGGGATCGAGTATCAATCTGGCTAATTCCTATCAGGTGACCGCGGCACCATCGGACAGTCGAGAAATGATCCGGTTTGGGCGATTGGAGATGAAGTTGATTCGAGAAATGGATGGATCAAAGCTGACTTACTAATTGGCTTTCTTGGTGTATTTGATGAAAACTAGGTGATTAATCGTCTCGGTTCTGTTTCCCGGTTTCCACCCTTTGAATCCCGTATTTTCTCATTGGCCGCCGCGAGGTGAGGCACACTCGAGACCCGTGAATCATCTTGGGAATTTTCGTGCTATATATGTGCGGGAAGTCCCAGGGGCAAAACGAAGAAATAACGAACGATGGATATCGCCGTCGGGGCGAAGACGTAACTTCCAATCCGTTGAGTAAACGGGACGCGGGGACGAAAGTGGCTGATAGACAATGCGGGGGAGAGGGATAAATAATTAATCGTGCGTTGAGGGTAGGGTGAAAGTGTGTCACGAGACGGAATGCGCGTTCGACGTCGCCGTTCCCTCAGAGAAAATGGCGCGCCATAATAGTAATTATTGTATCCGTTGTCGCGTTTCTTAGGTACGGCAGCGGGAGTTATATCGTTGATCATTTCCCTGATATCTTTCAACTCAGCTGGTTGCGGAGTACGAAGGGAGAAGTCACTTAAGCAAACGCATATCGTATAAAATTCTCGAAAACTTTGTGACTCGCTTCGCCTGACAGTTTAGTCGCTTAATTATGCATTCACCAGAGAACTTTTGAAAAAATAATTACAATAGGTTAATAAAGATGGATCACCGGAAAACCAGATGACTGGAAATACACGAAGCTATTTAAGCTTCGCATTAATTTCTCAGCGACCCCAAATTTATCCCTCGGGCAGTGTTTCACGTTATTAGCTGCAAGTTTTATACTCAATTTAATACCAACGGTTCGTCGTTTTCCGTCTCTGTCAATGATTAATCAATCATCCCGTGGCACATTGATTAAACAAAGTGTGCGGTAGAAATCATCAGTGTCAATTAATTTCGACCGTCGATTTATTTTTGCCAATCATTACGAGAAAATATACTCGTATATTTGAAATTCCTCGTTCACGTGTAGTTCGGGTAATACGAGTAATTACAGTCAAAGCGTGGGGAAATCGAGCTTTCCTCCAAACTCCGGTTACAATCTCGACTCACGTGTAATAATTACACACCTACGCACACACGATGCTTTCCAGCCATTATACGCATGATTAGCCGAAAGCCCATCGGTGCACTGCGCGTTAATAGCCCTAGTAATAGCGTGTATTAGCGAACGGTGCAGTTAAACCTCTTCGTCCACTTATGAATAACGTGATCATGTTCATAACGACGCGCAAAATTGCTAAAAATTGAATAGACTGATAACAAGTTAACTGCGAACAATACTGCACCTTTTTTGAAAATCCCACTGCAGTCAGTTTTTATTGTGGCGGGATGCTCGTATCACAACAACGCAAAGCTTACGCAGGTGACCGAATGTCATATGTTTTTTTTTCTCAGTACACTCTTTTCACCCGACTTGGTACGAGCTCAGGGTACTGCAAGCAACAGTACGTGAGAGAATACGAAATATATCCAGTCGCGAAATTTAACCGTGCGTAAAAGCTGCTTTTCTTCGGGATCTCAGAGAGCCCAAGGTCTGTCGAACGCGCTGGTCTTCGCCGTTGTCGAGGGGATTCTTGGTAGACGCACGCGGCCGCTTACACGAGACACGGCCCAGTGATTTTCCGAGCTCGGCAACCGCGTTCGACCGAGACGAGGTCGTGGGAGCGCGAGCATACACACGCGGATCTTCCGGTGGAAACGCCGAAACCATCGTACTGTGCATACGAAGTGCACCCACGCTTTTTGAGATGGAATGAAGTCAGAAAGGCTGCTGAAATACAACCGAACATCGTCAACATACACTCCAACAATATTTGTATCGCCCTTATCGTCGTAAATCAAGGAGTGTGAATAGGAGATAAATACGAACTGAATTTAGAAAAAATTCAACTTCGGCTTCGAAAAAAATTCCTCAGTTTCAGTTCCCCCGATTACTTCCTCAGATTCCGCGGAAACCGAGAACATTAATTCATCTCACTCGAAACTCAGCATAAAAAAAAATGCTTCGACCCTGCCTCGCAATTTTGTCCGCTCGACCGTCGACAAGATCTTTAACGCTAACGCATTTTTCCGCACACTGTATATATCTCGCGAAAGTAGCCCTATAAATTGCACCGTCCACGTGTCGCACGTGTTCGTCGTACGTACCGGCGCAATGGCGCGTGGCGGAGGAGGAGGTGGTGGTGGGGGTGGAGGAGCTGAATCTGGGTTATTAAAGCAAACTACGGTTTATGTCCGCAACCGTAGGAGCGGGTACACCGATAGCTCACATTGCCGTTAAACGGGCTCCCGTTTACGGCGGAATACTGCGCATACTCGTTCTCTGTCCCTCTCTCACTCGCTCCTCTGTCCTCTGCCTGTGCCCAGCCTCTGTTACAGTTGTGCAGCATTCACGTGCATTTACGTTGTGCCGCTGGTCCTGTCAGTGTGTGTCTGCATGTGTATGTGTGGAGGCAGCAGAGCTATACATATGCGTCCTCCAGACGTGCCTTGTAAACGCACCGGCAGCACACGACTCGCGTACGTGAGCGAGTCTATGGCTCGTTTGTCTGCGAATCGAGAGCGCGTTTGCTTGGTTATATGTAAGTGACGAGGCGTATACGTGAATGGGTACGACGGAGGGTACCTCAACATGCACAGCACTGTGTGCGTGGTCCTCTCTCTCTCTCTCTCGTGGAATGGGCAACATGCACCAATGTGGAGAGTGGTACAGAGCATTGCGGTGTGCATTACAGATGTAATTAAGATAACTGAGGTGAAGGCAGCTATGCACAATGCCTGATATACGCACCGACGAACCTCTCTCTCTCCCTCTCTCGCTCTCGCTTTCTCTACGTGAACCACAACCGCGCGGCTTATACTCCTACACACATAGAGCCCGTTGCGTAATTGTGAAGTACGCGCGCTCTCTCTATGCATGTAGCCCTCTCGTGGCTATCCGCAGAATCTTGGAGGCTGCACTTGGCTTACCCTTAATATCCCATTCCGCACCTACGACTTACCGGTCTCGGTTTATGGCAGGGCTGTACACTCGAATCCCGCGGTTTATCTTTCGCCCATTCCCGTTGCCACAGTTGCCGGTGATGTACTCCAGTGACCCAGTGATTTGTTTGCTGTACCTAGTTTTTCAGATTTTCAAATCCAGTTTCGAAGGATTTATTTATTCAATTTATTCAAACAACCGGTATGATTATTTGACAAAAAAAAACAAAAAAAAATATATTCATCACATTTGAAACTACTAGATAAAGAAAAATCTACGGTACGAAGAGCCACAAATAGGACTTACCTGTTACCAAACTGCACTTAGTCCACCCTTAGTAACTTATTACTCTAACAGAACTGCTAACTCTCCCCCCCAGCAACTTCCCCGAAATTCGATCATTCCACCCTCCACTATCATTCCACTAACCCAGTGATTTCTCAGTCGTACATCTCGCACAAATTTCTGTTATCTCGAGTTCTTGTTTTTCGCGCGATCTTCCCATTCCCTCTGACGCACGACGTTCCCGTCGTGGTCGTCCCCGTCGTGACTCGCCAGATTCTGCGTTGTGTGTGTACGTCAGTCGGCGCTATGTAGACACACCGAGCTCTCCCAACGACCACGCGAGAACCGTGTCGATGTAGCTCCCATTAATTTTATTAGTATCATATTTTCCGCCACCTGCGAACACCCATAACCCGGACGGCGCATCGTCATCGTGACCCTCCAACCGCTCTCCCTCCCCCCCTCTCTCACCGCGGCTGCCGATAAAGTCGGGCCGTGTACCACAGCGCACCAGCCGACAATAAATTCTTATGACTCTTTTATTTATCGGTTCGCGTGCTGCTCCTCGCAGCGAAGCTCACTCCAGCCTCCACTTCTACCCACCCACCCTCCTCCCATCCCGCTCCCCCGTTCCTTCCCTCGCGGTTTTTGCCTGCGCGCTGAATTTGCCGTTCTGATACTCAAGCGCTACGAGGCTCTTGCGGCGAGCGGGGACACCTATCTTTAATAACGCCATCGCCCCCCCCCCCTCCCTTCCCACCCCTGCCCCGGTTGGTTCGACCTTTATCATCGAACTCGACGCCTCTTTCCCTCGCGAGCGCCGTAATTGCACGACACGAGCCACCCGCGCGCGTCCGAGTAATTGTCCCGATTAGCAAAGCGTCACGCCCGCACGTCTTAGTCGGACGTGGTTTCCGCGAAAAAAATAAAACGAAAGGACAGAACAAAAATGGGAAAAATAAATAAACGAGCGAATAAAGTTCAGCCACGTCGATTGTCGCCTAGTGTTAACGAAGCGAATCTTCGGGCCTTTCGGGTCCAGTCTCGCCGAGGCGCGCCACCCGAACCTTCGGTTTCTCCCAACGGACAAGCATGTCGATGAAAAAAGGCTTCGAGTTTTTGTCAAAGAAGACTATTTTTGTTCGTACCAAGTTCAATTGATATGCCTTGCAACTTTTTATTCGCACGGCGCTTCCCCAATTCCGTCGTGCAACGGCCAAGTTCCGTGCAGCAGCCGCGCGCGTCGATCGTGGAAAACGCGCGCGAACGCAAAACTCGAGTGAGCGAGCAAACGAAGCGCGACGAAACGACCGCGACGTCGAGGAACGTTTTGCCGCGCGTATGTTCGACACACGGCGCGTGCGGCCGGTACGCGAGTTGCATTCCCGAGTCATACGAGATTCATCGTTCGTTTCCGCTTCCGGACTCCGCGATTCCGCGCACTTCGCTGTACGCGTCTCTCTCGTGCGGATTGTATACACGCTTCGGGCATCTCGTACCGCGGCTCCCCCTTCCCAACCACCTACGCGCCTCACCCTCCAACCGCGTTCACTCGTCGTATTCCTGTATCTCCGCGAACCCTGCGCACGACACGGCACCGGATTCTCGAGTGCATCTGCGAAGCTTTCCAGCCAGCAACAGCGCCTCCCTGCTGCTGCTGCCTGACTCTCCTCATCCACCCTCGAACATTGCGCGTATGTGCTCCGAGCGAACGTACAAGCGACCAGCCACTCGCTCTCCGAGTTTCCACGAAGCTATTTCCCGTAATGTTTGCGCATTAATGCGAGATGCACATTAGAAGCCGGATACACGCGCGCAAACGTCGAGTGGACATCCGGCCCGAGTGTTTACGAGAAACTAATATTATCCAAAATGATAAAACACTCTCCGCTGTATCCCGGGTTTCCTGCTTTACTGGGCTTTCCGGAAACCGAGCTGTGCTGAACCACAACACGGGTCATCCTTAATCTATTTCCGTGCAAGCGCTTTTAATTACTACCTTCCACTTCAAAATAAAAAAAAATATACATAAAATAAAAAAAACGCGAAAAACACACAAAACAGTCAAACTGACTAAATGAAATGAAATCTGTGGTGACTTAGTAAAAAAAAACGAACATTTCCCGAAAGTATCGCTCGGTGGATTCGCTGTGAATAGCGACGAAGGGCTACGGTTATGTTTATGCCCGGGCGGTGTACGTGCCTCGGTAACCGGTCCGCACTTGACCCAACGGGCGCGCGGAGCGTTGCGAACCAGTTCGAGCATCGCATCCCTCCGGTGTAAATGTACGCGGCCAGCACCGCGGCTCAGCCTTTTCCACATGCTGCGCGCACACGACGACGTTCTTCCTTATAGTTCGACGGCTATTTGCGTGATGCAACTGACAGCGTACATACGGTGTACACGACCGTGCGGGGGAGGGTGGGGGGGGGGGGGGGGGAGGGCTGTAAGCTCCTGCACACTAGTGGTCGAAGGTAATAGAGTTGCAATGTATGCGTGTGCGTTGTGCGCGGATGAGCAAAACGCGGCAAAATGGGATACGCAAAATACCTTCTGAAATTCGGGTTAAAATGCCCAAAATTCAGGGTATCCCATTTCAGCCCACAAGTTTTTTTCCTCGCAGAAACTAAGAATCGATCTCGAGGGCTTTTATTAATATTGGGATGAAAAATGCACATTAGTGTGGCAAATACAATCTTTTGGTATCGTGCGCAATGGCGTTTTTCCCTCGGCTATCCCATTTTACCTCATACCAACCGCTGTGTATCCGCGCTAGCTGAACGAGTCCCGCGCATAACGGCCTCTGGTCCGCTCTCACTAGGCCATTGGCGTAAGTATGTATTCACATGCCCGTGCACATTATGTAAACAATGTGTTCCCAGCGCGTACCCGTTTTTCGAAACATATCCTGTCCCTGGTATATCCAGGAGCCGCTGAATCCTCTTCTCGTCTGCCGTTTCACAGTGGACGAGAAGCAGCAGCGTCGCATGAGCTCGAATCTACCGTTGCTCTCTGTATGTGTCTCTTTCTCTGTCTCGCCCTCTCTTTATCATTCCGGGAAAACCGTTGGCTCCACGGCCAGTGGGTTGAAGACATACATACCTGCTGGAATGTGGCGTTTAATTCAACGCGAAAATCCGGCTAAATTCATCCGGGTAACCGAGTTTCCTTGGGAACGTGGAAGTGTGCAGCGTCCGTCCTGACACACAGAGGGAGGCTGCTGGAGCTTTTCGAGCCATTCGCCGCTGTCGGTACACGTACGTCCATCTGTACGAACGCCCGTGTGCGCCCAGCAGCGGCAGCAGCAGCAGCAGCAGCCGCGGTACCGCAGAGACAACTGCGGACGCGGCTGAATGAGACCTGACATTTCAAGTGGAAACCGCGCGCGCGCTACGGTTACATTCGTTTCACTCTCCGCGTTATTCGCCCTCGCTCGCTTTCGCGACGACTTTCACCGTGCTTTTCATCGTGCGTCCCCGGAGAAACACAATTTTCCGTCTTCGATGCCGCTGGCTCTGTGGCTACACGATACAGAGAACATATTGTATTTTCCTTGAGTCCTCTCTCGGTGTGTCACACGAATGTAACCAACCCGGCAACAACCCCCGCAACCCTCCCGAAGCTCTTTCGAATCGACGTGGGTGCGTCCATACGCGACTTCCATTATTTTCCCATTTAAGCGTATTACACGGAATTCGATATGATCAACGTGTGTCCGACTACGCGGGCGCAGAGTCGATATGTACGACGGGAAATAAAACGCGGGAACATCGCGGAAAGCGAACGCGGCTTCGTGCACGCGCGAACGCTATATGAATCGTTAATACACACACAATTATTTGATCATTAAGCACAGTTTTCCCGTCGCGTGTGTTGTAGTTGCTTAGTGTGTGCAGGGGGCTTGCGTTTATTTGTTTCGACGTTGGGGAGAAAATCGGGTCGAGGATAAAAGTCCAATCGGCGCAATCGGGGGAATCGGCGTATAGATTCACTTATATTTATGTGTCTACGTTGGGGGGGGGGGGGAGGTCGACTTTTCGCGAGGACAATTCCATTGTTTCGTCGGTTTCGCCTCGGAAACGCCTCTTTATCCAGAGGTCGGGCGAATGGGTTAAACGACGGCGGGATGAGGGGAGGGGAGAATGGGAAAACAAAAAGAAAAAATGAAGTTTGAATAAAAATCCACGTGTGCACACGCGAATTCCCGCGGCTACGTAGTCTGCGTGTTATTGCGTCGCGGTCGCTTTCGTTGTGGCTGCTGCGGAGCTCCCGAAGCACCAAAAGCGATATACTCCGCGCGCGCCATTAACACATCGACAAAAAATCCCGCACGATGAACGTAATAGTTACATCGCGGAGAGCGAGTCGCGCGGGTCGGTCGAACAAAGCTCGAGGTGCGCGCGCGATACATCGGGAACTCTCCGGGCGCCATAAAAATCGACGCAGCTCTCTGCACCGCAGATAGAGAGAAAGGGGATGAGGGGGAGGTAGAGAGCGTGGAGGTTCGTACGAACGTCCGGCGGATAAATTGGACTGTGCATCAAACTAAATTAACGCCTGGCGGTACTACTCGCGGCGCGCGGACAATTAAGGATTTTCCATAGTTTATAGACGCCAAGGGGCTCTCGTTTAGTGCCTATAAATTCAACCGATATATTCCACTTCCCGTGTAAAACGCCGTGTATATATCGCCGACGGTTGCTGCTGCGCGCCGCCTCGTTCGGTGCAGCAATACGACGACGAAAACCCGCGAGGAGCGCGAGTTCCAACCACGCGCGTGAACATCGCGAGTCGTGACGTCAAGTGGCCGCCTGTGTATTTCACTAACGCGCGATGTGAAACAGACGACGCGAATTATACGATTTATTTTACCGCGACCACTGGTGATCGGAAAGAAAAAAATGCAGTTCCGGCCGATCGATTTATCCTCGAGTGGATTGTACTTCGCGAGACCTCTGCGGCGGCGATAAAAAGGAACTGATTTTTTTTTGGCATTTCGGAGACTGGTTAATTGTGCATTGAGAATCCCTTGAATTGACTCTGAACCTACGTACTGCTTTGCCGAAATATCTCACTCGCGTCAAACGTACACCCAGCCTGGGCGAAACGTCGGGACGTAACGAACCAACGACTTCGCCCGCGCGGGTCTCGCCCTAAGCAATCGTCTCGCACACATTCACAAAAACACGAACGTACCTAATTATTGCGCAGGATTTATTCTCGGTCCAGTGGATTTCTCCAATTCGGCCGCTGCTGAAGGAATAAGCCGCGCTCGTACTGCCAGCAGAGCTTCGAAGCATCGGAGCGCCTCGAAGCTCCTAAATTAGATCGAATCCCATATCCAGAAGGGATCACACCCGAGACCTCCGATTTCCCAGCTTCTCTTTTCCTCGCGCTCGGAAAATTTACGGCAACTCGAAATCGACGCGAATAAGGACGAAGAACTCTAACGAGCCCACGTACGCCCGATTAATACCGTAAACGCGACTACGGCTTTACGATGAGCCATATCCAGAGCCCATTTTAAAGCTCGTCAGCTCAGCCATTTCTCTTAAGACTGAGAAGTGCGACTGATGCGTCGTTAAATATTGACGCATGCTCGTCGACGATGCTGCCGCCGCTGGTACCGCCACGAAAACCTATCACAGACTCGCAGACCTCTCGCAAGTATCTCGTGAGCGATGTGTATGGGGTAAATTAATAATATAGTCGGTCTGCGGGGCTCTACATGTGTGACGTTGCACACTGGACGGGGGGGGGGGGGGGGGATCGATTGAATGAAACATTCAGCTTTGTCGACTTGAATGACGTCGGCGTAGGTACTGAACTTCCGTGAGCGCAACTCTCGTGCACCGCCACTGCTGCTGAGTGTCGATGTCAACCGCGCGACGTCAGCGACGGGACAAGTGCGCGCGCTGCGGTCACAGCCGCCGTCGTATCCCGCGTATTTGGGATACGGAAGCGAGCTTTCAGCCTCTGCAGGTCGGTTGATTGACCCGTCTCGTTTTACTGCTAGAATACTAGGAATTCGGACGCTTCGGACTCGCGTCGTCGCTATATTGTGCAATGATGGAACCTTCGCTCCCATTTTTTCATCGAACACTCGTGTCCGTTTTTGTGACCGTTCCACCGATGAATTTCCGTCACTAGTGGATTACCGTCAGTCGGTGATTTCATCCGTCACAGCGATCGTATGCATCGCGTGTAGAACGTCTTGAAGAGCAAATAGCCCGGAGGTCCAAATCCGGAGCGCACACGTCCGTCCGATTGATGGCCATGCGAGCCGCGATTACGACCAAATAATTCCGAAATAATTCGAGCGCTAACGAGACACAGTTAAGCGAGGGCGCTGCAGTTAACGAAATTAAATTGGTAATAACGCGGGTGACGCGCAGGAACGTCGCCCCGGTGTCGCACTTCGCAAATAGAGCGAATCGATTTCGAAACTGTTCTCTTCCCTCTCTGTCCTTCCCCCTCGCATTTTCGTACTCTGTCCACTGTCATCGTCTCTGTCGCTGCGTCTGCATCGACGGCTCTGCCAGCGAGGTGATACAATCCCGCGTATTGTGAACGCTCTCTCGTGACTCGATACGCGCCCTCCGCGCGTTTGTACAACATTTCGCGCGCGTGCTCGCTCCTCCCCCCCCCCCCCCCTCCCCCTGCCTTCATTGCCGAAAATCGCCCTAGCGACGCAAAATCCGTCTGTCGCCATTTTTACCTGACAGCGTTAATCGCGAGAATGCTTTAAATTTGCCAAATCACGTTGTCACTTTTCGCCTGAAAGCTATTTCTCGACAATTTGCGATGCTCCAGCGTCGAGCGATGGCGAAGGGGTGGTGGAGGGGGAGGGGGGGGGGGGGTGCAGTGTCATTGGGTATGAAACCTGATTATCTCGGTGCACGGCGAGCGCGTTGCCTCTGGGATTGTGCAACACGGGCACCCGTTGATTGATTTTGTAACGCGTACGGACAATTCTGGAAAATCCTGACGAGCTTGCTGTCCGCGTAACCCTTCCGCGGAGCTTGTGCATGTGCGTATGTGTGTATGTGCGGAATACGGAAAAATCAATGTCCACATAAATTGCCGATCCCGGTGGCCGACAGTGTCGGTGCTTCAAATATTTATCCAAAAAAAGGTACAATAAAAAAGGGGTAAAAAGGGATAAAAAGTCATGAACGCGATCGGTCGAGGCGGCGGTGCAACGTGCACACCGGCAGCGAGGATTTTTTTTCGTCTCGTTTTTTTTTTCGGTCCTTGGTCAACAGAACGGGACGTTTATTTTTCGGCGCACTAGAACTGCTCGACGAAATTATCAGCGACAATAGGGAACACGAAAAATCCCAGGGTTTCGCGGTGTCAGGCGGCGGCGGCGGCGGCGGCGGCGACGGGCGACAATCGCGTGCGAAAAAACGCGCACGCACCCGGATTCCCGTGTTCGCGCGGCCCGCGCGCGGCGAAAAACGCCATCGTCATACACCGGGGGAAACACAGGGTGTTTGAAAAGAACAATGTCGAGTCCGGATTACAATGCTCGGCAAATAGATTGCACGGAGCGTGTCGGATTTCGGGGTATATCGCATTGTCTCCGCGCGGCGTCCGCCAAATGCGCAGGGATCTGTAACACCGACTGGATGTGTTCGGGTGTGTACGGCACGGAAAAAAGGTGGAAACAAAAAAAACTAGCGTCACGTGGTAGTCGCTGGTTCGCAGCTTCCAGTATCAAGAGGACCAGAACCTCCACATATATACGTGCGAAACAAATACCCTGGTCACCTAACAGTCATTCGTTCACTTGAAAAAAAGAAAAAAAAGTATCCCGCGTACAAAATCGCTACAACTTTTCGGTAAAGCATTTAAAAAATGTGTTTTCAATTGTGCTCATTGAAAAACGTTCAGACTTCACTTTAAAGACCGTTCAACTCAATCGCAATGCGATACACTGCGCCGCAGCTATGGATGTCTGGTTGCTGCAGGTGGTACGGAAGTCTTACAAAATACAAACTCACTCTCCAAACTCGGCGGAGGAAGAGAAAAAAATATAATTTTCTTCCGGAAGAGAATCTCGCTGTCTGCCTCCGCGCCTCTTATTGGGGTGGCGTTGGGAGCGCGGGGCGCGGGGCACAGAAGGCGGAGGTGGGGGACATTCACGCTCGTAGCCCCAAAGTGTTGCCTGACTGTCAACCAATTAATCTTATTAATTTGTTCCCTACCACCCCCGCTCCGCCCCCCGCGATTCCCCGCGGTTCGAGCTCTCCCCCGCCATATAACCCGCGGTCTGGTCCGCGTGATTTATGAAACGTTTAATTAAACGTTTTCATAAAGACACTTTTGGTTCACCCGGTGGCGCAGGAGGAGGGGTTCGAGAGGTGGGATGAAGGAGGGGGTTGACTTGGGGCGCCGCGTGGTGGGGTTCCCGATCTATATTCGACGATTTATGATGATGCAGGTCTCCTCCGATGGCTTCGAGAGGCTAAGAAGATTAAGGATTGCGAATAAAAGACACGCGCGAGCGCTGCTGCCTCCACGTCTCGAAGAACACCGGCCGCCGCCGATCCCAGCTTTGTCGTCCCCCTCCGATATATTTTTACTGGCGGATCGCGTTATACCAACTTTTTATGTCTCTCTCCACTAGCGACGTTCGCGAATGGGAAGCTAATGGGGAGCTGGAGAACTGCCATGACAATGATTTTTGATTCATTACTATGAGAAACATCAAGATTGCTTCTTGGAATTGATTCAATATCCCCAGTCTTTTATCGGGAAATCATGAAATATCGAAGTCAATTTGGCTGGCTGGATTCATGGCCACCGCACGTCTATCGACGTAAATCTGTAATAAAAAAAAGTGTGACACTCTGAAGCCCACGAGACGAATAAATTACAGCTCAACGCTCGAGACCATAAATCCCAGCTTCTTCTCGCGAGGCTCGCAATTTTTTTCAGTGGTTCTAGAATCATCGACGAGACTTTTCTTGCCAGGAATCACGCAACTCGACTCTATCAATGAACTCCATTGCCGAGCCCAAACATTATTTTCAAGTATTACTCTATTCTACATTTCTATCGGGTCATCCTCTTACTCGTTCACTTCACGAGGATTCTGTCTTCACGTCTTTGCCACCTACGTGAACCCGTCACTCCTGCCCCCTCCATGGTCTCCACGTTGTTCGCGAAGTCGCTTGGCCCCGCTGGAAAACGGCCCTTGCTCTCGGACTGAAATCTGCAGGCGTGTAGCGCAGGGCAAGGGGTGGAGTAACATTGAAATACAGGAACAGCGTCGTTCGCGCGCGCCAGCCGCACGTACACGGATGAGAACGTTCGTGGCTCGAATCCAGCGTGGCATCGTGTTCCATCAACACGCGGATAAGGTTCACTACGTGATAACCGATGGTAAAAGGGGTTAGGGTGGTGGGGTCGTCGGGGTTCGTCGTTCGTGCGATACTTGTCGCGTGTTGCCTTACGCCGACGATAAAGCTTCCGGTACGGCACCTTGTCGGCTTGCTCCTTGACGCCACTCTCCGCGGCTGTAATACACCATTACACCTGTTCGACTTGGATGTACGTGCCGCGCGTGTACCTCTACGTACACACAGCCGAGCTGCCCGTGGAGTCGCGTGACTTGACAGTCGACGAGCGAGCGGGCGAGCCTTAATTTCGAATCCAGGAAAGGCCATTTCCAAGGAAACTACAGAACTCTTAACACACTGGCTCCTCTGACCGTGCGCTTTATAACATTTAATTGCGATACCAATGATATCTCGCGATGAGTATCTGGTATAAATACAAACTGAAGATTCGACTAAATTTATATAATATTGCAATAATAATACACCATTACACCTGGTTGACTTCGTTATTATAATACACGTACATGTATTATACACTCGACGTAAGTACGTGCAAACTTACCGACTGCCTGTGGAGTCGCGTGACTCGACGAACGAACGAACGAACCTCAACTTTGAAATTCAGGAAAGGCCATTTCCAAGGAAACTACAGAACTTTTAACACACCCGCGCCTTCCGAACTGTAGGCTTCGTTGTATTTCGTTGTGATACACCAAACGGTATCTCGCGCCGCGTATCTGGAGTCATGGAAAAACAGAAGGTTCAGTGATATTGTATATCCGCGGATCTACAGTGTGGATCTACGACGTGACGTTCCCGCGGATCGATGCGAGAAACAGAGGTGGAAAAACTCGACCTGGAACATGGCGAAGGGTGCGTAGGGAAATGCTGGACGAGCGGAAGCAACGCGACACTCCCTGGGGAGTTGAATTGTAATAAAAAAAAAAAAAAAACTTGTACGTCTGAAATCGTAGATCCGACTTCCGATCGTAACGCAGTGAAACCCAGTCACGTGATGTCGTGAATTTTACGCTAAAAATATTTCTTATTATATATTTTTTTATCAAAGTGAAAATGGTTTTTAACCTTCGAGACGATCATGCTTTCAGCGCTGAGCACACATTGACGCGCGCGCGAATTGCTAAGTGCGGGAGAGATACACAAGCGTCGAGTAAGCGGAGCATCATCAGGCCGCGAGCAACGGCAGAGCAGCGCGGTACGGTGGCGGGAGGGGGAGGAGGCGGCGGGAGGGAAAATCGAGGGTTGCGCAGTTTGGAGGTTGTTTGCCGCGCGCGCAAGGGTTCGTGCCGTTACCGAGGGATAGCGGCGCCGCTCGCCTCGTCGCTCTCCGTGTTTGCTTCGCTGTAGACATGAGCGGCAGCCGGCGAGTCCTCGGCGCGTGCCGATTCCCCGGACTCGCGATTTAAACGTTCAATATTTTCAGATAATATTATATATACGTGCCTGGCGTCTCGTCAACCGGGCAAGCGTGTTAACCCCTCTGCTCCTCCGTGGATATCTCTCGTATTATCGCTCGGTATCGCTGACAATACATGGGGATGAAAGCAATATCAAATTTATCTAAAAAAAAAAAACTTACGGATCTACGAGGCGTGTTCTACAAACATGAATACATTGACACTTTCAAACGAGTTTATTAGACATTTTTTTCGGCTGTTTTCGTACCAAAAAATAATTTATTCCACTATCGTAAAATGTTCCAATTTCGTAAAACAAAAAAGTTTAACTGTTAGGCGAATTCAGTTGAACCGTACAACCTCTTACTGCTCTGCGCACTTTGGCTCTTGTCAAACAATGACGAGTCATCTTGGTGTCGAGACTCCGCATCGCGATCTGCGAAAAAACGTTGCACATGTTCCGGAGAATATTGATGCATGGAGCTACCGTCCCAGCGTTCCATCCTCGTAACCCAGAGCAGTTTTCCTCGCAAGGATCTCGGTCGGTGTCGCATCTGCGGGTGCGCGGAAGGCGGGTGGTTAGCCCGGGGACTCCGGTGCCTGCAACATATCCGCCCGTGATACTAGACGTTATCCTTATAACTTTGCCAGCGCGCGGAGAGTTTGTCGTGCGAGCGGGAGGAACGAGATTCCTCGACGGACCGCGCGCGCCTCGGGCGACCGCAAGACGTTGCACCGGATAAGGTAAAATCTCAAGAAATAGAGACAAACCGCGAGAAAGGGTTGACGAAAAAAGAAGAGCGAAACGAAACGAGCGAGCGCAGGGTATATAACGTTTGATATACCGCGCCACTCCTCCCGCTCTCTTCAGCCATCAGGCTGTATATATTTTCCTACCGCGCTGTGTGTGTAGTCGCATCACGAAGAAACGTCAGCTAAATCTATTGACCCATAATAACACCAGCTGCATGACATACACCTTGGGGCTACACACAGCGCTTAAACTGCGAAACTTCAAAGTTCTTCGCAGATCCCGCCCGGTGTAATGCCGGCGGAATGTATATTTCGCCTCGGTAAATATATTTGCTCGGCGTGATCGACGGACAGTTATGGTTTTGAAATTCTCCCGTGGCTCGGGATCTGGCGACGGCGGCCCTTGGCTCTGCTCAGGGTCCCTGCCTAGAAAAACCTGCGGAGACGCAGCAAAATCCGCTGCGTGACGTTCAACACTGCAAAGGGGTAGACCCCTCGCACTGATAGAGCTGAGAACCGTAACGACGTCGTAAAACAGTCATATTTCGCTGTGGCCAGTGCAGACCGACCTCCAGTGTGCATTAGGGCACTCTGGTGTGTACCTTTTTAATTAAACTTAATGCGTCATTACTCGACTCGCATCTTCGTCTCGGAGGTATGCCCGGCTGTTATTGTTGTTATTATCGTTTATTGCTACTTCGGACAGAGACATGCTCGTCGTTAGTTTTGCGCGTTAAAATATTAGTAGCACGGGAGGTTTTTAATCTTTTTATTCAATATTCTGACTGTAACATTATTAATTTTTAAATGCCCTTCTTGAATACTTCAGGTTAATATTTTCTTATATTAATCTACATGTATGAGCCTAATTAAATCGGTGGGCATGAATAATAGTTACAAGGAACAACGTTTTTTTCGATAATGTCTGTCTTTGTCAAATTAGAAAAAAAATCGCCATCGTCAGGCTGCGTTCTCCTTTGTTCCTCGGCCGTGTTTGTATACGGCGGCTCGTTATCTTGAGTGGGAAAAGAAAACCGGAGAGTTTTGAATTTCATCACTGGGAGCTGAAATTTTCGACGGACGACGCGCGCGACGGCCCCACGACGTAAGCATCATCCGTGGGCTCTCCCGGCTGTATCGTCGCACACACATAACTAATGGAAATTCAAGTCTGTGCCGGCGAATCTAGCAGCTACGCCGCGTAGGCAACGTAGCGGCAACCCCTCTTTGGCATGCGTGTCACGTATCACTTTTCGCCCCGTGCGTCCCTCCTGTGTAAACACGGATGTTTACGGTAATATCCCCTAATGCTAACGAGCCAAAACGTTCTCTCGTATCGCGACGGGCATTAACATCTTTGTGCTACTTACCATTTTCGTCAAGCTCGGTCGAGCATTTAAAAATTGCCTGCTGTTTTATTTTTTTCTAACAATCATTTTCTTTTTCTGTTTCAGGTGAGTACTGAACACGTCGGATTAATGCGGAAGCGTCCGCTCTTCGGGTTCTTCATCAGGAGGCAAAAAGCGGTGCATCGGTAGGAAAAACTTGGCCAACGCGCAGGTGATCGATCATCGTTCCCCGCAAAGACGGACTGCATCTTCCCGCCCGAAGATTATTCCGCGTTCTTGCGTAGCACAACGCGCAGTTAATAGTTTCCCGAAGGAATGGAATACACGGCTATCCTCTTAAGAGTGATATAGATATTCAGCGTAAAACTATAGATCATCGCGTGTTTCGTGAACAGAAAGAAAGAGAGAGAAAAAAGGCGCCCTATCTCGGGGGTCGTGAATAAATATAATGGGAATACGTGCAAAAACACATAGCACACCCCACGCCGTAGATGAGGGTGGCTCTGGATTCAACGCTGTACACACTGGTATTCTATGAAACATTATGGAGCTTACCGACCCAAAACAGAGCGAGAGAGATAAACAGGGACAGCTTCGACTGACTGAATCAATCGTTCGATTGTTGAATATTTCATAATACCACCGGTGTGGAACATATTCGCTTGGATAAATAATGTTGCGCGTTCTCAGAAATGCTTGGTCTCTCCATGGAGATAGAAACATCCATTATTCATACTACCTCGAGATTTCCTTGATAAACTTTCACGTTCGCGTGGAGTCCAGTTTCATTTGCAGGAATTTCGAGGAACATCCAGGCTTGGTGAGTATCCCAACAGCCCTGGTAGAAAATATGTGGCGTTGCATCCATTGCTCATCAAACCCAAAAACGGTAGATTTATCAACCTAGATATTGAAAACTATAGAGTGGTCGACCTAAATATCGAAAATTACGCGATAGCTCTGAACACTATACGTAGTATTGACAAACAAACAGTCTCGATAGCGACTTAATTCTTTACAGACGTTTCGTATTCCGTTCATAAGTCATAGAACCGGCAACTCGAACCCAATTTAGATTTCAAGCGAAGCGTTTAATCTCTGATGGGAATTTGGGAGTCAGGCGATAGAAAAGAGAAAAAAAAACACTCGCGCCGTAGGACCTCAAGGGATCCGAATAAATGATTTGTTACAAGGTGTAATATTTTGTTGAGCACACACGGGGTAATCGCGCGATCCTACGGCGAAAGAGAGGCCGGAATGAAAACCCACGCAGGCGACCTTCGAGAGGGCCGAGGATAGCAGGTGCATTAGTTCGAGTCGCGTATGGTATGAGCCCCCAGGAGAAATCATGAGGTCTTACCCCTCGCGCGATCCCAGAGAGCTCGCGCGGCGCGCGGCTAGTTGGCCCTAATAAATCCTAATACTAAATCACCCCCTATTACTCATATCTTTTGCTCGACGAGTGTTGGGGAGAGTCTCAGAGAGACAACGACCGCGCCGCGTCGCTCTGCCAATTTCTCTCTGCCCGGACGTTACCGATTTTTTCATCCCGCACTATCCCTACGCCTCCAGAGTTTCCACGACTCCTGTCTCTGTGACATTGCGTAAAAATTATCGATCCCCAGACGCTGCGCAAAAGGCGCAGCGAATTCTCCGGCATCGTAACGTGGAACTACACTTGCGGTATTGACTGTGTCGTGACATAAAACCGGCAACCATTCATTAATTAACATAGCGTTTGCCGCCGCTGCATGGACCAGACGCGACGGCGCCAGCGATTACCTCGCTCGGCAGCGAATTAACCGCATAGCAGAATGAAAACGGTATTAGGCCTCGGGTTAGTCGTATGGACTTGTATTCTTTTACGTATTATACTCACACGCATGCCAGGTGGATTGGCGGGAGGCAAAGCGGGCGGGGCGGGCCATTCGAATGTGCACGTAACACACAGCAGGACTCACGTGATCGCGTCTCGGGAGGTATACGAACCTCGCAGCGCGCGGCGCCGTCGACGGACACACACGTGTCACTCGCCGCCGCCGCCGCCGTCGCCGCCAACGACGACGTGCGTCCACTCGTTACAATGCGGTTGCCACGCGATCCGCATACCACGGAAAAGCGTGCGGGACTTTTGTGGCGCGACATGCCTTCCTCGCGAGTGGCGTGCGCGCCAGTCGCAGCAGGCACGAGGGGTTGTATGTCCCGGGCGCATACACGACCTATACCTTCTTGAGCACTTTTCCCTTTTTTCCGCCCCCTCGTACCGCGCACTGTATGCTATTCCCTTGTCATCCCCCTCATTCCATTTTTCCATCTCCCTCGCTCTGTGCGTTTTTTCCTCTGTGCTTCGACCGGCAACGGAGCAAGGCAGACAGCCTGACTCCGTTGCCGGTATAATTACGTACAACGCACTGCCTTCCGCACGATCTTCATGTTAAAAAAAAAGTTATTCTCTGTGTGCGCGTGTCTTGGGTTGGTCTTTTCAAAGTCGCTTTCGGACGCTGCGTGCGTGCACGAGCGAAGAAAGTTCGGATATTCGTAGTGCAAGTTTTCGCCGGCTTTGAATACCGTTCAGGTCGCTTGGGCCATTTTTACCACACGTATTGTTAGTTCATAACTTTTTCTTTCATGTGATTCTCTCATTTGCCGCTTCCCTTATCTTTTGTCTCTTAATTCGACGATATTACGACGGCCGTTGTAGCTTGCTGGGTTGTTCCTTGTTTCGTTTTCCCTCCTCTTGAATCTCGATCAGTGGTACGCGTTGGTACCGCTCCGAGCGTATATGAAACCATAATGAGCGAGTCTCGAAATAGAGCCTCGATGAAACGCTACTGCAGCCGGGATGACGGGGCGGAAGCGAGCCTAACTCGCTTAACCGTTGCAAAATTTTGATATTCTATTCGCGAATACAATTTTCGATGATCAATATGGAACGGGGTCGGGCGATCAATCAATATTCCGCGATAGCAACGCGACCGATCGTTGCTTAATTGACCCACTGCCTGAAAACCGTGCATGCCACTCTCGGAAAATTAAGGACCCAGCATCATTTAGCGGACCATAAAAAGGTCCGTTATCATCCGGAACCATCAAACCTTCAATGCAATCGGCTTGATGAAGCCTCGCGTAACTCGCACGTTCGACTTTTTTTATTCTTCTTTCTATTCCCGTTTGCTCTATCCGTGACAGTAACGACCTATTCGACGGACTCGAATAGGTCGGTCGACCGCCCAGTATACAAATAGATCTTTTGCTGGCTAGGCCAAAGTACAGAGTCACGGTACACTACTCTGTAATGACTACCCCAGCTGGTTCTGAATTGCTGTTCTGGAAAAAGTGGACTTAGTCTTCCCGGAATGGCTTACTTGAAAAGTGCGCGCGCTCCTCGTATTCCCGGGGCCTTCGTGCACCGAGCATCGAGGATGCACGCTGTATTAACGACCTCGATCCTGACCGTTGATCAGTAGCTTCCTGGTATCCTGCTCACTGTAAGCTGTGTATTGTCAGCCTGGGCTAACACCCGTAGTCACGATTAAGTGCGAATCGTAAACATGCGCTCAATTCCGGGCCACCAATGATCGGCAATCAATCGAAGTATGGACTTTGCTGTGTACCTATAGTTTCCCCGGCCAATAATACGTATAAGCAATCCGTAGATCGTCCAACAACGACCACAGTCGATCGTCTACCGGGAATCTTGGGCTCTGCCTGAAGGAAGAGCCACGTGGCGTGACGGAGAGCCATTCGCAATCTCATTGCCAGAACTCGGGCGGGAGAGGGAAGGGGGCGCTTCTTCACCCCTGACGTTTTCAGGCGGCTCGCAGACGATTATTTGCTTTTTGCCGAAATTAACTTTAAATTGCGAAACGTTTGCGGCTTCGTCTGTAGTATCGTCGAACGACTCCCTCATCTCCGTCTTTGCTATGCAGTCGCCTCACCGAGGCTTCTCATATTCCCTCGTATACGAGGTCACTTATTCCCGTGCCTTTCTCCTGTCGGGGTCATTATTTTAACTGTGCACCCGGTCGGGGGTTCGGACGGCGCCGGGGGGCGATGAGGCCTCGGGACGCTGATCAGGGCTCATTCCTTATTGCTCTCATTTCGATTTGCACGCCATATTGTCGAGCTGCCGGCCGGGGAGAACGTTTCAACCCAGCCGCCCGCATAGACGACTATCTGGCTTCAGCCTTTTTCATTTATTGCGCCTGGTCCAATAATTTTCAGCGATAACTTTGTGGCCCCGAAATGCACGCGTGTCAATTATTTCGTTACGCTGCCGAGGCAAAGTTCAAGCGGGGAGCGACTACCGACGATTCTGTCGATAAATGATCGTCATGTGGGCGCAACACGTGTACGACTACTGTACTCAACGCGGCAAAGTGACTGCAGCGCTCGTATAATTAATGGCGCAAATTGTAACGATGTAGTTCGCCAGATTTAACGCGAGGGGAGGGGGTGACTTCCGTTTAATTTCACCGAGTCTGAATTCAAGAGAGATAGAGAGAGAGCGGGAATCGGCTCTCATCACCAGACTCGGATGGCGTGCGCCTCGAGGCCGCCGCTTAGTCCCGATAAAATTCCCCCAGTGATGTAACCTCGCCATATTTCACCTCCATATTCCCGCGGCAATTTAAACTATATTTTTCGTCGAACGTCACGGCCAGACATTGCCCGCTCCCGCACGCGGCTCGCGGGAGTCTCACTCTGGCGTTCATATTTTCACGTGATAGCCACCTAACCCGAGGGCCGGTTCTACTCACCGGCCTCGGCTTTTCGCGTATTAACACTGGTGCGCTCCTCGTGCTACGTTAAAAATATCGCACTTATAGCGATGTACCCTCCTCGCCCCCCCCCCCCCCCTCTCTCTCTCTCCCCCTCTCTTCCTCGTTTGGCATCACCCCGCTCGCTGTCAGACAGAACCTGCGGCAGCGGTTATTTGCATACGAGGACGATGGGAACCGGTGGTGGCAGCCGGGCGGGTGGGTGTGGGTGGTTCGAGCTCACGGTCCAAGGGGTCGGGGGCTTTAATGCCCATGCATCATGCATATTCAAACCCCACTTGGTACAGCTGTACGCGGAAGTTAAATCCCAATGCATCTCGCTCGCTCTCCCTCTCCGTCTCTCACATAGCCGGCAATCTATCTCTCTCGTCGTCATGCCCACCGCTCTCTTATTGAAAATCAAAATTCAGGCAGATTAATCGGGCGCCTGGAGAGAAGCGACGCTTCGAGACTGCTGTTGCACGGCTACGTGGCTTCGCCTTCGCTGCTTCTGCTCAACGCCTCCGTCGCGATCATCGTCAAGGTTACCATCGCTAATCTCGGAGTTTTTATTAGGGAAATCGTTTAATCATTTGCTTTGACGATCCTGCGCGGCTGCTGCTTCATCCTACGAGCCTCGGGGGACTTGTCTTGCTCCCGTGCACTTTATTCATTATGCAGCTGCGCGATATGAGTTGAGAAAAGCGCATGGACCGGCAAATTTGACGAAGCACACGGATCGGCTCCATGTCGTTAGTGGTCTGGTATTTGTCGGTGATAAGATAATGAAATTTGTGCTAAATTTCAGCGAGCAAAATCATTGATGTTCGATTTAAAACTGTCGAGTCACGGAACTGTGGAGAATACTTAGATGACAGTGAAAATGGTTGCATTTGTTCCATCCGATGGGTACGCCCCGCGTTTAGCATAACAAGTAAAACTGTAATGACGACCATTGACCATTGAACGGAAATGTTTTGACCGTCCATTCAGGCCGACCAGATGACTGAAAGAGAATTCCTTTTGATTTGCAAAAACGCGCGACGAAGTTTGGTTCGTCGTGCGTCGACCACGTGAAAATCCGATTAACGACAACGACGATGACGTCGACGGCGAGAGTGTAAAATGGAAAAGAAGATAAAAATCTCTAATTTTTCCTGAGCCCGCGGAACCGATTTTTTGCTAGTTGATGCAGCAGACGCAGTTTGGACTGTGGACGAATAAAGAGAACGGAAAACGGAGGAAAAAAGATAAAAAAAAGAACGTCAACCCCTGGGGTTTGTCGTGGGCTTCGAACAGGAGGGAGACTCGTGTCCCTGCACAGTGGCCTCTAGTCCCGAGCAACACAGAACCCGACTCGGCCGGCTGAGTTTAGCCAACTTTTAGATTTACACCCTGCAGTTCGTTCCCCGTCGCTGTGTCTATCCGAACCTCCTGGCTCCGGAGCGTTTCGCGCGAGACCCCGAACCTGTGTTCGTTTTCCCGCTACATTTATCGACCTCTCAGCCATCTCGCTTTTCTCCGGGCACCAGACAAAACTTTTCGAACGTCTATTTGCTAGAAACGCCCATTGACAATCAGGGTTTTCTGCGATTTGGTTCAATCTGTCATGCAGCGTAGCCGAGATTTCATCAATTTTCACCAGTGGAATATTTGTATTTGAACTAGGGGGGCGATGGGGGGCGGTAAAGGATTCGACCATACGCGCAGTGTATATATTTGCCTTCTTTGAATCTGCAATTTAGTAACGTCGAGAGTAAAATCTCAGATTGGAGTCTCTCAGCCTTTGCTTTCATCTTATATTAACTTCGCGTCCCGGCAAATCGTGTCTTCCTCATCTTCCGCACTGCGTCAAGGTTTTTTTCCTCCCCGCGGGGTGGAGGGGGGAGGGGTTGATACAAGCCTGTACGAAGGTTAATAAGACCGTCTAACGTACTTAACGCCGCGCGCGCTGAATAAGCGTCTCGGGATGCTCCCCATCAAAGAAATGTAAGCAGCTTATTTATTTCAGGTTTGATAAATACCGGCAATTAAGCTTCAGCTAGGGGGTTGCAGCGAGAGAAGGACCCGGCGAGTCGCTTCTGATACGCAGCGAGAGCGCCAAGAGCGTTTACACTGCCGGAGATGCAGGCGGCAGTCTCTCGGGGTGATAGAACAGAAAGAACGACTGAATCCCTGCGAGTACTTGGTGAGCGAGAGACCAGAGCGGCGGGGGGGGGGGGGGGGGGGGCAGAGTGGAAATATAACGCCAAGGCGAAAAGGAAGATGGGAGGGCGCCGGAAAGTGAGCGCGCGGGTTGTCCCAACTTCTTATCTACGAGTTCCAATACCAGCTCAACCCCTCGGCCCCCGAGTCTTCCGCGCGCGAAGTCTCATCCACCCGGCGCGTTGCGTCCACCGTCGCGGAGCAATAAATGATCTCATTTCGGCGATAACTGTCTTGATGTATCGAGGAGGAAGAGCGACTCACCAAGGGGGATGACCCGAGTTACACGGCGGACTCTATGCGCGAAGTCGGTGGCTCGTACGACCAGTTTTCTTCTCACAGTCATCGTAAAGAGAAAGGAGTTTCGTGAACTTGTACAACCCTGGAATCTTGATAAAACTTGGCGAAAGAAAAGCTGCAGAGTCGACAATTTTTACCGTCTCTTATATGGTATATGCAGAGCTCGTGGACGGAAGACCAAAAAGTTTGAATATGCCTTCGGGGATTTGGGCACGGCGCAGTTGATCAGGTTGAGTCGTGACCAGGGCGGCGGGATACAATGTTTTAGGTGCGAGCAACGCGTTAGCAATGTGTATACGTCTATTTCTAGCGGCTTGGTAGCTATTTCGTGGAAGGGAAATGAGGGGGTGGGTTTTGGGCGAAGTTCGAGGTTCGCCGGGAATTAGCGGGGCGTCTAGCCGGGTGCTGTATATCAAGGTTCAGGAAGGAGAAGTAGAACTTACGGTTAGAACGTACGCGAACGTGGCCCGGGACCCCGGGTTTAACGGCTCCCTCATGGGCTGCCAGTTACCACGCTTCGATGCCTACCCTCTCGGCCTGTCCGTCCTGGAATAAAGATGGGGGGAGGGGGGAGTCGACGAGGGGTCGAGGGGGGTTTCTGGTCTCGTGGAAGCATCCACGAAGGCTTCGCGCAGTCTCCCGGGGGAATGCGGAAGGGTACGAGACGCCGGGCCGACTCCGTTGTAAACGGTGAATAGCGGCCACGGGAGGCTGTAGGGATGTAGACGCGAAGAAGAAAAGCACACAAAGCACTTGCTGAGTACAACGAACCAGAGGAGACCGAAAACGACAAATCCGGAAAATGAGTATCAATGACACGCGGGAATGTCCTCAATAGTGAAAATAGCTAAAGGGTGCAAAGGAAGAGAGACAATCAAAGTTGGACTTACGGGGAATCCATAAATTCATCTTTGAAGCTTATTTAATTTGGCAGGCAATCGTAGGTCTCCCCGCTTGTTTATGTCACAAACGTCTCCCTACTGTTTACGGCGCCAATTTACCAGCATTTTTCACTTGTCCCTTAGCAGACTGCCAGTTTGCTCCAGGTGTTTGTCCATCCTCAGTGAAAAATTGTGCTGCCAAGTGTGACAACGATATCAGCCAGCGAAGCCGCGCTGCTCTTGTCGAGTGGTGGTGATCGAGAACTGAAAAGCTGTTGTGTACCGCAAACAATCAGCAGCAGCAGCAACAGCAGCAGCACCAGCAGCAGCAGCAGCAGCAGCAGCGTCTCAGCAGGACGATAGAAGCGGAGCACGCGCGCGCGCGCTCGTCAGCGCTCGCTCGTTTGTTCGGAGGGTTCAATAGCTGTTTGCTCGGTTCGCTCGGGCTCGAAAGGGTGATTAACGATCCGTCGCTCCGATGAGCCCAGGCGTACGAACCACCGGCAACGGCAACACCGAAGCACGGGGCCGATGTATCGACGCGAGGCTTCGATAATCACCGTGGATATAACACCAATCTGGCGGGAAGGTGGAAGGAGAGTGGGGTAGGGGTGGTCGTCGCTCGGCGGTTTCTTCGGTTTAGCGATTATTAAAGGGGGCCGAAAAGCGCGAGAAGCGACGCGAACCAGACTGGGGTATGGGTGGCGGGTGGGGTGCTACGCCAGTTACCGTACTGTATGCATATTCAGGGCGCACCTCGCTCGCGCGTTTATTATCAGATTGGTCGGTGTGGTAGGTATAAGGGGAGTGGGGGAAGGGGGTAAGGTAAGGTTGCCGGGGCGTCTTAACGCGGCACGCCCGCGATGTTGAGGCCGTCACCGGGGTTGATGGATCGTGGGCCGAGCATCACGGATCCCCCTCAGGTTAAGGAGGGCTAATTTGAATTTAATAAGGGGTTGAATTACTATTTATTCGGCGCGGTACTTGCCCACCGCCTGGGCCTGTTTGACGGCAGACCGACCGCTGGTACCGACCCAACTTACCTGTGCCTCGCCCGGCGCTCGGCACACTGACGAACCGTCAGAAGAACCTTTTCCCTGATTCCCCCAGGTTATATAATGGTACACCTACGGGCTGAGCCAGCTAGGAGCTATAACCCAGCCACTCGCCTCTGCCCCCGCGCGGTGTAGAACTCCTTTCCATTTTAATATTCAACAATGAGAATTATTCGAGGATTAGCCCTGGGACCATTGCGAATATAATTCAACAAAGCTCCGGTGAAAATAGTTGGAGACGACGATGGGAATCTCCGCGCTCTCTCCAGACCGATGGAAAACTCGGCTGAGTGCGCGCGCGGGGCCACCCGGTCCATTATCGTTATGAAACCTAGCTCTTGATTTGATTCTCCCTTTCGGAGTACCACAAAGGGAGAGGAAGAGAAAGTGAAAGCGAGATGAGGTGGAGGAGCTCGGAGAATGCACGTCGAGGTACTCGCTCGCTCTCTCTCACTCTCTCTCTGCCTCTCACTTTCTATCTTTCTCTCTCGCTCTCCGTCTCTCTCACTCTTCTATCGGAAGCTCTTTCTCTCTGAGCAAATATCGCGGCGGAGGCTTTCCAGTTTGCTTTGTGCTTTGTATGCTGGAAAATGGTGCCCCGTGCTCCGTCGCCAACGCCGGGCGCCGCATTGCGAGTATACCTACATCTATCTACTCCGGATTAGGTTCGTACCGAGCTGTACTCAGTGTGGCGTATATATATACAGAGAGAGAGTGAGAGCGAGAGAGAGGAGAGGAGAGGAGAGGGAGACGCGCGCGGCGTCCGTGCAGCTGCTGCTGTCGCTGCGCGTTTGTTCGAACTTTCCCCGAATCCCCCGTTGTAATCTCTGCGCCAGCGTGGAATTCCGATCGAAAAATCAAAAAAATTTCCATCGAAAAGACGGAAAATTGAATCGATTTCAACCTGCTTATCTACGACGCCGCTAGTCGGGCGAATTCGCAGCTACGGGATCCCGTATCCCGCGCGACGGTTCGCCGAGCGGATAAAACGGCGATGGCGGGTGGACGCGGGGCCCGCACCGACCTGAACCGCCTGTCGATGCCTCGCGTCACAACGACGACGACGACGCCCACGAAGCGGACGAAGAAAGCGTCATTCGGGCGAAAGCACTTACCCCGATTTCTCGTTACCATAAACGGGGCCAACCTCTCGGGGCTTTTTCCGCCGAGTCCCGAGTTATGCCCTTTTGATGTTTTCCACGAGACCGCCGGAGAACTTACTCAGGACCCCCGTTGGACACTGCGCGCCGCCAGGCACACCCGGAATACGTGGGCCACGCTGGGAATTCCAATACGCGTGATGCATCGAATACGCTCTCGTCGAAGCGGCCAGCGCGCGGCCGTAAAAAGAAACTGGCCTCTGACCTCTGACAATGGGAAAAAGCTCGCAGGAAGAAAAACACACCGAGGGTTCGGATTAAATTATGGTAATACCGAGTGAGTATTTCGGCAATACCAGGGAAATGAGTTCTAGTTCCGTCGAGGTTCCCCGGCTAACGTTGCGCCGTGCATGGGGCCTTTGCTCGTTGTGAAGCGCAATAAAAAATCATGGTATCGTCTTCGAGCTTCACTCAGTTTGCCGGTTTTATTGAAAAGAGGAAACACCAAAATTTACTGCTTCTAAGAAAACCGTGTTCAATACGAATATTTGCTGGTGGGAAGTACTGATGGTTTGGTGGTTTCGGTTTCATAGCTTCAAAGTGGTAAAATAGAGAAGGAGGGTTAATGGTCGCGAATTGGTGGACCGACGTCAACATAAAAAAAAAAAAAAAAAAAAAAATATCACGATTTGTTTTCAGTAAATCCGCATTTTCATTAATCTATAAAGGACCCTTTAAATGCCGCGTCGGGTGTCATCTATCAGTCTCGGTTGGCTATTAGTGTGAGGGAGGTTAGAATCACTGAAGCCTCTTAGAAAAATCTAGGTTACGTCTGATCGTTCCGATAAAAAAAAACGAGGCCAGCGGTCTGCAGATTCCCAGTCGCAGTTTGTTCTCCTGTTTTATCGGTAAGATTAATCGCTTCGGAGAAATTCGCTTTACGGTTTTGCAGCATTTCTTACCGACCGAGGGGGAGTAGCACGTCATCTCGAGTCCCGGCCGAGGAGCATCGCGAAAATGACTCGCAGCGCGTGGTAACAGTTGAAGAAAAGTCGAGAAAATGGCTCTGTTCTCGCATACGCAGCGAAACAAATACAGACGGAGTCTGCAGTTATCGTTGGAAGCGACGATTTGTCAACAAATATAAAGAAGGATAGAAATAGAGCGTTATCGCGTTGACGGATCGCCAAATCCGGCAGACGTCTATGGGACGACCGAAACATTTTTCCACGACGTCTCCCGCTGTCGTAGATCCGAAGCCGGATTTCCGCGTTACGGAATAAAGAAGTAATCTTCGCCCTCCGTATCAGCCGAAACGAGTCGCGATACAGCGAATTAGAGAGACCCCGAGCGGGCGCTCGGTTATCTCTGTACAGTTTTGTGCCGCAGCCGAGCTTCGAGCCTGGACCAGTTTCCTCCTGTATGCATCATTCTATCGCTGCCAAGTTCAAAGATTTATGTGTGTTCACCGTTCTTCCTCTCCCCCCCCCCCCCCCTTCCCTTTCGCTTTATATCGCGAATACATTAAAGGCGGAAACAAGGGACGGGCGTTCCTCGACTATAAGTTTACTTATGCATATATCTATGCTGAACTATATCGTAAACCAGAAAGAGCGTACATAAACGAACGGGGGCGCGCGGTGGCTGCTGCCGCCGGGGCCGCTGTTTGGTGCCCTAATAAATAGAAGCTCCAGATCCCATAAAAATGCATTGGATTTCACGTTCGGGACTTTCCACAGCTCCGCGAAAAGAGCCCAAGAAAGGATTCCGAGGGAAAAACAAAGCCGTGCCGAAACCAATGCATACCGAATATTCTTCTTCGCGGGATACAGAAGTCGCCGCGGAAAATAGCTCGCGAAACTAAGACCAACGCGGGGCGAGAGCGGAAACGACGTCGAACGATGGAACGAACGAACGGAGTGTTGGAATCGGAAAAACCGTGCGTCGATAGAGAGCCACGAATATCTGGAAAGCGCTGCCTCAACGAGACTCAACAACGGGCCGGGATTTTCTCCATAGGTCGTTTGTTCGATTTCGGCTGAGGGAAAAGCAACCGGTGGATATTTTTGTTTCAATATCCACCCTCGTCGTCTTCACTCACGAAACGCATTTTTCGGGACACATTGTTCACGGAATCATGACAAAGATTATGAAAAACCAGGGTTCGTAAATATTGACGTCGTGGCTTATATACGATTTATGTAATGAGCCATCAACGTTTTCTCCGCGATGTTCGAGTCAATTGTATTCACGTGTTAACAGAATCGTCGATTTCTATCGAGCTTCTGTGTTCACTCGTTGATTAGATAAATTTCCAAATTCAAAGGCTTTCAACCACCATGTCAATTAAGCTTCTAAAATGACTCAACGCTGATGAATGAACCTATCTTCATCACGGAGTCCATTGAGTCTCATGATTCCTTTACGGTGAACAGGAGCCGCTTCCCTGTTAACCTCCTCGGACCATTATCTGGATCGACATCTCCCTGCTGCTGGTCCATCGAAGCAGAGAGTTACTCTACCGCTCGGACAATATCTCGCATATGATGTCAGAGTGGAGCGGAGGGATAACGGGGCTGCGTTCGACGTAGTAGTCACCCTATCCGAGAGGAGTTGACTCGCGTCGATAACTCAATCTCGCTGCTGGCTGGCCATCTCTATCCTCTGGGTATCTGGTTGTGGTCCGAAGGTCCGTCGAACGACCGAGAGAAGGAGTGGATCGAGAGTCCATGACAAGGAGTGGCTGACCGAGGGTCAGACTATGAGAGCAGGGAGCATCGGAGTGTCCGGCAGGATTATGGGAAGGACGCGAGCGCGTTGGGGTCCTGACCCTGGATAGTCAACGGATTGAATCATGCACCATCGAAGCTTGACCTCCGACGAACACGACGAGGAGTCGGGAGCTCCCGTACACTACCCCTTTCCGTAGAGGCTCCTAGTCAGGCTCGTCGCACTTATCCCACCGACCGAGAAACCTGCCACGAGGGTTGAAACAAACTTTTACCTCAAACGAAAAAAAAAGTCAGTATGTTCCTAAGTTATTTTGGCGTGGTATCCTCAACTAATGACACGATAGGTTACAACATTATAACAACAACCTCTCAACAGTCTTGTTGTCAAATTCATCCCTTCAATCATACCTTCTTACAAAAGAAATAGATTGGATACCAGCAATTCTGCATCATTGTCCTAGATTGCCACAAGTACATCATCAATGATAAGAGGGGCGACCCTTCAACTACAACAATGCGGGAAAACTTCCCGTGTGAACAGTCAAGTGCGAAGACCATAGTGCGAAAATAATTCGAATTATTCCAGTGGGGGGTCAAGCCTGGTGTTCCTGGCTACTGCTGCTGCTGCTAGCGCTGGTGCTGCTGCTGTTGCCGCTACTGGGGTTTGTGCTGCCGCCACCACCTCCGCCGCCGCTACTGGTGCAGTGATCGATCCTCGACGGTATTCACCGCAAACAGCCCGCGGCGGAGGACAGATGCCGATGATATTGCGCGCCAGTTGGCCTCGCTCCTCCGTGACGAGGACAACGACGACGGCGACGACGACACAACGGCGACGACTGTGGTGGTGACTGCCGGGCGTCGGGGTGTGCGACTGCTCTGCGTTCCACAACGTGGCCACGTTCGCGGTCGTACCGACTACCCGACCTTACGACCGCGATCTCGATTCCCAACCAGTACACATAGTCTGCCGGCCATTTCCTAACCCAGACAACGTCGGCCGTTTTCGACGCAACGTCTGTGTCCTCAATAGCCAGCGCTAGACACGCTTAGTTGACAAACTCGTTACTTTAACAAGCACAAGGAGTGAATGCAAACCTACGCAACAGAAAAAACCCGACACCTCGTGGCCCAAAAGGACAGAAGGTCTGATTTGTATTAACGATCTCGACAGCGGAAGAATCCGGATCACCCCAATGTCACGTTGCATAATTATATCCACCATCGCTACTACTGAACTGACGATATCATTGCCAGAAACTTGGTCCTCCAGGACAAATCTCTTTCGATCCTGGATAATTGGTTTACCGCTAGAATGTCGCATCTCTTTGTGTCCCGGTCCGCCGGTTTCCGTAAACCCCCCCGAGGCAATAAGCGTGTACGCCGTGTGACAATATCTTGTCACCTCTTTTGCTACACCTCAATCGTCAAGTTTCCGTGACCACCCGGTTAGTACAATGTGCTTCGGGTATCCTCGCGACGGGCTTGTTAATACTAGCAAGCTGTGAAGGGCCGGGCTCGTATATAGTCGCCGCGTTCTTGCTGGCTGGAGCACAGCTGTATCGCGTAGACCACATCGACAACGGGGACGACGACGACGACGACTACAGGAACGAAGACAACGACGCTGGGTAAACTTTCCCGTCGCTGCGGCCATCGGTGTTAGCCCGTGAATAGATAATATACAATAGGCGTTGAGCTCTCTCGCGGTATCTATTATCAGACTCCGGCGAGTGTTCGCGAGGCTGCGCACACTCTCCGGGATACAAAGACGCGCGCGCGGTCCTCTTCGCCCTTACTTCGCCGCTGTGTTTCCTCGATCGGCAAGCCGTATATTCACTCGACTTGCACAGCTTCGCCTCTCTCTGTCTCTCTCTTGACAATTTCTATGCCCAACAATGTTATACCTATATACACAACGAGCCCGAGGAGAATGCAAACTTTCTTCCGCGAGTTCACATGCGTTGTTCGCCTCGTAGTTCGCCGAACTCCGCTAAGTCGTTTCACTCCGCCGTGGTGGCGCTTTTACGTCGAACGCAAGAACGCGTGTCGACTGCAATTCCCTTGTTTCTCCGTGGTCACGCCAGTATTTTTATTCTCGCGATTATTCATAACCACACTGGAGGAAAATTCGCCGGAAGGAATTTTGAATGTAGTGTATTTTTCCATAGAAGTATTTACCGGTATAATATTATTTTAGTTGCCCGTGTTGCATTATTTATCCTCGCGGAAATCGTAGAATTGTCGTTGTTCTTGTATTCATCATTCCAAATCACAAACTTTTCTCGGTGGTTCGAGATGCTGCGAGTAATAGTTCTCCTCGTAGCCTCTCACATGTTTCATTTTGATTTTACTGAATCGTCGTAAGAAAAAAAATTGCTCGATTGTTCTCGTGCGGAATGGCATTTGTAAACCCGTGTGCGTACACGCGGTAGGCCTTTCCACCGCACGGCGCGTTTCTGTATTGCCTATCGGGTTATAATCGGCGCGCAATCAACTCCATCGGAGCGGCGTGGGTAATATAGTTGTGGGTCGCCGGTATCGCTGAGCGATTCGCAGGTACCCGCGTCGACACACGGAGAAAACGCTATACGACGACGGCTGCGGCGGCGTTGGTGGTGAATTGTGTGCCCCACCCTCCCCTTCCCGCCTCGTCACCAACATCCACCCCCATCGCACCGCCACCCTGAATCGAAACTACGTCGCGCCGATTCTATTTTCCGCTTGCCGCTCTCGCGGGAATCGAATGCTCGCGCACACCGCCCGGACCTGTGGGAACCGCATTCGCGTACAATAATGGTTATTTATTAGTGCTAAATCAAATGTGTTAGCACGCGAGACTCTGGAACGATCCCGGACCAACGGCTGCGCCCTCTCCTCCCTCTTTCTCTCCTCGGGCTTGGCCCAATATATATGATAATGGTGATAATATTTCCGGAAGCGCGCGGCCACTCGGGCTGTGCGAACCGGCCCCGCGGGCAAAGATTGGAAGAAGTGAGAGAGGCCAGAGGGAGAGTGTGGGAGAGCGTGAGCGCCCCCTCTCGTCGCAATCCCGAAGCTCGAAAGACAAAACGAAAAAGCTGTGTGTATGGTCTATGTGTGTATGCGGTGCGCCGCGCACAGCTTATTCTCCGCCACCGGCTGAGGCTGAGGCGGAAGAGGTACGAGTGCAGTATGCGGTAATAGCGTTTCGAGCAGATGTGGTAACCTGCAGACCTCAATGGTTTGATTCGCCAGATGTTCAAAAGCGAAATTTCTGCCTGCGGTAAACCCCGCTCCCTCCTCAACCGGGCCAGCTATCTCATATGATACAACTGCCCGGTTGATGGGTAAAAGTGAATCAGGTGAACGTTGAAAATACGACGCACGGGTTTACGCTAAACCGCTCGTATACGTCACAATTATATCTGCTCCCGCTGTCCACCTGGTTTTGTCCGCTTGGAGTGAACATTATCTTATGGGACACGAAGACGATGTCGGCGAATGGAGAGGATATCCAATTCGCGCGCAAAGCGCACTCGACCCCCGGTGCAGGGTTAATGTTTCCTCGGCGCTGATGTCCAACCGGCGGCACGGTAGCCCGTGGGTGACCTCGTCTCGTTGCGATTCCAGTTGTAGCGCGCTGCGATGCTCCGAACCGTCGCCCGGAAAGTGGAGTAAAGCAGACCGTGCGAGTGGGTGATGCTTATTAGGATTATTACATTCACCGCCGGTGCCCAAACGGACGTGCGGCTGCGGCGCTGGCGCTGGCGTCGCGCGAACCTCGACCTCTCTCTCTCTCACCGCCTGCGCCACAGCAGCACCAACAGCGCGACGTTATAGCCACGCTCGCAGCTTTACGGTCGCTGCACTCTGGACACGAGACGAGCGTGAGAGAGAGACAGAATGAGAGAGGGAGAGAGATACGGAAGATATTGTGTTACAAGCGAAACGGAGTTGTTCCAATTTGCCCTGAGGGTTACGAGGCACTTTGGGGCCGAGTCTCTCGTACCTGCAGATGTTTTTTCGTTCTATCCGTATAGTGACGGCGACGGTACCGCACCCGCAACGCGCTCTTGAGTTTCTGAACCGCACGGGTAACTGGGGCATACACATTGACGCGAGAAGCAGCATATCCTCCTTTACTTCTCATTAACCGAAGACCCAATAACAGTTACGGTCGCGAAGTTTTTGGTAAACCTTTCCGCGGGCTTGGCCGAAAATTAATATTACCGAGCACACCAGACACACCGGGGGTGGGTGGGTAATGCGAATCTCTCGCGAAGTGGAAATTACGGATTCTAATTTTCCTCACGAAACTTTGTAATACCATGAGATACTTTCGCGCGAGCAATTGCAATCGCCGCGCCCCTCTTTTCGTGGAGTATTCTTCGGTAATGACGCCACGTTTACTGTGTACTGCTTTCGCGTTCCGACGCATCGGGTAGAATGAAAAATCGAAAAAATCATATGTACAATAAAAAAGGCGTATCATTGTTATGCCGTTGCGTTACTCTCCTAAAATATTCCTTCCTACCTGCTGCTTCTTTGGCACCCGGCAATCCATCTCACAAACGTACACAGATTGGAAAGCTGTCGCATCACACAATTACCGTGTGCACGAAGCTTCGGGTATCATTCACTAGTCTATTCGTCGGCGGTATCTATCTCACGGTCGACACTCACCGACACCCGTGTCTCGGTTTATCCAAGCTGCACTGGCAGCCGCAGCAGCAGCAGCAGCAGCAGCGGCGGCAGTCGGAGGTACCACGAGCCCGTCGCGAATCATGGTCTGGTAGCGACGAGCCATAGTACACTACAACAGTTCCATGTAAACACAAAGCCCGTGTAATAGCGGCAAACCTGCCGCCGGTATTGTGCGTGCATACTGATGTTTCATTAGCCGACTGTTCGTGCTGCTCGGACTGTCAATCAAGTTCACCGCCTGCGGCCGCCCTGAGTAACCCCCGACGCGGAGGTTGCTGGACGCCGCCGCCGCCGCCGCCGCCGCGGCGTGCGGCGTCTGTTACCCGCGTTGCCCTCGGTGAAGGTGGCCTCCTCCACGTCCTCCTCCTGCTCCTCACTCGCGAGTCTACACGCGCCTCTACATATCGCACAGATCGAATCCCCGTCTGCGGAATACAATCTCCCTCTCGCGCCCGTCTCTCTCTCTCTCGCACACTCTATCGCCTATAAGCAGAACATTGCAATAGTCTGATGTTTGATTACCCTTACCGTGAATATGCTCCGAGTCCCTTACAGAGCAACGTCGATATACATCCAATCGACGACGTATACCTGCATCCTCGTTCCGCCGAGCGTTGTGCATGTCAGCTGCGCCTCGGGTCGACTCGTGGCAGGACCGAGATCGACGTGGAAGCTCTCGCGGTGTGCGATACGATGAAAAGCTCTTTGGGTCTGGTTATCAGTTAAACTGAACGGCGATTGACCCTTAAAATACAATCGCAGTCACTGGACTATGCAACGCTGTGCGCAGTCAGTTTGGCCGAGCTGTATGGTCTGTGGGCCTGGGGCTGTGTATCGATTGCACGACCCGAAGGAGCGTAGAAAGGGAAAACCGCCGGGTTTCCAGAAAACCGGCAACTTTGCTGAGAATCCGCTGAGTCGATTTCTGACACACACGGGGTCTCCTCTGTAATCGGTCAGCGTTACGTGACTCGACGCTGCGCCGCGTATTTTTTCCGGTTTGCGGAAAAGCCATTTTGCTGGTCCGGCGACGGAGCCGCCGATCCGAGAGGGAAGTGGAAACGGAAGGAGGAGCGAGGAGGAGTCGTATACGGTGCTTTCGATGGAACCGCTGTTTATTGTGTGCCCGGCTTAAACAGAATACGAATGTGTCGACGCCCGTTCGCCGTGGGTTCGTGGGGCGCTGCTTTTCAGAGTTTACAGCGGACCGTCCGTCGCGAGGGTCGAAGGGAGACTCGGTGTTTGACGTTGTAATAGTGTAATCGGCCGCGGCTCTGGGGGTGCTGACTGCGCGCAAAACAGCGTCGACACAGGAGCGTTGAATGTAATATCTGATCGCGTCCCTAAAACAGACAAGGACCCACCGCGAATCGTCCGAACCCTCGTCCGGCTCCCAATGCTCTGCAACATTCACCGACCAAGCGAGGGGTTTTGTGTTTTTGGTACGAAGCAGAGGGAAATGAAAAACGCAACTACCGGTTCGGGGCTGTTGAAATTCAGTTCGGACGTGTACAGGGCTGATCGCATCCAATCAGACAGCATGGTTAATCTCTTGGACATGGAGAATATTTTTTAATTTTTTTTATTGCCATACATCAACAGCTATTTTGTTATAATTATACCAAAAATGATAGAAAAGTTTGCAATAGTTACAAAAATTACTTTCCAATTTATTGTGCAAAAGTCTCTTTGTTACTAATGAAATAATACATCAAACTTGAGCTATCTGAAAAGGCCAGATAAATAACCGCCGGTACTTTTCTGGCCTCGGAGAAGAATCACGTCCAAATAATGTGCGACTTGATGAATCCGGAGCGGAATGACCGGTGCTCGGTGGACAATGTGTAAGGCGGCAGGTCCCGCGTCGACGGACCGGGGACGCGGCGCATTCATCGCTGTAATGGAGTAATCGACTGGCAAGGGTGAAATTTGATGGGAGATTCCACGGCGTGTTTCAACTAGATATCAGATCATTTCTGTGCTTCCCCCTCTCCCTACCCTCCGACCACCGCGTTGCATCGGAAGCTCCCCTGTATATTCGGCGGTCCCCCGCCCGCCGTTCATTCAACACTGTCGGACGAGACGAGCGCGCGGGCGCGCTGCATTTGATTGCTGATTTTGAAACTCGCTCGTGGCGCGCATGAATAATTGCGACCAAATAATTTGCGCTCCATGCGCGTCGCATAATTTATGATTATGCAATCGATAAGTGCGATAATTGGATTCGAGGGTCGCGCTCGGAGGGTCGGGAACGGACGCGCTCGCGGATTGACAAACGCCGAATCGCGGGTGGTGCTGAGCGAGGGGTCGTCCGCTCGCTGCTACTGCCGCTGCCGCCACTTTGGCCCCGCGGCAGGTGAATAGATCGCAATCACAAATAGATTCCGAAACCATTCTGCGCGCGTCGGGCTCGAGAGGTCCCATTCAATGGGAGCCTGAGTTGCACATCCGGCCGGAGGATACGACGTCTGGTGTAATCGGCGGGTTGGTCGCGGGCGCGGAGAGCGAGAGAGACGGAGAGTGAGGGTCCAGAGTACACGAAGGGTTTGGAAATTTGCGAGGGGATAGGGTGCAGTTGCACGATGCCACCCGTACAGTAGAAGTCCCTGTAATGGGCTGAGCCGCTGCACATGAATTTATCAATCGTGCAATTATGCGGGATGCTGCACTTTATGCACCGTCCGACTAACAAATCTTTTTATCATTTAATCTCACAAAAAAAACAGTAATACCAGTAAAAACTTTTCTCAGCTTGACAAAAACATTTGACAGCCTCGCGTAAAAAAAATGTGGCCGTCCCCAAAAATGGATGACGGTACGCAGAGTCCAAATGGTTTTCAGAATGTCGATACTCTCGCTGGAGGAGAAACCGTCGGACACCGGATGAGCCGTGTCACATCGACGTATCCTTTCCGCAATTATATGCTGTGCTCCACTGTAGGTACGGACGCTCCGCAAACGACGACAGCGCGGACGAGCACGTGGGGTCAGCTCCCTCATCCCACTCCGTCTCTGTCTCTCTCTCTATAGCTCCGCGTCTATGCGTTCGGTTCGCTATCTGATCGTTCCTAAAACAGTTCGTACGGCAAACCGGGGATGAGTGAAAAGGCGGAAGAGTAGATACGTCCGCACCCTCGCACCCTCGCGTATATATCCCGACTCTCCCGGCTCCGTCCGGTTCTCCGCTCCCCGAAACTGCGGGGAGGCAGCGGCCGCCACCGCGCCGCCTGGTATAGAGTCGCGCGAGGCTACTGCTGCTGCTGCCGCTGGTTTGTTCAATGTGTGTGATTACGTTGGCAATTACTCCCACCCTCGTGTGGCGTCGGTGGGCTACCCTTTCGTCCGTGCAACCCCCTGGTTCGGACCTGCATTCCCCGCGTCGGGCGGCGGGTGGCGGGGGGGGGTGTTCAGGGATGGAGGAAGGGGTGGGGGACATCGGTGTGCCTCGCCCCTTGGGTCCCGCGAGGAAGGGTTGTAACTCGTTATTAGCGAGCCACGGTGGGGGCTGATTACTACCCCGAAGTAGATTCCCCGACGATGATAAACACGATCCGGCGATCGGTGAACTCGAGCTCGCCGCGCGCGCGCGCAACACACGCGTTCGCCGAGCGCGGTGGCTGTCGACTTCGCCGTTCCGTCTCACCTCTCTCGACGAGCCGCGGGAAGTTGCGCCAAAAGCGAGGATACAAGCGATACCAATCTACCGGGCATTAAACGCCCTGGATGAGACGGGACAACTTTTCGTTACGGCGGGTGTAACCCACACGTCGACCCCGACCGGACGAGACGAAAATAATAAACGCCGTGCGGGTTTTTTTTTCTTCTTCCTCAGCATCGCTGCCACGGTGGTCGCGTCGAAAAATATTTCCACTCGAGAATTCGACGAATAAAAAAAATGAAGACCAACATTCTCAGCGGCATCGCCGATGGCCATCGTGCTCGTAATTAACCCCACCGCGTCAATACACTCCCTAAACAATTGCCAACGCGGCTCGTCTTCTTCAGCATTCTGAATACCATGACGCCCAAGTACCTCTCCTAATTAGCCGAAGTCCGCGCGCGCCCATCCGCCCCATTGAACAGACGCGCGCCGTGTGGCGGGCGCGTCTTTGTTCGCGTTCGCGCACGAATGTCGGGGGCTGCGACGGCGCGTAAGGGTTGAAATGGCCAACTCTTATACCCACGGATATATCTCGCGCACTATATATAGATTCTTTCGTCTCTCCGCGCGAGTGCGGTCGTGCCGCAAGGTGACCCTGAAAATGCGTACAGTCTATGACGAATCCTTTTGTTCGCGGCCGCCGCAGCGGCGCAGGCCACGCCGCCGCTCCGGCAATTGGCCACGAAGAAAGCAGCGCGCAGTAACAGACGCGAAGCGCGGGGTGAGTGACGCGTTTGTCCGAGCCCCTTCGGCGGTTCGTTGCTGCGCCGCGCGGTCCACGCGTCGCCTGGTGTACACGAGAGACGAAGAGAAACATATATATATAGTTAGAGTGTGCGAGCGAGTGAGAGAGAGAGAGAAATAGAGGAGAGAGAGAGCGACTCTCCCTCCGGTAATGGGCGAAAGCGCGCGCGCGGCTCTCGCACGCGTCCGCCGCTCGCTCGCCTCGCTCGCGTTTGTGCAACCCCCGTGAGTAATTGGATAGTGGTGGTAGTGACGCTCGCTCGCAGCCATACGCGTGGAACGAAAAGATAACGCAATTTATTTCAGGCTTTATTCATCTCCTCTCTCTCGTCTCTCTCTCTCGCTCTCTCTGCACCGACCGCGCACTCTCGGCCGGTCTGGCTGTGCGTACGGAACATTGCTATACATTTTTTTTAGTTATCTGCGCCACCGCGTTCGCGTCCACCCCGGGTTCTCCGCTCGTCGCACGGTGTCTCCCTCTATATCTGTCTGTCTTTTTCTCTCTGTTGCTCTTTCTCGCTTTCCTTTCTCTGTCTGCGTCTCGCTCTGTGCACAAGCCGCACTCGCCTCAGCGAGAGAATTTTAATGCATTCGCTCAACGCGCGCCGTTCCCTACTGGAGCTTCATTACGAACGATGAAATCCCGAGGACCAGCGATGCGCTGAAAAAGCTTCCCTTGACCGGTGCCTCGGGTGTTTCTCCTCTCTTCACGGTCGACTCACTGGCCAGCCTCGGATGTGCTCCTCGTGTCCCTTATGCCCACGGCCAAACAGGAATGACGCCGATCCAGCGAAGTTTCCAGCGGTGGACGTGACAATGTATAATATACCTTGGACTGCGAGAGCGGATGACATCGGCAAATATTAATGTTTTGGAGCCGGCAACGCGTGCGCCTTCTTCGTGTGAATTCGCCCTCGAGCCTGAACGGGGGAGATACAAGAACTCAGGTTGGGGTATGGTAAACCTTGTAAAAGGGCCTCCTGCATATTCGTCGTCGATATGTATTCAGGGTGCATATGCTCACCGAGAGGCGCGAACACGTTTCTCTCGCGACCCTTTCCTTCCACTCGGACCCGCACGCTCTCCTCAATCATCGTTACGTGTCGCTCCTGCGTTCAGAAAAGTCGTGGGTTAATCCTGCTAACTGCAAAGTTGCAATTATGCATTTTTTTCTCAGTTCACATGACTTATAATTGTAACCAAGTTGACAATCGAGACAATCATTTCGTAGAAAAGCAAATGCTTCCAAAATCCAACGTGTTTGTGCTCCACTCACCTTGGTCGTCTCAGGCTGTCCTATGCCCTACGGGAGATAGCAAGAATTCCGACCGAAGTGTAAACTTCATAATTTTCGACCTCCCGGAGACCCCGACACGGTCATCATATTCCCGCCTGCTTACTCATCGCCCCGTGCGAGCTCGTCCTTTTTTGCATCGAGAGGCACGATGCTGGGATGCGAGAACGAGCAGGAGGCATGTAATGGCGTGCCGAACCGAGAAGACGCACAGCGTCGCTGAAAGGTGTGTTATTACCTATTACCCCTAACCGTATCGTGCGAAACCATCGGGGCACCCTCCGTATTATCTTGATTAAAATGTCCGATAATCGAATCTACCTCGAAGCGATAGAGCGCGTCGAAGAGAACTATATATGCGCGGGATGTGCGTCGCGAGAGGCGAGAATGAGCGAGATAGCAATGGAAAAAGATGCTAATAGGAAAGAGATAGCTGAGGGGGTCGAGGGGTAAGGGGGACGGGACGGTTAGGTGCGAGAATAAACTAGTGCGGGTATCGCATAGAAAGAGCGTTGAGGAAAGAGAGTTGATTAATGAGAGGGGAGTGACGTGGCGCGTGGAACCTCGGTTTGCCCCATTTCATCTTCACTCTAGCCCCCCCCCCCACCCCCCGGCTTTCCTCCCTTCAGGTCACCCGACATCTCGTGAAACCCACCCCACCATTCGCTCGCTCTTTCAACCCCGCACAGTCCCTCGTTTTTTTCTTCGCGTTTCTTCTTCGTCGTCGTTTTTTATTTCTCTGCTAGACCTCTGCGCTCCGAGCGACCCCTACACACTGCGACCCATCCGGCGTCGCACCCGTCCACCCAGTCCATCCTACTTCTCCCTCCTTCTCTTTACCATTTGCCTCCTCCTCTTTCCATTCGCCATCTGAAAATTCGCTCGTTGTCCCTCTAGATTTTTTTTTCTTGTCTCATCCACCCTCCCCTCCCTCTTGCGCTTCTGCTATTTTTCTAAATGCACATGTTACACGTTTCGTCGCGCAATGCATGCACTTTTTCACGGAGATTCCGGCTTCTTTTTTCTCGATTTACGGCATCTCGTTTTTCTGAGTATACGTGACCCAGTGGTTTCGTTTCAGCAGCTCCAGCAGTCGCGACGTGCGCCAAGTCCGCATTTGTTAAGTTTTGCACACGCAGACAGAGAGGGAGAAAAAGAGAGAGCGAGCGAAAAACGTGCCAGGAAGAAATGCGTTATCGTCGCTTTTCCGGTCGGTAGTAGCGTGTACAAGCTCTGCGTATGCGTGATTGCCCAAATTTTCAGCATTTCGCTTGTCGCGCTAGCGAGCCGAGAAAAGTCGTAAGGTCGATACAGCGATATACGTTTTTCCCCGGTGCGTTGTTCGCGAGGGGTTGGGGGGCGCACCACGAGCGTCGAAACTTTGTCGTAGATTTATAGGCACGCCGTTAACGCGATGGGGAAACGGTCGGAGATTTTTCTAGTCTCCCCAATCTACTCGTACACCCCCCCCCCCCCCCCCCCCCTCGCCCCTCCACCCTCTGGAGGGGTTTCGAGAGGGTTGAGGGATGTGTAACGTTCCGTTCCGGGTCTCCTCGGCGCATGCGAACGTTTTAAAGACTTTTATCAAACTCACGAGATCTCCGAGGATTCCGTTATTTTTCCCTTCGTTTCCTTCGGGTTCAGGAAATCGTAACTTACCGACCGATATCTCGATTTCTTCGCTACGCCTAAATCACATAGCCCCCCGAAAACTTTGGTTCCTCAAAACTCCATGCAAATTGCCGCTCCCGAATTCACGGTGATCCGTCGAGCAACCAACTTTCCCGAAATGCCGCACGAATAACCGCATACAATTTGCATAAAATTGGCATTGTCGAGAGAAAAAAAAATAGTCGCACCCGGAGCTTAGTTGAAAATTCGAGCGATGGGAAATCCACGGTCTCGGTGCAAGTGTTGAGGCGGATTGCACTCAGCGAACTTCAGGTGGTCATCCGGTGTCCTGACTCTCGCCGCTCCTCCCTTCAAGAGTGTATTGTCGTGTTCCGAGCTGCGGATCAGTAACCAATCTACGAGTTTAAAACACGGTCCCGCGTGGCCTCGGCCGTTGCTGCCGCGCACCGCCCGCACGTAGAAGCAAACCTGGGAGATCGGACGTTTCTACTCGTGCGACTGCGGCGCCGGGGCCGCCACCGCATTTGCTGCTGATACACCTAAAGGGTGGACTCGGGATGAGGGAAGGGGCGAAGGGGTGGAGGGTGGATTGAAGGGGGTTAGCACGGCACAAGTTAACGGTATAAGTAGATACGGTGGGATCTCGATCCACCGGTATCGCGTCCGCCTTTGACTCGTCCGCTCGAAGACCTTATCACCGTATTCCGCGCATCCACTAGAAACTCTCTGTCCATGTGCTTCTCTCTCTCTCTCTTTCCTTCTCTCGACCCGGATAAATGGTATCTGGGAAGCTGGGTTACGTTTGTAGGTGTATATATCGCTGTATACACTCGGACGGCCAGTGAGAGACCGGTGGTGTTTTTCCCACGGCTATCGCTGCCTACATCCCCCGGGCTGTAAAGTGATAGTGAACTGTTTGCCCCGGGTTTATTCGGGCCCCGCGCTGCTTCTCGGTGGCTGCTGGCATAACGTTAAGGAGAGAGAGAAAGAGGGAGATAGAGTTGCAAAACCCCTGAAAACAACCCCGTGGACATATTCTACGCGCGCGCCTTCGGAAAATTGTCCCGCGACGGCTCAATCTCGCGGCCGGGAGATTTACGAGGGTCCGGGAAGAGGATTTTCCTCACGAGGTCGCCGCGCGACGACGATATCGTCGTCGTCATGACGCGTTAACAGCCTACCGGTGTCAAAATCAAGCGTTGGGTTTCTCCCGTCGACGTGTCTGAGACTCGTGGACAGGGACAGCAAAGAACGTGATTACCGTCTGTTCTGGTGAACTATTTTTTATTGTGGAGAATTAATGCACATTTCTCTTGTAGTATTCATTGCCGTTGTGGCACATATGATATTACGATAATTATTTTTTTAGTCCATGAGACTATTTTTTTTTATAATCATGACAATTAATTTTACGCTACAACAATTGTTCTATATCTACGGTGAATAAAAAGATATGTATTTAAAAAAATAGCCGTACAGACTATAAAAGTCGCATTTTTTTCGCCGTCTGAACAGAGTCAGTTCGCACCCTCCGAGCATTTTATATTCACAGCCGCCCGATAAGCCGATAATTCTGAAGAGATCCGTGTTATTTATGGATATTCCGGGTCCGCGCCCGAAATCGCGACGAACCCGAGTTATAATAATGCGCGAACGCGGCGCGCGCTTTCATTCTCGATCTTTGCCTCCTCCTTCTTCGTTTTTTTTTTCCGCGCCCCGATATATTTCGGCGGTGAAATTGTGCGTTGGGCGCCCCCCGAGAGTACGCGAAGGGCTTAAGGGATTAAAATAATAATAACGTTGGAAATTGGACACGGCCGAGGCGCGGGTCCCTCGTAATCTTTGACTGCCATATGCCGACGCGGCCTGGAACGAAGCCAGTCGAGTGCGGAGCAAGAGAGAGAGAGAAAGATCGAGATAGATCGGGAGAGCAGACGAAAAAAAAATGATCACGCGCAACTTAATCTGGCATCGCGAAAGGGGAGAATTTATTCAATTGCCGAGCTGCGGGCAAGTCCTATGCATATGGGCGGCTCGTACGAGCCAACCAGACGTACGTTTTTTTAACCCCGCAGTTGGACACGTGGCCGCGAAAAATCCACTTCTGTCCGCACTCCCCACGATCGGATCGATCGAAGAAAAAAAAAAAAAATCCTCGACTGGATAACGCGCCGAGCAACTCCTGATAAGCCGGATTCTCGGAGATCGACGATTTGATTACAAATTTATCGCCCTTCCGACCCCTTCGACGCTCCACGAACTTTATCTTTACTTTGACCCTGGCATACAACTGTTGCAATTGCTTATTTATATTCTCTCCCCGAGGGCAAAAAAATCGTGTGCGCCAGAATTCCAGGGCGTTAAGTCGAAAAATCAACAGACACCAAAACAGCCGTAAGATGGATGTAAACATTAACGAAATGATAGACAGCTGGGAAAACAGTCTCGTGTTGGTTTCCATGAAATAAAAGTGATTTTTTTCGTATCTAAATCAAAATCAATAAATAAACGCACTGGCAGTGAGATAAGGCGCGTTCGTAACCGTGAGGATGGCGGGGTTTGAAGAGCGACGAGGAAGGGTGGCCATTCAGTTAGTTTCATAATACGCACAGACACCCCTTTCCATCGACGTCAGAACCTCCTGATACCGTATAATATATAGCATTGTTCGCGCTCTCTTGGTCCCCGAGTGGAACGAGTATATTTATAAGGGGGGTGACTTTCTTTCATATGTTAAACAGATCAGTGTCGTTGAGTGGTACAGCGATGGGGGTGGGGTTTATACAGAGAGAGGTAGAGTCGCTGCTGTTTCACGAGCAGTGCGCGAAGGCGAAACTCGCATGCTGTATGCCCTGCGGCGGAACCCTATCCAAAAATTCCGTCTCGCTGTGATTTCAATGGGATACTTTCGGAAAAACTGTTTACGTATTTAAATGATTTTTTCTCCTTCTCCTTATTATACTTAAGCAAAACCTTCGATACCCCCACTAATTGCCAATCTGTTTGTCGCTGTTTCAGAACACGTACGGGAATTCAGCTGCGGAATGCTGTACTACAGGACGCTCTACCTGGACACCAGGAGGGACTCCCTATACGTCGGAGCGATGTAAGCATTTTCCTATCCTATGCATTTCATACCCATATTAATCAATCATATCACCCTATTTTAATCCATTAAATAATCCCTATTTTACTCAATCACGCATCGTCGACGACGTTCGTTAAAGAATCATCGCTTAAATCACATTTTAGGCGCTGCTAATGGACGCGTTTTGTCTCCGTAATGGAGAGCTGAATTATTCGGCGACCAATTTTTTTTCCTCCGATATATCGATTGATGCAAAAGGACTGTTCAATATTTAAAAAAACGACACGAGGTCCACGCACTAGGCTCGCCGGCCTCGGTGACTGCAGACATCTACATTGCCGCGCAACACGGCTCGGCGGTCTATCACGGAAATACGCGAGAGGAGCGTCTCGCAGTCTGACCCGATTGCAATTTTAATCGGCACGCGTCTCCCGACCCACATGCCGCGTCTCGCGCGCGGGAAAAATATAGTTCGACACGTTTCGCGTGTATAGAGTGCCGCATAATAATGCCAGACCCGCGCGTTTATCCGAACTCTATTTGCGTTCGGTCGTCGATCGGATCTGAATTAACCATCGGAACAGGCTCGAAGGACGCGACTCTTGTCAGTCGAGATATCTATATAATATAGACACCTATATGGCGACGTACTATTTCAGTCCTGTCTGGAGTCGGATAACCAGCTGGCGCGCGGCTGAGGGAAAAAGTTGGCAGGTGGTTAGACGAGGGACGGTGGAGCAGGGAAGGCGGGAACACCGCGCGGTTGAAATCTTGTGGCAGGTCCTCTTCGCGCGATTGTCCCGGGAAAGCCGCTCGTCGTCGTTGTCGTCGTCGTTGTCGTCGTCGCATCATTACGAGCGCGGACGAGCATTATATTCCCTGATTCGCTTTCACCGGGCTTCGTTCAGCCGGGCGGGCGCGAGCCGCTTCAGCCCCTCGGCAGAGTCTCTGATCTGTTCGGTGTACAGCGGAGGCCGGCGCACGCGGTGCCTTTGTCAGAGAGACTACGACGACTACGCCGCCCCCTCTCTTAATTTGGTAAATGCCAACAAAATGCTACACAGTGTCGGCCGTGTATCGAGAGGGATTGGGGGGCCCCGGGACCATGTCAATGACGACGTCGAGGCCGCGCGGGAAACGAGGGGGGCAGCGACGGCAGCCTGCGGGATTGAAAGAAGAAAGAAAGTGAAGAAAGTGAAGAAAGAAAAAAGAGGAATCGCGACGCCCCATCGACCCCCCGCGATGCGCGGGGTGCGCTCTTACTTTCCCCGAAGAATCACTCTCAGATTACTTTCACCCGGGGTGGAAATGGGGGGGGAGAGAAAAAGGGGGCGAGAGGGGGGCACGAGACAGGGTGGTAACGGGAACGACGGGGCAAGTCGATTAAAAGTTTCGAAAGAACGCGCATTAGATATCATGATGGAATCTCGTTGTCTCGCGCCGCGCGTAGCACCTTCACCCAATGTACCGACACGAGCGTCGAATGGTCGGTCCATACGCAGCAGGTTGAGGTGGTCGAGGAGGGTGACTCGCGAGGGCATTGAAGGGCTGCCTATATAAAAGAATCTTGCGTTATAAGATCGAAGATTAAATTCCGGTTGGACATAACGAGCGCGCGCGCATTGTATCGCGAATATAAACGGGACCGCCGAGTCGTCTTTCTCGCATTTCGCTTTGAGCCGCACAAGACCAGAAGTGAAATGTGCTGCCCGCGCGCAGAGGGCGAGCAAAGGAAATTCTCGGATATCGCGGAAGAATGGAACGTGCGGTGATCGCGTTCGCTGCGCCGGAGTCCGCGGAATAGACGTAGAAACGGTGACCGCAGCGGTAGTCGGTGGCTCAGCAGCTACCGATGGAGTCGGGAGGGAGGATGGAGGTAATAAAGCAAAAGTGGAACGTAACTCCTGTTCCGCGCCCTTTAAACCACCAGCCACCCTGGCGGTTTTTTTTTCGCCGAACAGTCGATCGAGCCAGTCGATGGTTCTTCGACTCTGCGCTCGCTCTCTAGGATCGACGCGCGGTAGCCGGGGTAATATACCGAGTCGCGCGCGCGTGGGGTACCCCCCAACCCGTCTTTTCTCTCTCTCTATGCCCGAACATATAGTAACGATAAATTGCATTTTCCCCGAGAGGTGGGTACTTTGATTTAACGTTTTGTCCGCTTTCTGGCTCGGTTCCACGTGTCGCCGAGATCCGCAGCTACCGCCCGGTAGGTTGGTAAGATATAGGCATACATAACCTATATCCGCGCTATCTCCTGGTCTCCGGCTATCGAATTCCGATAAGACGACAGTCGGGCCGCCGGAAGAACCTGAGAGAGATCGCGGAGAGCGCCCGCAACGTTTCTGCCAATGGATCTGGCCAACGCGCGATTTCGGTTGTCCCGTTCGAGCGACTCGCTCGCCGAGCGTTCGTCGTCCGCCGCTGAGCGACAAATCCGTTTCCCGAACCGGCCGCCGCGCCTGGAGCTCGCGCACCTTTTGTCCCCGAGATCCTAATGGCCAACTGATCGTCGTTTGGACGTTGAGAGACGGACGAACGCGGATCGATTTTGACCTCGGGCCTCATACGTCGTCGTCGTCGTCGTCGTCGTCGTCGGTGAAAGAAGCAATCGCGCATAATGACTCGCGCTGCAATGCACTTACTTTTTATTTCGCACGCTCGACTCGCGGACTCGCGCGGCGCTCTGTTAATTAGAAAACGCAACGCTCTTGGTAATGAGTTATCGAGACTTGGCGCGCTGCTGTTGCTGCTGCTGCAGCTCCAGCTGCTCGAGGTCCGCTCGCTCGCGCGCGCGCGCTTCACTCTCAATTAAAAGCATGCTAATTGAACTCGCCTCAATTATCGGAGAAGGCACCGCCGCGGAACCTTTTCAAAAAATCGCTGAAAGATCTTTCACCGTGTGCGAGACCCTCGCGCGCGCGGCTTTCGTACGGCGCTGCTGCTGCTGCTACTGCGGAGCTCCCGCGCGGAGGTTGCGCCGTGTGCTGCCGGATATTTCTGCATTTCGAACCCGCACACTCGCGGCCCGCGCGCGCCGCGCCGTTCCATTCATCGACACTCTCGCGGTATCCGACTATCCCGTTGACCTCTTAAAATTCCGCCTGGCAACGCGACTTTTCGCTTAAATTTTCGTTAATAAATTTTACGACGAAAAAAAAAGCTACTGAGTTTCCTTCAGAGATTTTCGTCCTTTTTTTATTCTTCTTTCCATTTCCCGCTTTTTTTATGCACACAAAAAAGAGAAGTCGACGACATCCTTCACCGACCGAGTGTCTCCCTCGTGTTTCGCGTTGCCGCTCGCGAATTTCACGCGCGTTGCGCAGCGAGCCAATCTTTCGCCTGAATCACGTATTCGCCGTTGTCGTTGACTTCGGTGTGCGTTTTCCCCAGGCGACGCCGCGCGGCGCGACGACAACGTTGACGACCGCGACGACAAGATCCATTTCCTTTCTTCCTCGGCTCGCCGCGCGTCTCGCTCTCCGCGTCTCCGCTATATCCCCGTCCCCGCGACGGATCTTCGGTCGACCATCCGGGAATTCACGGCGTCCTGAAACCGAATTACAATTCCGCACGTGGGCCGCAAAGTGAAAACGGCCAGTGTGCGACGCGATGTACGTGGGTCGGTGCGATACGAGGGAGACACTACCAACGGACGGCGATGGCCTTTGCCGGGCGAGCTGAGAGGCAACGAGGCTTGTGCGCCGTACGTAGACACGTGAGGGCTACGTTGCGCGCCGCGTGCAACCCTTTTTCTCGGGGGAAACTTTGTCCGTCATATTCCTGACGTCGAGCAGCGGCAAAAATAAAAAGTCCGCTGTGTGCGGGGAAAGAATGTGTACGAGCTGGAACGAGCGGGTGTCCGGGGTGCTCGTCACGCGGAAGGTATTGAGTTGAATATTCGTCAGACCCAGCCGCAAAGTTTTGCCGGGCGTCACGAGTTTCTCGCCGGCTGCGGTTCGGTCGCAACTATTTCGAGGGTTTCCAGTTTATTTTATTTTTTCAGCTTAATCTGTGAATGCCGCGGGTAAGGGAAAAAGAAAATATCGATTTATGCTACCCATTTAAATTATTTTTTAACTACGTCATCAAAAAATGTCCCGGAACGAGAAAAAAATGGCAAAAATCCAGCAACTGTTGCGTCCGCACGTGAATCGTCCGAACCGTGGCTGTCGCTTCGTCCCCAATTGAAATTTATCGTCCTCGGTTGCAATAAGTCGCGACTCGCGAAAACTCTCTAACCCCGTGAAATTGTTTTTTTTTTTCGAGCATCTTTCGCGTTCTTTTTTTTCGCCTTCCCACACTGCAATTCGCGTGTGGAGTCCGCGTTAAAAGTTCTTCGATCTCCGGGAGGAAAATCCGACCGCGGGCGACGTCGGAGGTAAAAAGTTTCGTTGGGTATTCCAAGTCGGATTTGTTTTTGCGCGAAAAGGCTCGAGAGATCCTCGCGCGGCCTGTCTCGGCGCTCACCGGGTATTTACCTTTCACGGCGCCTCGGTCAGGATGAATGAAGACGCTATGCCGTCTCCTCGCTCCGTCGCTCCTGGCGTTGGTCTACCCCACAGACACTGGGAAATCGGCCACCACGGCGCGCGCGTTCCATTTCACTGCGCACCTATTGAAAGCCCCGCATGACGAATGGCTATCGGGATAAAGTTATGCGGCGCATCAAGTCTAATGTTGCGAAACGTTTTTCGAACGTGAATATTCGATTCGGCGCTGTGCATATATCTTACACCGGGCAAAGTATTAAACACACAAACTCAAACCGCAAAGCAATCCTATTTGTATATTTGTATTTATACGCCGGTTCGAATGCGTCTGACGTTGGTTGCTAGTGATTGAGGACATCGTATGAGAAAGCATCGCCCGACCAACGACGCGGGACAAAGTCGAAGGGCTGAAGCAATGACGCTGGAATTTTCGAGACGTTTATATTGCCTCCGCTTTGAATGGGTAACAAGTTAGATCGTTTATAGGCAAACGTGACGAAACTAAACCCATTGATTGCCGATGGACGACTTAACCCTCATTTGGATCTGGCGACTTCTGTCTTTCTCTCTTTCCGAGCCAAGGCAAGTTTTCGTCTCTTCCGCCGTGTACGAGATCTCGCGGTGGTTCTTCTTTCCCTCATTCATCGTGTCTCGGGCGATAGACGCGGGGGTCGTGACTCAAAGTCGGAAGTTAAAATGGCGAACGCCGGAAACTCGAGAAACGATGAAAGTTTCAACGTACCGGAGGAAATGAGTGTGGAGAATGTGTCTCGTGCACCGGAGCCCAAGAGAGAGTGGGTAGATGGCGAGATGGGAGGTGAGAGGGTTTCGGGGGGTGGGGGGGGGGGGGGGGGGGTGGGGCAGTGTAGTATACGAGGTTAGGTGTCGTCACACAGCGAATAAGTCCCCAGGTCCTTGGCTCACCGTTGTGTATACGGTCATTCTCATAGAAATTCTACGAAGCTTTCCCGGCATTTGTCGTATGGTGTGTCGTGACAAACGACAACGAGGAGGAGATGGTTCAGCTCCCCCCGCGGCAAAAGACGACGACGACGACGAGCCAGCGGCGCCGTGCGCTATACATAACTGATGCTCGGAGATAAGAGACGAAGGACCGCGGAAAGCGTCGGCTGCTGTGTCTAACCCTCGGAAATGGACGGGCCGAGCAGTGAAAATAATGCACGAACGTCGACTCCGTACCGGGAGGAGTTTTATCCCGGCAAACGTCGTCAATTAGTCACTGGAATTAGGCATGAAAAAAAAATGGTTGCGATAATTTTTATTGTTGAAAACTTCATTACCGACCGAGTGAGCCAACAGTCGAATGGTCTTTCACGGTCATAAAATGTCATCCACCCATATACATATAACCATAACCGACTAATCCGAACCCATGATAAAACGTTTCTTTTTCTACTTTTCCAGGGACAAGGTCTTCCGACTGAACCTGAGCAACATCAGCCACTCCAACTGCGAGGTGAGTAACTTTTCGCGTCACAGCGACGAGCACATCCGGAGATGAGAATTACTCCAGTGTCAGCCTGAGCCACCCAAGGAGAGTGCTTTCTAAAAAAAAAAAAAAATGGTGACACGCTTCATCCGGATAAATCAACGCGTGCAATCGCCGCAGGAACGAAACGTGTGGGGGCTGCTGATGTTCAGACATTCGTCATACCTTTCGGCTTCCTTCGCTCTTACAATACTGCCGACTCGTCGTAGCCCTGAAGCGCAGCACGATTCGGGGAACAACGAGTGGCGGTGGTGGCCATATTCGTGACCGCGATAACACTTGACCCGCATGGACCGACAGCGACGTGATTTCGGGTTACGATCGTGGGGACATAAATGCGCCGGTTCTCTGCCTACAAAACTGTGCGCGTGGCCAAGTAACGACTGCTCGGCGCGTATATCGGCAGCCTGCATCGTGTGCGCGCCTACGATGCATCGGTATACAGCCGAATGTCACAGCTACACACAGGCGAACATCGCAGTGCGGCCCCGTGAACTCTGTGTGCGGTGTCGAGGCGTATGTGCACCATATAGAGGCACCCGAAGCATCGTCGATGGCGGCGCTCTCGGAGGCCGGGAGCAACGTGTACGCCCCACGGATCGTAAATCCGTGAACGATCGCGGGGCTTCTCCCTATAAAACTGTCAATCATATACGAACGCGAGCTCACCCTTCGCCCGGCGCGACAGCTGACACGTCTCCGGCGTTAAGCGATCCATTGTCGACGAGGAGAGAGAGCGCGGTGGCGGCTCGAGCTGCGAGCGCCGGACGAGCACCCTTTTCCGACCACTGGATTCCCCGGGCTCTCTCGTCGTCACGCACCAACGCGTTGTCTGTGTGTCCCCGCGTGTGTAGAGAGCAGCCCTGCGCTCTCTATGCTCGCCCCTCCTCACCCGTGAACCCCCACACCCCCCTGGGAGTGCACCGGCCCAGTCTCGTTAGATTTTTCGCACGCACTTTTCACGAGCCGATCGACACTCCGGGCCGTCGCTCCCGGAGTGCTTTCGAAAAATCTCGGCTCCTGCTCCATATTCCGGGGGTGCTCCAAGGGCGTGTGAATTGGAAGTGTTATACAAACGCTCTATGGGTATACTTGACGTATGGACACGTAGCCCTGGTGTTTGAAAAGATTTCCTGGGCAATTTTTTTTTCTGTGGCTATTGTCTGTGCATTGGTAGATTGTTACGTTACTGCGATAATTTACCATTTGTTGTCGCATTTTTCGGCAGCCCAACAAGGTCAGTTATCTTCGTGCAGCCAACTAACGAGCAACATTGAGAGATTCATTGTGATACACTTTTCCGGTTTTTCCATAGTTCGAAAAAATGTTGTCGGCCGCGACTTTTCGACACAAAATGGTAGCGAGCGAACGGAGATCCACGCAAAACGCATATAACTGTCAAGCGGGAGACGTGATTCCGCGGGTGTTTGAATAAAAAAGAAATTGCTCGGGCTGCGCTCGCCTCATAGTATTCTTCGCACAAGCTGGCTCGTGGTGTTGCAATAACAATTCACCAATGGGGAATTTCGTAGCCCCGCGAATAGTCTGCAGAACAACAACAAAAAACGTAACCAAATAAAAAAAGAACTAACGAGCAACGTGCATATCGGGTCTCGCGCCGCTCGGGCTGTTCGGTCGAAATAAGAAATAAAAGGAATGACAAGTGTACTTCCCGCACGCCTGTTTTGTTTTATCATTACAGAAGGATTCAAAGAGCTCGCGAACAGGACGAAAAAGCCGAGTGTGTATAATGAAGGAAGGGGTACGCGGGGGGAGGGTCTGGAGGGGCCTTGTTTGTCTTCTTGTTTTTCGTGTTCTCGCGCTCTTTGAGCTCGCGGTAAAAAGTGCTTTTCAGGCCAGATACCGCAGCGGCGATAGAACTCCGGTGGCGCTGGCTTCGCAGGGGGTCGGGAGTGTGGTGGGGGATGGGGGGCGACAGGGAGCGAGGGGGCGGACCCCGCGCAAACGTGGAAACTACGGTATACGCGGCACGCGATCTGAATTCCCCGGAGCGTTCCGGTCGAGAAAGAGAGAAGGCACAAAAAAAAAGAAAAAAAAGAAAAAAAGAAAAGTGGCCGCGCTCGCTACGCTCTCGAAAAAGCCTCGTGGCGATGCGCGACGGCTGTGTCTCGTGAAAATTCGCAAAATGCAATTATGCGAGCGCGATGACGCGTGCAGACGGAGATATCGTTGGTGCGCGACGGAGGATGCGAAGCGCCCTCCTAAAAAAAAAGAATACAGTATGGACTGTATATAATGCGTAATATATAGTGTCCAATGCTTCGGCAGTGCGTTGCCTCCGCCACACGCGCGGTCAATGCGGATCCGGCGCCCCACGTCGCGCCGGAGAGTCGTAAAATTATATGACCTTCGACAGATGCGCCGCGCGCGAGACCATTTTTTCCCTTTCGACACGCCTCGCGCGCGCCCCGAAAAACGTGAGTGCGCGCGGTCGATACGTGTGCGCGGAATAAGCCATATAGTAGACGCGCCACTTAGGTGCGGTGAACCGGGCGGCGGCGGCGATGGCGGGTGCGGAGAGTCTTGGTTGGCGAAAGACGTAAACACTATTCGCGTTCTCTTCATAAGCGATCTCTATCCCCTCCCCCGAAACAACCCCCGACAAATTTGCATCGGCGTCGGCGGCCGACTGTCGTCTCGACTTCGATTCGGTACGGCTCCGGTGATTAATTGCTCCTGGCTTCTTGTGTAATGCGGAACGTTTCGTCGCTCGTTCGTCCGTCGCTTGCGATTGCAAATAATGATCGACGAACGAACGGCACACGACTCGCTTGTACGTCCAGCATTTTACCGTGCGAAGAGATTCCGATTCAGCTCAAGTGACTTGAACTATATTTTTTCGCGGTTGGTATAAGCAACGAGTTACTTCACTGAAAAAAAAAAAGTAATCCAGCCACGAAATAAACCGTCGTCGTTTAGAATTGACATTACCACTCTCTTTCTCTCTCTCTCCTCTCTCTCGCGAGTCCGCACCGCGCTGCCTCTTCGACACAGCCGTTTGTTAAATTATTCAAATAAAAGTAATGTCGAGCTATATACGCGCGAGCGTTATAGAACCATTCGCGCTCGGGCCGCGCGCTTGCAGATGTGCGGCGAGAGCGCGAGCTCGCGCGCGCGCGGGTTACAGAGAAATCCCATTGCAAAGCGGGATCGTCACCGCAGGCTTCGATTCCATTGAGAATTAACAGCGACGGGAATGGGGATTTCGATTTTCATTGGGACGCGAGGAGGGTCATAAAACGTTAACGCAAAGCCGCAGCAGAAGCTCTCGCCGCGGCTGTACAGAACGCACCTACATATATACATATCTCTCTCGCGCTCGCGCTCTCTCCCTTTCTCTCCCCCTCTCTTCGTCTCTCTGCATATTCGCCCCTCTCGCATCCGCTTCCTCCGTCCACACACGCGCGATACATGCAACTAGCAGCGGCAGCGGCGGCGCCGGCGACGGCAGCGGCGCAGCTGTCTCGCGTACCGCGCATAGTTCCATAAGGATAAAGAATTTATGCAAAATCCCGAGTGGATTAACGGCGCGCGATATGCGCCAAGTGCGATCCGCAAAAGCGGCGCGGCAACGCCGCGCGCGACCAGCGGCGTCCGTACCCGACGGACCGACGGCGTCCGCGCGCGCCGCACAAACAGCGCGGTTGAGATATTTCCGCACGACCGGAACGAAAAGTAAAAGCGGAAACGCGGCGAGACCCGCGTGTCCCGCTGCCGCGCGGGTTGATCGAATTTGCATAAATAAGCGACGGGCGCTGCGCTGCCGCCGTTGCTGTTGCTGCTGCTGCGGGCTTCGAGGTGAAACAACGCTGAGGGTTTCGCTGTATCGTGCCTCGCGCCGGGCTCGCGCACACTGAAAAAAATGAACGGCTCCGGCAACAAAACAAAGTATTGCTACATCCGTATTTCTTACTGTAGCTATGAATATAGTTGCATGAGCAACGCGTATTTCTACAAGAGGAATATCGTATTGCTGCACATGTATCCGTTACTGTAACTATGCGAGGAATTAAATAGAACGATACGCGATGTAGTTCTTGGAGAATTTTCGGTATAGCTGTGGGAGCTATACGCGCCGATGCGAGCGCTATACGCGCCGATGCGAGAGCTATACGCGCCGATGCGAGAGCTATACGCGCCGATACAGGAGCTACGCGCGCCGACGCAGGAACTAATAAACGCTCGGTGGGGAGCGGCGTGCGCACTACGACCGGCATCGACTCGCGCGGCGTTGTTTCATAGGTTATAGCATAACTGCTAGAATAAGGTAGCCATCGTTCAGTTCCCACAGCTATACCGTTTCGCTCCTGCAAGCGGACGACATAAAGTGAAAAGATTCAGCTGTTGGAACTGAACAGTAACACTGTCGTGCGGACAGATTCCAAGAGAGCTCCGGCAGCCAGATTTTTGGTTGTCAGAGCCGCTGATTTTTTTCAGTGCACTCTTAGGATCGCGTAGCGCGGCGAAACTCGCGCGAAACGCGATAATACACTTGCGCTCTATGGCTCTGCTCTCGACCCGCGCGTGTGTGTCTCTCTCGGTGTCGCCGGGTTTGTACACATCGAGGCCGTGCGTACGGCATGTTTGGGGTGGGGGTGGGGGTGCGAGGAGAGATACGTGGATCGATTCGATAAGTTGGTCGCCACGGCGCTGGATCCTGTGCGGGGGCGCTATGTCGGCCCCCGTGAAACATGGCACTGACACTCCCCGTCGTCTTGCGCGCGCGAAGCAACAATATTCTATGCTAATTTCGCCCCGACGAGGCTCTCCGTTACAATCTCACTCTTCGGTGTATATACAGCGCTGGGTGAGAAAGCCCAAGTTTCCTTGGGGGTCCCCAACGTATAACGCGCCGTGACAAAGTAACCGCCCCCCCCCCCCCTCTTCTCTTTCCCTCCCCCGTGTACAAACGCTGCTGAATGTTGAGGGAGACACGCGGCATATTTCACCAATTGAATATCAAGACAAATATACTATGTAGCTCGGGGTTGGCTATATTTAAAAGAAATAACGTCAGACGACGTCGTACGTGTCACGCATATAAACTCGGCAGAATAAGGGATGGACGAGGTTAGAAGGGGACGAGGGGGAGGATAAGGGTTTCGGGATGGCGAAGGGGGGGATGGTTTCCTCGTTTCGGAAGTCGTCCATCGACGATCCGATGTAACGAACTTCGAGGTCGGCTTACCGCGCGGCTCGCCGCAGTGAATAAAGCATGCCCGGTCGCCCTCGGCACTCCCCACCCCCTCCCCTCCCCCTATCCTCCCCACGAGCTTTACTTCGGAGGATTCTCGTGCGAGCGTCGCGCGCGTCTCACCGCAGAACAGACTGAGGGTATCGATAAACCACCTTGGTGCGGGATGCGGAGGGGGAGGGGAACCGATAAAACACGGAACAAGCTCAACGTAGCTGAATTTCGCATGATTCACCGTGCGAGGAGCCATCGCGGGCGTTGCATCGGACGAAACGAACCTGCGGACGATGACGATTAAATTGCCTCTTGCGAACTGGCCTTAAGGTTTTTCGCAGCTTTCCAGCGGTGAACCTCGAAACCTGCGGAACACAGAGAAATCGAAGTATCAACGAAAAAGCACAGACACGGAAGAAATGATGGCTGCATTTTTTAATTCTCGTTCGATCGCTGAAAGAAAATCCAGGATCGAAGCGTCGGTAAGGAAGTTACCGCTGTTTTCGCGAAGTCATCGAATTTCGGTAAAATCGCGATAAACAGTTTTTAGAATTTGTCATCTTCAGCGTTGATAGTACGAAAATGATTTCAATGATTCCGCGACGCGGTTTTGCAAATCTCTTCGCCGCGAATGTCGGAAAAAGCCGAAGGATCGTTCGCAACTGGCGCATCGGTTCGCGTCGACTTTCTCGGCGCACGAAAATATCTCAGAGAACGCGAGTGTGTCAGACAAACGTGCACACGTATCGCGCGCAAACTTTTTCTCTCCCCCGCGCCGGTTGGCCCGCCGCTCGGCTCGCGCGGGCAGTAAACAATCCTGCCAAGCTCTGAAATATAAACGGGTGATCCTGTTGCTCTCCAAAATGACGGTATTAAATATACATCACGCGCCGCCTCCGCCCCGCGCGCGTTCTTTATATACGCGAAGCTACGGGCGAACGAGTCTGCGAGGCGCTTCGTCTTTTCTCCATCTCGACGTCTCGCTCTCACAACTCTTGGCGGAGGCGAAAACCGCCCTCTGGAAATATATACACGGGCGTCTCGCGCCGGCTCTTCGTGCCGGGTGGCTCTTCGTCGTCGCGAGGGAAAAGTATAGAAGTGCGAGGGGGGAGAATAAGAGCGGGGTGCAACTCGCGGCACTGGACTGCGGTACAAGTTGTAACGCGAAGTTTATTGCGACGATGAATTCGGGATAAGCTACGCGGGAAATTTCAGTTTGATGAGCGTCTGCGGAAATTCGAGCGGGAGCGGCGGAATCGTCGTCGAGGCGCTGGCGGCGTCCGGAAAACGCAAACGAGTGCGTCAGACGCGGTAAGTAGTTTCCGCTCGCGATTGAGCGAAAGCGCGTGCGAATATTTTGCGCCCTCGTGCGAATATTGTGCAGGTCGTCGCGGCGGACTCCTCGGATGCCAGTTTAACACACGCGTCCGTCGGCGTCGCGGCTTTTCCCGCAACATCGCTCGCGCTCGTTCTCGTTCAGCGCGTCCACTTCCGGCGCGCGGCAACTGCGGCTGCGCGCGCAATGACACGAAGCGCCAAGTTTAACCCAAAAGCGGGTCAACGTGAGTACTTTGGCCCTTGCGTGCTCCGCCCTCTCCTTAACCTCCCCCCTCGCTCTCTCTCCGCCATCTTCTGTATTATTCCGCAGCGTTTCCCGAAAATGTCCACACCTCCGCAATTAAGAAAGTTGCGAACAGCTATTGCGGCATCGCTTTTGGGATTATACCGCGTGCGCGGTGCTTATCGTAACAATGAATTTTCCCGCATCGCTGCGTGTTGCGTTGCGGGCTAAAATTTTACTTTGACAAACTTCGCGGGGGGCGACGACGACGACGACGACGACGACGACGACAAAGTCACTCGTCGCGCGAAGATGGCTTTTCTCGCGTTACGACCGCGCCGTCGGGGTGCGCGAGAAGGAGGTTATGGTCGCTCGGTTCTCGCAGCGCATTCGGCTGGCGCGTATCCCTTAAACCCGACGTGCGGTCTCAAATTACTCGCACGTACGACAGACGTCGCCGGCAGCTGTTGCGACGTGCGTGGAAACTTTGCGCGCGCGGAAAAAGCGCGCGCGGCTCCCGCGACTTCTCGCCGTGAATATGCGCGTCTCATCGCGCACTCAAAAAAATGTATGGATGGATGTACTATACGAAATATTTGCCTGACAACAAACATGCTCTTATGATTCTCGCGACGATGATTAATTTAACCAGCAGTAAATTATGCTACTGCCTGCGACTATTTTATATAGTAGAATTTACTATTTTCGACATTGTGTTCGCATGGATTTTTCTCAGTGCACGGACGACGCAATTACGCGTCCGCTTTCCGTCCGTTCTCATGCGAACGAAGCCGAGAACCTGCGAGCCCAGACCCTTCGTTATTTCCGCAATGAGAGAGTCGCCTGCGCCCCGCGAAGACGTGGACTCTGCGCATCATTGATCATTCGGCGCGCGCAGAGTCCGATTCCGTCGAAACTTCGCCAGGCCGCGAAGATTTATCAGCCGCAACCCGCGAAGCGAATCGCGCGGCGAGCGACGAAGAACTCGGTTGCGGGTTCGTCGCCGACTCCCAAGTTCGTCGGCGCGCGATGAACATCGGTATAGGACGTTCATAGTTTTCCGCGTTGATTCAAGAGGTCGCGGGTGCACCGAGTTGAGTTTCCACCGAGCATCCGGCCTGCGGGCCAGAGTCCGCTGTATCCCGGCGCGCGCGCGCGCGCTCGCGGCCATTCATTATTTCTAATCAATGGCACTGCGCGTCTCGCTCTGACTCACCCAGCGCTGCCGTAGCCTGTGCTCGGCTCTCTCGCTCTTGCTCTATCTATCTCTCGCTCTCTCTCTCTCTCGCCACTTCCTCGTTATACGCTTTGAAAAAGAGTTCGGTCTTTCAAGCGTGCGGTGCTCGCGGAAGCGGAGAAGGTGGCGACGGGGGAGTTGGCTCTCGGTGTGCTGGGGAAAATGCTTGTGAAACTCGGTGAATTCGGGGGTTGAATCGCGCAGCGACGCTGCCCCTGGCTACACGTTCACTCTCCGCCCGCCGCTTCATGTGCCAGGTACAGGTATATCCTATCCCTTATATAGGTATATCCTATCCCATATACATAGCTATAGCCCTCCGCGAAAACGCGAGAGCGGCGAAAACGAGCCTCGTCTTTGCTCGCTCTGTATACACATAACACGCTCTTTCACGGAATTTCGACTAGTCTCCCTCTCCCCCCCCCCCCCCCCCGCCCCTCCTCCTCGTGCCGCCAAGTTTCTTCGCCGCAGTTCAGACCGGCCGGGCGCGCTGGTCTCATCCCCGGCGAGTCTCGCGCACTTACAAAGCGCGCGGGCGAGAAAACGCGAAAATAAGGAGCGTTGGGGAAGATGCGGCGCGCGCGGTAAACTACGGAGTAAGAGACTCGCCACTCGCGCGGTGTATACTGAGGGGGTCCGGGAGGGGGGGGGGGGGGGGCTGGCGGCAGGCGGGTTAGTTCTAGACGCGGAATACACAGTCCCACCCGCCGCGGGTCTTTGCGCTCCTCTCCCTCGTTTTCCTATTGACGTTATCACGCCACTCTTGTTCCGCGCTAACTCTCAATCTCGCCTCGACTCGCGCGTACCGTACGCTCCGCCTTCTCCTTCAGAGGCGGCAAAGCAGCTCGTCTGCGCGCCTCCTCGAGCGTCGCCGCCGAACGCCGCAGTACAAACACCGAGAAAACCAAGAATTCCACAGCGAATCTCTCCGCTCTTCTGTCTCTCTCTCCCTCCCCCCCCCCCCCCCCCCCCCTCCTCGTTCTGCGTGCAGAAGCGAAAACTCTCGCGTTCCGCGCGCCATACTCTGCGCTGCAGAGAGGGCAGCATCAGCGGCATCAACCCCGCGCGGTAATTGCCGAGGCTGCGAAACGGTCGGCCCATTATCTGGACGCGCCTGGTGTGTCCGTCAGGGGGCGCTGAGTGTATCTGCGCGCCGCGTCTTCGGTGGCGTCGCAGCGGCGCGTAAGACCCCGCGGACGAGGACTCTGGAGTAGGTGCGGAGGATAAGGAGAGCGAGAGATAGAGAGAGAATAAGGAGGACGCGCAATATACACGAAGTCGAGGAGGATTTCGCGCGGTGCGGGTTATTCGGCGAGAGTGAGAGGAAGATAGAGGGAAAGAGAGAGAGGGAGATAGTTTCCGCCCAACTTTGCCCGCTCGATCTTCCGTTTGTCTTTGCACCTACTCTTTCGCTGCTTTACGGCTTAACTTTTTAATTACCGCCTCTGACTCGTGTTTATCGTCACATTATTTCACCCCTGCTGCTGCCGAGGCTGCCGCCGCTGCGCCCGCGTCCCGCTCGTTGCTCCCAGGAGCCATCCGGGTGCTTTCCGCGCGCGCGCCTCTGTCTCTCCCTCTCTCGTCCGTCGTGTGTACCCGTTCCGCAAGCTTCGCTAACGAGTCTCGAATCAGGCGCGATGCGGACGCGCAGCGACGACACCCCCGCCCCTTCCGCGAGCGCGCGCGAACAAGCGCGAGGACCCTCCCACCGCGAATTTATGCCGCCGTTAGGGGCGACGCGAGACGGAGGGAGACGACGACGGAGCGCGAAGAGGGTATTTAAACGCCGGCTTAAACACTCCTTTCACCTCCGCGTGTTCGCGGCGTTCGCGCGCGGCGCTGCGAGAGCGGTTTCCGCGCGCGCGCTGCACAATGTAACGAACGTGCGGTGTATTCCGATAAAATTTCGTCGACGGGCGCGCGAGAGCGGCGAAGTGAGCCGAGCAGAGTGCGGAGCAGGGAAAGTCGATTTACCCTTTAGTACTGTGTGCACATTTGCACACGGCACGCACGACTCGAACATTCGATTTTCCGCGCGCGCCCGTCGACGCGAGAGATCGGCCATTACACACTCGAACCGTAACGCGCGCCGTGTGTATACTTTTTGTTTGATCAGCGCCGAGCGCGTACGCGACGCTGGTTATACTCGCGCTCGCGTTATATATATATACGCGGTATTTCGCCGATACCAACGAGTACTTAACGTATTCGCGAATGATAAAAGCGTCGAGCAAAAAGCTCGCGAACGACAACAGAACGGACGGACGGACGGACTGACTCTCGCCGCGTGTTATATGGCATTTCGATGCGATAAAAATACTTTCTCGCTTTTACATCGCTCGTGTCGCGGCGACGACGAGGAGATATAAAAAAAATGCTCATACCCGCTTCGGACGCGTTCGGACACACCGTCGGACACGTTCGCACGCGCGGTTCGGCTCGCGCGGCGAATTTCGAGGCGGGGGACGTCGGTGTTTACGGCTGCTGTAAAATTTCTAAGTACTCGCGATGCCCGAGCATTGGCGTACGTGTAGTTATGACGGCTGTCGGGTGCTGGCGGCCTCGGGTAATGAGCACCGCGGCGCGGGTCACGCAGGGCTCACGTTTTTCGTTGAATTTCGTCGACGGTGATGGTAGCAATAATGCGGCTGTAAATAACGAGTTCGATGTAAAATTTGTTACCCTGCGCGCTATGGGCGGCTCGGGATAATTTTTATCGCTGTTTTCGAGCGTTCAAAACGCGCGGACATTTGCGGGGTAAACTTGACGTGGGAAAAAAACAGACTGTGAATAAGTCAATGGGAAAACGGCACGGCGCAATTGTCCATATTCAGATCTAATACCAGACTAGTTACGAGCCATTAAATTCAATCTTGTTGGATTCACACTTATTGCTCGTAATTTTGGCGCAATGCATGCAATTCGCGATTTTACGTGACGACAAAAATTGGCATTCGCGTCGATATTCGGGTAAAAAAGAAATAATGCAAAATCATTACATGTCGCTTTGCGGTCTTGCGCTTAAGCCGCAAATATTGCACGGACTCTCGAGCGGCAGAGCGTGTGGGCAATTTCTGCGCTTTGCAGATTTCCGTGATTTTGTGACCAACCTACGAGGGTCGCAGCCAAGTCGAAGTAATGTAAATTGGCATTCGCCTCGGACGTCCGAACTCGGTGGGAAGAGGGGGGGTGGGAGGGTTGGAAAAAAGCCACCCTCGAGCGATTGTAAATCTCGGGTTGTCCGAGTATTTCGGCCGCGCTATATAGTATGTCGAACCCGACGTGTGACAGGATAAACTCAAAAATGCCAATCGACCGGCTTCGCCGGGGAACCAGACGTAGGGACGAAAACGTACGTGCGTCTCTCTCTCTCTCTCTCACTTCGCCTCGCCCGCGATTCTCTTGCACGTGAATAGAATTGGACGATCCTGCGATGACGCGGAGTGCACCGCCGTCAGAATTGATCGACGTCGCGCGCGCGCGGTGATGCCGCGCGAGTGCGACGTCGAGAGCGACCGAACGCGAAACACGAGCGAGATAGTCGGAGAGACGTCGAGTGTACAGGGACGAGCAAAATCGAGGGATATCCAGGCGCAGGGAGAGAAAAAAAAACGGGAGAGAGTGAGAGAGAAAGAGAGAAAAAAATGCAGTGTGTGACACTCAGCTCTTTTTCGTTCCGCATTGACTACTCGGCCGGCGGACTCGCGCGCGCGTCCCCCGGCTAAGAAGTAAATCACGGAAAAATTGAAATCCGCGTTATCGGATTGAAATCAATATTGAATGCAGATTGAATTCGGGTCCCCCGCCGGGGCCGGGCATAAAAGGCGCGGAGTGACGGGTTCCATTAGGAGATTGTGACTTATTGTATCGGCCGACACCGAAAGGCACTCGGCAAGCGTTAACATGCAGCAGCAACGGCAACGGAAACGGTGACTTCATTCTGCCGCGGCATTTCCTCCGAGTGCCTGTGTATTCTGACGTCCCCAACCTGCTTCGGGGCCCGTCAGGACGGTGTACGTAGCCTCTCGCGGATCACGCTGTCTGAGAAGATCTTTTTTTTTTTACTATTTTTCCAGTAAACCAGGAAAATCGTCAACCGCGAGTTTCCGCCCGTGCGGTGTAATAATAGTTCGTTTCACTTATCCCGAAGTCCCGGGGGTGGGTAGAGGGGTGAAGGGGACCGAAAAAACCCGACAAAACGTATTATCGGTGTGTCGATAATAATCGACGCCGGGGTAAAACGTCGATGGAGCGTTCGCGCGATAAATTTTAGTTTCACGACTTTATTTTTACCCTTTTTCGCGTCTGACAGGACGGGGGGAGGGGGGGGGGGAGACCGGGGAGAAGATCGAGAACGCGCCGAGAGAGTCGAATTACAGTTTACGTGTATGGATATCGAGAGCGGAGGATATGGACGGGTCGAGGCGCCGCGATGCTTTTTCCGGAAAAGTCGTGACGTGTGTCTGGGAAAGGGGGAGACGCGACCCTTCTCGAAGTCATACAGCGGGTTTCGCGCGATCTCCCCGGCACCGAACTTTCCGACGTTGTACCCGCGGTGCGCGTTAATGTTTGATGAGATAAAAAGGGCCGGGGCGGCGTCGGGGCGCGCGGCGCTCGTGAATTTTTTAAACGTCGCTGCGCGCGCGCGAGTCGCGGACGAAAACCCGGAGAGCGCGCCTCTGAAGCGCTCTCCCCACCTCCTCCCCCTGCCCCACGGAATTTCGGGTGTAGTTGGGTGTCGGGACTCGTGGGATCGCGGCAGTTTTTCTGCGTCAATATTTTATAACGGTAAATTGTATCGTCCTCCTTCACCTCCTCCTCCCCCTCCCCAACTTTCTCACCCTTCTTCCCGTACACACATCGGTCGTTCGTCCCGGTGTGGCGAGTCCGTTTTCCGCCCTACGTGAGCCGTGCATCTTCGGAGAATGACTGCTCCGCATCGCGGAGGCTCAACTATTTCCGAGGCCGACCAATTATTTATCAACCCTGAGGGTTCGCGAAGCCGCACTACGGTTGATTAAATAAACCGGGGAAATAAATAATAATTTGCTTCTGGCACAATGATAAATAAATTTACTATTTATATAGTTAACTAGATTGCCCGGGCGTGCGCCCCCACATTTGACAACAGACACTGCAGCGCCAAGGAAACCGTTTGACGGAACTGTCAAAAGTAACCAAGGACAAATAAACTTGGTCTCAGTCTGAGTGTCTCGGCCAAACGCAGGATGAATAAAGCGGTGACAATGACTGCGATATTTCGAAGGCCAATCAGAGTATGAACAAAACGGCTTCGCGCGACGAATAATCGTCGCGCGAAACGTCAACTTTCGCGCTCCTAACGAGATCGAGCGATTAATTCGTCATGCATAAGTCGTCGTTGACTCGGCGCGCGGAATCGAATTTACGTACAGCGCGCTCAGAGCTAATCGAATGTCGCTTCAAGGCGTCGCTCGAAGTTTCAGCTTGGTCGTTCGCGCCCCTGAGGTAAAATCTCGTTACGCTCTCGCGGGCGAGAAACGTCGTCGTCGTCGTCGTCCACGAAATCGACGACGACGACGATCATCATCGACGTCGCAGTCGTTTCCCATCGGCCATTGGAATACGGCGATCCGTCCGATAAACGCGGACGCCACCGAGCACTTCGCGCGTCCGTCCGCGCGCAGCTAAGTTTCGATTTTCCATTCCGGTCACGATCGTCGCACCACGGCGAAATTATTCCAATACCGGGCAATAACGTTTCACAGATCGAGGCGCGCGCGAGAGGTGCGAGCGCGGTTGGCATGTAACGTCCCGGCGGTATAGCGTTGCACACGTGGACTCGCGAGGTCGCGAGCCAAGTGTGAGCCGCGTATCTCCCTTTCGTGAATCGCGACTACGTGCGAATACGTAAAGCCGTCTGTGATCCGTGAGCGCGAAGTACCGAGTCGCTCTCTCTCTCTCGCTCGCTCGGTACCGATAACGGCTGTGCGACGCTCAGCACGGGGCGAATACTCGGCCGGGACTTCATACATGCATTCAACGGGACAAATATTCCACCCGGTACTTTGAATACTCTCGGGAACGCGGGATAGACATACCGCATTCGAGTTGGTAATTATACAAGAGCGAGCGCTATTGAATGCGTATAGAGTCTCGTCCGTAATCCCCCCTCCTCCCTCCCACGAAATATCATCAGAATAACTGACGATGGATTTTTTTTCGGGGTACCAACTAATTGAGTCGACGAATAAATCAGATGAGAAGTCAATTAAAACGAATTTTTCCAGATCTGTGTCAGGAAGGCCCGAATGTCCCACGTATTTTCATCGATTTCACCTTCCCCTCTCCCCCTGAAATATTCAACTGGACTGCCGACGGCGACGTTAACCCCAATAACAGTAGGAAAACGAATGCATTTCATTAATTAAAACGTACTTTTTTTTTTCTCTCACGAGCAAAACGCTCTCGCCGCTTACGTCGACGACGTAAACAAGCGAAACCCCCTTCACCCTCCCTGCGGAGATGCAGAGCGCATTAGTGGTCGAAAAAGCGGAGCAGGCAGCGGAGACCCGGGGAATCGCGTTTCTTATGCGAACTGTATCAACAAAAATCGGTCTTGCGGCCGCCGCCGCTGCGAGCAGCTGGTGCACCGGCTATACGACGACGTGCAGAGAGCGACGCTCTCTGCTCCTAATGATCACGTTGAATTACATCGAGCAACCCGATACACAGGCGCGAGCGTCTCGCGCGCGCCCCTCGCACTAATTAAAGCTCCGCCCGTTCGCAGAGGAGCAGCAGCAGCCGACCCGACGGGGCGTTCATTCGGGACCGAAGTTTCTTTGCGCCAACTGCGGAAACTTGGGTTCGCGAATGCACCGAAGCGATTTTAGGTCGAGTTCTCTAGCCGCTGGCCTCGCGCGATGCGAGACTCGCGCGCCTCTTATCGCATCCACTGTTATATTCCGGCCTCTTGCTGCGCCCCCTGGCGGCGCCTGATCCAATAATCATACCAGCGCGGCTTTTTGCTTCTCGCGCGCGAGACGACAAAGGGGATTTCTGTCGCTCTTTGTCTCTCCGTCTGTCTGTCTCTGTGTAACCCGGAAAACGTTGTTCATCAACGTCGCAGTAATGATAACACATTTGTGCCTCGCAGCGATAGCAGCGGTGGCGCTGATGTCGTTTTGGTTCGGCTTCCCCGCTTGTTCTTAAGATGGCCGCCGCGATACAGAGCCAAAGCTGCCGAAATGGCGTGGTGGAATCGCAGCCCTGCGGCACATTGAGAGAAATCGTTTCAAGGAACGTGATTCAAGGAAAAGGGGCTGATTGATTTTTTTCATTGATTCCAATGAAAAATTTCCTTATTTCCAATAATATGGTGTCTTTGAATTTCAAAAAGAACATTTCGTTAACTTTCTGATCAATCAATAAAAATATAGTATTACTTCAAGTATATTATTGCATCGAATTCATTGAAATGTTTCGTCCTCCCGCGAAGTCTTGTCCGGAATGTCGCAGCCTCTGGCGGTATTTTCACGCGGCGTTCGCAGCGCGAGAAACGAATAAAGTTACACAACACGTCCAACCACGAGACGACGGTCGAAAACGCGGTCTGCGGGCTAATCAATCCCTCCGGGTCTCCTCGCACCTTCCGACACTCTGAGATCTACGAGTGTGCATTATTCCCGGCACCGTTCGAACTCCGGTAAAGCTTAACGAGGGAGATTAGCGCTGGGTGTATACAGAACGCGAGAGCCAACGCATTTTCCACGACGGAAACACGAAATTGCGCAGGATTTTCCGGGACTCGCGCCACGTGGCATTAAACCCTCCCCCTCCCTTCCCAAGCCCGGCCGCCTACCATCGACGGAGCCGCAGCCGAGGAGACGATGAGGGAAAACAGAATAAAGAGAAACGCGCCACCAGGATGTTTGTAACGATACGACGTCGGCCCGGGATGTTTGCGGCGCGTTGGCCGATTCCCCGAGAGTTCGCCTAATCTCGCGCGAAACTCCAACGGGATGAGCTTCACCGTCGTCAAAGGGACCAACCCCATTTCCGCGCCCCCACCCACCAACTTTTCGTTCATGTCTCGGGCCTCGTCCGTTACACACCAATTGCCGATGTCGCCGCGGCCGCTGCGTCTCTCGCTGCGAGTCTCTCGGCTATGTGTAATGCCCGAGTGTCGTGGCCGCCGCGCCCATTATGAGTCCCGCGACCCAGGTCTACGTGTAATCAGTACCGACGACGACGACGACGGCTTTCTCGGCCAGGAAGCTTTGCCGCGCTTTCTTGGCGCTACCAATGCGCTTGTCGAGCACGACGCGAGTCGTGCACCTCGAACATCGTCGTTCGGGCGTTCGTTCCTAACGTACATGCGCCATGTATTCGTGTACCTATCTATATACATATACATCCATAGATATATGTTTATATGTACTGACTGAAGGTCTGTGCAGGTTTCTCCACCTTTTGGATCACTCAGCAACTTGACGAGAACGTTCGCCACTCTCTTCATCTTCCTCCCACTCTCTGTCTCCGTCTCTCCCTCTCATCGCCTCTATTCAGGTCTCTTCCTGGGCGTTAGCGGCCCAGACTTTCGGCAAACCCGAGCGCCCTGGGTCTTGATTAAGCTCTCTCGGCGAGGAGGTGATGATGATGTCGCGGAGACGACGTGCGCCGGGCTGGTTGCCGCGTTGCTACGGCCGGTTCGCCGCCTGCTGCATCTCGTTTCCTCTCGACCTATCTCCTCGCGCTCCTCGTCGTCGCCCTTCAAACCCCGCCGCCTCTTCCTTTAATCACTCGTCGCCGAGATCTCTCCGCTTCCCGCGACGACCACGAATGCCCTCGCCGTACGTACGTGGTACGTGTGTGACATTTGCGGTAGGTACGTGGGGGGGGGGGGGGGGGGGGGCGTGCACCAACCTGTGGTCCCTTCGTCAACTTTCCAGTTTTTTCTTTTTGCTTTTATTTGACGAACGTAATTTCAGCACCCGGAGCCGAACTCTCTTCGTCGTTGATTGCGACGACCTTGTTTTTTTTTTCACTCTTTTTTTCCTCCTCGTTTCAGTGTTCTTCCCGCTATTACAGTCGAACGCGGGACACGCGGGCAAAATTACTTTCTCGCGTTGCTTCGGCACATATTTTGCATTTCGATGAGCGGTAAAACTGTGTCTGTGTGTCTCGCTGGCCGATATTCGAGGCACCTTCGATTTGAAAGTTCGGACACTTTTTTCGAACACACGTTTTTCACGTTATGCGGCTCGCTACATAAATAGAGCGAAACCTGCAACTCTGATAATTAAAGAAAAAATGTGGGCCTGACCAAGCTTGCTAAAAATATAGAATTCCGTCAATGTCATCGCGCACTTAAAATTCACGTGACGGGAGGTCACGTGACTCGAGCCTCCCCTCAAGATGGGCTAAAAATAGAGAGGACGTGCGAAGCATAAATTGCCGTGAGACACCTGGATTATCAAAAAATAAATGTTTAACTCGTATATACGAGGTGATATTCAGGGAAGGTCGAAAAAATTGTTCAGGCCCGTGACACACGCTGGGGCTTTTCGGATTCGAGTGGTCCTCGTAAGGCGCGAGCACCGCGATGCATCGAACGTGTATGAATATGAAGTGAGTGCCGAGACAACGAGTCGGCTACGGGGGGCAAGTCGAGAGAGGTTGGGGAGGTCGTGGGGGATGAGGGGGCGATGTGAAGTGTGTTGGCTCACTGGCTGACTCGCCTGCTGGCAAGTTCCAAGAGGGTTGCGGGCACCGCGGGGCGCGCAGCGCGCGGGGAGTTGCATCGCGCGGCGGCGTCGGCGCCGGCGAGTGGGTCGACTCTCTGCATTCGCGCTGCGCGCTACTTTCTAGTGATGTACTCGACCTCCATGATAAGCACCGGTGCAGCACTACCCTGCAGCGTTGGCTCGACGCTGTAGCGGCTGCTGCTGGTGCAACGTATCGAACTTAATTATTATGCAAAGGGAGACGAGCCGGAGATACAGACGCCAAGAGGGCGAAACAATAAAAACGTGGGAAACACACACAGATGAAATATTCATCAGTCTAGTTGCCCGCGGAATTGCGGGATTATTCGTGACGTTTATCATCAAGTGCAAAAGGTTGATTTCCCGGTCACGCACTGTTCATTCACTTCGTATTTTCTTTCAGTTTAATACACGAAAATCATTAATGTAGCCGTAAAATAAATAATAGTCTCATTTCATGAAATATAAAATAGAAAGTTAAATTACATTCTGCCAAAAAAAAAAGTGCACACGAATTTCCTCGCGATTATCCGACAATTCGATGACACGGAGCGGCGCGCCAGACTCTCTTCTCTCCACATCCTGGAATTGCGAGGAAATAAATGAGCGAGGAAATGAAGGAGCTGCGCGCTCCTTCATTCCGTGCGGGGGAGAGAGGCAGGGGGGAGGAGTTAACACAGTAGAAATGGGGTATAAGTACCGTGCTAGCCCGACTGCTAATACGCCCTCTCGCGACTTTCAGACACTGTGCAAGCGCCAAAGTCTCTTTCTCCCTTTCCCTCGCGGCAGCAGCGAGCGTGGTTGACCTTATTTCGCGCGCCCACGACGCGTCTGTAGCCCCCGCGCCATTTCAAACGTTTTACCCTGGTACGGAGTCCCATGTAGCAGCAGCCAACTGCACAAAGCCTGCGTCTACTCCTTCTGCTCGCTACTCGCTGTGTAATACCAACGCTCGTTTCCGCATCGGCAGTACCGAGGAGCGAAACAGTGGTGGGGAGGGGGTGGGGGGTGGGAGGGAGCTTCTCTTTTGACGCTTGAAAAATCTGGAGCGTTTACTTCCGGATGACGATACCGAGTGAGCGCCGAGTCGGGTGGCCTGAAGCGAGACGACAGACAGCGCGCTAGTCGCAAAGAAGCGCGCGCGGCGTCGCTGAGTTAGCCCAGAAGTCATGCCTCCCTTCGCCTCGGCGTTCGCTCGTCCACAGAGAGAGCGAGAGCTGTGTCATTATGTGCTCACTCTTTCCGTTTTTTTTGCTCGCGCATCGCAGCGAAATTAGAAAGCACTTGGCCTACTTGGTCCGAGCACAATTCACCTGTACGCGTGTAATCGCGCGACGACGATCTCTGTCATTAATGCTTCATCTCCACGTTTTTTTTCTGTGTGTTACAGAGGGACGCTCTTAATTTAGAACCCAGCAACGTCGCCAATTGCGTGTCAAAGGGAAAGTCCGAGGTGAGTTGACATTTTTTTTTTTTCCTAATCATTCCATCGTGTTAACGCGCGCAAAATGCGTTTCACGATGCCCGCGATCAGCCCAGCTGTGCGTTCGTCGTCAAAGGTGCGACGCGACGCGTATCCAGCGTTTCGCGTTTAATCCGATTGCGTGCGTAAGGCTCGGAGTTCGGTCGATCGCGCCTAACGTGGACACGCTCACTCGATGTCACGTCTACAAACCAATTTCGTACTTTTTGTCCCGCGGCTTTCCAATTTTTTTTTTCGTTCCTTTTTCCTTTTTTTTTTTCGTCCTCCGCGTCGCGGTTACGGCGTTACCCGAAAAAAGGCCCAGTCGCCGATGGCCGCGAAGACCGCAGCCGGGATAACACACAAAGTGCGCGGCGTGTGTAGTGACGCACGCGCGTCCGCCCGACAAACACGGGACGTCCGATCGTCCGGACGGTTTCGCGCAGCGTGAAAAATGCCCGTCGAACGCACTAACGCTCGAGCGGTATCGATAACGAGTCCTCCCGGCGAGTCTTTTTTTTGCGCGTCACTCTGCCGTTCATTTTTTTTCCACCGTCCCCCGACGTTTTTCCTTTTTCTCCCTTTTTTTTATATTGCTAGACGCGATACGCGTGGTTCTCTTTCAATTTCGGGTTCCGGGCGACGAGTGAGCCAAATGTTATGACGAAATTGGCGAGAATTCGCGGACGGCAAAATGTGGCAGACTCGCGTGGCGATCGAGGAACATGCTGCGAGTTTGGAAAACTTTCCGATTTTTCTAATGGACCGAAATCATGAAGATAACGAATGCAAATTAATCGAATACATTTTTTTTTTTCACTCAATTTTCAGCACTTCGACTGCCGCAATCACATCCGGGTGATCCAGCCGATGGGCGACGGAAATCGTCTCTACATGTGCGGAACCAACGCCCATTCGCCCAAGGACTGGGTGATCTACGTGAGTCGATGTCTATTTTTTTTCTCTCCTGCTCCATATATATACACAACCATCTAACCGAATATCCCATCGACGCTGCCGCCGAGATGACTCAAGTACCCGTGCAACTGCGCGAGATCCGCTCGGCGAGCGCCGTGTACACAATTTTCTCGTGACTGTTCGAAGATTACGAGTCCCCTGTGCGCACTGTGCTCGCTGGATCCGAGAAATCGAGTACCTGGCCCCCCTCGAGTTACACCCTCGCTCCTCCTGCCTTTCTCCTGCGTCTTTGCGCCAAGGCAAAAAAGTCAATTACCCACTAAGGCAAACTCCTTGCCCAGCTCCCTGCGAACTTTTCCTCAGAGCATCTTTTTCCGTGGCAGTTTTCCTAATTCCCATTTGCCCGACTACCCGAGTCTGTATATGAATTTCATCCGTATTAATCTACAACTGTATTTTTCTGTTTTTTTTTTCTTTCATTTGTTTTCGTCTGTTGTCTCAATCCACGCTGACAACAGAGCAATCTGACTCACCTGCCGCGCCACGAGTTCGTGCCAGGAGTCGGGATGGGCATAGCCAAGTGTCCGTACGATCCGGCCGACAACTCGACCGCGGTCTGGGTCGAGAAGGGCAATCCTGGCGATCTGCCGGCTCTCTACTCCGGCACGAACGCCGAGTTCACCAAGGCCGACACCGTCATATTCCGCACGGATCTCTACAATCTGACCCAAGGACGGAAGGCCTACAGCTTCAAGAGGACCCTGAAGTACGACTCCAAGTGGCTGGACAGTGAGTATATTTCTCGATAAACAGAAAAAAAAAATTGTAGAAAAAATTGAGAAATGCCCTTTTATGTCCTGGTAAATGTTTCTTCTATCGAAAATCACTCGTCGGTCGCGTTCTCCCGCTTCGTCTTTGTGCGACAACGATTATTGTCTCGCGAAGTAAGAGTGCGCGCTCGAGTGCCCGGGAAAATAGCTCCGAGAGCGCGAGACCCTCAGGACGAGGAGACTCCGGGCGGCAGCAGTTAAGCTATATCCCGACAATTGCCGACCGTACAATGAGACCTTCCATTAGGCATCAAAAGTTTTGATAGAGACGCGCGAGCTCTCGTAGTTTCTCGAGAGGCGCGGAGAGAAGTAGTCGAGAACCCTGAAGAAGCATCGATGCGTTGAATCGTGATCCGCTTTCCCCGCCTCCCCTCCCCCTCCATGTTACTTTGTTCCTCGGTGCTCACGGTGTAAAACGGTGCGTTACTTTGAAGTGTCATTTTGAAAATTATACGCTTCCAAGAATAGTGGAGACCGAGACTCGAATCGACTCAACTGTGAACCCCGAGACCTTTGCGGATGCTGAGCGGGAGAATTCGTGGTTTTAAGGGTCCGACCTCGGCAAAGGAATCTCCTGATATATTTTGGGCAGATTTGATAAACAATTATTTTTTTGTAGCTTTCTTTTTCGAAAAAATTATGCACCCCAGGGCTCGACGAACAAAGTGCAATTTTGCCGACAAGAAAATACATCGCTCTGAGATCAATAATTTCCCCCCTGTGTCGTTGAAGTAGCGCGCAGCCCTCGAGTAATCGTAGGAACAGTTTCTCGTCCGTAGAATGCGAGGAAAACGCGAGACGCGGAGCTAACGGGGCGATGGTGGTTGAGGTGCGTACACCGTGAAGGGTGCGAGAGATCGCGAGAACGGCAATAAAATAACGACCCCCTTCCACGCGCGCATTCGCGCCTTCCCCGTCGCGTCTCCGACTCGACGTGCACGTCCCCCGCGAGTCCCACGAGCAGTTCGCGTCCCTCGAAGAAGTTGAACTTAGACCCCGCTCGCATAGTTTAGGCGCGCAACCCCCTCCTGACGTCGGGGATTGCGCCTGCGACACACTGCCCGTCGCTGTTGCTGCAGCAACCCTTCTGGAATTTCTAACCCTACGGTTTATTTGCCAGGCGTCGCGAGGGGTCGGCGGGGTATTTAGCCTGTTTTCCTGCGAAACATACCGGGCCTTCTATCCCACAACCTCAGAATACTTGGCCTGTCTTGTGCGATTAATTTCAACGGGCGTTGAAATAGTTAATTGCGGATGAGTCGCGTCGAATTTTCGTCTTTCGTCGAACTGCACTGAGAAAAATTAGTAGTTGTGATTACCAATCATTGGTTCGATCTACTAAAATATTGGTTGCGGTTACTAAAATATTGGTAGCTCTAACCAACGATTGGTCGTCACAACTATTAATTTTTTTCAGTGTGGATCTGCAATTACGTGCGGGAAGTCATTGGTCATGAAACTGGTGGAAAATGTGCGGCGTTTTATCCGAGCCGGATTTATTATCTATTTTTACCCGATTTGGCCAGGGCCTGATCAGGACCCAACCAGGGTCGTATTTTCCACAAAATTCAGAGTAGGTTTTGATCCGAAATAATCACCGAGCTTATATTTTCGACAAGAGAAGAAAGAAAATCTGCCACCTCGACAAAGGTCAACACCGAGCCCTCGATACTCTCGAGGCAGGAATACCGAGGCTCACAATACTTCACGTTTGAAACCAACCAACGGGGTAGCTTCTCGGGCGACGCGCGACGAGTCTCGCGTGCCTTCGGCACTCCACCCTCGGGTTGCCCTCGGGATGCATGATTAGCCATTTGTTTCGTCGTTTAATTCGCAGCCGCGCGCGAACCCCTCGAGACTTCCATCAAGAGCCATTCTTCCCATCGAGTTTGTCTATTAGGCCGAGGCGTTGATTAAACGCCGCGAGAGATAGCGAGCCAAGAGACGGATCGCACCACGTGCCCTGCGCGTCAGACTTCGGAGCATGCACAATGAGGGCCTCGATAGAACGTTGCCCAATGACGGGGAGAACAGTACTCGCGTATTATATATAGACAAACGCGAGGAACTGTATCTCGGGAAAAGGGATACACGAGGACGAGACGAGCTGCGAGAATTAACAAGACTCGAATAATTGCGCTCTGAAAAGACGTATTAATTAGCAGACTTCATTCAGTCAGTCCGGAGGTCTCGAAGCTCTCGAACCGCCACTTTTTTTTTCTTTTTTTTTTAATTAATAAAGTACCGTACCCGTCGCAGACTCGGTTTTTTTTTGTTCGGGTGGCGAGAGTGCGGCGCACATTCGTTCCACGTCTGCCGAGCGTTAATCGTTTTCGATGGTCCATTCGACTTCGAAAATTATTAACGCGTTTTATCGTCGTAACACGGGCGCGCGCGCGAGCGGCCGTTGCGCCCAGAGCCGTTAAGCGGTTTTACGGTAGCTCGCGCCAGTCGTAAACCCACAAGTGGATGATCATTGAACTTGCGTTAAATTCCGGGTGTTCCGCGTTCACGTCGACTCCGCCTCGTCCGCCTCCTCCTCCTCCTCCGATCCTCGTCCCTCGGCTACGTCGTGGACCCTGATCGACCCTCAATGAAAACTACAAAAGTCGTTCGGAGTCTTCGCGTTTCCACTCGCGCCGGATCGCCGGAGCTTTTGAGCGTTTATCGCGGCGTCGAGCTCTTCCACTTCTCTGCCGGTGCCACCGATGAATACCGGTTTTACAGTTTTCTTCTCCGAGCGTCCCGGGTGATCCGCGCGCGAGAGGAGCTTTGGAAAATTTACGGATGTCTCTCGTATCCCCCGAAGCTCTCGGACGCCGCTTGGGTTATATGTGCTCGGAAATTTATCGGGGCTTCACGGTCGCTCGTTATTCTTACGCGAAAGTTCGTTCGCACTCGCGCATTGTTATCAAGCTGAAATCGGTTCTGAAATGCAGTTCCGAGGAGGGGGAAATTCGTCGCCATACCTATGATTTGCATGTTCTGTTTTGTTGGTTCTTATTTCGCCCTACAATTTTATGTGTCTTTTTTCTTTCAGAACCAAACTTCGTCGGTTCGTTCGACATCGGCGCGCACGTGTTCTTCTTCTTCCGCGAGACTGCAGTGGAGTACATAAACTGCGGCAAGAGCGTATATTCGCGCGTCGCTCGGGTGTGCAAGCGCGATACCGGTGGCAAGAACATCCTGGCGCAGAATTGGGCGACCTATCTGAAGGCTCGACTGAACTGCTCGATACCTGGAGAATTTCCGTTCTACTTCAACGAGATACGTGAGTAGCGATATACAAACTGCTATAATCGTGAGAGGAATTGATCGATTAATAATTTTTTATATTTTCTTTTTTTTTTATGCAGAGAGCATTTACAAGGTGCCAGGCGACGACACGCATTTCTACGGCACGTTCACCACGTCGACGAACGGACTGATGGGCTCGGCGATCTGTTCGTTCCACATCGACGCGATCCAGGACGCGTTCCGCGGCAAGTTCAAGGAGCAAGCGACGAGCAGCAGCGCCTGGCTTCCGGTGCTCTCGAACAAAGTGCCAGAGCCGCGGCCGGGCCAGTGCGTCAATGACACGGAAACCCTTCCAGACACCGTCCTCAACTTCATAAGGTCCCATCCGCTCATGGACTCGGCGATATCCCACGAGAACGAGAAGCCGGTATTCTACAAGCGGGACATCATGCTCACCCGACTGGTGGTCGACAAACTTCGCATAGATCTTCTCGGAATGTATCTCGACTACACCGTCTATTACGCTGGATCCAGTAAGTAACCCCCGGGCCAAGTTTCCGACTGTCACCTTTGCCACTCCCCCCGGGGCGCGAGCTGTATTTTCCGCGACGCCCCGAACGTCTCGAGCGACCCTCGAGGTCCACCCTCATTCGATATTCCGGCAAATGCTCCAGGTACACCCGACGATGTTATCCCGCTGCTAACACGGGCTTGTTCCATTTCGCGTTTGCAGGTGACGGCAGAGTACACAAGGTCGTTCAGTGGATCGACAATAACGGCGAGTCTCAGTCGATTCTGTTGGACGTCTTCGACGTGACCCCGGGCGAGCCCATTCAGGCGATGGAGATATCCAAGGAGCACAAGGCTCTCTACGTCGCCTCGGATCATCGCATCAAGCAGATCGATCTCGTCATGTGCTCGAGACGCTACGACAATTGTCTGCGATGCGTTCACGATCCCTACTGCGGATGGGACAAGGACACGAACACCTGCAAGCCGTACACACCTGGGTGAGTTGTGATTTTTTTTTGTTTTTTTTTTGAGAGAGTAACAAACCGAAGTCCTACCTACATCACTGCTCACTACTATTCAATAATGTTGGTTGGGAAAAAAACTTATCGGATTTAAAGAAGGCCAATGATTAAAGGTTTAACGAAATAGCCAAACGGTTGCTCACTGAAGTGGTTATAAGTTTTCTGGAGTTTCTCGAGCGAGGCCAAGTCTTTATCGGATCATGGCGAACCTGCTCGAATAGTTGGAGGGGAGTCGGCGAGGGGGTTTGGAAGGTCGATAATGAATCGAGTTGATTCTTGAGCAAACGCCGGTCCATTCCCTGATTCCCCACCATCTAGGTACTCGGTTCTAGACTTCTTTTACTCGGACAGATACCTGATTTCTTCAATTCCGCCAACGTGATTCTTGATAATCCGATTTCGAGTCGTTCTCAGGGCCGAGATCAGGACTTTTCAGCGCGCAGCGCCGGCAACAGCTTTTCTCTACATTCCGCTCTCGGTCGTCCAATGATCATAAAGAGAATCTTTGTTTTTCTCTGTGCAGCCTTCTTCAGGATGTATCCAACAGCACGGCCGCGGTGTGCGACAGCAGCGTGGGAAAGCGCAAGCTGATAGTGACGTGGGGACAGTCCGTTCATCTGGGGTGTTTCGTGAAGATGCCCGAGGTGCTCGCGAACCAGGAGGTCAGGTGGTACCACTACAGCAAGGAGAAGGGCAGGTATCAGATTGCGTACAAGTACGGCGCCGGCGGCGACAAGTTCATCGAGACCTCGGAGAAGGGTCTCGTGATAGTCGGCGTGAACGAGCAGGACGCCGGGAGGTACGACTGCTGGCTCGGTGGCGCGCTTCTGTGCTCCTACAACATCACCGTCGACGCGCACAGATGCTCGGCCCCTGCCAAGTCTAACGACTACCAGAAGATTTACTCGGACTGGTGTCACGAGTTCGAGAAGTACAAGTCCGCGATGAAGAGCTGGGAACGAAAGCAGGCGGTAAGTTTCATATCATTATTTTATAAGGAAAAATAAAAAAATACTCCTATTGAAATTGATAATTTTATCGATTAAGAAAAAATTCAAAGAAAGATATTGTTGATTAAATTCGGCATCTTTTTAGAAAGATGTTTGCAGAAATTTAGTTTTGGGACAGTATAGTAAAACGAAAAATTTTGTTCTTGATTGTTGCAGCAATGCGCCTCGAGGCAGAACGACAGCAATCAGAATCTCCACACGAATGAGGTGTACGGAACACCTCTGGTGTGATGGAGCCGGGCGCTGGACCCTTTGTCGAGCAGAGATTACGACACGATGATCCGCATAAGCGTTCTACCGAAGAACGGTGCCCCGGGCGGTATGGCCATCGGCCTCCGGATCATCGTTGCCATCCTGTCAATGAGCCACTACCTCCGCATGTTTCCACCGCCGAGACTGGATCTCATCGTCCATCGAGTGAACGCGAAGCGGTAAATCGTGCGTCGCGACGACACAAACTTGAACTTAACTCGAAAACTTGTCCGTTCCTCTCGCGATATTAAGAAGAAGAAGAAGGCGAAAAAGAAAAAAAAACACACACACAAACAGTGCCACTGTGACTCTCTCCCTTCGCGCGAGTTTATTATAACCGCGGAAAAAAAAGTAGTGCGGGATCTCGTGCGCGGATGTCGTCGTCTGAACCAGTCGTTCCAACGTGCATGCGCCGTTATTTTGTTCCTCTTCTCTTCGTTATGTAACATATATTGCGTAACAGCCATACACCTTAATTTAGCGTATTCGCTTTATCAAACGTCGGGCGGGTTTGGGCTGCGTCCACGACTGGGCCGCGAGGAGTGGACAAATGGAAAAATGGAATCGGGGGACGCGAGCAACGATCGCGCGAAAGAGTTGTGAGTGGCCTGCGACACGGAAGGCGAGAGTCGGGTTTGACCTCTGTACGACGTTGAAGGACCAAAATGCCTGGCGTTCATCGCCGGAGCCGAACAAAGAGAGAAATATAAAAAAGAAACAAGAGAAAGAAAAAGACGACGAAAATTGAAAATAAAAACGAGACGAAAAAGAAAACGCGAACAATTGCGAGGTAAAAGGGCGTCAAAAAGTATTCTCTGTTTTCTCAGACCTGTGATATGGATAAAGAGAGACGAGGAGGCGAAAGGCGGAGGGGGCGGCCGTTCCCGCCCGGCCGTTCCCGCCCGGTCCGCGATCGCGTTCTGCCGGAACTGAGTGTATTCCCAGACCGGAAATTGGACGGGCGGGCCCCGTGCCTCCTCGTCCTCGAAAGGCAGAAAACAATCATGAGCGTGCGCGCCGGTGACGGGTGGTGCAGTGGTGGCTCAGTCCTCGCGCTCAAAAGCTCGACCGGTATAGGATGATAGGCTTCGAGGACACCAGGCGAGTTCGCTGAGATGTACTACGGAAAAAGGAACACACACACACACACACACACGCACACGAAACACTTATACACACACAGACGGACTCTACATCGATACTACACACGATTAAATGAGATTGCCAGAAACTACATTACGGACGTGTTTCCTAACGGTCTCTCGAAGTTACAATATGAGATTATTCGATCGTGAGAACATATTTCGCGGATCTCTCGACGGAACAGTCTTGAGCTCGTCTCACGGTGAGTTTTATTAATTAATCTTACAGCTTAACAATTATCATTTTTTACCTACGTTTATCGAGCTTACCTATCTTTATGATTACTTAGTGTAACGGGGACTTGTATAAAGTATTATTTTTTATTCGAACGTAATCGCGCTGAGACATTTTTATGGAAATTGTCGGGGGAAAGAAAACGTCCCGAAAATTACCGAAACCAGGATTTCGTCTGTATATCGCCAACTCTCGAACTTCAAATCGTGGCCTATTGAACCTCACGGGAATTCTGTAGATTTTTTAACATATGCAAACGTTCATTTTACTCCTGAGTCATTGACTAGTTTTTATTTTCGTTTTATCCTCGCGATTTGATCCGCGATTGGAGAATCGTCTCTGGATTTCGGTGAATCGCGATGATAGAGGGTTCATTCGTTGAATTCGGGTACCGCTGTTTCCGATAATTTTGCGTCGTGGAAGTTATGATTTCAGAGAATATAATGCATTCGAATTCGCGAGCGGTCGCCAGCGCGATGTGTTCCGGGTTCGCATCGAGAAAGCCCCTTATCGAGGTGCTTATTGTACTATACGCGACGGCGGGCTCGCATTATTTCCAGCGGGAGAGAAGTCGTATGCGAAACAACCGCCGGAATGCCAACACGCTTGCGGTTCTAAACCATTTCACACGTATACATAAACGAACAAATTACACACACGCGCACGCGACGTACAACAGAGCTTCGTGTATTTTCCCTCATTCTCTCTCTTCCCAAACGCTCTTTCTCACAATATCTTTGACACTCACACACAGAGACACACAATCACACATGACATACACTCCGCATTATATCGCGTGCTTTCACGCGCGAGATCCAATTGTAAATATAGAGGATTCGGAATTCACGTGTAAACTTTCGTAGACGATTCTAATAATAATGTAGATATTAGCGTTTGCTCGTTAATTTTGCACGGAACATGGTGTCGAATCCACTCCCTTCTTGGAGAATTAGCGAGCGAACCTTCCGCGAGTTATTTTGCGCTCGCCGGATATATAGCAAAAAAAAAAAGAAAAGAAGTGGAGTCCTTTCGCCGCGGGTCATTCGGCGTCGCACGTAAGAAAGTGAAGGGCGAGCGAAGGCACGAGACGAGTTCGACCGATGAGCGCGTGGCTAGCAAAAAGTTTCATATCAATTGAAGCGTCGGAGTCGAACGAAAATAGCACTGTCGATAAAGAGTCGGACGAACGTTGACGTGACGTCGAACGAGCTCGTCTCGCCGTTTAATTACATATAGCTGTAACGAAGGGTAGGGAGGTCATGACACCTTTCTGTGTACGGATTTATGTTCCCTAAAGATGAATTTAAAGAGAAAGATGAAAAAAACGAAGAAAAAAAATTAAAGTTAGAGAAATGCAGCGACAGCGCGATCATCCTCACGATTTGTAAATAATATATTTCGACGTTCGCGCTGCACGGAGGACGCGTCACTATTATCCGTTTAAGTCCCCTTCTTCTCGTTTCGAAATATATTTTCTTTCGCATTAGGTAGGCCACGTATATATTCGCATCGGCGCTCGCGAATATAGAGATCAGCGACGTTGTGGCGAGTTCCCACCGCGTCTTTCTCGGGCGAACGAAGGGTAATCTCCAATACATTATAGAATAACGATAACGATAATTTTAAAGACGCATAACTATTAAGCTCTGTACAAAGGATTAAAAATGAAAGAAACAAAAAAAAAAACGAAAAAAACATACGCTCGCGCTTAGACGATCGGGAGTGAAAACACACAGGGCGGACCCGGCGAACGAGGAGGACGATTAGACGATTTAATTTTTTACCACGTCTACGTTGGCGAAGCAACGTACAATTTCTTAAGCATCTCGCGTCCCACGTGGACGATGCACCGAAGCCGAGATATTAGATGAAAAACAATATTTAACAAAACCACGAGAAAGGGAGTAAGAAAAAAAAACAATCTAGCGAGGAATCCTCTAGCTCGTAAGCGTAATAAAATAATTGAATAGAGAGGTGAACGAAGGCGAAGGAGATGATAATGATGAAGAAAAAAAGGCTAATCCTCGAGTAATGTACTTGCTATGAGCTTCGACAAGTATTGAATAGTATTATATGAATTTAAGTGATAAGATTGGAGTATAAGGCGATAGGCTCGCGCGCAGCACATCATGTACTATAAATAAAAATCAGTACACCCCTCGAGTGATTGTGAGACTTTTGCGTCTCGGGTCTCGATGATGCATCCGGCGTACTGCGGTTGGACAGCGTTTTGAAACTCATCCTAGCGTCGGGATGGCGCACGACCGGTGGCTGAATTTCATCGAGACCCGAAGTCGTGAATTTTTCGTCTACTCGAACATCGTCAACCGCGCCAACAATTCGACAGGAACTATTCGTATATCTGTCGCCCCGTGTGGGACGCGACGAGGCTGAAAGACGAAACGCGCAAAGGTACTTAAAAGAAAAGGAAAAAAATAATAGTAATCTACCTATCGTACGACTAGAGAACGCAGCGGAAGAGGAAGAGTGAAGCGTGGGAAAAAGAGCAGGGCGGGGGGGGGGGGGAGAGCGACGAGCGTATATAGTTAAGAGTAAGAAATAGTAAGGTGTATATGATCTTTGGGAGAGCTCACGAGGCGGAATTCCTAGCGGAATCGCGTCGGCGCTCTCGATCGCCGTACGATCGACGAGACAGAGAGACTTCCATTTTTTTTCGCGGGCGTCGCGTGTTCTCGCGCGACGAATTCGCGTCTCGTGAACTCCGGAGAGTCGACGGTGATTACGGAAAGCAATCTAAGACGAAACCTAATGTTGTTAGACATATTATTTGTAAGATTACCATGTACTGTATATGTTAACGAGAAAAAAAAAAAAATTCGTATATGGTTGACACGGCGAAACTCTCATCGGACTATCGCAAGAAAAATATTAAACAAATCATATATTAAAATTACAACTGTCATCGTGTGGCGTTTCTTCATTCCAAAAAGCATGCCGATTGTCTCCGTATTTTTGTATTCTCTTAATTTTGTTTCCGTTTGACTTTCGCTGTTCTGTCGTCGCTGTTTTTACTTTCGAGTGATTGCCGCCGTGATTGCCTTGCGAACGAGGCGAGCGCACACACAACGCGTGCGCGAGCTTTCGTCGCGTCAACCGGGGAGGCAGGTAAGACTTAGTCGCTCGGTTAGCGTTGCGCGTTGTGCTCAACGCGGCGCGTAGCTGATTATTCTCGTCGAGCAAAATAAAGCGATGCGATGATTTATTGTCATGTTTGATTATAAATTTATTATTATTATAACTATTATTATTATTGATATTATTGATATTATCATTATTATTACTATTATATTTCTTATTACAATTATTGTTTTTATAATTGCTATTATTACTATTATTATACTAGCGACAAATGAAAGTTAGAGATCAGGCGAGAGAATAGCCGATAACACAATGAAGTATCATTAGATCTAGCCAATGACTGTCTTGCGAGTTTTATGCATGGTTCGCTTCAGCGCCTTTTACTATTATTTTTGTAAACTCCCTCCCGCCCCCTCGACGCCCTCGTCTTTTTGTCTCCGCGCGACCGTACAGTTTCCATGAATGGCAGTCCAACTGCAGGGTTATTTCGCGACGATTCCGTTCATCGTTCGCTTCACTTCCATATTTTTTCACACTCTTCTCGGCTCCTTTTCTCCTCGCCCGGGATACCCCGTGACACAGATAGGGACGAGACGATTGTGCGGGACTAATAATCCATTCATCTCGTAGAACTCATTCTTCTGGCTTTGTTCCTTCTCCCCCAGCCCCCACCCCATCCCCCGGCGGTTATCTTCCCCCCACCCTTGCGCGAGTCGCAGCTTCGCGTCGCGAGAAAATCATCGTTCCCAGCAGCAAACCTCGGGCACCTCGTGATTTACGCGTGCATCGCACGATCTCCCGGCGATCGCGCGCGCACGAGCGTTGAACTCGTTTCGCCGCTAGAGGGTCTTGATCTCTCGATATGAAAACTCTCTGGCCCCGGGTGCAAAAAAAAGGGAAACCATGGCGCGCGACCTTCTGACTTAGCTTCGCACACACACACACACACACTCGACGCGTGTAACTCGCCCCGTCGAGCGCGACAGCTTTGTCAGCGTTTCCATCTCGCGCATTAAAGAAAAACCCCAGCGAGAATCAGTCGCGATGCTCGCGACTGACTCTCGGCTTCGTTTCTCGATCAATTGAACCTCACAATGCCGTCCCCCTTCTATATACATCGATTCGCAGTCCTCATCGTTATCAATCCCACCGTCATATCAACTTCCCACGTGACGCCACAATTAAAAATAAGTTCAAACGCTTTTATTTCAAACCGTTATACGTTATCATTATATATAGACGACTCTTGATTCACGTGCATAAACCTAATCATCATCCAATCGCTATTTTTGTCAACGAAACGAAAAAAAAGCAAAAATCACGAGAAGACAAAGAATTATGTTCAAAAAAACGTTCTCTAACCAGTTATCCATTGTTCACTATTGCTACAATAAAGTTTTGCTTTAATAAACGACCGATCGCCCGCAGCGTTAATTATTCGCCCGACAATCCCCGCACGCATCGTCGGATACGCCGATATACTCAACGAACGCATCGCATCTTTTCCATTTTCACCACGTTACTTGGGGAAAAAAAAACATTCGTATCAGCAGCCAACTCGTTTTCCCCGTTGGACGCGAAAAAAAGGTACGTCATATTTGCTCGTGTATTTTAATATTCAATTTTACCCTTCCCTCAGACCCAGGGGGAGAGGGCGCATCGTCCTGGTTATAAATGTCAGTGCTTTTTCCTCGCGGGGGAAAAAGCGTGTGTCGGTGCCGGTAAATTTATGCGCCGGGACGGAGGGGGTAAATGAGGCTTGCGGGAGGCCTCTTCGCCCTGGTGTCTGAATCGAATCGATTGGCCCGTAGCTCGCCAGTCCCGACGCCGAGGAATCGCTCTCGCTTTCGCGACTCGCAAGTTTTCCCGGGTTCTCTCACTCTTTGCCTCTCGCTGGCCGCGCGTATAGGCAGCATTAATGATTCAAGACTCGGGAGCCGTGGGGGGAGGGAGGGAGAGGGGTAGTGCAACTCGATCCACGGGACGCAAAGGGAGTGATACAGACCCGCAGGCGCCGAGCGACTACGTCATGGCAATTACATATATCTGTATGGCAGTGGATGATTCTAATGCTGCGGCTTCGTGTGACGTCACCGATGCGAAGTGCACTATCTGCAACCGCAAGTCACGGATCAAAGCGGCTGGCTCTGTGACGTCATTGGTGCGCTCTGCGACCGCAGAGCCCGTATGTCAGTGGAGCGCGTCGACTCTCTGGCGAAGCGACGACGACGTAGCCGCTGCCGCTGCCGTCGCCGCCGCGAGGCTCCGTGACGCGGGTCTGCATAATAAAGTGCGTGCGGTCACTGGCCGAACGATATTATCCTATGGCATACACGAGCCCCGCGCACAACCGCGAAGGTCCCCTCGCGGCAAAGGTCAGCGAAAGAAAAACTTAGCGACCGTATAGATACTGACCTAATCACGTTGGATGACACTCTGCGGTCAGTGACGCGTGGCGCTCGGACTATGACGATCTTGCCGACGAATTGCCGTCGTGAAAAAAATTATTCGTGGACTGGGACCGGTCGGTAGATTTTTGCAAATTATGATTTAAATTTTATCGGTCGGGAGTCTCGACTGAAATATATTCGAAGCCTTCCGAAATAACTTCGGACGTAGACAGGACAGAAAAGCTGATTTCATGAATTCGGAAATAAAATTAAAACACACTAGACGTGTTTTGTCGCGTCGCAATATTATTCATCGCGCAGTGTGCGCCTAAGAGAAATAATGGTGGAAATTCGTTTTCGCCGCGAGGCGACACGATCGGGTATTAGCGTAAATATAAGTGGAGCATAATTAATAATAAATACCGTGAAATATTGAAATACCGAAAATCGAATGCGAGCGTCGCGCTCACGGCCGGCGAAATAGAGGACAAGCAGCGCGCATAGCAACGCGCTCGGTGCAGCGCGCGGTATATCGGCTGCGCTGCCGTCGTGGGGGGGTCGAATATTCGAGTTATCCGGTGCGGCTATGAAATACCGATAAAATCACCGGAATGGCCCAAGTTTTAATGGACTCGGCCACTCCGGTTTAATTAACTATTAAACATTCGCGCGGGCGGTGGACGTGAAAATTATATATTCGTTCGCCGCTGCGGCCCTTCGAATGCTGTGTGCAACGAGCCATCTCGAGAAACACTCGCGCCGCGACGCGTCGAACGAGTGCGCTACCCGCGTGTTTGCCCTGTCCTTTAACTCCATTAATTAGCCCGACAGGTGATACGCGGGTCGTCCTCAGTTTTTTTGTTCATATCTATATGCAGTATATTTCGGAGCTTTTATTTAAGTCCATATGTGCGAAGAGGGCGGAGAGTGGAGGGAAGGGAATTGGCACCCACCTCTCACCCTCGACCTGATACGCGACCTCGTACGCGACGTATCACGTGGTCAGCGAGGAAGTGCAAATTAAAAAAAAAAAAACCTGTCGTAACGAAAGAGGATTTATCATTTCGACGAAAAGCTCATTTCCGTATTCATTTGCTCGGGGGGAACAAAATCTGTCGTCACTATCTGCGCGTGCGTGTCTTTGTCTTTTTCGTACTCGATCCGAATAACCCGGGGTGATTGATCATCTACCACATTCATCAACGGGTGACCTATCGGCCATTCTTAATTTTCGCTTTGCCTCCCCCCTCCACTTTCTGGGATTCGCGGGTGAACATTGGTAAACTGTCTGAATTTTTCTTACTGCATTGCACATTGACAGCGTCACTTAGTGCATTTAATATCTAATTGATCTTTTGTCAGGACCCAGAAAAAAATGCGTCGACATGTCCTTAATAAAAAGGTAATTTTTATTTATCCGACTAACCAAAACGATTGATCGTCCTGACATTCATGACCAGACACCCGGTCCATACATCGTCCCTTCCTAATTTTTGCGTTGTCTCCCTCCACTCCCGCAATACACATGTGCACAATATCCCAACAAACAAGCACACACACATATACCTGGTTTTCCTTTTTTTTTGCCTTTCTCACCGTGTCACACAGCTTCACCTCGTTTAACCCTGCGGAGGCAACGCGAGAGTGAGAGAGAGAACGAGAGAAAGAGCCGAGAGCGTACGAGCAGCTCGCACCAACTCGTTAAACCGTCCCTCACGAAGACGCTCGTTAACCGCGTTGCTTTTATCCCCGATGTACACACCGAACCTTCGAAAAAGAGACCGCGCTCTCTCCGCGTCCGCAGCTTGTCGCCCACGACTCTCGCACGTTCACCGCTGAGGAAATAGAAATAAGGATATGTCCGGCGCGAGACGTGTACGTCGCGCTAATTAAATTTCCGCGCGGCCACGCGACGACCTCAGCAGCCGCTGGCTCAGGTCTTCGGTCTCGCATGAAAAAGCGGGAAACCGGGGCAAAATGGGACGTGCCATTATATTTACTTCCGAATTTTTCCTACCCCGTTTCGTCTCGGAATTTCGTTTCCAACCGCATAATCATTTAAAATCGAGTTCAGGAGTGAAAAGCAGTAAATACAGTAAATACACATTTTGGATATCGCGATAAACCCGTTTTTCACTTCGGCCCACTTCGCCCTGGTCTCCTCCCTTTGTATTTTTTTACACACCTACATTTTCATGTAACACACACAGTAACGAGCCCTCCGGGTCCCAAGCTCCGCACCCGGGCGGCCATTTACAGCAGCCATTACACTGCATATTCACCGTCATCATCGTTTTCAAAACTCCGCTCGGCGACTCGCAATTTTTCTCTCATTATATTCCGCGCTCCGCGCTCCCACCACATTTTTCATTCCCCTCTCGCGTTTTTATTTTCTTTTTTTTATATTTTTTATTATGTCCTTTATCTGCTCTCGACTATCCTCATTTTGAGGGAAAAGAAAGCGAGTGTTAGTGCCGAGGAATTTATAATGTGTTTGGTGCTCGCCGAGCGTGGATGGGGCCGGGCGTTAAAGTTAAAGGTGTTCGGGCGGCGCCGACGGCGGAGGCTGTGGAGCGCGGCGGCGGCGGCAATGTCGGCGGCTTCGGCGTCGCCGACGCCGTGGAGAATCTCCTGCAATTCCAGAGACCCGGTGAGCCAGCTCGCTCGCTCCTCTACGACGCGCACTCAACCTCCTGATAATGCTTTACTTGCATTATGGAAAACAGTTCGTTAAGACTGTATTATCCGCTCTGGCGCGTCGCTTCGGCACTAGCTGCCTCTGACTCGCACTGCGCGAGGCGAGGGCCCCGCAGCGACGCGGATATTGCGATACATCGGCGTCCGCATCAGCACGTAGAGCGCGCGGAATTGTTTCGCACCGCGGGAAAATTCCGTGAGACCGGAGAGAAAACGAGTCGTTCGGAACCGCGCGAGGCGCAATATATTCGATTGTAATATTGTCGATTGCTTCGTACGGGATTTTGAGAAGAAAAAAAAGGGGGATTGGTTTTTGTACAAAAGTGCAGGACCAGGGAGATGATTCGCAATATTAGTTTTTTTAGAAGGCTCGAGGGAAGAAATGGAAATGAAAAAAAAAAAAAAAAAAAAAAAGATTTGAAGCATTCTTTCGATGAGCGGTCGAACGACGATGTTTCCAGCCTGTGCGCATAATTTGCTGGAGGCAAAGAAGTCGCGCTCGGCGCAGCGAAAACGGCGGGAACACCCGAGGCTTTTGCCACTTCGTCGCTATCTGCTCTTCGCCAACGGGGACCGCAACACATATTCCTCGTGTAGCTCGGCGTAGCCTATGAATAAAGCATGTATATACGTGCATAGACACGAGCGGCGCGGCGACTTATATTTCCATAAACGTTCGCGCGCGGGGAGCGCGACAAACCGTGCTATACAGGCATCTCATCCAGGCCGCGCGGCGAGACCAACGCGCGAAAAATCCGTCACGATAAAAAAAATGAATTAACCGCGGAAGAGAATCGCCCCCCCCCCCCCCCGTCAAAATTGCTCGGGACAAATATTCGAAACACCGTTAATAGCATAATAAATGTCATTAAAATCAATTTTATTCAGCGCAACGTTAATAAATGAAGCGACAATTTCAAATGACGACCGTTATTTATATTTCGATTTTGCGATCTATCATTTATTAATTAACAAACGCATTTTTTTTCTTCCAATTATAAAATGTAAATACGTGATTCGATCGAAAATCGGTGGAAATGACACTCGATAAAGACGCTCGCGGATTTCACCGAATAATTTCAATCCGCCGTTGTCGAAAGCCGCGCGTCGCGTCACCTATACCCCGACCCCTCCTCATCGACTCAGCAAAATTGTCGCGTATAATCGTGTGACAATCAAAACGCGCTGGCGATTCGTCGTGCGACTCACAACGGTGCGCGAGATGCAGCGTCACGTGCGCGCGGGGTTGGCAGGGGGGCGAGGGGGGCGAGAGAGGCGAGTTGTTAGGTCGGATTTATGGTCAGTCTCATTTGACTGTACCAACTCGACATAACTCGGACGTTAATGTTCGAGCAGTTACCACATGCAGCGACACACGAGCCGAGCCGGGCCGAGCCCGCCGTCCGCACGCTACACGGTTTCTGTCGCGCGAGGCTCGCCGCCGCGATTGAGATTACGATCGCGACTCACCCCCTCCGCACTTCTTCCGTAATATCGAGGCCAAATCGTCCGTGTAATTCACGAAAGCGAAAAGTAACGACGCCGTCGCGACGTCGCGCGGGTCGTTCTGCATAGACCCCCAACGGACGAACCCGGCGAGCCAGCGAGCTCCGAGGTCTATAGACCTCGGAGCTCTCGGGTGACGGCAGCCGCGCCGCTTATCGCGGTGACGTCGGGTCGCGTTAACGCGAGCACACGTCACGCTTATTGCCGCGCGAAGTGCATATACGTCAAGGTAAACTTTGAGAAAAGGCAAAACTCGTCCATGGGCCGCGAGGGTGGGGGAGGAGGGTGGAGGATAATCGATACCGTCGGTATGTGTCACGAGCCACTGCGCTCATAACGGAAAATAAGCGAGAAAATGAGCGAACGCGGTAGACAAGGAATGCGGATTGCGTATCGCTCGAGCGCGACCAGACCGGAAGTGCAGGAGCAATAAACGCGCGACCGCGCGTGCACGATCGGCGCCCGCGGCCCCTCGCGGTGTGTGCGGACATTTTTTTTAATACGTGCAAATACCAATAGTGCAAGTAATTCCTGCAGTTAGAGAGAGAGAGGACGAGAGAGAGAGAGAGAAAGTATTGTTTATTCCGTACGCGAGAAGGAGAAAGAGAGAGAGAGACGGAGTGACAGGTGGTAGGAGGAAGAAAGAGAAAGAGGGCGGAAAAAGCGTTATATAGGCTGGAGCGGCAGGCAGATTTGCCGATTGGTGTCATTTGCATTTAACGACCGATCGTTAAAAGACTCTAACGTCCGTGTAAATTATTGCGCCCGTCGGGAGGGGGGGTTGTTACAATTTTTTTTCTTGTTTTTTTATTGTTGCTTTTTTTCATTTTATTTCCAAGCCTTCTTCACTTTCTCGCTCGCTCGGGCCGGTCGCTCGCGCGTTTCTCACGAGCGGCGACGACGCGACTCGAGAAACGCGCGCGACCGAGAAACGGTCGACCGACTGAGCTGCTCCGTTTGCTCTCGCTAACCCGTGGTAAAAGTGTGTCGTAAATCAGTTATTTACGTCGTTACAATAATTCGACTCTTCGCTCTCGCCGTCCGTCTGTCCGTGTTCGTTCGTCCGTCACGGTGTCCGTGTCTCGTTAGCCGTTTCAGCGGCCTCGTCGCAGTCGTACAGTCGTCGGTTTTACTTCGTCCGGCTGCGGCGATTGCTGCTGCGGTTTTTTTTTCAAACCTTCCGAAGTGGAGGAAAGTAAGCGGAATTGCACGTTGAGAGTTGCTTCCTTCCGGGTTGCTTGTTGTTTTTCTCCTCGCAACCGCCGAGGACTCAGACGGGGAAAAAATGGGAAGGGTGAGACACGCGCGGCGGCTCCGTGTGTGGCGTGTGCGTCGAGCGGTGGAAAACTTGCAAACGTATGCAGATATCGTCTCGCCGATATTGCGTGCTGTTCGGGAGAGCTGCGGCAGCGGCAGCAGCGACGGCGGCAGCATAGCGAAGCGGCCGGAGCTGTTTGACGCGCCGTTCGACTCGCCCCACGTGTAGTTTGGCCGCGCCGAGAGAGCAGGCACCGCCGACAGGAGCGGCATCCAACTCCCGTCCAACCCTCCCGTGTGCCTCAACTGCTCGAGATACCGCAGGGGTTGCGAAAAAATAACACCTTCGTCGTAGTCGTGCGAACCGTCGCTATCGCTGCGAACATCGCTTTCCCCACTTTATATTTTATCATCCCTCGGAGCTTTTCTCACGACGTTTTTTTCGCACACAATAACAATACATTGCACTTGCGGTGGCGGTGAGTGTAATTGTTGTATGAAGTGGAATTTTTTTAGATAAATATTTTTTGGGTCATCAATTCAATTGTGCTTTTGTTATTATTAACGAGTAACGTCGGAATTAATTAGTAAATTTTTTACAATTTTGTCGGTGAAAATGTCGTGAAAAAAAAATAATCGATAAATCATGAATTTTTTATTTTTGAGAAAAATGAAATTTGCAACGTGATTCATATTCAGTGTTTCAATACAAACGAGTGGCAGTTACCCCCCCCCCCCCCCCCCCTTCCCCCCACTTCAACCCACACCTCGTCCTACGCGCCGACGCGTATCTTCCCGCGATGTTTTATTTTCGAATAAATTCGGTCGATGAATAATTCATCGATAAATCCCGATGATTAAAATATCGAACGCGTTCATCACGCTTAGCTTGAGTCGCGGCCGTAAATTCGCGCATTTATCGGTCCGACACTCGGGAGAGTTCCGCATATCATTTCGCATTACGGGATAATTTCGTTGTTCGAAATAATCATCAAAATTCGCGGACGTCAAGCTCGCGTCGCTGCGCGTCAGCCGTGTGATTGTTCCGCTTGTACTTGATTGTTTTGCGAAAAAAAAAAAAACAATCGAAGAGTCAACTGACCTGGATAAAAAATTGAATCTTCAATTTCCGCGGTAATAAATTAAAATACGTCGGAATTTCGTTGCTTCGAACCGCGAAATTCGGATATCGACGTTGCGCGTTCGGCGTATTTCCCGAAAAAGACGATCAACACCGGACACATGAAGCATAAGTACAAAAAAAAAAGTACATACATCGTAAGCGAAAAAATGATTGCTATTTCAAGCGGGGTATTTTCTCAAGTGCCGAGGGGTTTGGGGAGGGCGTTTTAGATTCGTTGTTGCCGACATTCCAGCGTCCGGCACGACGATTAGGTACAACGAATCAAACATGCCCAACGAGAGCGGATTATGTGAACCAAGTGAAACGCCGTTGGCTCGCGCAATTTAATATCCGTGTGTAGAATCGACGAGGCAAAATTCGGCGCGCGCGTTTTTTATTCTTTTTTTTCGCGCTACGTCTGTGCTCTGGTGTGTTGCTCCTGTCCGGCGGTGCAGGCCGCTCTTGAAACCGCTCGTGGTCCGTGTGGAACCCAGGATCCGGGAAAATAATGGGCCAATAATCTTGCTGCGCATGCACCCTGGGGATGGGGGATTATGGCAGGGGGAGTGCGGACTTTTATCGAGTACGTCCGGAGCATCGACTGTTTAAACCGAGGTTTAAACCCAAAGTCCACTGGTCATCGCCCGAATCCTACTGCACATACGAAATTCCAATAGCCGACGCGTTTGTTACAATATAACGATAACAAAATCGTAACAACGCTCGACGATTTCGCGCCACAAGTATGCAACGCGCGAACTCATTGTGCATGGAAACTTCATCGCGGCTGCGGCTGGACTGTGGCGTTTGGCCGCTGCGCCTTGAAACATCGATCAGCTATATTCATGAATGAATACGATTTGAAGTGTGAGATATTTTCGCTTAACACTCATTGACGGGTGGACTGAACATTCGCTCGATTTAACTTCCGGCGGAGGGAAAGGGGAGAAGAAAAAAATGCCTTGACACTACTGCAGATCAGGTGGATGAAATTAGAAATGGAGATGACCATTCGCGGGTTTGATAAGGACACAGTCGAAAATACAAAATAAACCTTCCGAATTAGGCAACCGGGAAATTCGAAGATAAGCAGAAATTAAGATATCTTTCAATCCCGGAATATCGAGCTCGAAGCTGCAAATCGGGTTTCTCATTTTTAGACCGACAGTCAAGTTTAATCTGCATTCGGAGATCTTCGGCAGATCGTAAATATCACGCTTGGAAAAACCGTCCCAATCTCGCGTTATCTCGTGCCCGCGCAGTATAATTAACCGAAAACACGTGACAATGACTTTTGACATTCCCGCTCGCGATCGGAACAAAATTCAAAGCAAACGTAAATAATAATAAACGCACAAAACGATATAATCAAAGCGCGGAATGACGAGCAAAAGATCCTGATTGAAAATCAAAAAACCTGTAAAATTTATTAAAAATATATATGGAAAATGTGATCGAGCGGCCGCGTCGACCCGCCGAACGTCGGCGATGAATGGCAATGACGATGTCGGTCACTAAATTGAAATATGCGCGTAAACAAAAAGTTGCGTTATCGGGCAACGCGCATGTGCGACACTCGAGGGTCTCGAAATATATATACATATAGTATATGTATAATATTTGGTGCATATACGGACCGTTCGGCTCTCGCGATCATCTCCCGTCCGAGCGTTCATTATATTCGATTTCGATTCATCGGGCTCCTCGCACGCGTGATCGCAGCATATGGAGAGCGCTGATAAATGTTGCGAAGCGACGAAGGTAATGCCGAACCCGCGCTGGCGTTATCAAAACGCAATTTATGCCGCGTAATACTCGTACGGCGGGCGCGCGGTGAGTAACATCCGCGCGCCTCCGATGGACCCTCGATGCCCGGTGTAATAATATACCCTGACCTCGCGCAATATTACAATCCACGGAGATATCAGAAGGAGACTAAAAAAAAATAACAAAAAGTTATCGGAATTCCAATACAAGAGTAAAATGGGTTAATTAAAATTTATCAGTTACCACGGAAAATTAGTATAAACGAAAGGAAAGGACGACGATAAATGAGTTATCCACCAGAGAGCAGATGAAAATAAATAATTTATACACGAAAACAGGTGACGACGAATAATTATGAATATTCATTTAACAATACATTAGGCGAAACGTCAATTAAAATTCAGGATTTTATAATTTCGTTCTCAATGCATCGAAATTTCGTTGAATTCTGTCAATTTCGTGAATTCAATGAGTCACGTGCAGACCAGCATCTTGTGTTTCCGGCGAGCAGCGAAATTATTTTACGTCGTCTTTTGCGCGAAGAAACTGCGGTACACGGTGCGATTTCCCGTCATTCCGTCCACCGACCTCGTTTACCCAGAGCGTCGGCGCGCGAAGGAGTCGAATGATCGCACGCGATGTGTTCGCCCCCGCGCGTTTTACGGTCCAACTCCGGTAAATTTCTTTAAGGGTCGCCGCGCGGATCTCCCTCGATCTCGCGGCTCCCGAAGGAGCGACGAGGCTGTACACACGCCACCGGTCTCGTGCTCATCGCGGCCTCGACGTCGCCGCTCCCGCGTGAAATATCCATGAGAGGAGCTTCGGGGGTTCCACGCACATTTTTGTCCCGTAAATTAATAACGACAACGTCAACGGGGAAGAAAACGATCCGGGTGGGCGAGAGGTTAGTCGCGGGGTCGGGTCACTTAAAAATGTATTTCGCAGCGAATTATACGACAGCTGCGACACGTGGTGTTTCGAAAAAAAAAAAAAAAAAAAAAAAAAAAAAAAAAGACGCGATTCCTGTTTTACACGACAGCCAACTGCATATTGCTCGTCTCTATCACAGAGACGACAGACGCAGCTCGAGGTGCATTTTCACGGCCGTGAATATGCGATCTTCGCGCAACAACGAGTGGAGGCATAAATCGTGCATACAAATCGTATCGCTGCGCAACAGACGCGCGCGCGCGAGAACGAGAGGAGAAAGCGAAGAAGAACTAAAGCGAGATTGCGGTGTGCGGGATGCGCGGAATACGCAGCTGATAGACGGTAGAACCGCGCGGTACCGTTAAATTCTTTACGTGCCTTTTTTATGACCTGGTGCATGACCGCGCATCGCAATATTTTTTTTCCACCCACATTTTTTTCCCCCCTTTTTTTCGCTCGTCGCTTCAGCCTCCGGGAAAAAATCGTGTTCAACACCGATACTCGCAGCGCACAGCCCGTAAAGTAAGAACCTGTGTACGTATCCGGTGAACCCATCACCCGCGACTGTCGAACCTCGCGCGCGGTTTGTACCTCATACGAGCCGTGAGCATAACGAACAGATATCCGATGAGGCGACGACGAGTCGGCAATTTGCACAAGACCACCGTGTTTTCTCGGTGCGGGAATTCCGCGAGAGATTATTCTTGTTGGGAACGTGAAACACGTGCGCGTGATTCGACATATCGCGCGCTATTGTCGAGCTGGAATTTCTCGAGTGAAAAAAAAAATGCGAACGGGAATATGGTAAGCGGTGCTCCGAGCGCGAGGGTCATAAAACGATAATAACCAATAGAGCGATAAAGCGACAAACTAATACACGGGGACCGAGCGGGATGGGGTGGACGTGGCGCGCGGAGAGAGCGCGAGAAATTGCTCCGGACGCGAGGAAATATAGTGCTCCATTAGAGGGATGAAAATTCACGGGGGAGGCGAATTATGGCGACAATAAAGCAGTAAAAGAATACAATAAGCTGCGACAAAATCGCTGGTTCAAGGGCCGGGAGAGATTTCACTTTCGTGTAACGCACGAGGGCGCGTCGGCGAGGTCGTTGGGATCGGGTGGCGCGCGGACAGATTTCCTTACAGGCTTCGCGTTTACATTTTCAGACAGTGTTTAGTGTAGCTTTTTTTTCGCGACTTGAGAACAACGGCAGATGCGAAAATGCGATATCAGGAAGAAAAAGGAACTCAATGTCAAATGATTAGTTAAACAAACCCGACGCAACGCGATACGCGTTCTTCTTCAGTGACGTCGCCATAGCCCGTGGTCCCATTCCGCAATATAGCATTTCATAAAGCTCTCTGATTTCGGAAACATGTTTCGCTCCAGTGAAAAAGCCTTTCCCCTCCCTCCCCCTGCCACTCCGCCACTCCCAAAAAGCTATCGAACGTTCAATGAACACGGAGTGAGCGGGTCGTTTGGATTTTGAGGCCGCGCTCCATCGAGTCATCATTTTTTTTCCGCTGAGGCATATTGCTGGTGGGGGTGGGGGTATATTGAAAAAAACGCACGATACGAATTTATGTCGCGAATTCGAACACAGCAGCCGCTGCGGGCAACGCGCGCGCTGGTCACGCTAGCGTGAAAGCCGCGTCCGCGGGTTTCGTTGGGGCTCTCATCGCTGCCCCCTCCCGATATTGCTCAAAATTTTCAATAAAACACTGCGACAGACAGTTGGAAAGTTTTCAACTGCGTCGGTGACGTCGTCGGTCGCCCGGACGTCGCGGAGTTTTATTTTAATCTCCCTGCCCCCGTGACCACTACCCCCCCCCCCCCCCCCCCCCCCGTCCTCCCTCCTCGTGGCTCTAACTGCCCTTCCTCCACTCTCTCCTCCCAAAAACCATAACCGCTTTACGAGCGATTGGTGCGCGAAACCGTGAAACCAAACGCAGTGCGGTAGGTGCAAAAGCGATCGCGTCAAGAGGGCGCTGGGTTATATTCGAGCCTCGTGGTGCTCACGCACGGTTTAAGCCTGCTGCAGCGGCGTGAGCGCCGCGAAAATTCACCGTGCTACGAGGGAGAGAGCTGACTCTCTCTTCGGTGCAAGAAGAAAGAGAAAGTAAGAGGGAAGGAAAGAGAGAGAGGGGGATACTGCACACCGGAGTCTATACATAACTATAGGTGAAATAAGCTCTCGAGTAGGTGAACTACACGAGCAGTCGCTCGCTCTCTCTCTCCCTCCTCTCTCTATATCGCTCTCTCTCGCTCTGGGTTCCACTCCATAAAGCAAACTTATGGGGGGCTACTGTTCCGTGCAGCGAATATTTATAGACACTCGTTACTCTTTCTCTCTTACCTCTGGAGCACCCCCTCCCCCTTTCGCCCCCTTTTGCCCCGTTGGCTTACCCCCTCTCGAGCCATCGGCTCGCGCGCGCGTTTCTCTCGCTCCAGGCCATCGGCCTCCTCGCAGACTCCTCTCTTTCTCCAGATCTATTCGCGGCCCCGCTGGCTGCATAACTACTCGATAAATTTGGATTGTTCGCTGTGTCGCGCAAGGCGCCTTAATGCATTCCATCTTGGACCAGAGTTCGGGGAAGCGAGAAAAAAAAACAGAGCAAAAGATTGCGGCAATGTGTCGCAGCGTACGTTTTGCGGGAAGCTTTTTGCTGCATTCACAATGGTCGATCCTGGTGTTTCCTTCCGGCGGTGGAAACTATAGCGTATACTCTGACGTCAATTCCGTCGATGAGTTCGATTTTATTGGCCTTTTTTCACGAAAATTCGAATGGATGATTAAAAAAATCGTATAAGCTCCGAGCGTAAAATGCTCCTGGTCCCACGAATGAGCGGCTAGACGGATTCCCGTGTGGGTCAGCGCCGGCTTATCCGTTGCAACGCGCGCAACTCTGCGATGTGTTACACACATCGACGCGTGTTTGCCTAGCCCAACGTCCCATGGCGTTGGGTCAAACGCGCAAGCCTCGGTGGTTCCGGGTGCGGCATGCGGCGGGGCAGGTATTAAAATTGAAAAAAATGCTAATTATTACCTTTATAATGGATATCGAGGTCCCCGGGAGAGCGGGGGTTACCCGCGTAAACTGACGTACGGCACGCCATAGCCGCACACAGGACGAGGTAATAAAGATGGCATAACCGAGATAGAAAACGTAATAAAGTACGGAGGCACGCTCGCTCTCGTTGTATATTCACCTCTGTACCCGTTGCGAGGTGCGGAGCGACCCCCCTCCCCCGCCTACCAACCCCCCGACCCCTCTGGTGTATATTTTCATAGTTGTTTCCGGCGCAGGACGAACAATGGGTTAGCTCGGCCGATACGCGCGGCCCGTGCTCGGGCCATCGACGCGATATTCCGATATATCGAGAGCAATTCCGTCGTCGAAGCAATCATTGATTATATCTCCGCGGCGACGCGAGAGCGCGCCGCTCGTCGTCGCTAATCGAATCTCGTCTCACAATGTTTTTCGACTACACACATTTTTCGTCGCGCGACGCGAACGACGAACAAAAAACGAAAAAAAGAAAAATGTCAAGAACGAAAAATGAACTGCAACGCGTTTTCCGTCCTGTCGCGGCGATCGGGGCGAGACGACACATCGCGCAGGGCGCGTCAGCGCGGAATTTGGGTACGATGTCTGTTTCATAGGGAATCGGACATTTCGGAAAATTGGAAGGGCGACGAATTGATAGAGTAAAATTGAGATGATGATTAAATGTGGAAATTCGGAATTTTCGGAAAATCTCCTCTTTAATTTAACATAATGTTTGTTGATGCGTGTGATTTGACGCAGGGTGAGCACAATTTTTTTTGTTGGAATGAAAATGAAATGTAGAATTAACGTTTGAGCTAAACAATTTTCCAGCCCAATGAATGAAAAATACTGAAAAGACTGAATTACCTGAACCAAGTGAAATTTCATTGGCAAACGATCTCAAACATTTGCTTCCGGTTCGCGACGTATTTATCGTCGAGCGTTATCGTTTCGTATCGCCCCGATCGCGCCTACCTGACTGTTTACTCTACCGGTTGCTTTTCCTCCGTTGCGTTTGCAATTTTCTCCCTCCGCCACTCACCTCTCTTTCGCCCCTTTCGCCTCGTACTCGAACCCCGCCGATGGCGGCGAAAACTGCACTGTTTATTTTTTGTCCTCCACGCGTGCAGAATCGTCGAGCACACACGCTCGACGATTCTGCAGTGGGCGCACTCGAAGGTCGGGGAGAAAAAAAATAATCGACGTTCAGTCCCTGTCCTGGAATTCATGGCGAGCGCCATCGACTCATTTGCCACGTTTTCGATGCAATAATCACCGTGACGAAGGAGATTGGAGTGGCGAAAAAAATATGCAAAAAAATATAGAAAAGAGAGAGAAGAAAAGAAAAGGTGAAAGTCACGCGTGACAAAGCCATCAAGGCCAAGAAACGATGCGAACCCAGCGTCTTCGTCGTCTCTCGGCGAATCCTACACGCGATTTCGCGCTGGCTCGTCCTTTGTTTTGCTCCTCCCCGCTGAATATTCATAGGACGAGCCGCGGCAATTTCTTATTCTATGATGGATGGAGGGTGAAGGGGACGGCGGGGCGCAAAGCGGAGGGACGAAGAGGCCGCGAGAGACGGAGATAGGGACGAATCGTGACGAAGCGGGAGAGACGGAGAGAGACTCGAGGACACGGATAGTAGGGACCCACTTCTAAAAGGTTCTCGGGGCGGTCGTGGTCACGCGGGATGAAGTCGCCGTTGCCACGTACAAAGGCTTCATCTATCACATTTTCTCCCTTCCTATCCCCACGTAGCGCTCGCGCTACTCGCTCGTTCGCGCGACCCGCCGCGCGCGAGCGCCGCATCCTCTCTCGCATTTAGCCACGAGCTTAATGCATCGTCGCGGACTAAATTTTCGCTCTACTTTTCTCATTTCTATATGTTCCCCCTCCTTTCCCGCTTCTTCACATCCTCTCGGGAAAGTTCGCGAAATTAACAAGAGCAGCGGCGAGCCGTGCTCGTGATTCGCTCTCGCTCGCTCACGGTACTCGCGGATATATGAGAAAAAATGTCAAGCAAATTTTCGTCTCGAGCGGAACTACTATGCGAAATTGAGATTTGCATAAGTCGTCTGTCTGCCCCGCGCGGAGCTTGACGGTGGCTTTGAAAAGAAACGGGGTAGGTGACGACACCGACGACGACGACGACGACGACGACGACGACGATGGTGGTGGTGGTTGTACGTGCTCGCTCGCGGTATAAGGAATTATAATGTACAGCGAGCAGAAAAGACGCACGAAACGTCTTTGCGATCGTTGGGCGGGTTGCGAGTCGCGGGTAGGTGGTAGAATCCAGTGCGCGTGGACCGAAGAACGTGGCAATCGTCGTCACATTGTACACGCGATAAACTCTCGTTTGTTCTGATGACATTGTGGTGATCTTTCCGACACTTTCGAGTTAAACAAAATCGGATCCAACCAGTCCGAACATTTTTTTCGCTCTTTTTTTTACCACAAAAAAATGCCAAGTAGAAATAAGTGACTCAACTTTACCAACTTTGACACTGCGATATCTTTTGGAAAAATTGCAAGAACGTGACTTCACTGCACCCGCAGTGTGGTAATCGTTACCAAATCCCGACGGCAGCGGCGGTGGCGGTGCACACAGGTCCAACCGGCGAGACCCGACGAGTGTCGGTGAGCGCGGGGCAATCTTGGTCCGCGCGCTCGCGGGTCGGTAATTTTGTGCAAATAGTAATATCGTGCAGACGGACTAGCTGCGCGCAGCCGTCGCTCCGCGTCGACTCTCTCGCGTGTCGAGACATCGTTCGCATTACACGAGAGCGCCGCGACGGACGGTATATATACTCGTAACCGGCCACCGGTACCAGATAAAACCAATTATAAAAGGCTATCCGCGCCGATATCGGCCCGAACCGCGGAGACCAACCGAGCGAGCCCAACGCGCGCGTTTACGCCGCTAATCGCCCGACGATTTTACTTGCAAAAAGCGTATCAGCATTTTTTTTTTTTTTTTTTTTCATTTTTTTTTCAACCCCTCAGTCGGTGCACGGATTCACTCGCGAGTCGCGAGAGCATCGCTCGCGCTCGGCGAACGGCGGCGACGAGGATCGAGGCAGCAGAACGCTCGACTCGTCGGTGCGGAACAAAAAGAAATGATTTTCGATCGCCCGTATAAACGCACGGCGCCCGCGGGAGCTTTCGATAAACTAGAAAATTGCCGCGCCTATTAAGCCTCGTAAATCATCGCTGGGGCGAAATCCCGAAATTTCGAATGGATGATTTATCGCTCCGATATGCATGGAAAATTTTCTCTCCCTCTTCCCCCCCCCCCCCCGGCCCTTCTGTCGCTGTCTCTTCTTCCGACCCTCGCTCTCTGTTCTACGTTATGTATGCATCGCGCAGAACTGAAACCGCGATGCAACGTTATACTCGCTGCGCTGCGCTGCGCTGCACGTGCGGAGCTTTGACCGTTGGTGATATATGCAGCGCTGATCGCGTGACGCTAATTCCGGAATTACGCGGTGAGACAAATTTTAGCATAAGGGAGGGAGAGAAGGGGGTTGGGGGACGGGAGGAAAAAAATCGCGCGGCCAAGATCGCCAACGTAAATACAATATCCACGTGTGCCGAGGGCTTCTCGAGCCGAGAACTCCGCGCAACTCTTTTCCGGGTACTCGCCCGGGGGTTTCGCGGAAAAACTCTGTGTACGCGATGTCGCGTGTCGAACCTCAATGGGTGGTCGGGGGAGGGGAGGCAGTTCCCTGAGTTATGGCGAGCGCTGTGTGTGCATACAGCGCGCGATGCGATTCAACTGGTAGGATACGCTACCCCGATTCAGATCGCAATACGAACTAAAATGCATCCGCGCTCTGTGAGGGATTCGCGGAATTGAAAACAAGCGGGGTTTTTGCTGGTTGCGTACGAATTTCGTCGGTCGTCTTCGTGTGATCGCATCGGTCCCACGCGGAGAGCGAGATTTTTTGTTCTGCCTGCAGCAGGAAAAAGGTAATAAATGTTCGAGTTGTAGTGAGGAAGGGGGCGGGAGGCGACTCGACGTCTGATGAAAAAAAGCGTAGCGTGACCGGTGATGGACAGGAAAAAACATTTGTATCCATCGACTGGCCGTTCGGCGCGGGGATAATCCACTCGGGACGCGTCTCCCGGTGTCAGGGGGCTTGCGACGAGTTCCGAAAATCGGCTCTGACAAACCAACGACTGGGGAGACGATATTCTTCCCTATTCATATCCGGCCTCGAGAATCGGTAGGCGAAAAAATTAACCAATCGTAGACCTTAAATATATAAATCAAAACATTCAAATTACTTACCTTCCCCTACTTTATTGAATTAAACAAAATCTTCATATGCAACATTCCGCCGAGTTGTCTTCATGCCTCTCGGTTCACCCTCAGAGCCGCCATATTTTTTTTCGCGTTCTGGCAGAAGGAAAAAGCTAATAAATGTTCCACAAGAGGGCAGCGAGGGTGGCAAGAGGAGGGGTGTCAGGTGGGGGGGGGGGGAAGCAGCAAGGGACGCTCGTCGATGGTTGATGGAAAAAGTGTAGCGTGACCGGTGATCGACAGGGAAAAACATTTATATCCATCGACTGTGCGCGCGCGCACACATTCGAGTCGGACGACGCGTGGGGTGTAATCCACTTGTCTTTCGACGTGGGGTCCGCGAGTCTCCGCTCTTCTGCTGCGCGTCCGGGCGCGGAGCAGCGCGCACGGGATCTGACCTATCACGTCAGACAGATCGGACCTCGTAGACGCGCGCCGGGAGCCGCCGCCGGCTCGCTGGCTGCTGCCTTCCGTCGGATTGTATTACGCGCGCTGAGCTTTTATTAGCCTCGTCCGTCAAGCGACAGCTTAACCTTTCTCTGCTGACTCCTGATACCGCGCGCGGCAACCGCTCGCGTTCTTCGGGTTCTCTGTGTTACCCACAGGTTCCAACCCTCTTCCCCCTCCCCCGCCCGTCAAACCCTCTCTCCGACCTGTACCCACTCCAGTCTGAGCGCGTGGCTACCGCCTGCCGCCGCTGCAGCTGCAGCTGCAGAGGTTCGGGTGTATAACTGTATTATGTATAAGGGGATGAAGCGTTTTATACGCACTTGTACAAAAGTCTCTCTCTCACTCTTTCTCTATCTTTCTCTCTTTCTCCCTCGTGTTCTCCAGCTCAATACATGTTTTTCAGATTGCGATGCTCCAGAGAGACTGACACGAGGTTTACACTTTTTTCACCAGCTTTTAAAAATGTTTTTCTCCTCAGTGAACCTGCACTATTGCAGTTTTGCAGGGAGTTTTTATTCAGCTCACGCTGCAAATATGAAACGGGTTAACGCTACCAGGTGGGTTTAACTCGGGAATGGTTGAAAGTCTTGAATAAACTCAAAATTCCGGTTCTAAAATATACACCCTGGAAATGTGTAATTACAAAAACCCGAGAGAAAAAAATGCTTACGAGCATATCGATTATTTGTGGAATGCCCCATACATGTGTCACCACTTCTTTTTCCTTCCCTCTCTGTCTCTCTCTGAATTCAAAAATGGATCGAACCAGCCGTAGCTCCGACCATTGTCGTGGCGAATAATTGATTCGACAGTGAATCGGCGATATCGTCGGGGCCACTGCGGAATCGTCGGACGAAATGATCGGTCATCGTGGGTAACGAGGAGCGATCTCTTTCGAAGGAAATCGAGACGAAAACGTGAGAGGGCGACAGAGAGAAAGAGGGAGAGAAAGAGACGAACGTAGACACGAGACCCGTCGGGCACTTTCGTAAATGGAGAATCGAACGAGGTAACCGCCCCGTCGATACGCTTCTTCTCACTCGCGCGGGCGGCCTTCCGGTCCTCTTTCCGCGTTTCACGCTGCGCCGCGCGCGAGTCGTGTCCGCCTCTCGCGCGTCGTCGTGTCTCTCGAGCTCGAAGTTCGCCCCCCGGGGGCGAAATATCTCGGTGATCACCGCAAAGCTGACCAAGCCTCGCGGACCTTCGGACTCGGTTCGAATGTTATCTCCCTCTCTCTCTCTTTCCTCTCCCGCTTTTGCCCTCGATCTCTCTCTATCTCTCGTTTTCTCCCCCGATCTCTTTACTTTGCACGTCCGTTCGCCGACGCTCAAAGTGGGCCACGAATGGCAACCATCCCGCATGCGGCCACTCGCTTTTATATACCTACATCACTGTACATACGTAGCCGCTCGCTGACCCGCTCCACGCCCTTCCCGGAATATTCCCTAGAATCGCCTCGAGAACTCCGCTCGCGGTGTATAAACATTCATGCTATTTGCACTCCCGCGCAGCTGGACAATGGCGCAGCAATGTATTCCGACGTGTTCGACCCTTATATTTTCGCGTATCTGGGCGAAAGCCGTCAATACAGCGTCCATTCGGCGTATCGCGTCGCATTTATCTTCCGGGAGAATCGTCGTCGCGACGACCGCAGGGGTCAATCGATTGGCCTATCGAGCACGCGGACTCGGATTTACATCCTTATTTGTAAATGCAAATCCCTCCGTTCTTGGAAGTGATCGAGTGAACGAGCGAAAAAAATGAGACAGCTCTTAATAATCGTGCCTTTTATTTTCGTCGTCAAGGATGCCAAATTTTACGTTATCGTTATACTTTCATTCGCTGTTTTTTTTCAACCGCTGATTCGAAATAAAAATCGCCGCACACCCGGTGGATTCGGGAAACGGAGTCACCAGACCATTCGGTGGAATTCGCACGCAACTCCGGAAGTGACTCGTGCGACCTTTTTCCGCAGCTGCGCAGCCCTTTCGCGAAAAACCCTCGATCGCTCCCACTTGTCTCCGGCGCAGTTCTCGTCGCCGGGCAAAATTCTGGATATTCATTTTTCTCCGACTGCCTTTTTCTCAAGTCGCACATATATAGACACCGATCGCGCTCGTCGCGCGCGGCGCAATCGGCGTCGGGCTTTCAGCCGCGAAGATTCCCGGACAAGAGCGAGAGAGCAAGGACCTTCTTCGCTCGCGTTTGCCCGAGGAGCTCGATGCTCGAGGCGCGCAGCGCGTTAACCTGCGCGGCGCTCTATGCCCAACGAGAACGCCTCGAACCGCGCGAGCAGCGGCGGCGATATTACGTTGGCACGTCTCCACTTCGGCTTCCATCTTCGAAATATCGGCACATCCGTCAAATAAGAAAATCCGTGACATCTGGCGCTCGGCAGCACTTTTCGAACGATCCGCGGGTGCGCGCGCGCGCGCGCACGCTCGCTCGCTCGCTCCCTCGCCCGTTCCGCACTTCAGACGAGAGACGAGCGACTCCGGCCGCGCCGAGCGCACTCTATAGCGGTGTCAGTTATGAGGTTTGCGTTTCTCCGCTGTTTCTCATATCTTCCCGTGTAGCACGAACTGCGACGGCTCGTCCCACGCACGTCTGTCTGAACGTTATGCCTCTCGGCTCGTACCCACGGCCGTATATAGCTATGCGGTACGTACAGGGATGAGTGGGGCAAAACGGGCTACATAAGCGAAAAAGGGCTTTATCGCGAAAAACAAAACAAACCGTTTTGCCCCACGAGCCGTCTCGCTCCGCGTCTCAGTCCTATTTCACGTTGTCGCGATTTCTCCCCTCCCCCCGTGCCCCCCTCCTCGCCGACCCATCGGCGTATGGCAGGAGGAAATCCTGCCATACGCCGAGACATCGTTTAATAAGCCGGTACGACCACCTCAGGAGTTTATTATACGTCGGTCAAGAAGATCGACGCACCCTTGCGTTTAGGGCGACACCGAGAGGAAAATACATAGATTGATGGATAGATCTGTTTATTTTGGGTCGTTGGGTAGAACGTAGAAGCCACGCGAGATGAAAAAGCGACACGGAAACTGGAGATGGCAATGATTTTAGGGCATGAAATATTAGTTTAATCGTATAGCATTAATTTATCGATGTCCTAGTTAATCGTGGATTCTTTTTTCTATTTATTATTCGAAAGTCCGAAAGTATCTGGGAATAAATTCCGATTTTGGAAACACAACTGCAAATTTCTCCCACAGCTAAATTTTGGCCTGCGTCTCGAGCTGGATAAAAAATTCGAGCCTCGCGACGATCTCGTCCCAGTCCTCGTCTCATCGACTATATATATATACAGGTATCCAATATGAATAACGCCGCGTGGCAGAAACGTTGATCGCTGTGCACGTGATTTTTCGACCGTATAGAAAATTCACCCGAGTTTCTCCGTTCTCGAATAAATCGACGGATTATTTTTATCGTTCTCGCTCGTCGCGCGCGCTGACTCCACGTTATCATATACGGCGCTCTCCGCGCGAATTACGGTCGCGAATCCGGCGCTTCGCTTGCGCGTAATGCCAATTTTGCCGAGTGTCCCCGGCTAAATTATATATACATATCTGTCGCACCTCGCGCATTGAGTCCGCGCCGTCGTTTTCCCGAATTGACACGCCCCCGTCCGAAGTGGAATTTCACGACGAGTTCGGAGCCACTACGCGCGCTCTGAGTTACTTTTACGTTTTCATGCGGTATTTATTTTGACTACTGAGACGCAGACCGAATTATCCAATTGAATCCGCGTTTCGGGGTTAATACGTCGATTGATTTTTCTGCTTTTTATCGCAACGCGAAGAGTCGTTTATGCATATAACAATTCCTGCATTCTCGCTTCATTCACTAGGTTACACTGCGGCAGCATCGTGAGTCGAATAATCGAGAGACTTTAGTGTCTGAGATTCGCTGGCTTTCCGCGGTAAAATTTCGTCCGAAGAAACAGTTGCCCCGGTTAAAATCGAGCGCCAGAAAAAGATATTCCGTTTCTACGAACCGACAGCTTATTATTATTGTTGTTTTATTTACAGCAGAGTAAAAGCTCGAAAAACGATTTTAAACCCTTTAATATCCATGTCAATTTTCCCCGCTTAATGCTACAATCTATTTGCTGCAGCGCGAGGGTATGTAAAAAAAATGACTCAAAAAACTCGTCGTACCGAGAGTCACGAGACCCCGACGAATCCGCAATGAAACGCGGGACGTTGCCAAAAACGTTCGACTCACGTTTTTTTCTTTTTTACTTTTTGTCTTTTTTTTAGCGACGTCGCAAGCGATTTCCGCGGGATCGTAAATCCCCACCGCGCGGGCAGCAAATGAGTTTAATTTTAGTTGTATTTCAATGAAAAGGGCAATTCTCCCGTGGCCCCGTACATCCATCACGGGGAATATAACGCGGCGGGTTTCGCGAGGCTCGGCGCGCGCGCTCGGGATTAGCATGGATATGACTGAATTATACAGACTATGCGCCAGACCCGGTGCTGCTGCTGCCGCTGCTGCGTGTACACCATACCCGTCATTGCGAACCGACTCCAATGCCTTTTATGTGTAACCCCGGAGCGTGCACGAGAAACACTTATCCGCCTGGCGGGCCCTCGCGCGCTGCTATGTAACATCGCGGCGGCGGCAGAAACACTCGGAGCTCGCGCGCGTCGAAACAAAGCCGGCGGGCGGCTCGATAACGTGGAATTCAGCATCCAGGGCGAAACCCGGAGGGCAAGGTCAAATAATACGCGCGAGAAGTTAACGTTTCAAACTGTTGACCATTAACGGCGCCGCCGCTGTCGCACTCACCCGCATCGCGGGATACTTTTTCTCTGTCATTTTTCGTTTTTTTTTTTTTTCGTTTCGTCATTTTTTTGCGCTATTTTTGAAAATTCTATGCATTTCAAAACGGCCGTCGGACGCCGACGGGGTATTACGAGGCACAGAGACAGCGGATATTGTTTTGCTCTCCGCGTGCCCCGCGCGCGTCAGCGGCTGAATTATGCCCCCCCCCCCCCCCTCACCCCCCCCTTGACACCCCCCCCCCCCCCCGAACCAAGTGCCCGCGGGGCGCTCGTAATCGTAAAATTTACGGCATTTTTCCGTGAATATATTATTGGCGACATTTCCGCTTTTCACAATTTTTTTTTTTTTTTTTTTCCTTTACGACGTCGACGTGCGAAAAAAAATACGACACCTCGATGTCGCGAGCGGCATCGATCGTGGCGGCTCGAATGGATAAAAAATGAATTTCAACGTGTTTTTTTTTCTCGCGCAAAAAAGAAAGTTGCTGTTTTCTCGCGCTCGAAGGTGGACAAAAGTTTTCCAAGACGCCGCAGTTTCCTCGAGTTCCACCGGCGGCGCCGCAGTTTTCCCTGGGTCAAGTTGTGTACGTCGGGCTCAAAATCTCGGGTGTATATACATACATATGTATTGTATATCGTGTAGGGATATATATACACGCGCTCGAAGGTGCTGGGATTCTCCGAGGGGTTTGCGGACGCGCTGCACGCGGCCGTGCAGTTGCAGCTGCAGCGCGACCAGGTTTATCCTTTATCGTAAAGCGAGTTTAGACGAGACGACAGCGGTGGCGCGCTGACTGTGTATAGCCGCTACGGCCACGCGGGGCTCTGTGCATTTCCCCGGAGCCCGCGGCGCGCGCGCGCGCGCAAAGTCCGTATAGGAAATCAAGTTAAATTTGTTGAACCGATAAGGGTAACGGGCGCCCCGAGAGCCGCGTGCGGGGAGGAGAGACAGCGGCTGCGGCCACCGAGGGCCGAGAACGCGGCCGAGAGAGTCCGCAGGGTGCGGGCTCGATAACGGCTGAGGCCGTGGCCCTTCTTCCTACGTTCCTCGTTGTTCTGTTGTGTTCTGTTGTGGTGTATATAGTATATGTATGTATATATAGTATAGTATAGTATATAGTATACATGTACGTAGAGCCAGGAATGGAGGATTCGAGCGCTATATACCTGCTTGGTGGAATTAACGTACGTGCGAAACTGCAGTGGCCACGAAATCTCGCTCGTATCTCGGCGAAACCCGAGATCCGAGCGAGTGATCCACGTGCATTAACGAGCGCCTTGACGAACGATCTGCGACGGCCGCAACCCGCTACATCGCCGATTGATTCGACGCTGCGCGCGGCGGATTCGTCGACGCTCGCTCACTCTCGTTCGCCTCGGTCCTCACGTACACCGGAGCCAATTTTCTGCGTACCTGACGCTCGATGCGCCGGAAATATTTATTATCCCACGTTCAAACACTTTGGCCGAGCGTTGTGTACATTCTTCGCGGGACTTTTGACTCTTTAAGGAAAACTGATGTGAGAAATTGGGAAGAAAAACTTATTGTGGTTCGTCACGAGTCGGTGTAAAATACACTGATGAGAAGATTCCCAGGTGCTTCGATTTTCATATAACGATCCCGGTCATCCGTGCCGCGCGTCTAAATTTATCCTATACACGTTGCAGGCAAATTCCTGCGGTCCGACAGTTTGTCGCACGGTTAATTAAAAAATGCGGCACACACGCACGCGACACACAAGCGCGCGGCAATCGCTCCGACGGACGCGCGAGCGCAGTTCCGGCACGACCGCTGCTGCTTATACACCGTCCCGGTTGAAACTTTGCCAAAATTTCGCAAGAGACTCCGCGAGAGGGTTTTGTCCTCGCGGGCCAAACGTCACTCGCGGAGCCCCGAGCCAGGAATTTCCCGCGAGTCCCCCCCTCTACCTCCTTCTCACACCCCTTCCGACCCCTTCCGACCGTCAGAGCCCCGCGCGCATTCGTGCCCAATGTGTTCGCATTTATCTGCGCTCGGGATTCCGCATGTCCTGTGGCAAAACGCTTGCGCGCTCTGCTCCGTTCACAACTATATTATTCGTGTGCGGCGGCCGCCGCGATTCCGGCGGCCTCGAAATTTACCCGCGGCGGGCGCGTATTTCCCCGTGTGTTATTCGTTGCCATTTGCGTTGATAATATCTGCATTAGTAATCGCGCGCGCGCGCCGCGCATTATAACGTGAGAAATTTTCGTCCGACGTACAACAGGCGGAATTCCAGCGGCGCGCACGCTTTATAGCCCATCACGGCTGCCGTTGTTGCGACCGCGCCGCAGCTATTTCGATACGTGCGATTGATCACGGCCGCGCGCGCCGCGAAAACACGACAGCGCTGCCGCTGGCGCCGCAGCCGCACCGCCGCTGATGTCCACTTGATTATTGCGCGGCAGAGCGTGCGCTATGCGCAGAACAAATAAATTAGCACATCCGCGTTTCGTATGAAAACAGACGTTAATGCGTACGCGAATCCGCAACGTAATCTGGCCGCGCTTAAAAACAATAGAGGTCTGTCGATTTTTTTCAGATATTGGAAAAATCAGACTGGCGGAATACATAGAGTTTGCTGTGCTGAGTGATCTTTCCTATACAATTTTCCCAGGGCCATCGACGCGTGTGAAGCTTACCACGAGCTCGTCTCAATATAAGGCGGAGATGCGGACAAACAAATGTGGGCCACAAACGCAAGGCGAAAGCTCTGAGAATCCGAAACCGGAGCGCGACTTGAAAGAAAAATAAGTGTACCAACATTTCGCGAGGCTGCCCCGCGGCTCCGGCTCCCGGTATTTAATATAACCGGGTGCAAAGATTGAAGTGGATGCAGCAAACTGTGCGGCTGCCGGGCAAAAAGCACAGAAACACGAGCGCGCCGCAACCTGAGAGCTTGCGCTACATATGAAGTCTGCGCGTCGCTTGCCGTACAACAGGCAACGTGCTTATTGCCTACGACGTTGCGCCGCAACGCGAACGTACGACTGTGGTTTATACTTCTTTTTTTTGGCTCCAGTAACTATACTGAGGTTCATATTTGCCTGGGCAACTTTAATTATCATAATTAACTGTGACGATGCAAGAATACGCGTTATAATTTCGCGCTCGGCGAGCTTTATTTGTTATTTTCAATATTTGGTAAAAATGTTGCTTCCTGAAAGTGGACAGTGGCCAAATTGACGTCAGAAATTTGTCTTTGTTGGAAATTCACAGTCGTAACAATTTTCGTGCTTCAGTCTTTCGTTTTCCCGTCAGTCGCGTGTTGAATGGAGCCGTTAGTGTCGAATGGAGCTGTCGAGACGACGTCCGTAGACGTTGGCAAAACCCAAGAATGTACCGTGTGCCGAGAGCGGCGCGTCTGGCTTGTCGCCGCACTCGCACCGCGGAAATCCCTAACCGCGTGTTCTTGGCCCGCGCGCGGCACGAGACAAGGAAGCCGGCCGCACCGCGCATTAGTCATACTTTAGTATCGCTTAGCCGCTTGTCGGCAACTCCGCTGCACTCGCGGGGGGCGCGCGCAAGTTGCACTTGGCTCTCGTAGTTCGTCGACACAGACGGCTCTTTCGTTCGCTTCTCAACGCGCTCGCTGGGTGTATGATATACCTGCATGTAGCGCCGACTTTTTCGCCCTCCGAACTTCTTGCCCCGGGCAACAACCACCACTTTTTGTTCCGTGTCTGCGGCCGAAGCTGAAAAGCCATTCAACATCAACGACGTCTCGCGTCCGCGAAAAAACTGCTTCCCGCACCTTCTCCCACAACCTCCGCACCGGGAGTTGCATGCGCCAGATAAGAATTCGCAAAAAAGTGTCCGATCTCGATGCTGCGGATCGCGTAATGATTTTTCGATCGCGTTCCAATAAGATCGACGACATACTTTTCGCGTGCAGAAATTCGCCGCGTTGTTTCTGGCACAGATTTGTATGGCAAAATTGTGCTTTGAATTTGGTCTCCGATTTTAGCGAAAGAAAGCACAATAATCCGATTTGACTACAGCGAATTATCTCCTGGGACCAATGCATGAATAATAAAAATAAAAATTAATTTTCACTTCATCTTTTCCGAACTGTAAAACGAGCTACTGGCTGCCTCGTCATCACCATTAAAAATCCCTTGCACCCGCGAGACATAAAACTCACGACAAATCCTCGCGGAATTTATTTCCCTGCGAGGAAAATCAAATCCGCGGCGCGCCGAAACGACGCGCAGTAGAAAAAGTCATTGGGGTTATATCTCGTCTGGGGGCTCGGCGAAGTTTTCACGCGTTCGCGCGTACCGACTCTCGCGTGCAGCGAGACACAGGTCGTGCACGTGAGGCTATACGCAAAAGCTCATTCTCCCCCCCCCCCCCCCCCTCTTTCCATTTCTATCTCTCTGCACAGTCGTGCCCCAGGTTCTTCCCGGAGATTCTATTCCCACATGCGAGGTGTAACACACAGCGGGTGGCAAGATAATGCGCGAATAAAACTGGAATACAACAGGTGAAGGTATATAAGGCGCCTATTACATCGAGTTACGCGGAGAACGGTAGGTATATCTTTTATGTATATCTATATATAAACTCGTATAACTATACATTTACCTGATACATATATGTAGAGCTAAAACGCGAGCGGAGACGCAGAGCAACCAGACTGTACGTTTCGCTCCTCACGCACACACGAAGCCATCGGGATCAGCCACAGTAGAAAGGGTTCTGCCATTCGTTAGAGCAGCCCCGAGGGGGGAGGGTGGAGGAAGAGCGGGGAGCGGGGTAACCCACCCCGCCCGTACGACCGCGGCCGTTACTACTGGCTGGCTCTAAGTTACCGCTGCGACCGAACGGTCTATGGCCCGTGAAGCCCGAATGCGCCGCAATAATGTAGCCTTCTTACCGATTCCCCGCACTCTCCGTGGGTTTCGCCGTATCCTCATCTATGGTGTTGCTGCCACGGGGGGACGCGCGCAGGAGGGATGCTGGAGCGTAGGACGGGGCGGTGAGGAGTGCGAGGGGTTAGTATAGCTGCTGCACAGGCAACTTGGGGTTTCTCCGCGCGCACCTGGACGCTCAACCGTGGAGCTTGCGCCTTCGCGTCCCAAGGACGACGAGGGCGAAACTGGCCCTTCGCCGTACTTGCTACTTGGTCCCTACTTGTTTACGCCGACTACGATGTATTGCACGGTGAATTTTCTCCCCGGTGATGCGCCGTGTAGCGTGCAGTCTGGGCTTGCTGGCGCGTCCGGTTAGTTTCGCTTCTTCTTCGCGGATAGTTTAATTGGCAAATTGGCCGGGGAGCTCGGAGAGGCCGAGACAAACAGCCTCGGACGCTCGGGCTGGGCTTCGAGTTCCGGGGACCAGAGCGCGTCGTCTGTACACGCCGGGGAAGGGTGGGGGTAATTTTCTCGGGGTGGCTGGGGGAGGGGGGTGAGTGACGTTCGGGGTAGGTGTTACCGTCTGGCACTGAGGGTGGAAGGGGTCGAAGTTAATCTTTTCGCTAGTTTCGCAGAGTTGAACGTGGATCGTGTAATTCTTACTGCAAATACAAAACCACGTTTGGTGCAGTTTTTTTTTTTTTCGAAGACGAATTTTCGTGAAATTGAAATTCGTTCGGGCTGAACGGAAATTATTATTGCCGTATCTGAGTATCGACGGGTAATCCCGAGGGACGCGGCGTCCCCGACGATCTTTCCATCCGCGCGCGGGCAAACTCCTGAATTCGGGAGATAAAAATAATTTTCACCGGGGACCCGCGCCGAATTCATCATCCTCGCTATTGTTTCGCCCTCTCGCGTTGTTCGCGGGCGCCACCTTAAGAACTCATTTTCAATTAAAGTTCGAACCCGGGGAAATTCGTCGCGAGATCCTCGAAGAAGGAGACAATCAATCCCGGATTTGGCGGTTGAGCTCGTTCGCCTTGGAATTGGAAGGAGCATTGTCGTCTCGATTCTCGCGGGGCTTCGTCCTTTGGTGGGAAATTCCCTGGAGGGGGGACGGGGTGGAAAAGGCGCGACGCCTTTTTTCTGTAGGGCTCAGCGTAACCGACACCAACGAGACAAAAGGCTGGCGGAGCGATGAAAAAATCTCGTCTCGTAATTTTTATTCTATTACTTAACCATCGTTGTCCTCGTGTTTTTTTTTTTTTTCAATTTTTTGAAAATAAATAGTATTTATTATAAATTTCGAATTAAATTGACGTTCGACTTGTTTTCAAATACAATTCAACCTTAATTCCAGATTAGGAATTAAATTGAATGAGATTCGTATACCTCGCCATTCGTCTTAAAAAAATCTTCGGACGAAGCTGCTAATTTTTTCATACCTTAACGATACCGACGCCATCGACATGAAGAACAAAGAGCAGAAAAGAAACCTCAGCTGCTCTCACGGCTTTCAGTCCCTACTTAACCGTCGCTAATTATCAACTACGAGCAATTTTTTATTCGCCTAACCGGGCGCAACGCGCGGAAAAGTTGATTAAAGACGGTACGACCTCATGCATTTTAATTATTATTTTTATGCTCGCGCCTCTTGCCGCGGCCTCGGTCGGCAAGGGCGGCGAGAGTTGATGGCGGAGGCGGTGGTCGCCCCACGTGGAAAATACATTCAGGTGCCGACGGTGGCGGTGGCTGAAAGTTCGTTTATTAATACGAATTGCCTCTCGTAAAGCCGATGGGGCGCCGCATTTCGCGTCGGCTCCGCGTGTCCTTACTGTCTTTACGATGCCCTTAATTAGGCTGCACGAGTATCTCGCCGCGCAGCCGATTTAGCGCGCGACCGTCGCACCTGGTTGCGCGCCTCGTCCGCGTCCCCCATCCGCGTCGCGATGTGAGCTTGACGAACGCTGGTTGCCCCGGAAAATGACTCCCGGACTCTCGGACCGTTATAAACCCGTTGGAAAATGCCCAAAAGTGCTGAAAAAATGTGGAACCCCTTCGCACCCATCTCACGTCATTAGTGAGGCCATTTTATAGCTCGAGGTCATATACACGACATACTTGAAATTCCCGAAGCCGCTAGGTGTGTATCCAGGAATTTTCGCGCAGCGATCGACGATTTCGAAATTCATCGCGTTACGAAATAATATCGCTTGCGCGGCTAACGCGGGTTGAGAGCGTCGCGGGCGTTTTCAGCACTGCATGGCGACGAAATTGCACAGCCAAGCGGCGGGCGGGGAAGTTTTAAACCGCCGAAGCCCGTCGGATCGTTCAAGTTTTCCCAGCAAGTCGGAAGCACGTCGGCTCGCTCAGCCAACTCTCGACCACGTGCGGAACGGGCTAGACGCGAGTTTTGCTGTACCGGAGCTCGAGGAGGTTCGCGCTACACACTATGTGAGTCGCATAATGTGGGGGGAGGCGAAGGGGTGTTGAAACTGCGTCGTCGTTTGGGCCGGTTTGCACACCGATTTGCACCGATTTGCACCACTCTAGTTCTCTTTGGATCTCAGTGTTTAGAGACGATGGATCACGGCGGAATTAACGAGATAGTTTCTTATTTTCTCAGACCCATTCACAAAGTTAGCAACGGCCATCAATTGGCCCCAACAATTGTGACCAACTTTTGCCAATGTCTAAAGAATATTTTTCACAAACCATTCCACACATTTCTTCCGTTAATCGACTCCACCGACGACGGAATTTAATCTCGCACAGAGGAGAGTGAACAGTTCGCAGTTATCGTAAACGCGATAAAAAGAAAAATCGCCATATAGGAGATAATTCGAGCCTCGGAACATTTGCGCGCAGCGCGCGTGTGTGCTCGTAGCGCAAACGGGGAGAGAACGCGAAACGAGAGAAACAGTCCTCGGAGTTCTCTCATTTGCACGTTAATCACTCTGGCCTGCGTTGCGCGCGCTTGCCGAGGGCCAACGGACAAGGAAAAAAGGCAAACAATGAAGAGCAGCTCATAGTTCTCTCTTTTTTTATCCCTCTCACTCTCTCTCTCTCGCTCTTCAATACACAGTAGGTACCTCGGAGGCTGCGAAATGACTCTCGAAAATCCTCATACGCAAATGCGCATCCCGCTCGCGACTAAGCCAAGTACATAAATGTAAAATAGCATTACCCTCCGCGAGGGAAAATGGAGTGACACACGGGGATGCGACGCGAGTGAGCGAGAGAGACGAGAGGGAGAGAACGAGCCCGGCGATGTATGCACATTCGTGTGTTCGCTTGACACGCGTCTGTCGCGTACTCGGGAAAAAAAAGCACATGGATAGTCTGGCTGATGCCGCATACAGTGGAGCCGCGATGAGAGGGTAAGAGAGATAGATAGAGTGTAAGGGTGAGAGAGAGAGAGAAAGAGAGATGCACACAAAGAGTGGAAACGCCCGTTATACACGAGTACATAGCTCGTGCTCTGATAGGAAACAGCTTCGAGCGATAATGGCCGGAATTTTCCGAAAAGCTCTCGTCTCTCTCTCTCGCGCGTCCGGGGGAAAACCGCGAGCGCGCTCAGCTCTCGAGTCTGCGAAGTGACGCGTGGAATACAAAATTGATCTTAGCATGACATTACCACTCTAGCGTTATTCCGACGCGCCGCTCTTCTCTATCCGCGAGAGAAACGAGCCCACGCGCCCCGAGTGCTGCGGGCTCAACGCGAAAGAGTATGCGGCAACTCGGTCTACTTTCGTCCCCATCCACCCGCCGCGATGACATCGGGATAGGGAGAGGTGGGAGGGGGGGGCACACTTTGTGCTCGTCCTCGGAATATCGCGCTCTCCCGCTGAATATGGAGCGACCGAAAACTGCGTCACCACGAAGAAGTTAATTAAATGTGTCGCTCGTCGGCGGTGGTCAAGGAAATTGATAAATTTCACTGTTATGTCAAATCTTTTCGCGTGGGATTTTCACGTGGCAACTCGCTGCCCGGCCACCGAGAGAGCGACGTGAAAGTCGCCGAAAAAGCGAATGAAAAAACGTGGAAAAAGGTTTTTTTTTTTTTTTATTTTATTTTTTTTTTTAAAGTACTTGTTACTTTTTCTTCTTGTAAAAATGAAAAATGGAGATGTTTTAAAATCGTGATTCGTGTCTACTCTTTTCAAACATCTGAAACATTCCAGATAACATTTTTTTTTATCTCGGAAAATAATCTACATCACCGAGGCGGATAAATAACAAGCGCAGTTAAAGCAGACACTACGGAAACGATTAATTCCTCGCATCATCCGGTATTTGCACTGCGCGAAGGTAAAACACGCGAAACGAAGGAGAGAACGAGCTTCACGAACCTCCCGCCCGCTCCTTCTGATCCCCCGGCCCCCTCGTCCACCCCCGGTCGACGAGTAATCGTCGCCTCGTCGTCGTAGAGCGCGCGCGCGCGTTCATTAAATTCCGGCGATCGTTGAAGTGGCGCTATCCCCGAACCTTTCCGACTCTTTACAACCCTCTTGGAAGTGGAATAAGAGGAAGAAAAAGCGAGCACGATAGATGGGAGAGGGGTTTAAGGGGGTTGGGGTAGCTTCGGGGATGACGAGAGAGCGCGGCGAAGTTGCGCGAGGCGAGTGGAACACGGTACCAGGACGGCGCGTGGGCCGCCCGGCGATATAGCGCGCGCCCGGTGAAACTAATCTTTCTTTTAATTACAGCACGAGGCAATCGTGCTTCTCTCCCCGGCTGCTTCGGCGCGCCCCCCGACGAATTTTATCGCGAGTAATCGAAGCCAAGTCCGCGAAGGGGCCCTCCACTCGACAATAGAGCGCGAAATCGAATTTCTTTTTTTTTTTTGCTTTTCCTTCATCTGCTTTAACTGGGAGACCCTCACGAGAATCCTCGGTAATAAAAATAAAAATAGGTGTAATACGCAATATGTAATTGTTCCTAGTAATATAAAAAATAATCTGATTTCTAATCGTGAGCAATTTATTTTTTACTACCCATAATAACCTGTCGGTAATGTAGAAATCGTATGTATGTTATCAGGAGTCTTGGAATAATTTTGAATCCGCGACGTCAACGACTTCGTCGCTTGCAAATGTACAACACACACAACGACCTCGTTCGCCCTCGACCGGAGTCGAGAGTTTACTCGACGCGTGAGCTTTATTCTTCGGTTTTCCCGAGGCCCGGAGATACATAATCTATCGTAATTGAAAATTATGCCGCACGTCTGGCTCAACGCCGGCCGGCGACGGTACTCATCCCTGTCTGTATAGGTGGATCTTTGTATATACATATACAAATACATATGTATACAGACATCTATAGATGACGGAGTAAGGTGGCTCCGCGTGGCACGTACTTCAGGCCACCTTCGTTTTCCGAAGAGAGAAATGAGAAAATTCCACGGGCGTGGCGACGGCGTCGTTATAAAGTTTCGAAACGACTGCGAGCCGAGTCCACCGTCCACGCTGCCCGCGTGTCATGACACCCGCGGAGCTTCTCCCGAGTGCCGATAAGATCGAACTTTAGGAACCATAAAAAAAATCTTGCAGACCCCCGCGAAGCGAACGCGTTTTCGTATATATAACCCCCCCCCCGTGCACGTAATTTTATTTTCCAATCTCTCATGTATGTAGTACATCCGAGCTTTTCTTTACGACGCGACATTTTTCCCGGCCCCAGGAATTCAGCTCGCGCCCTCCTACTCCTCTCCCTTCCTTTCACCATCAATATAGGTGCAGTTTATTTTTCAATCTGTTCGCCTTAATGTTATTAATTTCAAGATATGTTAAATTTGGAAAATTACGTGACGAGTAAATAAAACAAATTTCAAGATGCGACATATTCCGGCCAGTCGTCTGGCTGACCAAGGCAGTAAAATCTGCATCCGAGGAAATCGTTATTTTTATCATTTTGATTCCTACAGATACCAACCACCACATATAGAGTTTCGGTTTGCACCAAAATATTTTATCCCCAAAAACCATCGTTGCTGCGTCAGCCGAGACGAGAAACAAAAGACGACGTCGCCACATCTCCATCGTCGCCGCTCGGCATGCGTCTTCGAGCGTCGAGTGTCGCGCATCGCGATGCAATCCTCTCGACGCGACCTCATTCGCGATGCATCTATGCAGCGGCGGCGCGCTCGCTTCCATCGTGGATGCAGCAGCAGCAGCCTACACGCAGATGTGCGCGAGTACAAGACGAGGAGCCCGAAGATACCGAAGGCGCGCGCGCACGTCGAGAGTCGTGCGAGTATATTATAAGAAGCGCACACGGAGCGGGAGAAGGCGGCGAGTGCGATTCGAGTGCGAGCGAACCGACCGAACAAACCTGAGGAGCTACCGGAGCGGGCGCCGAAAAAGCATTGCAACGACGACGCAAGAAACAATAGTTTCGTACTCGCTGCTAGAGCCGTCTGTGGAATTGTTGAGTCAGCGACTCGACTCTACTCGGCTCGACTCAGCTCGACTTCTTCGCCCTCTCGCGCGTCGTACTTAACCATTCTCCTCGGCGTCTCGCCGCACTCTCACTCCATTTCCCATTCCAACGCCCGAAATCTCACACTGTGCTATTCGCGGCGTGTAATACACCATTTCAGAATTGTTCGCTGGCGAGACGACGTGGTGTATTACATAGGCGAACATAAGAGCCAGACGATGGTGTAATACATCGTCAAACCTGTACGCCGACCGTTACGATTCGAAGGTGGCCGCGCGATGACGGCGAAGCGCAGACCGCTGGAAGCTCCGTGCCAGCACCAGAGGCGGGAGGAGGAAGGGGGAGCAGGGGGTGGTTGAAAATTTGGACGGTACACGGAGAATTTAAGGGCTCGTTAACGGCCAAAGCAGACACGTCGGCGCTCATACTGCGACCGGCTAAGTAAGCTCGCGGTGCGCTCGCCCGACTAACTCATAAATCTGCTTCATCGGGGGTGGCGACGGAGGGGGTTGCGGGGGGAGAAGGAGGAGGTAAGTCGCAGCTTTTAACGGGTGATCGCCCCGGGGCTTTGCTGTGTTGGCAACCGTCCGGTTTCGCCTCGAGTGCTTCGGGCTTGCTTGCCCGGTTTATTTATCGTATTACGTGCCGAGTGCATATATCACCGAAAAAGTAACCCCCCCCCCCCCCCCCTCCCTCGACCCCCGTGGTTCTCGCTGTCTCGTTACGCACTTTTTGCGCGTCGGGAGGAAGAGAACTTTCTTTATAGCTAATTTTTTTCTAACTTACTGACTCCCTGTCAACGTCACAGAAAATATGTGTATGATTCGAAAAAATAAAAATAAATGCCCCACGTGATTCACTGCGAATTTCACCTAATTTTTATGATCGAATTGCAGCGATGTAGCAAATCCCCATTTAAGAATCACCTGCATCATCCAGGGCTGCGCGTGTGATGCGAGTTACGTACGACGTGTCTGGCGAAAATCGCTGGAAGCGGAGAAAGCATGGGAAACGCAGTGGGTGCAGTGTCTTCGTCGTCCGACGAATGACGGCTACGAGCGCGCGCGAGTTGTGTGCGGCGCCTGCTATATATGCACTGAGGGGTTGGTTACTGCTGGTACCGCCGCCCCTGCCGGTGCCGCCGCTGCCCGGGGACCATCGGCGCATGTTGCCGGGAGAAGGACGACGGGCACGGTGACCGGACGGACCCGCACGTTATTTGAAATGTCCTGTAAGCTCGGCGAAGCTTACGAGAGTCAGGGTGCAGCGGCGTGGGGGGGGGGGGGGGGGGGGGTGAACTGAGCAAGGGGGCGGTGAGGGGGTAGGGGGTACATAGCGGCGACGCTGCCGTGAGGCAAGTAGAAGTTAGAGGGCACACTGAAAAAAATCAGCGGCTCTGACAACCAAAAATCTGGCTGCCGGAGCTCTCTTGGAATCTGTCCGCACGACAGTGTTACTGTTCAGTTCCAACAGCTGAATCTTTTCACTTTATGTCGTCCGCTTGCAGGAGCGAAACGGTATAGCTGTGGGAACTGAACGATGGCTACCTTATTCTAGCAGTTATGCTATAACCTATGAAACAACGCCGCGCGAGTCGATGCCGGTCGTAGTGCGCACGCCGCTCCCCACCGAGCGTTTATTAGTTCCTGCGTCGGCGCGCGTAGCTCCTGTATCGGCGCGTATAGCTCTCGCATCGGCGCGTATAGCGCTCGCATCGCCGCGTATAGCTCCCACAGCTATACCGAAAATTCTCCAAGAACTACATCGCGTATCGTTCTATTTAATTCCTCGCATAGTTACAGTAACGGATACATGTGCAGCAATACGATATTCCTCTTGTAGAAATACGCGTTGCTCATGCAACTATATTCATAGCTACAGTAAGAAATACGGATGCAGCAATACTTTGTTTTGTTGCCGGAGCCGTTCATTTTTTTCAGTGCAGTATCGGAGGATAGCGAAGCTGCCGGTGCCCCCTGATCCAAGGGGTGGGCGGGCAGTTCTTGCTGCTGCTGCTACTGCTGCTGCTGTTCCTGGGTAGTGTGAGCCACGTTCTGTCTCACCTTCTCCGTGTCTCTCTCGCTCTCTGTCCCTGTCCCTCTCGTTCTACGTTCCAGCAACGAGGGTGGCGGTGCGGCGCGGTTCGAGCAGAGTTATTTAGCAGCCGGGGGATGGGGGTAAAGCGGGGGAGGAGAGGAGAGAGAACGGCACCGCGGTAGCCTTGTTCTGGCTCGCATAGTATGTGGGTCGCCACCGGCTTAGTGCCCACGGGTAAGCCTCATGAAACATGAGTACCCGACCAGGATGACGCCACTAACTCCTTTATGGAGATGGAAGCTTATGCATGAATTGTGCGGATAGGTGGATTCCGCGGCTCTCTCGCGCGGCGCACTCCGCGCGCGTCTCCCTCGTCTCAAGCACCGACCGGCGACCGAGAGAGGACCAAGAGGACCGAGAGCGACACGGAGACCAAGTCGGTGGCTCGCACTTGTGGCGGGTGGCAGTGCGGGTAAGTAGCCCGGGACGCCAGCGTCTTGGGGAAACGGGTTTGTCGACACTGTGTGTTCTTGAGGACAGAAGGAAGGGGGATCCATCTGTAAATTGCAACCGATGTCGATGGTATATATAAGGATTCAATGTCCCGAAGGAAAAGTCACGCGGGTGGGTCGAGACAATGTTTTTTTTAAATAAATAAAAACAATGTAGGCACCTCGGATGTTGGGATCGAGATTAAGCTTCCGCGACGACGTCACGAGAAGAAAATCACTGTCGCCCGAGGTGTTCGCACGCTCACCGGAAATTGAGACGAATACGGAAACGGGAAATGGACTCGCCGCCCGCTCAATCGTCGTCTGTTTTCACTGTGACCGCATCGCGCGGGTCGCGTTGCACTGTACAAATGACTCGACGGTTCCGCACTCGGGGCGAAAAAAAAAAAAAAACGAAGCTGCCGCTTACACGATCTGTGCGAAAGATATACGGACTGAACACGCGGGTCGACGCGGCGATAGGTCCCGCGCTCGCGTTCGTCGCTGCCCGCGCGGAGAAAAGTGCGCGACTACGAGGTGTAAGTCACGGTAATAACGAGGTGTCGGGCACACCTACCGAGCGCGACGGCAACGGCAACGACGGAGGGGCAAAGTAATATGTAAGAGGAAATAAGCCCCGCGCGCTCGTATATTCAACGATATCTGATGCGCCACCGTCGTATCCAACGCCGCGCGGGGGCGACGCGCGCGGCGCGGGATACGACGCTGCCGCGGTTGCCCCGTTGAAAACTCAGCTCCCCCCCCCCTCCCCCCCCACCCTGTAAACTCTTTCTCTTTCCCGCGCCTTCGTTGACTCTGGTTTCGCTCGCGCGGGCCGCGGTACATTCAGCTCGCTTAATTTTGCTCTCACCTCCTGGAGTGAGGGGGAGGGGCGGCAGCCCCATCGCAGTCCCCCTCAGGGGGAGGATGGAGGAGTAGCAACTGCGTGCACGTCCCTCCTCGCTCACTTCGGACCCCGCGCGGTATCCACTACCCCTCCTCCTCCTTCACTCCTCTACCCCTGCTCCCCAGCGTTATCCCCCTCTTGCTCGCACCGACGAAATATTTATACCTCCTCTCCGCTTAATTGCGCAAACCCCGCTTGGTTCGCGAAGCGCCCCCCCCCCCCCCGCCCCACCTCCCCCTCCCAAAGTTGCCACCCCGTAATTACCCCCTGCGATATCATCGCTACTTAAAAATCGCGTTGCAGCCTCTTAGCAGACAAGTCGTCGTCGTCGGGGCGTTTGGCTTAAACTTTCTCGGAGGCGACGCGCGCGCGCGAGCGCCGACGGCGTGGTTGGCCGTTTTGCAAGCGAGGGCCGCTTCGTACCCCGGGGAGCGCAACGCCGACGACGACGACGACGGAACTCGCGCCCGAAATTCTAATTAACCGGAACGCGTTCATTCGCTTATTATTTTCTCGCGCTCGCGTTCGTATTAAAATATCACCGCGGGAGGCGGGGGCGGGTTACAGTGTACGAGATACCGCGAGGTAATCGCGGGGTCATTGAAATTTATCAACGTGGGACGTAGATTCGCCGAAGAAGTTTCGCGATGCGATTTAACGCGAGAAGGGCGAGTATTTGGGGGTTTTGGATGTACGAAAAATAATTGAAACAAATGATTTCAATTAACTTCGAATAAATTTTTTTTTTTAATAAACGAACAACGTGACCGTCTGTCTTGCGGTCCTTATTTGGCAATGTGGCTTAAATGGCCGCGTGCTCACAGCCTTCAGGGGCTAAAATTATATCCCATTATTCTCATTGGACCTCGCCGCCCTCCCCCTTCCCTTCCCTTTGTCCGACGCGCATAAGTGAGTCATTAGAAACACGTGTCCGCTCTCCGCGTGTTTAGCATAATGACAGGACTTTTTGCGCAGCGGTCGGAGACACAAGACCGAGCGCGACTGCCCGAGACACCGGAAAAATGTTAATAAAGTCAATGCGCGCCCGTCGTGCACACGGTGTTTGTACGCGGAGACGATGACACGTCGGTCGGTCGGTCCGTCGCGCTCACGACCCGAGGGGGGATGACCAGGTGGTGGACACGCGCGGCCAACGCGTCAGGGTCATTAAACGATTTTTTTTTTCAGCCCCACACCGTGACCTTTCATCACAGGCGAGACTCGACCTTACTCGACCTTACCGAAGCGGTACAGCGAAAACGCCGTGCATTTATTTTTATGTTTTATTTTTTCATCTTTATCGTCCTTCCTGTCCGCGTAAGAAGTCACGAGTCAAGCGGGACACAATTCGCCCCGCTTGGCTCGCGCCCGGTATTTGTTTGTAATTAGCGGGAAGAAGCGAACGACGCGCCGAAGTGGCGCAGCGGCGATGGGGGAAGGGGAGGGGGGGGGGGGGGGGGTTAGTGACGCGACTCGTCGACGATTAAAGCAGCGCGCGCCGTGCGGGCCGGTGGCCAGCGCTGTCGCGTCCCCGCCGCAACGCAACGAAAAGCTCGTACAGCGTCGAACGCGACAGGAGACCCGGTGGCCGCCGTTTCGCGCGTCCGACGTGACATCGTTAGCAACTTTCTGCCATTGTTTTCCGCGGTCGACCGACAAACTGGGCTAATTGCTTCAACTTCTGAACGGCCACCCTCCCCCCCCCCCCCTTTCCACCACCCGAGCCCCTCATACCCACCGGTAGGTCGTACTGCTAACGGCGAGCTCGATCCCAGACACCCAGGCCCTCTTACCCCCGCGAATGGTGGTGGTGGTGGTTATTTTCGCGAAATAACCCCCCTCCACGACCAGGGCCATTTGCCCGAGGATTTTCTTATAAGGCTGTCGCGATTGCCGCTGAACGATCGCAGATGTGTCGCAGCTTTGTCTCGGCTATTAATTTGTTTCTGTAAAAAATAAAATGTTTACTGAGAAAGTTTATAAAATATAATAATTGTGAAAAAAATATTAATAGGAATAATAAGCGTAAAATAGACGCCACAAATTACAAGAAATGAACCCATCGTCAAAACATGATTATTACTTAGCAATTTCCCACGTGATAAGAAAGCGCGATTGCTTCAGCGAAGTAATATTTCCTGTGCCTCATGAAGCTCTGCGCTCCAACTAGATCGAGCTAGACTCTGAGGTTATTGGCAGCGCGCCACATTTTATTAAAGCGACAAAACCATTTCCCCCCCCCCCCCCCCCCCCCTCGCTCCTCCACCCCCCTTTCCAACGGCGAAGATTAGACGGTAGATTATATTGCAAAACGCGAAAGGGTCTCAATAGGCAAAACCGCCCGAGATACGCGCAGCGCGAGAGCGGCGAAAATTGCGGGAAAAGCGAACAAGAGAAACGAGCACGAAGGGAAGAGAAATACACGTGCGGCTATAGCTATGTATATTATACAACATACAGCCGCGGCGACAAAGGGGGCGGAGAATCAAGGAGACTTTGGCGCACCGCGTCGAAACTTGCAGACACCTACGCACTCCTTCCCTCCCCCCCTTCGCCACTCTCTCGCTCTCTCTCGCTATCTCTCTTTCTCACTCTCTCGTTTTGTCTTCCATTAAAACCCATTTCCACATCGTCGAGCTAACATTCGCAAACATCCGAGGCTCGGTGGCTGCTGGCGTCGCGCGCGGGCGAGCGTCGACATATTCCGCGTCTTTCTGCGCGCGCGGGGCCCGCGAGTGAACCAGCGCGACAGACGATTACTGCACGCGTTCTCTTCCTCCCTCTGTGTGTCTCTTTCTCTCTTCACTCACTCTCTCTATCTCTCTTTCCCTCTCTATAAACGAAATGAACGTCCCTCTCTCCTCCTCCATTTTCCTCTCGGTTCGCCGCAACCCAGGTGTCCTCCTCCTTGTACACGCGCGGCGAACGCGTAAAGCACAGCGTCGGATAATGGCGTTGCTGGGTGGTGGGCGCTAAGAGGCAGGAGGGAGGGGGCGGGGGAGGGCTCGCCGTCTATATTCCTGCGGTGTACTCGGTTCGTTCGCTCGCCTCGTCGCGTTACCCCCTTCGTCCCCTTGCCGCCACCCGACCCACCCGCAGCCACCCTTAGATTTAATTAACTCGCTACGAGGCCTTCATTGAGTTATGTTAAGTCACGTAACCCCCCCCCCCCCTTCTACCTCCCCCCCCCCCCCCACCTGCCCACCCGGCGACGTAATCTTTGTATTATGCTGTACTCGAAAACGTATTTCTCGGCGTGCGGAAGACACTCGCCCCGTGGGGGCGCTGCAACTCGAACGTGTGTATTGAATATAGTTATATCGCGAGAACGGCGTATATATATGTATATAGAGTGTGTTTAGGGCGAGATGTCACGACAGGATAAGTCGGCAAGTTATACTTGCGGCTCTTTGGCGAGCACCGAGGCTCGAAAGCGCCGAGAGAGAATGTCGGTTCCCGTCGCGCACGTCCCACCAGCTTTCTTAACCCGTCTTCGTGATGTCACTTCACCTTCCCTCGCCTTCCGGACGTCACGTTACCATCCCCCGTCGTCCTCGTCTTCCACGTCTTTGGCGTCTTCGTTCTTCGTCGTCTTCGTCGTCTCGCCCATTTGCCCTGTGCTGCTCTCTGCTCTCTCGCTCTCTTTCGCACGTCCCCTCGTTTTATGTCGTTCTACGCATATAATACGTCGACCTCGTCGATCCTCGGGGCTGCGTTTACGACATCAAGGGCTCTTCGTACTTAACAGCCTCGACGTTTCTCTTTCGCCGGTGCGATAGAGCCGAGTCTTCGGCGCCGGGCACGAACCAAGCGGGTGAAGATGTTTTAATAAAGCTACGGCTACGCGCGGTGTACCACCGCGTTTTCGCGAGTTCGCGGTTTGACGAAGTCGAGATGGTTTTGGTGCGAGTCTGCGAATTTCGTGGCGAAACAGATGATACTGAAATTTGAGAGGCATACCTAAAAATAACTCCCAATTTGACTCGTATGAGAATCACATATATTTCGTCTCAGGATGTCTCAGGATAGCCTCAATATTTTTGTCCCGTCGCACGTTCGCCGGTTGCACAATTTTTCGCGCTTCCGGACAACATTATTTTTTTAATAAAACCCCGTGCGATATTCCGGCAATTTTACAAGCAATTCCGGCGTATAATAACAAGTCGTCTAACAGGAAAAGAAATATATGTAATTTGAGGTTGAAGTTTTAATCGAATGAAGCTCCACCTCCTCCTCCTCCACCTCGTCCACCTCTCCTTCTCCGCCAACGCGGATGCTGTGCGGAGTCGAGTGGGCAACGTTTATGGCGGAGGTAGTCGAGAAGTAATCCGGTTGAAAGTAGTGAAGCGGTCTCGCGTGCGCCGAAGGTACGTGATTCCGGAAATTCTCGGCGGAGATGATCCACCAGGATTACGCGCGAGTCGCTCGAGGCGGCTGTGCTACCCCCCAGCCTCCCCCCTTCCTCGCCCACCCTCTAAGTCAGTTTTATCGCGAATGTTGGATCGAGAGAGAAAGAGAGAGACAGAAAAAAAAGATAAAAACCGAAAAGAGAGAATAAAACACACTATACTTACGTTAGCCCTGTTGCTGCTCGACGCCGAGAAATTAATTATGCAAAATCGCGTGTCACATCGCTCGTCGATGTCGCTCGCGCTGGGTTTATACGTACAATTTAGCCGTACGCGCCGCGCGCGGTGGTCGTGAGCACCGAGCGAGCGGTAATTCGCGTTTAAAAGGCCCAATTATTAACGGGGAAAGGATGCGCGGCAGGAGGATGGGAGAGGGAACACAACAGCCCGTCCGGTCCGCAGCAGCAACAGCAGCAGCAGCAGCCGTCTAGTTCACTTGGCCATGTTGTGATCGCTAATTCGACGAACATCAAAAGGATTTAACCGAGAGAGAGTGAGACAGAGGGAGAGTGGAGGGTTCGAGGGGTAGGTGAAGAGGGGATGTGGGAGGGGAGGAGGCAGGAGGCAGGAGGCATTAACGGCTAATCAACCGTACCATTGCATTTCCACCAGTCTGCACAGGTCGCGGCACAATAAAGATCCGCGTTTTCAATTAACCCACCCGACTAGCCTGATTCTCTCTGGCCTCGCGCTCGTTTTTTTCCCCCATTTTTATTTTTATTCTTTCATTTATTTTTTTTATTCTCTATTATTTTTTTTTTATTATTTGCTCTTATTCGTCGGGGAGGTAGCGGGATTTATGGAGTCTGAATCCTGGGCTTTGTGTCGCGAACAGGCGAGTCGTCGGGCTATTTTATTTGCAATTGTCGTGACGCGTCGACGCGTACGTAACGCGAATAAAATTGACGCGCGGTCTGTGACACGTCGCGACGTCGCGTCGCGCGCGTTCAACGCGATATAATTGAAAATTAAATGCTCGCGCAAAAGCTCGCGACTGAAGTGCTTGCCGAAGGGGTTTTCGCGATCTCGCGCGCGCGCGCGATGTCAAAACAATCGCGAGTGCTCGGGAGTCGTCAGCATCCAAGTTTTCGCCGACGATCAGCAGGAGGCGAAGAGGCGGAGGAGGAGGGTGAGGGAGGAGGAGCGGGAGACTCGGGCGGCGGAGTTGAAAGGGCGAAACGTCGGCTCGATTAACAAAGGAAGTGCTGGATGGGGTGCGGCTCGTGCATCACCAGCAGCGACGGCGGCGGCGGCACCGTAGTTTCCTTATCCTTTTTCCTCGTGGGTGCAGAGCTTCGCAATCCTCACCCTCGACTGGTCTCCGCGCGCGCCGACGAAGTGCAAGGCAACTTCGGGCTATATTTCGCTCAGTGGGCGGACCGGGCGCGCGTTCGCTGATTCACGCGCGCGTTGCAGCTTCCACTCTGTGCCAGTTAAGTCGAATCAATTGGAAAAGTTCGGCCTTTCCACGACGACCGTTTGGTCTGTGTTACCGGCGCACGGCAGTTATCACCGGCTTTGCGAGACGCGCGTTTTCCTTTCCTCCTCGGCCGCGAAGGAAACGTGTATTCTGTGGATCCGAAATTAGAGCCATTCCGGTCGATCGACATGGGAACAACCCTCGTCGAACGAGAACAATTTTCGCGTTTTCCATTTGTCGATATATTTTTCTAAAAAAATAATTGCCCGAAAACCGCAACAAACAAAGTTTACGTCGACAACGTTTTATTGCAGAAAATTCAATACCTCGTACTTTCGCTCTCGCATATTTCGCTTGATTCGCCTGACAACGATTTTCCTCCCTGTAACCCGACGACACAGCGGCGAAGCGAGACTGAGCGCTGCATCCGGAATCGTCGTTTCTCACGATTTTTTCCGACTAAAGTGCTCACGACAATGCGATAATTATTTAACGCAGGGAAAAAGAAAGAAAATTGTCCCTGAAAGCTCGTCACCTCCGAGGCAGAAGGAGTCTCCACCGTAATGAAAAATCAATCCGACTCCCGCGGCGTCTGTTGTGTGCAGCGCGACTCCGCGCGTCTGAGTTATAAAGGTTTTTCGAATAAAATATCATTGTCCTCGGGTGGCGAGAGACTCAGACGCGCGATTCACCAGTTGGCAATGGGTCACTCGAGTGGAGAGAAGCGAACGTCTCGTCCTACGACCCTGCCTACCCTCGCCCCCCCCCCCCCCCCCCCCATCCATCCTATCCCCTGCCCAAGTGCTTTCCACGGATATTTCAATAATTGAGAAATCGGGCGACAGGTGGAGAGAATCGCGGTGGTGTAATATATATGTATATATATATGACATATACCTGACGAAGACGGAGAACAGAATCGCGACGGCCTAGGGGGGAAACAGGACCGAACCACCTCCGCCCACCCACTCGGCACCCCTTTATCTCCGAGGGATCTTCTTTCACTGAATCCCATTACAATTCGCTCGGTGGCTCTTTGTTTAAAGTACAATGGCTATTGACTCTGGTGCTGGGCGCAGGACGAGTCGCAGTTGGGCGCCACGGAGAGCAGCAGGCACCGAACACCGCCAAGATATCTAGTTGGCTCGAGCACATAATCCTTCGGTGCTCTTTGCCATCCTCTCCCTTGCCCCCCCCCCCCCCCTCCGCCCTAAAAGGCGGTGAGGGTGAGAGACACAGGAACGGAGAGAGGGAGGATCCATACGCGACACCACCCGAAAGTTATCGACGCGGAGCTCTGAAATTTTCTCCCGACGAATTGTCGCCGTGACAGTGTCCACAAAGTCCAATTTCAATTACTCAATTACCCGCGCTAACGAAGAATATTCCGATTAATATATAAAATAAAAACGTGTCCGACTGACCGAAATGGTTTCTTTTTTTTCGTTTTCAGTCGCGACAAGTATATAATTAATAATAATAACTCTACCAATTTACAGAGAGATTTAGATCAAATTTTTAATTACGAACTCGGCGCCCATTTTGCGAGCCGCGACAATCTCGCACGGCTCGCCGATTCGATCGCCCGAACTTCCAGCTGCGAATTTCCGATACCCGCGTATACGGACGTCAGTCCGATTCCGCGATATCGTTCTGTCGGGCGACCAAACAAATAAATAAATGAATGAATAAATAAACACGCAGTGACGTGTATATCGACGATTTAGTTGACAAAGTCAACTTTTTCACAGTGCAAAGTCAGTGGGAGGGGGGGGGGGGGGGGGGGGGAGATAAAAAAACAAACAAACAAAACAAACGTCAATAGCGACATTTTCGTGTCGCGTCGCGTGCGGGTGGGGTAAATCGAGTTTAGGCAAAAATATGCGACCGCGTCGCGCGCGCGTATTTCAACGTCGAGTGTGGCGGCGAAATACGGGCGTTACAAATCTGGAGATATAAATGCAATGCAACGCGCGTCTCTCGCTCTCTCTCTCCGCCCGTCGCGCTGATGTATCGTCCAAAACTTCAGCAATTATACATAGGCAAACGACGTGGGTAACACGGCGACGGGGAGAGGGCTTAGGGGGGGAGGGGTGCGCGAAACATGCGCGACGTGCGGCGAGCGCGAGTGACAAGACCGACCCGCAGTGGGATAGCCGGAATTATTTTTATTCCTCGGCCATCAGTCGCACGTCAGTTTATCCCCGATAATGTCACTCGTCCGGCGCTTGGCGAGCGTCGCCAACATTTTGTTTCCGAACGAACGAAGTGCCCGATATAGTTGCCGCGTTGTATAATTAATATGGACGCGTCGACCAACAGAGCTCGGGCATTGTTCGAATGAAAACTGGGGAGAGGTACCCCTCCCCCTCCCTCCCCCCCGTTTTGATACCGGCAAATGAATTTTTCGCGTGATTAATCTTTATTATTTGCGGATCGCGGCGCGAAAGCGGCTTTGCCGGATTTTCACTTTATTCAAATGCGAAAATGGCACATGGACAAATATACTGTAATTATTTCTTGTGTATCGTATCCTGCGATTTAATTCTGTCGAACGGCACACTTCGTGAATTACTCAAAGTCGGTTTCCTGTCCTGGATTCGGTGGACGCGAATCAGTCTCACACGGAAATAGAGTCAATCAAAAAAATGGTATACTTCATTGCACCAATAATATCGCAGTAAGAATGACCCAATGTACATTCACATTTTATTTGAACTGATCCTCGGGAATTACGCCGAGTGTCCCAAATTAAAAAATCAGAATCTTATTGAAAAAGCGTCATATACTAAAGTAATCGACTGTCCAACAAGACCACTAATTAAAAAACTTGCCCTCAAATCATATCATCAACTAATAATGCAACTGACAGTTAAAAAAAAAACAACAGAGAAATCGCTCCTTCTCCACCTCCAAACTAGCGACAGGTACATCGACTGATCTCTCTAACCCGGAAGTCGCCGGAGTATCCGGGCCACCCTCCCCTTTTCTCTCTGACCCTGTTCACTTTCCCCACTTTTATATCGCAAAAAAAAACTTTCAACCGGAGGCAAACATTACCGATGTCCCCCTCCCCCGGCATCGATAATGGGCACGAGGCCGGGGGTGGGGGGCAAAAAGTCAGTGTCAGAACGCGAGTGCGTCGTTTCTCGTTCGAAAAATGCCATTACCCCGTACCCGAGAGCCCCGCGCGTCCGATCCCTTTTCCCTCTTGGCCTTCTTCGGGGTCGGTACAGCAGCAGCAACAGCGGGAACGGCAGAAAGGAGAAGCCGCGCTTGGAGGGAAGAAACGCGGTGGGGGCGTAAGGGCGTTGGGGGTTGGGGGGTGGTTTAGAGAGCCCCGAAAGACGTCGGTCGGGGGGCTTATATTACAAGCTATAGTGGTAACCCTACCCGTCGTGCACTTAGACGAACCTCGCTCGCTCTTCGGCATCTCCTCCCCCCACCCCGCTTGCTCTTCGGCATCTCCTCTCTCGCCCCCGCGCGCGTTCATCGCGGAGGGGTGAGGGGCGGGCGCGGAGGTCGCTCGGCGCGCGCGTCTCAGCTTCTCAAACGCGTCCTGGTCTTCCACCCTTCGGGGAAAAGTATTTCTGATGGCATTACTCGTTTTCTCTCTCTCGCTCTCTCGCGCTCTCTCTATCTCCCTCGCGCCCTTTTTCTCTTTCCCTCGGTTTTCCCTGTTCCTTCGCTCCCGGTTCCCGAGGGCTGCGAGCGAGACACCGGATAAGTGGATTCTCGTCTCTGGCGCGCGAGCGCGCGTTCCTCTCTCGTTCGAGGTGTCAGCGTGCAAAATATCAGGCGTCGGCCGCAGACGTGTATTAGCCCCGTCGTGCACGCGCGCGCAGGCGCCCGATCATTCGATTACGCACTGAGAGAGACTTTTTACTTTCGCCGAAGCAACGAGGAAGAGAGGAAAGTTTTGCGTGCGGAACATAAGACACGAGCGAGACACTCAGGGTCGGTGATTATATCGGTAAGGACACCTCGAGGACTTCGCCGTTGATGAATATACGCGAGGAAGGACAGGAAGGAGGGGTAGATGAACGGGGAGGACGAGAAGGATGCAAGAAGGACAGGAAGGATGAGGCCGATGTAGATGTACGGAAAACGCGGATCGACGGAGGGCGAAGCGTCGGCAACGCGTGACAACCCGTCAGGCTCGATTTCTGAGTTACGCTCGGGCGGGGTCAAAGATTCCCAAACGTCGCGGTCGCGCGCGCGGGGACGAACAAATGAGGGTGCGTGGCGGCTGCTCCTGAGGCGTCCGATGTCGGGGCTAATTTCGCAGCGGCGCTCGGCGCGCGGGAGACACACAGCAGCTCGGTCTCGAGCGTAGCGGGATTGATGCCTGTTGTTCCTGGGGTGAGAGCCAAGGGGACGGGGACACGGCGCTAACTAACAAGACCATTCGGGCTCGGGACATTTAGGGCGATTGTAGTACTGCGAGGCATCGGTGAGGTTAAGTGGTTGATGCATTCTTCAAATCGTTTTAGGACTGATTACGGATTAACCGAGAGAAGACCCTACGATTTTTCGGGACAACTTTGCAACGAGTTACTTGAAGGGTAAAAACGATTTTTCAACGAGATAAACAACTTTTTTTTTATACTAGGAACAATGACGCGCACTTGCGCGCGCGATCGGAGGTTAGGCAGCGTAGGGAAAAATCTTGCAATTTTCGGCGAAGACGTTGCCGTTTTTTGGCGAAAAACAAATTTTTCGATTTAACGAAGTTTTAAAACCCTATCCGATGGGAAATTTTCCGCTGACTCCAAATATGACCGATTTTTGCCCGAAAGATTAAAAATTCGAGGAAAAAAACGCGAAAAACGATTTTTTTTCTGACACTGCCAATTTTCGCGATGTTAAACATCAAACTGCTGCTGGCTTCCCAACGACCGATCAGATGCTGAATAAATCGACAACAATGGTTGCTCACGAACTTTTTGATAGAGGATTATGGAAAGAAATGTTTAAACGTAACATATGATTTCGGAAATCGAGACGATTTCTATTCTCTGTCTCTTTGGCGAAAACGTCGACATTACTGAAATGCAGCAAGCTCGAGCGGAAATTGTGACCATTGACTCGTGAGAACTCCGCAACATTCAGTTTCATGTCAGGAATAACACAACGACAAAATATAACTCGTTAAAATAATTCAACGACAAAATAACACACGCTAAAATAGTTTCCGGTTCTCGCAGCGTCCCAAGTGATCAAAAGATACCGAAGACTGCTCGATTGCTCTTATATATTCAAACTCGGTAGCGGCTAGGATGAACGCGCATCCCAATTCCCGGGAGTAAATATGTACATATGATATACTGTTGCATATGTGCGAAAATGTGAATACATACTATACATACTATATGTTCTGGTGGCATAGCAATATATAACATATGTGTCTATATATTATAAATAATATATGTCTACCTATATAAGAGAAACGATAAAAGTCACGGTGAGCGAGAGACCTGAGCCGTGCGGATCTCTTTCAATTCGACGAGTAACATCGAGCCCGGCTTCGCAGCAAGCGAAGCGCCGAAGCTCGCGGCACGCGGACACCGACGCGAGAGAAGATCGCGCGAGGATTCCTGAAAACCAGAGCTTTCCCATCCATCGCCGTGTGGCTCGAGGCCGAATATCATGTGCGCCCGGGGGATCGTCGGAGACGTCGACTTGGACTGCAAAGTCGGCCTAGCGCGCCCCAACATATGTATATTATCCTTTCCCGATATATTATAAAAAGATCTCACCGCCGCCGATGCCGTGTAGGATAATCGAGCGGGCCGGGGTCAAATGACACACCTAAGTCTATATAACCTAACCTGATCTCAGGTTCAAAATATCTACTTTTAAGGGCTCTAAGGAGATACAGGGAATTCCAGGATAGACTTCACGCTTTTCCCAATGTTTCTACGTCTTTGATGGCGTCGAACGTAGCATTATTAATTTTGCCTTGAAAAGAAAGGTGCCACGAGTTATTCCGGATTGTCTGTTTTGCCACACCCATCCCTGTGTGCATACACAGAAACGTCGGGTTATTTCCAGTAGTGGGTCTGCTGGATCGCCGAGTGCCCTCGAAAGGTGCGTCTTGGCCCGCGCTATCGGGAATGGGTAGCAGCAGCAACAGCAGCAGCAGCAACCAGAAGCCGAGGGCTGTAAAGCGATTCGACGCGGATGGAAGGAGCAAAGAGGAAGAGACAGAGGTGGCTGGTGAGGGGGAAAGAGCGAGAGACTCCGCGAGCGCGCGGATCGAGAGACAGTACTCGAGACACTCGCGAGGCAAAAAGAGCGAAAGACGAGAAACGTCGGGGGCTGGGGAGGGGGGGGGGGGGGGGGGCGCACGACGATCGGGTGGATTGGAGCGAGAAATTCGAGGCTCGGGTCTCGCGCCGGACGACGCGAACGCCACTCGAGAGCGGCGGCGGCCGGCGAGGATCTCAGAGACGTGTGCAGTGTAATACGGTAAAGGGCAGGTATGGTACCTATATATGGTACCTATATATATATACGAAATATGGCGCGTGCAGAGACCCCACGATTTTCTTGAAAATGAGAAAAGACTCGTCGCGAACCATCAGACACACCGAGTCGGCTTCACGGGGTGCAAGGGGCTTGGGGAGGGGGGAGGGGGAAGAGAAAGAGGGACGCGACAAATTGGATTAAGGTCCACGCTCGGCTCGTTCTAAGAAATTAATATCCGAAGATTAAACAAGTGGCGAGAGCGAGCGAGCTCTTTCAGCGCTGACCTCGTTGACTGCGCGGCAAGAGCTTTCGGCTTCTTTCTCTCTTTCCCTCTGCGTGATTATCATTATTATTTTTTCTTCGTTTTTCTTACTCCGTCCCTTCTTCTCCCGTGAATTTTTTCTTTCTTGTTGTTTTCATCTTCCTCTATTTGCTTCTCGCCCTGTAATACGCGCTGAGCCCATTTCCATGATATCGTATAAATCGCCGCACGAAATATACGAAGTACACAGCGAGTGAGACGGGAGGAGGGCGAAAGTGGGATGAGGGGACTCTCGAGGCCCGTTTCGCAGCGTCCTCGAGGGCACCGCGCGCGACCTTACGGCACTTCCGGTGCCGGCCTCGCACTCTGCGTACGTACAACGAAGCCCCGACCGAGCAGCAGCAGTAGCAGCGGCAGCAGCAGCAGTAGCAGCGGCAGCAGCAGCAGTAGCCGCGCGGGGACCAATAAGTAATTACGGCGACGGTGGTAAAGAAAAATGCGACTTGGCGGCGAAGCTATTTGTTCGAGCTCCGCGCGGGAAAAAAGGGAGGGGAGCGCGCCAGCCGCGGCCACCCCTCCACTCTCCCGCCCCCTCACAGCCTAGTAATATCCGCACTTTAAAAAACTTTTTACACAGCGCCGCCGCGCTCTACGTTATCGTTACATCCGCAAATTGTGTAATTTGGTAGAGGCGCCGAGGCCGAGCTGAGCCGCTACACCGCAGCTACTTTGGCTCCGCGCGCGGGGAAGGAACAAGCTGCGTTATTTATTACGGGTATATCGGCTCCTGGGCGTCCTACTACACACTCGCCCTTACCCCCCTTCCCCCAGCGCCAGTGATATTCTCACTCGCAGATGTCAGTTTTGGGATTGAGGTGTCGGCTCCAGCTGCTTTCAGATGTTTACTTATGGTAATTAGATAATTAGAAATTATTTGGGCACAGCACATGTATGGCAAAAAAACTTCGAGGGTTCGGTTTTGACATTTTTTGCCCAGAGGCCGGATCTATGATTTCCGACAAATAAAACGACCAACTGAGGAAGAGTTGAAACCGTTGTTTTTGGAATAGAATACACGACTTGAGAACGATGGAATAGGTCAAAGATCGATATTTTGAGACAAAAAAATCACGATTTCGAACCCCCGAGCACAACGAGCTACTTTAGACAACGGAAACTGTACTATACGACGCTGTCGTCCGTCGAACCTTCTGAACAAACTTCTATTTGCCGCGCATCGAGGCGTAGAATTGGGGATTATTGGATTCTCGTTAGGCCCTCAGCGCCCGCGCGACGTCACTCGACGAGATCCCGGACACAACGCGGGGGCCGAGAGCGGCGGCGTTTCGAGCGAGATCCCACGTACACGTTGATATATGTCGCGATATAGACATATACGAAGTGATGGCACACAGCGAATTGCGAAATGAGGGCAGGGCATGCGGTATAACACGCGCAGGCCGCGGCATAAGACGTCGATCGGGACGCAGTGCCGCGCGCGCTGCGGCCCAAACGCCGCCGTGATCCTGGCTTTCGTCGATCGACACGCCGCAGATCCGATAATGGTCAGAATAATTACCGGAATAATCGACCCGCCGAGAGACCGAAGACCCATTGAGAATCACCGGAGCGCACTGTCATCGTCCCTCCCCTTTACTACCCCCACCCCCAACCCCCCATAATACTCCAATATCCTCGCGCTAATTTCGTCAACTCAATTTTTCCCAAAAGTCATACACTTAATAATTCACCGAAAATCGAACGATCGATCGTCGGAAGTGCAGAAAACTGCAACATCGTATTCCCACCGAAAATGCAATATTCGTTAATAGATACTTAGCTGCATCGTGGGTTAATTGTGGCTTTTCCATTTTGTGACAGATTCGTAGCTGGAACGAACTTCGAAAATGCGGAAAATATTTACACTCGCGGACCTTCGAACGATCCCAGGGTTTGGAATTCTATGATTAAAGTCAAAATAAATTGTCGTTCGCATTTAAATAATCTAGCGCTATTTCGGATATGATGTTCACGGCGTAATTCATGCCTTTCGGTCCCGGAAAAACTTTGCTTCGAGTGGTCGCAGTGGTCGAGCGGACTAGTCGTAACCAAATTAAATCCGATATTCGTCGTGAACCACGAAATTTCCAGCACTTTATTCAAATAAAGTCCACTTAGCCCGTGAAAACCGTTCCGAAACGAATGCATCAAATGCCCAGCGTGTATACTCGTTCCATCTGGATTACACTGTCACTTGCCTGGAAAATTTAAGTCAAACCTGCCTGAAAATTCACAGAGAACAAGATAAAATACAATTCCCGCGGTTTATTCGCGACGAAATTATTCCTCGAATGGTTTTAACGCGACGTCAATTCAACATGAGCGCGTCCGCGAATACATCGGGAGGTACATCTGTCTTGGCTCATCTCGCGGGTGCAAGTTATTCGTGTTCGGCGAGCGCGCAAATTAGATTGGCTTTTGTTTGCAGTTTCCGCACAGCCATCGAGGTGATGAAGGGGAGAGGGATACGAGGGTCGTTTTAATATAAGTACTTGAGACGAGGGGGAGGAATCGCTCGATGCAGTGGACGCCGAGAACAGTGGCTGCGGCGTAGCACCCACCGGGGCTTCCCTTTTAGTTGCTCGCGCGCGTGCGTTTCCGTGAACCCACACCGGGCAGTGATCCGTGAATACATTAACAACTTCGGCAGCGTGTTATCAATTCCGCGTGCAAAAGCTGCATACACCGTCGTCGTCGTCGTGTTTCGGCGCGACTACGTGGACCGCGACAAGTTGCACCCGACCAACTTTGCCATTGCAAGTCGCGCGGTAGCAGCGCGCGCGCCGCACACGACGCTCCAGGTACACGATACACACGCGACGATGCCGCGTTAACTCGCGGTACACAACGCACACGACCGTCGTCGCATTAACTCTCGATGCACTCGACACACGACTCGGTTCTCGCACGGCGGCGTGGGCATCACTTCCAGGACAGAGACGCCAGTTTAGTATGCAATTTCCGGACTCCCGTGTGTCTGTGTGTGTGTGTTTGGATGCGCGGCGAACGAGGCTTGGCCCGAAGCCTATTTCGAACTCGGGGACAATTTTGCCTTAGCCCGAAAGCTCGGCAACTCCCGCGCTCTCTGCGGGTGTCGCGCAGATAATTCGGGCGATTCGTCGTATCAAAGTTCCGGCTTATTTCACCCGGACAAGTAACTCAATTGCTCGGACTGTTCGTGTCGCCCGCGTCGGGTTCGCCTGTCTCGTTTTGTGAATGTCGCTGCGGAAAATATTTATTTCAAACGTAACGACTACAATACTTTACTCTGTATTAGATGACTAATTAATAACTATGAGAATAACACATATAACATAAATAAGATAAATTAACATAAAAATAACATAACATAAATTTGTAAAAAAATCACACTGCTGACTCACCAGTGCAACGGCCTCATCTCTCTTTCTCTCACTTTGTAGCTACAAATTTCTCAATGTCGAGGCAGTTGAGTGGAATCAGGTTATTGGCGGTAACGGGTGGGTAGGGGGAAAAGGGGAAGTGAGAGAGAGAGAGACGGAGAAGAGAGGAGCAAGAAAAAACGCGGCCGAGGATGAAAAACGAAGACGAGAGAGTAAATACGGGGAAGGGCGAAAGATCGTGGCGAGAATTGGAAACGAGAGAAGCGCGAAGAAAAGAGAGAGGAGACGAGGAGCAGGCGCCGCGCGCTGCTCGATGAAAGCGATCGGCGTCGCGGGTAGGTGATTGATCGAGGGCGCGTCCCTCTCCCTCTGCCTCTCGGCTCATCGCGCTCTGACGCTCTCGCACAGCGAGAGCGAGAGAGAGACAGACAGAGGCACGGAAAAACGCCCAGCGGCCGCGATATCCTTTCGGCCAACAATGTTCGAGACGGGAGCTGAAAAACATATCCGCCACTCGGGTACGTCGAGGCGATGAGGGTGAAAAGGGGGGCGGAGGGGAAGGGGGGGAATAAAAGCAGGGAGACGCGCGCAGCGATCGAGACCGGCAGCGCGATTTATGCCCGGATATATTCGAATGAACGCAAACAGAGTCTCGCGGCCGGTCGCGGTAACTTCGAGAGCGTTAAATTGATGACCCAACCGTCAAAATCCCCGACGCAGTCGCGGGAAAGTTACGCGCCGGTTCGTTCTCTCGTTCGTTCATTCGTTCGTTCCCTTAAATCCGTGCGCATATCTCGCGCGTGACGCGAGTATCGATAACGTAATCCACCCGGGATTTCGGGCCGCCCACCGCAATATTTGCAATTATTGTTTATCCGCTGCACTCAGCTAATACAACGACAACAAAGCGCAACGTGTACACCAGCAGCAGCAGCAGCAGCAGCAGCAGCAGCAGCAGCAGCAGCAGCAGCAGCAGCAGCAGCAGCAGCAGCAACAACAACAACTACAACAGCGCGCAGAGACCGACGCGGTGTTTTCGTGCGCCGGACGCTTCTGCACTGCGGCAATTGGTCGAATCAGAGTTTGCCGCGTTGATATATACGCGGAATTCACGTTTCGCGGCCGCATTTCCATCGTGTGTCCACAGGGCGCAAAACTGCGACCGACTAACTATACATATAAATATATGTATATATATATATACACATCGCGACGCGATCGTTGATTGTACGAATTAGCCTGGCGAAGTTAGTCGGCCCGGAAGGGTCAGTCGTGCGCCGCGCGATGTCGGAGATTCGGTGTGTTCGGTGGATTCGGGACGCCGCGCGGAGTGCAACCGTCGTGCCTGGCCGGCAGACGAAGCGGAAACTCGCGCGCGAGCGCGAGTCTCGCTCACGAGAATGTAAATCCGTGCGCCGCGCGGCGAAGGAACCAAGGGAGAGCACCGCGCGCGCGGCCCTCGCAGTGGTGCGTCTTCCGCTCGTCCGGGCTGCTGCTCCTCTCGCAGTCGCGGCGCTTCGGCGCTCCGACTGAGAGCGCGATGAGACTGAGAGCGGAGCTAGCGCAGCTCCGGCCGAAATTTCTCAAGTTCCATAATCATCGCGATTTCGTCGGCGTCCTACGTGAGGGTAATTTCGAATGGAGATTATTCAAATTCCTGGTGTGCGCGCGGGCGCGGCCGCGCGGCAACGGGCGGGCTCTGCGATAGACGCGCGGACGCGATGAGAGAGAAGCAAACGGAATAAAGACGATGAGAGAGAGAGCGAGAGAGAAGGAAAAACCTGCCATAGACGCGCGCGGACGCGAGAGAGAGACAAACAAAATAAAGGCGATGAGGGAGAGCGAGAGAGGAGGAGAAATCTGCGATAGACGCGCTCGGACGCGAGAGAGCGAGAGAGACGAACGGAATAAAGGCGATGAGAGAGAAAGAGAAGAGCTAGAGAGGAAAGAACCGAATATAGGAGACTCGTGCGCGTCGCGCGCAAGATGCGGCGAGTTAGGGTCTCGGTGTATCTGTTGCACTCTTCGCTGCGCGCGCCACGACTAACCGTGCGCGTCGGTTGGTCGCGCGCAGTGTTGGGTCTCAGGTCGTAGGTTGAAGCTTGTTGGTATACGTTTGGCACTGCCGCAACCGCCGCCGCTGCTGCTGCTTTGTGTCGTCACAGCCGCGCCGACGTGTGCGACGCACGCCTCAGTCCCCAGTTTTCCGCCCTCTGTGCGCGACTACCTGTCAAACTGGAACTACGACTGAAACCGGCTCGTGGATTAGTTGGAAATTGAAGCGTCGCGGCGTCGCCGTGCTATACGCGACGAAATAGCCTCCACCCTCCCCCCCCCCCCCCCGCCCTCTCTTCCCCGTCCACCATGACTCAACTACACTGATATAGAGACGTCGCGCGTTGTGTGTGGCTACATTGACTGCAGAAGAGAAGAGAACGAAGACAGAGCGAAAGAGGGTGGAAGGAGGGAGAGAGAGAGAGAGAGGCAAAGACGCAGTTGGCAGTCCGGGTTAGGGTTAGGCCGAGCGGCTTCGGTTCGAAGTGTATTCCGCATGAAAAGGGAGCGACTCGACTCGTGTATATATACCGAGAGCATAGAAATACTCGGCAGCGTTCGCGAGGACCAATGAAGCAGTAGCAATCACGGACTGAAGGGGACGCGGAGACCCTAACGAATGTAAGAGAAGCCGAAGCGAGTTCTCGCGGCGTATAAGAAAGTTTCCTTTTGCCTGTGCAACTGGGACGTCCGAGCTATATGGGTAAGCAGATGTATCGGTGGACTCGAGGGTCGCTGGCCACGCTGGCAACGCTGGCCTCAGCGGACTTCTTGTATACAGCCTTTTCACCACCCACCCACCCCTCTCCTCCCTCCTCACCCGTCTCGCGCGTACTAAACGCGCCCACTCGCGCGTAAAACCGGAAAAGCGAACTGGTCGCGTTGTCGAACGGAGAAGTACACGAAAACTCGTCGAAAGCAATCTCGACGTCGTCCTTACTGGGCGGCGTGTACGCGCGGCATTCGGAGATAAGTTTTGCGTGTCGGAGAGCCTCGACGGCGACGTTGCGCGACGAGTCCGTGACGAGGAAACGAAGAGCTGTAATACTGCGCGCCGCGAATCTTCGTGAAATTGGATTCCTTCGCTTAATTACCGGAGACTTAATTGTGAACTCAGAAAAATGTATTGGCGACTGCGCCATAAGATACAGTTGCCTGAGAGGACAACAATGTTTTTCTGGTTCTCAAGATAATATAATAATGATAAGATAATATAATAATAATAAGATAATAAATATAACCTCTGACACTATAACCTCTGACATTTTTCTCAGTGTGGGCCAACTGTTCTTGGGACGGAGGGTGAATTTCGGGAACGAAACAGTTGGAAAAATATTATTAGGCTTGAGAAAAAGGCAGGACGACGTTTGGGCGTTGGGTAATCGGTGGAGAAAAAATCTTTTTCGCCAGCACTGATCGAGTTTCCTGTTCCTCTACTGAATACGGCGATCGCGGAGCCCAGATATATTTTTCCCGCTGCCCGCGTCGCGCCGCGTCGTCATCATCGCGATACCGCAAAAATGTGTCGCGCATCGCGCGATTTCGAGTCCGCGATACGCCCGCGATCGAAACCCGCCGCGTTTGGCACATTCGCGACGCTGACCGATATAAAAGTCACCGCCGCGCGCGATTTGAAGTTTAATCTCGAGTCACACAAACGCGTTGTTTGCCACCGCTGCGGGTGAAATCGTAAAACGCCAGGTCGTTGGTTCGCATGCGGGGCGGTCGCGGCGGCGACTCGCTTGGGCAACGACAGAGCCGAGCGCGAGGAATCCCCCCGGCATCTGCAGTTCCGGATATCGGCGAGGATCGTTTCGGTGACTTGACTGTTGTTCCCACCGTCGAGATAATAAATCTCCGGCGGGAAAGAGACAGAGAGCGTGAGAGAGACAGGGAGAGAGTGGGACTACGAGCCACACGAGTCTGGGTGCGGAATTTCTGCTGTAGATGCGGGCGACGCGAAAGGTCTTACTTTCCGCGACAGCTAACTCGACGCTCCGGTCGTGCGCGTAACCGGGGAAAAGAGACGCGTGGGACGGGCGGTGGGGGGGGGAAGGATGGCTCGTAAAACGAAGCTTGTTGGAAAAGTTTGTCTCCTGACGAGATTCGCCGAAGAAACGTTGGATAAGAGAGAAAAAGACAGAGAGACGACGAATTTTGATGCGAGTGAACCAACAAAATGTTCGAGCTCGATGACCGCGTTTGGACAATGGTGAACGTTTCGCGAATCTGTGGTCCAACCGCATATTGAATTTGCCGAATTTGTTATTACTGGTAACACATTTAGGCAGCCGTTCACATTGAAGCCGAGTCATGTCGAAGGATTTATCGAGGACATGTTCCGATTGAAACTGGGGGACGGTTATGCCAACAGCCAGGATGTGTCCTTTGCCGTCACTCATGAAAAGCGTAATGATTATTAATACGGCCCTTGAGGGACGTTTCTAAAATAAACGCAATTTTCGTCGTCACAAACTCGTCTCTGCCTTTCACCTCAGCAATTACGTTTTTTCCTTCGGATTTTTTTTCCCGCTCATGCGCTCCGACCTCGCGATGACGTCAGCTTTTTTCCCGCTGCGTCCAGCGTGCGGTATGTTATTTATTTTTTCTCCTTCGTCCTCATGACCACTAGCGAATCCGTTCACGGGGCTGTTGCCCGCCGCGGTTAATTTCTGCCTCGGCCCCGATAATTTATTCAGCCACCGCGGATCATGCGCTCGGAGCCTGTAACGTTCGGCAAAACTCGAAATATCTCGGCAAGTTTGTGCGATAAATATTCATTTACCTCAGTCTCTCGGGTTAATAATTGCCCGGGTAAAATAAGCAAGGAAATATAAATTGAATGCGCGACGCCAGTCTAGACGGCTGCGAACGACGCGAGATCCGAATAGTAAGAATTACATTTTCGGATTATTCGCGTGGATAATTAATTTTACTTTTTTTTAAAATTGTTTTGTCGCTGAGAGAAATGAGCAAAACATGCGACACACCTGCTGGTATAGTGTACTAATAATAATAATGATAATAATAATAATGCACTAAATATTGTGTACGTATACAAACTGTATACTATGCACGAGTTGACTGTATACGTATCCCGGCGTTTTCCTCGGGCGCGGTGCGAAAATTTCCGTTTTCCAACGAGAGACAAAGCGAATTTGCGAGATTGCGTCTTCACGGGCGGGGATTAGAAGACGAGTACAGGAAGAGGGTGGTGGGTGGGGGGTAGTTATATAGTTGAGCGAGCGAGAGCTCTCGGGCAGGCAAGGAGCCGCGCGCAAGTTCCTCGCTCCTCGGGATATTCGGCGCAACGCGCGACGAATGGCCCCAACTTTTAAATGACTTCGGTATTAAAAACTTTGATGGCATTTGTCAGCCGTCCCCGGGGCTTCGGGAATTGTTTCGCAACTCTCGCGAGTCATTTTCGATGCGCGCGAGCGCGCATAGCCCGCCACTTTATTGACTCCTCAAAACTTGCCGCGCGCTTATCCCTCGCGATCCCCGGTGATGTAGCATTTTTTTAAATGCTAAACGACACCAGGCGCGCAACAGATACAACGCGATATTTCGTCTCTGCCGGTAGAGGAGTCGCGATAAAATTTTAAAAAGTCAATAAAAAATTATTGTTAAATAAATTAAGGCTTCTGGCAGTGGCTGTGGAACCCTCTTTTCATCGACTTCCTCGTAATTTTTCACAATCCTCGGATTACTTCCACCTATGAAAAAAAAAAATATATACGGTACTGCATGGCAAAAAAAGTTTCCGATAAGCCAAAATATTGCATAACATTTCTTATCGATTGTGAAATTATTAAATTCATTTTCTCATCACTCGTCTATCACCGTCATCGAATGCCTTCCCGTATACGAGGGCCCCTCCTTCCGCCGCCCCACCCCCCTTCCGACGTCACTAATACACCGACCAAATTGGATCCGATCTGGCGGCCAGAAACGAGTGCGCGGTATACGTATCACGTCATTTCACGTAGTCCTACGTACACACAGCTCGGTCGGACATATCAGCCACTGAGCCAGCTGACGAAGTGTGGCTCACGGCCAACTCTCCCCAGGGTCCGAAACCGTAGAAATAAACCACGGGGCTAATTAATGATTTAATTACGAAAGAAACTTTTGCGCGGCTGACCGCGCGCGCGTTGCGTGTCCCTCGGGTCGCAAACCCGGCCCTTCGGGAGACGCGGCCGCACGCGGGGAAGCAGGACCCGAGGCTCCTATCGACCGGCATCGTATCCCCCGCGTCCCCAGGTAATTGAGGATGCTAAGGCCGAGCCTTACCAACGTCTCGCGACTGGCACCAAGCAGCATCCAAGCAGTCGAGCTTGGGGCAAGGGACGGATGGACTGGCGTGGGGCAAGAGGAAGGGGAATTGAGATCGGGCTAACCATGATCTATGGCCGACTCTTCTATGACTGACCTTTGTCTGCTCTCGTTCCACAGGGAATCAGAGACTCTGCCCGCAGCTTCGCCGCGCTGCTCTCCACCTCGAGATCTCGTATCTCTGCCTCGAATTTGCGGTAATGGAGAAAAAGCATCTCGCCGCGAGACCTTCTGTCCGTATAATAGTTCGGCCCAATTCGCAACCTCGAACTCCGAAGATCGATCGTCTGTGTACCCCGCGTCGGCCAGTTCATTGGAATATCGCATTACCGCACTTCGAGCTGCTCGTTGCGAGGCCTCGTCAAACGGACTCGCCTCGCGATACGTCATCGCGAATATACTCCACTTCCCATTGTGGAGGTCAGTAGTGACGTCAAGCGAATTAATATTATTATTATTATTAATATTATTATTATCATTATTATTATATGTGAAGTTGCAGGTCGCAGGAAAATTTGCCCTGCAGCCTCTCGGCGACCCCGTGAGTCGCGCGGAGCTGCTGCCGGCACGTCGCTGAGACCAATGGAAACCGCGTTGACCGTAACCACAGAGGGATCTGGTCTGACATCAGGTGCGGTGATCTCTCGGCGCGTGGATCGCCTCGCGGCTACTATACGGGGCTTCGATTCCACGGCTCAAGTCACCCGTCTCGGTGTCCCTCGTCGTTGCTACCTCGCGCCGAGAGGCCGAGAGGCGACGACGACGAGGGACGACGAGTGCACTGCGCGGTTATCGCAACGCTTAGGCCGCGCGCCGTCAGGATCAAAGGGCGCGATAGTTCACGTCGTCGCACGTAGTACGCGCAACAGTTGGTTTTTATGCCGACTAATCTTCGGACGAGCGCGACGAGCGGCGTGATTGACTCGCGTGGAACTTTCAATGTCGTGTCTTTCGCTATTTTTGGCCTCGGTGCTCATATGAGTCGTTTTGCGATGATATCATCTACATGACGAGCTACATGACGAATCATTAATACGGAATTTATTCATCTATCCGATATTCGGTACGTTACAGCTTCGGTATATTTGTGAATTTTGGCAATTTCGGTCTTATAAATCATATCCCTTTTTTAAAAAGTTCATGAGTAATGGAAAGCATTGTTAGCAAACTATTCGAGCTGATTGGCTGGAACTCTCAGACCGAGTCCAAGTTCATTTGTCCTTGATAACATTGACAGTTCTGTCAAATATCGTATTTTTTTAAATCAACTAAAAAAGGGTTGTAACCATTGTTTTCAGGGGTAGAATATGCGACTTGAGAACGATGGTATATGTTAAAAGTCGATATTTTGAAAAAACAAATTTCGTGACCCCGATTTGGGCTGTTTTCGGCCCGGCGGCCAGATCTACGATTTCTGACAAACTGTTCGGCCAAAATTTTTTTTTTTTCAAAATCAACTAAAAAAGGGTTGTAACCAGTGTTTTCAGGGGTAGAATATGCGACTTGAGAACGATGGTATAGGTTAAAAGTCGATATTCTAAAAAAATAAATTTCGCGACCCCGATTTGGGCTGTTTTCGGCCCGGCGGCCAGATCTAGGATTTCTGACATGCAAAACGATAAATTTTTTATTTTTTATTTTTTTTCAAAAGTAACTGAACAAGGGTTTTTTAGTTTTGATTTATCCTTTTAAAGCTTTATAATAGCACAGCAGCGCAGAAGTATCTCGGGTACGCGCGCCAGCGCGTGTGATTAGCCTAGTAGTACTATATAGTATTACATATTATATGCTATAGTAGAATATCTTCAATCGTATATCCTGAATCACAAAAGCTTTGTCAAAAAATTGTCCGACATCGCTCGGCCATTTCGCAAACCAGCGTCGATTCCGCGAAACGCATCTGTCCGTATGTTCGCCCGCTGTCTCTCCGTCTCGCCGGTTATCGATACCACGAGACTCGTTCAACCCAGCCGTTGTGTACATGCGAGTGCTGTACCTTTAACCGCGTTCCCCGTACATATCCGATAGTTTATTTGTAGTTTGATGCATTTCCGTGGCAGGATCGGCTTACACGAGAAGTGAGAGGGGTGAGGAGTGTGGAGCGAGCAGAGGGGTACACAGGGGTTGGGGGTCGCTGGATCAGCGAACTAACGTAACACGTCGACTCCATAGGCAGTGGGGTTGCTCTCGCTCGCACACGGTTCCCCCGTCACGGGTGCACACGAGCAGGAGCGAGTACGCGCGGCCGGAGAGTGGCATGTTTGGCGGTGATGGTGGTGGTGATAGTGGCGGTGGTGGAGGTGGTAGTGGCGGTGGTAGTGGCAGTATTAACCGGGGGGCCGCGCGCGCTCTTGAGCCCCTTGCGTTAGACGTATTTCGAGGGTGCGGAACACCCCGTTAGATCGCTCGGAAGCTTCGCAATATAGTTGCCAGAAGCTCGAGGCTGCGCGATGTTCAATCCACGCAGCGAGTGCTTCGTGTATGTATCGCGTGTGTCGCTCATGAGGGGCGACACCGATGCCGAAGCACAGCCGCCTTGTGCCTCGCGCTTTCTCTCCGTCTGTCCTGGCGTTGATCCTGGAGAACGAAGTAAACGGCTCTCTGTCTCTCTGGGTACGAAATAAACGTCTCTCTCTCTCTCTCTCTCTCCCTTCCTCTCTGTCTCTCTCGGTGTGCGAGCACTTGGCTCAGGCGCATTATTGACAGGGCCAGGCGAGTATGTAACTTTGTTGCCTGTTACCCCGGCTACAGCGCGACCCCGACGTTCTTGCTGGCTGGGACAGCCGGTAGAGCCGCGATAACCGCGCGCGACGTCCCGCCGCGCTTCCTATACCGCCGCGTGCGCGCGCGCGCGCGACTCGTCCGCGCGTCGCGCGCTGAATTCGTAATCGCGAGCGGCGCGCTGATTCTCCGCATACTGATAGAAAATAATTTTTAAACTTTTCGCGCGGAACTTCGTGTCCATACGGCAGGGCGGGGAGGAGGTGAGTGGAGAGGGTGACGCGACACAACGACAACGCGGCGGGTTTGATGGAGGGAATTGGACGACCGAGGAAAAATAGCGATAAATCGGTGGGATATCTCCGCGGAGGCCGACGACCCGGGCGGAGCCGGTGGGTGAATTTTTTTTTGCGGTATTTAAAAAGGAAAAAAAAAGCTTGACGTGCATTTTTCTTGACGCGATAAAATACGTTTTATTTTTCAACCTACCGATTTGACCTATTTTAAGAACGAAAATACAAAAGTGATTTGTTTCAATTCCTCCTCGTCGCTGATGTTCACACGAAAAAATTTGTTGTAGATTTTTAGTTCTTGGCTGATGAAAAAACTTCTTTTTCGGACAACGAAGCAAAATGTTGGCTTCGAATGTTCTTCGATCAATCGCGCGTGGCTACGGGCGACATTTTCGGCGTGGGGCGTGGGGCGGGAGGGGGGGGGGCGGGGGAGGCAGTCGGTGCGAGGACGATTGATTATTTCGGCGTAATTGTGAATTAGCAATCTTCGATTAAAGCGAAGTCCCTGTCGCCGTGGGTTCGCCCAATCAAAGTCTCGTTTCGGGAAGGAAACGGCACTATTGGATTTTTGCCAGTCGGGTTATCCGCCGCGCGCGCTGGCCGCGTGCTGGCTCTCGCGAGCACAGGGCCGAGGGAGTGGGAGGCAGGGGCGAGTGTCCCTTTTCCGCTCGCCGAATCCTGGCTCGAGCACCAGCACGTACGGGTCCTACACTCCCGGCGGGAGTGTAAACGGTCAGTATAAACTATATACGACCTGCGGCACCGAGGGCGCCGAGGAATCGTCGGAGCGTTCGATAAATTTGTCGAGTGGCCTCTTCGAATTGGTATCTCGACTGTCTGTACAAATCCACGGTGCGACATCTCGATTTCCTACTCGCGCAAAAAAGGGTCCTCGTTGCGGGAAAGCGAATTATTCGTCAATATACAGCGACAATAAAAATCTTTTCGCCAGGTTACCATGTTTCTTTCACCAAACCAGCAAATCTTTTGTCGGGTTAATATTTCGCTTGGCTGTCAACATTATTTCATCGCGTTAAAAAATATTCTCACCGGCCCAATGAAAAATCACCTCTCGGCGCCAACGAAAATATCTCTCGGCCCACCGTTTCGGACACCATTTCACTTCGTGCATTTCCCCGATACTCGCCGCGACCGGACTCCACCCGCAAACGACCATTCGATCGGAAATATTATGGCCCACAACCCAATGCATTACAACCCTCGCGGAAAAAAAGAAGGAAAAATAGAGAAAGTAATCGGCAGTAACCGTCAGCCAGACAAATGCTCGCGAGCCGCGCGCTCGGTCTCCCGGCACAATAACCGACCGACCGGTCATGCGCTTGTTTGGGTGGCCTCATAAAAGCGCGCACAACGCGTCGCGAAAAGCGTCGAGTCACCGGGAAACAATTATCAAGACATCTGGACGTACTGGTTGCCGGTTTCTGTCCGCCTCCCCCCGCCCTCACCCCTCACGACTCCAACCCCCTTTCCCCTTTCTCCCACATTTCGTCTGTGACTCGCCCGGTGCCCCCGGAACGAAGCTCGCGATCCCACTAGCCTCGCGCCCACTATGAGCGCGGTAGTTACGGGGGAACGTGGAGGGCGGGCAAGTGCCTTCGGGGCACTGGCAAGAATGGTCTTCAGGATATTAGCGCGTTATTGCCCGGAGGTTATTGGCTCTATCGATTTTCCTCCTCGCGACGTCGCCTTCTCTCTCTCTCTCGTTCTCGCGACCTACCGAGCGCAGTCCCGGTGTGTCCGGCAACCAGTAACTGTCCGCCCCGTTAAAGCGGATCAACGTCCCCGTTGTCATCGCACTCGTCGCGCGTCTCCCGAACTCCGCCCGACGCTTCGGGCGTCCGGAGCACCCGGCGCGCGCGCGCTCGGCATCAGAGGAGCCGGGCAAAACACAGTCGATGCAAGGTCGACGCGGGCGATATGACCGGCCCCCACGGATATCAGGTTATTCCAGTGTGGGCGAAATATCACTTGACGGAATCGCTCGGGTCCATCGTCGCAATCAGAGGAGGAAAATTACCTCGCTGCTGCTTTTTTCTCTTTCTGTCTTCCCTTCACTTTGGGACGGTCTCGCCTCGGGTCATGTCGTCAGTCGTACGAGATATACGACGTCCGTATCGTACATTATAGATATAGGTAAGAAATATAGATAGCACATATATATATAAAATACATATATATGTATTTTCCTACACATAAATGGATTCGCACCCCCTTTTCATATTCCAGTTGCGGACTCTCCTCTTGCGGGTTATACCGTCGGGACGGCTGCGTATATTCGCCAAGTTTCGCCGTTTGGCCGCGCATATACGCCCAATTTATTTCCTCTCAAAGCGCCTCGTAGGTATGCATCGAATTCTGTGGATTCTTTGGGAAAATTGCCGCCGCTCTCGGAGCATCGCCGGCTCCCGGGCCGCCCGTATACGGCCGCCGACGTCGACGCGCCGCGATCCTGACTCCGTTGTGCCTTCTCGGACTGCTGGCGCGGCCACTTGCGCGCATGGAAATGGCCCGGGTTCGCTCGTCCGAAACGGAAATACGAAAAATTCTTATCGCGAATGGTATTCATCATTCGGAAGGGCGGATAAGAGGCAGCGGGGAGCGAGAGGGGGCAAGGGGAGGAGCGATACCTCCAGCCGGCCCGGGCGGCCAGGAGAGAATGGAATTTTTCGCTCCACGCGTAAAACCTAAGTGCGCTGTCGGGTAGCTCATGCTAAAACGCCATGAAAAAAAAAATTGTAGATCCAACAGACTGTTCCGAAAAATCTATAGTCGATTGGACCCGTCTCTACGCGGTCGTTCCCATTTTCCCAATAGAATTTTCTATGCGGAAGTTCTTTTTCGTGCCTTTAAAAACAAAACCAAAAAAAAAGTATCACCAACGCAAAATCGCTTTAGTCGACGGAAAACATTCTACCCTATATTTTTTTAACACTCGCAACCTCGCATCCTGCTATCGCGATTCGCAGCGCGTAATTTCTCGCAAAAATATGTGACACCGTTGCGCCCGGGACGGCGAGGGAAGGAAGAGGAGGGGGGTGGGGGGAGGGGGGAGGGGTGCAGGAGTCCAATTAATTAGATGGTATGTGTGGAAGGACCAGCGAGCGGGAGGGTGGAAGAAGGGGCAAGCCCCTTCCCCACGGTCGAAGCAGCCGAGGCCGAGAGCGCGTAGAGACATTTCGAAATTTTTGCATAAATCCGCGAGCGAGGCGTCCGGCCTTGTCGAGGGTTATATTCGGAGGGTCGGAGCACGGAGGTAGGGAGGGAAAGGGGGAGGGGGTGGTAACTGCTGATTCAGGCCGGTCCTTCGCCTGGCCGACGCGGGAGACGAGAGGGCCCCGAGCTACATATACGCGGCGCAGTCGTCTGCTGCTGCCGTTGCTGCCGGTGGCGCTCGAGGGGGGTTAGCGGACGAGTCCTAGGGCTTCGCGTTCACGAGCTCCCGCGCGCCCGTCGGACAGTGCGAAACATTGTTTTGACCCTATAAATAATCGTTATTGCCGCGTTAATCATGGATAGTCGCGAGCCTCCATTATTTGCGTGATGTCGCTGCTGCTGCTACTGCTGCTGTTGGTGGCGGCGGCGAGGGTGGTGGTGATGGTGGTGGAGGTTGTTGTGCTGTTCACCCGAGGGTCACGGCGGCCGACTAGGTATGTTATTGCCCTCTTCGACGCGCTACGAGAGCCACGAGGAACCTCCCCCCTCCCCACCCGAACACCAGAATCCGTCGGCCGACGCGTACTCTAAAACCAACCCTTACGGGGGTTCCTGGTTGTCCAGTTCGCGTCCGCGCCGGCCAACGATCCGCCGAGGCGGATTGCACACTCATCTCCACTATTCCCCCCCTCCCTTCTGCCCTCGCTGACCCTGCACTCCCTATACGCCTAGCGATATAGAGAGAGCGAGGGAGTAGGCATACCGCGAATTGTTGAGAATCGGTCGATCGGTATATATACCACTCCCCGGAGATGCTCAGACGCAGACAGAATTCGCTTTATTGGTATCTACATACCGCGCCGAGTTTTCTCGCCGCGGCTCTACGTCAGCACGGTTCGCGGTCTTCGGCTCGAGGATGATGATCGAGGATCATCGACGCCACTCTTGCTTCGCTGGGTGTGTCTGACCGAAGGTAGGTCGAGACTTTCGCTCGGCGGCAGAAACACCAGGAAGCCCGCAAAACACGCGGTCTTCCGGGCCGGCTCAAGGTCGAGACCTTCGCTCGGCATCGGAGTCGCCAGGTTCGAAACTGTCCGCACGGGCGATAACCGCTCCTTCTGCTTCTCTCGTCCCAAGGTCTTCCTGGGCGAAGCTGAGCGTGTGTGGCGTATACACGTTCTTCCTCGTCATCTTCTTCTTTATCAGTTTGACTGAGGGACCAACCAAGTTCTTCTTTATCAGTTTGACTGCAGGACCAACCAAGCTGTAGACTGGAACTCAGCACCAACCAAAAGCTGTGGACTGAAGCTCAGGACCAACCAAGATATAGAATAGAGCTCAGGACAAACCAGGTTGTGGACTGGAGCTCAAGTCCAGCAGGCTCAACAAAAATGTGTATACACGTTCGTTTAGTGCACCAACTGGGCGAACGGCATGAGCGTCGGGTCGGGCCAGCGACGCACCCGCGCGCCAGAGACTGCGTCGAGGGAATAGCGCTGACCCCGTGACATTTGGCGCGCGCAACACCTGCGTATATCTATAACCCCGCGCGACAGCGGCAGCAGCAGCCGAGCGGGAACAACGCGAGCTAACGTCAACCCCGCGCGTCTGCTCTCGTCGCGCTGCGTCGACGCGCGAGAGTGACTCCCCCGCGTTATTGTTTGAGACCGACTCCGCGGGTTTCCCGAACCACGAAACCCAGAGGGGGTCCCGCGCTCGTTGGAAAATAAATCGCGCCAGGAAAATCTCAAGCGAAATTATTTCCGCCACCTCGAGTGTAGCAAAGGTTATGTTTGTTTCAAAATCGAAACCTTGAGTTTCTGGTTGGGAAAATTTGGTCGGTACAATTTCGAGCACAAGCCACGAACCGCCGATTTTTCGGCACCAGCCGACCGGTAAGTGTGACCTCGGCCAATACCGTCCGGCAGAGCGAACTAATGCAAATTAGCTGATGCCGGGGTGAACCGCTGCAGTTGGGCAAATTTGACGTGTGCACCCACGATCGCCTGAAGCGTCGAAAAGTTTGTTCTCTCGAACACCCGCACTTTTCTCCGCGTGCACCAATTAACATATTTCCACCGCGTGCTCGCACAACATATTTTTCACCGACACACAACGAGTCTCGAGTCATCACGAAAAATGCATTAAACCCGCAAATGTCTAACAGTCAATCTTAATTCGATTTCTAAAAAATGTAATCGATACCAAACGAATATCGTTTTGTATCGATTACATGTTGTGTCGATACAAAACGAATATCGTTTTGTATCGACAGCATTTTTTCGCGCGTCCTCATTTTCAACGAAATTTCCCGGGCAGATCGGGAGAACTCGCGAAAACCCATGTGGTGCGATAATAGCAGCGCAGATATGGAAAAAAGCATATTACATCCGATTGTCGGGTCGAATCATTTACGGTGCGCGCGTGTCGATTTCGGAGGCCCGAGGCGCGCGCGCGTCGACGGTGGAACGTATAATTTCATTACACCCCGAGAGATAATAGCTCGCTAATTGATTTCTCTCGCTGCTCGTCGAGGCGCGCGCGCGCGCGCGCTTGCTCGGCTCTTCGGCGTCGAGTCGTCCCGTGTTGTTGCGCGGGTCGCGTAAATTGATCGGCGCGGACGCGCTGATCGGGAACGATCGCGCGTGTACGATCCAACGGGGAAAACGATAAACCGCGCGCGCTCTCGGTGGTCTCGCGAAAATGTATAATATCGACCTCGCGGTGTGTGCTGCGACCGGTCGGTGTGGGTCCCGCGGCCTCGGCGCGCTCGGCAGATATATCCACAACGAACTGCCACTCAAAATTCGCGGCCGCCCGGGTTACGTCGTGCCTGCATTATACGCGAAGCATCGCGCGCACACGCGGCAGCGGCACCGAAAATTCTGCGTGTGTATGCCGGCGAATAGTTGTGCCGGGCGAGGTAGTAGAGACGAAGTGAGGGAGAGAGAAAGAGAGACGTTTAATTCGACGGATGAGAGAGAGATTTATTTCGATAGAAAGAGAAAGTCAGAGGAGAAGTGAGAGGGATAAAGAGAGAGAGAGAGAGTTGTATGCCGCGGCTCGCGGATCCTCGGGCGGCCGATGCGACCCTGTTATAAATGTGATTGGCGTTGGCAACGACGCGAAATATATTCGCGTGCGGTTGGACCGCGCGCGTTCAGTGTGCGTCTTCGTCCCCGACCCTGTCGTCCCTGCGATCCATAACCGTCGCAGCTGTATATCCGCGCGCGTCCCGCCGTGACAACGAGACGAGACCGCGCGCATCGCCGAAAATACAATTCGGGCAAATTGCACGTAAAATTTTGCCACCTCGGTCTTGCTCTGCGCGCAACCGTCTGCTGGTTCGCTGTTGCTCCGGCTGTAAATGCCCGGAGCTACGGGCGCGTTAATAAACGGCCCGAAGGGGGCGACGAGAACGTAAAAAAAAGAACGAAAAAAAGGTTTTTCGCGGGAGACGAGGAGCGCGGTCGTCGTTACTTCCGTCTCACCTTACGCGCCTTGCTCGCTCGCTCGGCTCGTGTATATTTTACGAGAACCCCGAGCCGCCCCGGCCCGGCTACGTATATTTCTGCATTTTTAATCTCGCGAAATTTCACACCCCGCGGGAGTCGCGCGCACGCTTCGCGAGACACGAGCACGCGTGTGTTACTCCCGTGCACCGCGGAATGTACGACTTTTTCCCTTCCTCTCTCCATACCTCTTTCGCCCTCTCCGCGTGCGTGTAACTCGTGTCGCGGCGGTAAACGACGCGCAGGTGGATTTCGAGCCCGTCAGGTCTAAACCAAACGGCCGCTCGTTCTTCCCGGGAAAATTACGAACAAGAGCGACGAATTTTGATCCCGGCGCTTTGTATGACTCGATCAGCCGGGTTCAACTTTTGACGCGTTTCTCGTGAATTTTTCGGTTTGGGTCAGTGATAAAAATTATCTTCTTAATCTAAAATAGAGATGCATTTTTCAATAAAAAAGCTACACGATTAAGAAAATGTAAGAGAAAAAATTAAACTACACGGATCTTGCAAAAAAATGTCGCAGCTACAAAATCGAGGTACGAGGCGTTTAACTGTAGCGGGATGATAAATCGATTACGCCCAATCAAATGCATTAGCGTTAGTGCACGTTGCACGTCAGGACGAGGGTGGGGAAGGATGAGGGGGAGACGAGGGTGGAGGACGAGCAGGTGAGTGCTTAGTGTATCTGGAGATACAGGATTTGCGCCGCTCTGTGTATTGAATCGATGGGGCGCGCGCGCCGGACGGGCGGTAGCCGAGTATTAACCGAGTAGACGCAGCGGCGGCAGCGGCGGCTCGAGGAATCGGCCGATCAGAGCCGGAGACCATTGAACGTGAATCGCGCGAGCGCGCGGGTTCCGCGAGAGCGAGGCGGATGGAAATGATACGTGCCGGAATTCTGGACAGCGCCAGGGGTCGTCGGAGGGTGGAGCCGCTGCCACGAACCGGCTCGAGGTAATCGCATCAGTTTACTTGTGTGCGGACAATGGGCACTCTCGGGGGGCCCGTGGACTAATAACGTGAATCACCCTAAACGCAACTCTGTACATGATGAACCGCCGGTTAGATATGTAATGAGACCGCACGGAGAAACGAAATGGATATATGTGGACCAATACGAAACAACGGACCAGCTGTCGATGGACGTGAAATAATGTTTTTTAATTCGGGCAAAGAACGTTGTGATTGGTGCTACGAATGGGCAACTCGTGTACGTATCATTGACACGTATTTATTCGGCCTCTGATTAGTCGTTTGGGAATAATCGACAATTCACTGTTTAATATCGAGAAATTTAGAAGTTTGTCAGAAAAAAGAATTGATTTTTGCAATTTTCTCATCGAATCTTCTGTTTTTTGGAGAATCAACGGTGCTCTTCGTCGGAGTCAGCGGATAATTTGAGATCGGATAGGGTATTCAGACTTCACGCAATAGAAACAATTTTTTCCGAAAAAAAGGTTATCGTCCGCGCAATAACAATGAGTGTCCATTTTTACACAACAGCCCCTAGTTTCACGTGTGCCGCAAAAAGCAAATAAAGTCGTGCGGCATCGGGATAGCCGCATCCATATACGATTACGCAGCCTCTGCATGAAGTTTTTACGCTCCTGCTGTTGCGCCCTTCTCTCGAAGACCCGACGAATTCATGTCTGACAAAAGCGCGAACGTATCCGTGCCCCTCTCGATGATTCACAACTGGCGAAGGCGTAGATGGAGACAGAGAAGCAATGACGAGTCGCGCATCGTGCGAGGATCGGACGTCTCGAATTCCTATATGCAGCATTATAGACGCGAAGAGACCAACGCGCGACGCTGCGGGCGATTCTGAAATTTATGAAAACCCAACTATAACATTCTTGTATTAAGGTTCATTTCGGTTTATGGATCCTCGTAAAGCCTCTCCGCCCCCACTCCACCTGGGGTGTATTTCGCAGGCGCGACGCGGGGGGAGGCGCTCGAGCTGCTGCGCCAGCAGCGCCAGGTGCATTATAACGCTCAGGCCGCTTTCGCGGTGGCACGACGCGCGAGTTGTCGTTCTTAAATAAAACCGGAAGGGCGGAGATAACGCAGCTTATACCGCGTGCGCGGCGGAAGGAGCGAAGCAAAGGAGACGGAGAAGGAGAGAGCGGAGAACGAGAGGGCGGGACGAAGACGCGAGTGGCATCTTTCTCCTCGCATCACAATCTTCGTCGCCGTCGTCGTCGCCGTCGAAGCTTCTCGCTACCCTCGACGAAACGACGTAACTTTTCCGCGAGATTATACATGTCTATATATACTCTATGTAGTATATGTATCTTTATACATCGTATCCTCGTGGAAAAGTACTCGAGGAATCGTGCACGGACGAGTCGGGGCGCCCCCCACGAGTTCGGGGGACAGAACGCGAGAGCAAAAGTACTCGGCATCGATCTTCGCCGCTGAAGCATCGTGTACAGTCGTTTAACCCCGGGGGAGGGGTGGAGGGGTCGAAGCGCGGAATGAGGGAGGAAGTCGGTATAAGGGCCATAAAGTGTACAGAGCAGAAGGGGGCGAAGAGGGCGACGAGAAAATTGGGAATGAGCCGCGGGTGTCAGGAATTTTGGGAAATTTTATAGTCGATTTTTTTCCATACGATTAATTTTCACTGAAACACAACTGCGACTAATTCTCTTGAAATCGCGACTGAGTAATTTCCTCCCGCCCCTCGAAAATCGCGACCGACCAATTTGCCCCAAATCGTCGTCGTCCGCGAATAAAACCCGACAAAGCGAGCGACGAGAGTCGCGGCATCGATCTTCGCCGACGAAACATCGCGCACAGTCGTTTAACCCCGTGGAGAGCGAAGAGAAGGGCGAGCGCGCACTATAAGGGACATAAAATCTACGGAACAGCGAGAAAGGGCCGGAGAGGCGGCGAGAAGGGTGGCGGGAGGCATGCGGAAACGGGAATGAACCCCGAGAGTTAGGGCTGCGGGTCATCGGGGGGTTGCACGGGGCGCCCATAATAATAAGAGAATCTCCCCGCGACTTCGGCGCAGCCCTCACGACTCGCTTCGCCCGAGAATATATTTAAATCAATGACAGGGAGAGAAAGCGCGGCGGCGGCTTCTCGAGGGCCCCCCGGTTATAAATTTATAGAGTCCTCGGTAATACAGGCCAATTACCATCGAGTTGTTTGCACTGGGACAACAACAACGAGGCACAACGCGAACCACGGGGCGATCGTGGCGCGAGTGCAACGAGAGCAAAAAGCGAAAAAATAAAAATAATAAATAAAAAATAGAGAAAGAAAAAAAAATTGGTATAATGAAATGTTTCGCCGTTGCAGTGGATTTCAATATCGCCAGGGTAGTTTGCGGAATCGCGCAGCGGATCGCGGCGTCGGCGGGGGCAAAGTACTTGGACGGAATGAAAACAAGGGCGTTATTTATTTCCGCGGCGGAAACAACTGAATCTGGTGTTTACAGAAACCGCCCGGAGTATCTTGCAACAAAGGCGGAAGCAAAGGCAGAACGCCCGGAGTATCTGGTTTACAGCGTTTCGTATCGTTCAGGTATTTCCGGCTGGGGGCGCGGATTGCGAAGGGAGCGTCAGTTCTGGGAACGAGGGGCGGAGGGGGGGGGGGGGGGCATATTATGAGGGACGAAGGGTCGAGCTGCTGAGCGCGTTCGTGGGCAACGCGACTCCGACCCCCAGAGCTTGCAGAATATCTGGGCGCTGGGGTTGTGGGTAGGGGTGGGGGAGGAGGAGGATTAATTGTCGCCTGGGTCCATTATTCCTAAAAATGTAAATAATGAAAAAAAAATGTTTCGCTGCTCGCGGTGGAAGCAAATTCGTTGCGCTGACGAGAATAAAATAGTTCAGCCAACCAATTCACTTGGCACTTGCCATAAAAATGCCAACCGAAATTGCAGCGATGAGCTCGACGAAGAGAAAAAAAAATCCTGACTCATTTCCACAACGCTAACAATTGGAATCCGCGGTAACCATTCGGCAAGCGCGCGCGAGCGCAATATTATCCCACGACGAACAGAGGAGCGCCAGGCGTATCTGGGTTCGGCGCGGCGGCGTCCCGTCGTCCAGGTATTTCCATCGAGGGGACGCGCCGCACGCTGGTAGCGCGCGAATTGCGAGCGAGGGGCGAGTCGACCGGGTCGCTCGGGCTTCGCGAGAGGCTATATAAGGAACGCGAGCGGTTCTAGTGGCAGCGGCAGTGCTCACGGGCAACTCCAACCCCAGAAGCAGCAGCAGCAGCAGCAGCAGCAGCAGCGAGCAATATCTGGAGGGTGGGGTGGTGGGAGGGAGGTGGCCGGGGAATTAGTTGTCGCCCGGGTTTCTAGGGTTAAAGGGGTTGCCAGACAACTGGTTAAAGGGATTATCCCCGCTTACGTTGCTCGCGCTAGCTAATGCTGCGCACATTATTAAATCATTCCCGGAGGCGGCGGCGACGACGGTGGCGACGGCGTCGAGGAGATTCGCGATCCCGCCACCCTTAAAACCCGTAGCCGGCGCTGAGCTTATACTGCCGCTTCTGCTTCTGCTTCTGCTTCTGCTTCTGCTTCTGCTGCTGCTGCTGCTGCTGCTGCTGCATGCGACACTTTCGTCGGGCACCCGTCCGCGCTCTCCGCCCCTCTCCCAGTCTTTCGCTCTGCCGCTGCATCTCCGCTGTACACCCATCGGAAAGCTTTCCGGGACGAGCTAAGCTGCGCGCCGAGTGGGACGCCAATTAAGTGGAATAGGATAAGAGAGACGCTAGCGTGGCGCTGGTGCGATGCCCGCGGCTTGGAGATCGATGTTTGGCCTCGAGTCAACGCGCGCGCCGCGCCGCGTCTTATACCGACTTCTCCCCGTCTCCTACCGGGGCCAAGACGCCGGCGAGGGGTGCTTAAGACGAAACCTCAGCCGTTTAGCCTCGTTATAGACGAAAAATATTGTTGCGCCGGATATTCTGAAAAGTGGGGTGAGAATAAAAAATGTTCCGAATTAAATAATGTGTTTAAAATTATGCGATCGTTCTGAAGTCACATATTCTGGCTCTGAAAACACTGGTTTCTTCCTTTTTAAGTTGTTAAAAAAAAACGATATTTTACGGAACAGGCAAAGTTACCAAGAACAAATGAACTTGGTCTTGGTCTCTGTAGTGTAGTGACAATCACTGCGATATTTTAAGATTTTCCAGCGACCAACTTTAAAAAATGGGCTTTTTTGACGAATATCTATTTTTTTATGTGTTTCTTTTTATTTCTCTTCAGCATTTCATGCTTTTCTTCGACTATTTAATTTTACTTTTAACAAAAAGGCACGAGACACTCGACGAACGTGCGTATACCGACTCCACGGTTGAAACTTTCTCGCGACGTTTCCCTTCGAGCATGTCAGACTCTAAAAAAAACCGCCTAATCAGCCGATCGCGCAGTGAAACTCGGGAAGAGCCGGTCGTAAGCCCGCCGGGGAGAAAAAACCTCCCTCCACAAAAATCATCTGCCGGGTTCGCAGGAGTGCAACGACTCGGCGCGAGCGCGCTCACGGTTAAGACGGTAACGCGAAACGAGTATTCGCGAAGAAGCGCGCGCGCGCGTCTCGAAACGATTCTATTTAGTTGGCCAGGAGAGCGCGAGCGGCGGGAACGAGCGGCAGTATAGTTTCCGCGGGTCGAGTCCCTCGTTTCGCGGTTAGATGAGTTTTTCGCGGGGCCGTCTGAGTTTTCAGCGCGACTAAGTGGGAAAAATCGACGCGTTAGTCGCGGCGACCTCGGCGGCTGTCTCTCGGGGGATGGAGAAAACGCAAAAAAGCGGCGGTTCTCGCGGAGACGTCGAAGACGCGCGAGGAAGAAGCGGGCGAAAAGGGTTGGAGCGAAGCTGCAACAGCGGCCGCGGAGTCGTCTACATGTATTCTCGTGGAGCAGGAGAGACGAGCATTCGCTCGCGCTGCAAAACCGGGAGAGCAAAAACCGCGGGCAAATAGCTTTCCATTTGAAGTTATGGACACTCAAATCCTCGCGGAGCTCTGTCCACTGGGTATAAGTTACACACGTTGAGTCGAATACGGAAGACACTGAGCGAACGAACGAACCGGCCCCGCGTTTCTTCATTTAACGTTGAGACAGCGCCCCCCCCCCCCCCTGCAGTGTCTATGCACTGTTAGCTTTTACAATCGATGCATTTTGAGTCATGTGCGGTTTTTACGCTGAGACGTAAGCAGTGTGTACTGTGCGCCATCTGCAGTCTGCACTCTGAGCCGTGTACAGTCTGCACTTTGAGCTATGTGCTGTCTACACTCTGAGCCGTGTACAGTCTACACTATGAGACGTGTGCAGTCTGCACTCCGAGCCGTAAACAGTGCGCACGTGCGCTTGCGGGCGCGGCCGACAGGGGACCACGCATTCCGTATAACCCGCAGTGACGAGCGCCCTCATCGTCTTTCCGCTGCACTTCGCGATATCCCTTTACACCCCTTGGTTTTATGGACGCCAGCGCGCGACAATAGCGTGGCGTGACTATCGTTCGCGCACGTTCGTCTCACTCTCACACGCAGTTTTTAGCGCCAGAGCGTGACGCGTGCAATTCGCGGTCCAACGGCACTAGAGGACACGGCGATCGGGAGCACTGAGGAAAGGAGATTGGTCGGCGCAACCCAAAACCAACGGTCGTACTCCAAGGTTGAGTATATTTTCCAAGGATAATCAAAAATTTCTTATTTCAATCTGATTTTCACTCGGCTCGATGCATTTTTCTCTGTTTATGCAACGCCTTGTAAGCCAAGGACGAAATCACACGTATCCCATACGCATAAAGCCGAAGAAAACCCGCGAGGATGATGTTTAGGACAGGCGAGAAGAAGGATGATTTATCGGCGCAGGTAGGAGGTAAAGTGTCTCACCGGGGAAAGTGCAATAACGTCGCTAGTTTCCCGTTGCGCAGCGTGAAACATCCCAGTGCAACGTTTACACCGGGAACGTGTAACGGAGGAAGAAAAAAAGGAAAGAAAGAACGAGTGGGTGGCAAAGGGAGAGAGAGAGACAAAAAATAGAACTATCAAATTAAGAACGTCCAATCTAAGCGCAAGAGGAGAGGGGCAGGAAGGAAGGAGGGGGAGGATATAAGAAAAATTCCGCAGTAAATTTTCCGTTAGTTCGAGTTTCGAGTTGCGGCAACACTGCCAGGGGTAAAATCGCGAGGACGTGGGACGCCCCCGACGCGAGAGGCAAACTTTGGGAGAAATGGGTTAGTCGGTAATCCGGATTCCATGAAGACTCCCGCGGGTCCGATGGGTTTGCGCGAAGTAAAATTAAGTTGCACGTACGTCGCGAGTTTACTTTTTTATTTTATTTTATTTTCTGTATTTCTATTTTTTTATAAGATAATAAGCCTATATTCGGGTATAGTTTCGACAGACCGGATTCTCCTATCCGAAATTTACCACGTCACGCGAGGACGAGTTTTAGTGCGTGAAAGGAAAAAGGCAAAAAAAAAGAGAAAAAATGAAGGGCAAACAATGAAAGAGCGAAAAGGTAGATAAACGCGGAGAGCGGCTCGCCAGGCTCGCGTGGGCTTGAAAAGTAGATTTTTCGGGCTTTACATCACCGAGAGAGGAGACAGGGTAAAGCATAATAAATCCCGAAAAGCGAAGAAACGCGAGAGGGATTTAACGGTCGTGATAACGAAACACACAATGAGGGAGTCGCGCGGCACGATGCAGCGCGTTCGTCGCCAGTCGCCAGTCGGACGCGTGCGCGCGAGCCGGCGGCTGCCGCGAGGATATAATGTGTAATCCGCGAGGTAAAACCGGCGCGCAAATCCGGGCAATAATTTCCGCGCCTCCTGCCATACCGCGCACGCCACGCGGGAATTCCGTCGCGCGTCATAACCGAAAAATCCGCGCGATTATCCCCGACGCTTTATTTTATCAACTGAATTTTGTGTTTCGTTTCGCGTGGAAAAAAAAAATTAATCGCTGCGTTTCGAACGCGAAAATTCGGCTTTGGTTAATTAATTCCCTTTAATTCGTGGCTGTCGATGACTGGCGAATTTATGCGATTAAACTAAATTTGATATTTAATTCGTCGCGAAAAATAAACAAACCGCAGTGGGCCGATGGAATCGAGAGTTCGACGCGGCTGTAGTCAGTCCGGCTATCGATGCGGCTACTAAATCCGCGGGTCTCCGCCTGCGTCAATCACCTACTGCGAAAAGAATAAAATAAAACGAAATGAAAAAGTACACTGGTCTTTCCGACACAAATTGATTGGCGATATCGCGCCGAATTTCCGCCAAGTGGAAACGAGCGTGCTATGAGACCGGAAATGCTCCAAAAAAATGTTGCCAACGGTGCTACAAAAAAAAATTATTATCGAAGGAATTGGCATTCGGCCGATCGCGGTCCCGTTTTGGAGCCACCGGAAACCGCGAAGCCCCAAAACCGCAGTGTGTTGCTTTTTTTTCATCCCCTCTCGGCCCTCGACTTTACCGAGGTCACCGCGAGTCTCAGCGTATGAAACGAACGAAATAATTAATTGCTCGGGATTTTCGCATGTGTGTGTTTGTCGGGGGGGGGGGGGGAGGTAGAAAACCTCCCTCCCCCCTCCAAAGCTTGAAACGTCGATCGAGAACTCGAGAGGCCGATGACTGCAGCGTCGGTTTCGGTCCACGTTAATCGATCTCGTCGTGGATTATCCGTCCACGCAACTGTCTCGTCCACCAAAGCGAACGTCATTTCCGTCACCCCGGCCGCTTTCCCCGTTTGTCGCTCGCTCCCTTCGCGCGCCGTTCTCATAATTCCAAGATAATTCGACTTTATGGAGTGAAACTCTCGCGGTCGCGTTAATCATCGCACAGTCCACGCTCCTCTCGGCGTTCACAAAGCCCGCGCGGACGCGCGAGCGTCGTTCAATTAGGGCATTACGGGCGCTCGACGCGTGGAAATAAATCCAAAAAAAATTAATAAAAAAAAAATAAAACAAAAGAGAAAACGAGTCTCCGGGTTTTCGCTGTAATTCACGCGAATTTCCTGTGTCGGACTCGGCGCGAGCCGCTTTGCCGCTCGGGAGAGCGTTTTATCGTCGCCTCGCGGCGTGTCACCCCCTCGTTATGCACCTGCCATTTTACAATACCCCGACCCAAACGCCCTAACCCCCTTCGGGCTGCTGGCCTTACACGCTCAAACCGCGTCGAGCTCTGCAAGTGCACATAATAAATTCTGCGAGCTTGCGGGAATCCAGACAGCTAAATAACGCAACGATACTCGACGATGTTTTCTTTTTTTGTCGTCGAGTCGGAATCAATTGAAACAAATGAAATACTGTAAACCTATAATTATCACAAATGAGGAAAAAAATCCGTCTGAAAAATGATGATTATTTTACAGAATTGATAGCATTTTTCTGAATTTTTGTGTCGGCTTGACAAATGTTTCATCGAAAGTTATATTCTTGGCTGACTCGACTCCCTTGAAAAAGATAAATAAAATAATCGTTGCGAAGTTCGCGCGTCGACGAAACTGAGCTGATGATCAATTTGAAATTGCATCGTCGCGCGCTCAGCTTCGGCTCGTTTCTATTATATCCATCGCGACCGATTCTACGCCTATATACATAATACACCTGCATTCCGTTATTACATATTAGCTATATATACATCGATGTACGTGTGCGCAGTCTGCGTGATCCGATGACCTTAACCGGCCGTGCGCCGCGATCGGCCGCGTCTGGCGCCTGCGACCAGACGGGGGATTAAAGCCATTTAAATATTTAATTTAGCAATTAAATGTATTTCCCGCGGCGTCGCTCGCTCTCGAGCCACACGGGACGTGAGCAGATATATCACGTGTCTCGCGACGGATCGGGTCTCCGAATCCCCGCGGCGGCCGCCGCGCGCGGGTTTCGGTCGCCCGACGCCGCCGACCGAAAACCGTCGGGCATATTTATTATCCCCGCGGACGGGAGACGCGGGATAAGAAACACTCGACGCAGCTTGCGCGCCAAGGCAAACGCCGAGAGTTCGCGTATACCTCGTGACACACGCGGAGCATCGTGCGACACGCCGGGTGGATGCGGGTAAAAACGAAAACCGCACGGGCATGAAATTCAGCGGTGTGCCCACGAGCCAGGAGAGCGCGACAGTTGAGAGCCAAACAAGAGGGACGAGGGCGCGGGGGAGGGGGCGGAAAAGGTAGGACGGGACAGGAAGGGATGCGAGGAGCGGGGGGGGGGAGGCGCCCCTACCGCCGCAAGCGCCTTCTACTGGTGTGGGAATAAGTTATGAACTCTATGCATTTTAAATGACAAAATCTGGCCGTCTTGCATGCGCTCTTTGCTGCGGTTTTCGTTCTTCACTCTTTATTCCTCGTTTTTTCGCCTTTGTCATTTTTTTTGCTTTTATTTTTATTTTTGTTTCTTCCTCTTCGCTCTATCTGCTTCGTGTCCCCCTGCGCAGCTCTTGCTCCTCATTCCTCGTGTCTCTCTTTCCTCCACCGCAGAGAAATGCATTATTGGCCTGACAATCTCCCTAGACGCGCTCGAGGGACGCGCGCTACGTGTGCGCGCGCCACCACACGGCGACGGTGTCGCGCAGCCTCCGGCCACGCGAGCCCCGCGCGAGGGACGCACGTACCAAATCTTCGCGATTCTCGAGACACACGATGCGCCTGGCAAATTTCGCAGTATTTATATCCTCCAAGTTGCGTGCGCGCGCTCCCTTGTCTCGTGACTTGGCGGGAGTTTGTTTTTTTTCGCACTCGAACGTGCGGCAATTGTGGAGCGCGGTGACCGATATATCGTACTTGAAGCGACGGTGACGATGCTCGCGAAAAATCGCGATGCGATGTGCATTTTTTTCATAACATTTCATTTTTTAATTTTTTGATGCATTTACCGAAAAATCGGAGTACATTGAATATTCGAAAACTTTTGTGTTACCAAAATTCGAGTCAGTTGGCGTATAAAATTTATCAAGCGTATGACGATCAAATTATAAGACTGCACTGATTAATAATCGAAAAGTTTTCACTGTTTATATCCCACTCGTCGCCCTCGTCATCCGACACCGCTAAATCGCTTTTTACCACTTACATATCGTCTCGTTCAAACGGGACGTAGACGCAGAATCGTGTAGCCCGCACCATCGATGATCGATCTGCGTTGTGTTCGTATACAGCTTGCGATAATTCTCGCGATAAATAGCAATCCGTTATTCCATTGCGATGTGCATATTTCAATGGGGGTTGCGCGTGGCTGCAACGCGTTCTCGCTCGTTCGCCCGGTTTGAATATCTGGGGTGGCGGCGCTGGCTCTCGCGTCTGCTTCGAGCACCGCGAGAGTCAGCAGGTGGAAAGAGGGGGGGGGGGGGGTGATCGGATTATTGCGATCTAGATTGAAACTGCGCGAGCGGCGTGGAGTACGCGGCGCGTCCTGGTGTCTCGCGCGTCACTCTCTCTCCCTCTTTTTCACCCTCTCTTCTCTCTCTTTCTCCACATCGCGTCACTCTGCCTCCCGCGCGCGCTTTTCCCATGTAAATTTATTAAAAGACGACAGGAATATTGCGTTGAGATATTCCGAGCAAATTGGATTACCGACTCATCAATTCGCTGCGCGACGCGGGGCGCCCGACGTTATCTCAGGAATTAATGAAACTGCGGGAGGGAAGACAAGGGTTGAAAAAAAAAAATCACGAGATTTAGAACGAGAGGGAGAGAAAAAAAATGACATTTCGAGGAATGAGCTTGGGTCACGGTGCGCGGCGCGATAGATGCGTCTCAACGCGAAAGGAAAAAAAAACGCACGCACCGCGTTCAATGGTCCCGAGTGACATTAGCATGAAATCATCCACGCACACCGCACGACTCTTTATCTCCGGGCTGCCAACCGCACGGGCCATCCGTCTGCTCGAGCAGCCGCATCGCTCGCGCGCGGAATTATAACCGCGCGTTCCGCTGTGCTGCGCTGCTGCCGCGGAATCGCGTAACGCGCGTCGCGTACGGCGAATTAATCGTGACTGTATAAATCTCAAAGACAAGTTCGGAGCTCTAAATTCGCTCGAATCTCGCGGATCGTCACGAACGTCGGAACGAGAGCGAAGCTCTGGGGCGGCGTCTTTTTTCATTCAAATTCGTAGCATTTGAGCTAAGGGAAATCCGTGCAAAAAAATGACTACGATGTGTCAATCGAGCCTGCTCTTGTATTCAAACTTTAGTTTCAATTTGAATCAAGTGTGACCTTGAGAACCCAATTAAGAACGTTAGATGTGATTTAAGTACGAATTTGAGTTTTGGCTCCAGTTCTGACTTCGAAAAAAATTACAAGTACCGACACAAATTGGAATTTCCCGAAGGGACGGTAAATCTGACCCCAAGAGCTCGCGACTGTAAAAAAAAATGCGATTCGCCAAGTAACGAAGAGTCCTGCAAAAACACCGATCGATTTTCAAGCGGTCGCGCGTCCGCTCCCCGTGAAAGGCAGTGAAACAAAAGACGGAGGTCAGCGATGCAGCATCAAAGCGAGGGGATCAAATATTGATGCGTCCACGACGCGAAAAGAGGGTCAAGAAGACCGCACGCACATGTAGTACTGCGCCCATAAGAGCTCGAAGGGTCCGAGGGACGCGCGCGTAATTTGTCTCTTATTATTAAATTCAACGACCACGCCGCCGCTGCCGACGCGGAACCTGCATCTCCGCAGATTCGAGGGGCGCGTTCCAAGCCACCGACCACTACAAGCGAATTCAATATTCAACCCCCTGCACTTGCATAACATATCCAATCGGACCGAGATGCATCGGGAAAAATATTCGGAAAAACGACTTAATCCCTGGTCGACTGCTTCGGCGATGAACCTGCAGATCCGTCGACTGTGCTGGACGTCCGGCAAAAAAAACACACACAAAGGGAACACGACCCGAGGACACAGAGGGAAATGGGAAAATTATAGTCTCTTCATAGAATCCGCCCCCCCCCCCCCCCCCCCCCCCCCCGAAATCTACACATGGAGAAATTTCGCCCGAAAGAAAAAGCGAACAAACGGCGCACGTGAACCATTTTCGCGGACGCGGCTCTGGAGTCTCGATAATCTCGCTGGAGGAGGGGGCTCATTCGATCGTTCGGCGGCGCGCGCGGGTCAATCGGATCTGAGCTCAGAGTCCGATCGCCTCGCACGCGGTCGGATCCTTTTGGCCGCCGCGCCAGTGTCCCCGCCACGCTCTCGCTCTCTCTCTCGATCGTCAAACGAAAAATAGCGAAGCGCTTGTCGGCGTCGAACTTTCCTTCCCTCCCTCCCCCTTCCCCCTACCACCTAACCCCGGTGCCCCCGATCGGGGAATTAAAGCGAATTGAAACGCGCAGCGACGAATTGCACACGGCGAATTTTGTATACCTATACACAGGGCTCGCGGCGCCTACGCAACCGAGAGACGCGACGCATTGCAACCCCCTTCGATCCGATCTATCTGTTTTTTTTTTGTTTTTTTTTTTTTCTTTCTTTCTTTACTGTACTCTGTGATGTCGTCCTGTATGTGTCGTTTCTCCTTGTCCCGCGTCCCACAAACCCGCGCGCGCGCGGCCGTTGGTGCCGGGCGTCGCTCTCGCGCGCGGCCTTTTCGGGGCGCTCGCGGGCCGCTTATATATTGAGCAATCTATTTCCTATCGCGGGGCCGTGGCCGGGCGGCGGGCGTCACCCCTCATCCGGCAAATTGGATACGGAATGTTTTATGCACGCGGAAGCCGCGCGCGCGCGGCTGTACAACGCGCCGGATTAGTGCGATCGTTTTCTCCCGCGACGTCTGCACACCGCTCTCGCTGCGGCTACGGGGGTGGGCGACGGGAGTGAAGGAGTAGGGGAGGGAGGGGATCGGATCGCTCACCGCGCAGCATTCGGTTTGCAGCGCCCGCGCGGGTGCCGGGCGCCTGGAATACTTGACGCCGAGTGTCCCACCGTTCGGCAGATGTTCTCCATCTTGCGAAACCCGCGAGGGGTTGACGCGGAAGGGGGAGGGAGGGAGAGTTGAGGCGTCAGAGAGCGCGAGGCAGGTATAGATACTCGGTGGTATACACAGGGTGCGGCGGAGGGTGGAAAGAGCCGGGCTCCGAGGGATTCGATCCTCGGGGTTCACCCTCCCCGATAATCCCGACCGAATGCCATTTCTCGGTGCGCCGAGCCTGCGCGCGGCGCTTCCTACCGGCCGAATGTGCCCATTTTTCAATGTCTTCCTCCCCCCCCCCCCTTCCCCGCGCCGCCACGTTGCCCGCTGCCTGCGAATTCAGCAAATATACTCGCGAGGATTCGATCACCTTCCACTTCCGTCTCGCGTCTTCCGTCTTCCGGGGTATCAGAATGAAGCGAGAGAGAGAGTGAGAGAGAGAGATCAGAAAGACAGGGAGGCAGATGAATGGTAAGAAAAATAAAAATTCCGTGTTACGGAATTCTCGGTACAGACGCGGCGGGAGACGCAGCAGAACTCGAGGGAAATTCGAGGCGAAGCGCCGCCCGAGCTAGTTAGACTAATTAAAATCGTCTTAAAACTCGCCCAGCCGTCGAATCGGCCGCGCCCGGGTCTTTCGCGGAAATTCGCGAAGGTCGCTGGGCGCGCGAGCGGACTCTGAAAGGGAGATACAGAGCGAGCGGGAGATTCGTGTGGCTACAGAGCTCGACGCGGACGAACCGGAGATGAATGCGGAGAGCGAGAGAGACGCAGAGCGAAAGATGTTAATTTAAGCGCGGGACTCGCGTAGACCGTCCACGTCTCTCTGTACCTGCCTCATTCGCGGGGAGCGAGAGAGACGGGGGGGGGGGGGGGGGGGGGGAGAGGATGGAAAGTGAAAGCCCTCAATTAAGTAACTTCCGAAATGAGCTGCGCGGATGATGAGTTTTCTTAGTCTGGTCGCTGTATATACGCGGCGTCTCTGGTGTTTACAAGGAGAGAGAGAGGAAAATTATCAGCGCGCTCGATCGTTCCACCCGAGAGTTTTCCGAGAGATCCGGACGAATCGCTCGTGCGCCACTCGCGGCTTGTCGCGCGCGACGTGAAACCAACGAGAGAACGAGCGGGGAAAAGAGAGAAGAGAGAGAGGGAGAAAGTGAGGGAGAGGGAAAAAAGTAGGAAAAGAGAGAATAAAGCATTGCGGATATTCCGCTCATGCAGCCGGGTCGTATGTTTACCTCGCGGTAATGGGTGCGTGTGCGTGAGGCGCTTCTTAATTTTTTTCCCGGCTTCTCTCGGACCGGGTTCGCGTTCCTGTTCGAGCCACTGTTGATCAATGCGAGGGAGCGAGCGAGAGAGCATAAGAGAAAACGAGAGAGAATGAGAGAGAAAGCGAAAAAAAAAACGAGAGGGTGGTTCCGCGGCTGCCGACTCGAGAGAGCTCGGGCGTGGGAATGGGTAGAGACTTAGAGAGTCGGGTATAGGACGCGGAGCAGCCGGGAGAGGGCGAGGCGTAGGGCGAAGGTTGCTTCAGGGGGTGGCCGGGCACTTTGCGGATTCGAAGGAATCGCTGCTGCTTCCTGGGAGCTGCAAAAAAAAAGGGAGAAAAAAGGGAGGAAAGGGAGACGCGGACTCGCGAGGAGAAAGGAGAACGAGGAGAGGGTGGGTGGTAATATATACCTAAGTAGGCTGCTACCTGCTACCGACCGCCGAGGCCAACGTGTAAGGTGGAACGGTCTAACAGTCTCGGGGAAGAGGATCGAGAGGGATGACCGAGAAGAGGGAAGAACGAGGGAAAATAAGGTAGACCACACGTAGCATCCAAAACAGCGTTCAAAAGACCGAGCACTCGGCCTTTTTTTTTCTTTTTTTTTTTTCACTCTCATCGCGAACCCTCGCCGCCGGCCTCGTTTTTTCAACCCCCGAAATGCGCCCTGGTCGCGGTTCTTATTAACACACTGCGCGCGGCCCCGCAGGTCGGCAGGTCTCGCTCTTATCGACGCCTCCACTTTTAATTACTCCGGACCTGCGGTACAGCTGCCGCGCGCCTCCAGTTTTTTTCGTGGATGCGAACCGCCCTGCGAGACTGCGCCGAGATATTAAGATGAGAAACAGATAGAGAGTTGGGAGAGGAAACGTGGTGAGAGGAAAGTGTGACATTTGGTAGTCTTTTCGTATAATTCTCGAGGATGTTGGGCTGGTGGCAAACAATTTTGAAATGGGATAACGAGGAGGAAGTTTTGACGCATTTTTTATGCTCAGTTCGCTTTAAGCTATACTTGAAGTCTTGAAGAGGTCGAATATGAGAGACTATTGTCTAAACTTCAAGGCTGGAATTTATCCGGCAGCGTCTCTGGCGCGTCGACCTACAAACCAGTACAACTTTAACGGAGAAGCTGCAGTAACTGCACTAATCTCCAGCAAATTTGTCTTCATCGATTTTTCGCAGCTACTTCAACGCAAAGTCAAACCCAAGTAAAGTCCCCCGATTCCAAGTCAAAATCTCCAACCTTCCGCTCTGCGATCTTGAACACCTCCGGCGCGACACAATTGCGTACACACGCGGAACCGTCCGATTCATACGTAAAACTATAACTCAACCTTCCGCTCGCTCCCCGAATATAACTTCGACCCCGGAATTATTTACTCCGCTCCGCTGAATTAGTCTCCGCTGGATAGTTAATTCAACGCCAGCTCCAAATCCTCGTCCGTCGCTCCAAACTCCGAAATACCCGCGACCTTCGGTTCGCCGATCCCGAAGATAAAGACACAATTGGAAGAGGTTCCATTGATGGCGTCCGTGTAACTTCGGAATCCTCCGTCTTCGAGGGTGTTGGTGTCGGTTTCGACGGTGGCGAAGTAGATACGCGCTGGGCCAGTTGCCCGCGTCTTAGCCGAGAAGGAGAACTCGACGCTCTCGTCTTTGGAAACTGTTGAAGGAGCCGAGGCTCATTCGTCGAGCTCGCGAGAGAAGCCACTTCGAAAGTGATTCCGCTGGGAACTCGTCGTGTGCTCGCGGGAGTCCTTCGTCGGTGGCACCAACCAACGTCCTCGTCCTCGTCGTCGTTCTCGCGTTTTCTTCGCCGCGACGCGCTTTCACTTTCGGCCCGAATGTCTATGTACAGCATAATCAAGTGAGTCGAGTGAGAACTGTACGAGAGCGACTGTGGTACCCGAGGCCTGGGCGAATGGGACGCTCTCGCTCTCACTCTCACACCCCCCCCCCCTCCCCCCCCCAACCCGCCACCCCCCACTCACTCGTCTTTTCGCCCAGCGCGCAAGGAAGTTAAATACCGCTCGGTAAAGTTGTGCCGGGTGCCTTCTTAATCATTGGCACCGGCTCACGGCCCACTTGGAATGTGTAAATAACTGATTAGGCTCCGCCTGACGAGGGGCGACGAATGCATAATTGAATCGTCCATTACGCCCAGACGCGGTACAGTGTTTCCGCGCTCGGTTGTTACACCTGCAGCTTTGACGCTTCTCTCTCCGTTATTACCTTAAGAGAGTCAGCGCTCGGTGTAACTCGCACTACGCGAACCCGGTTTCGCTTGCTACGGGGCCTCGAAAGTTACTTGCCTTACAGACGCGCTCGAGCTGTTCGGTTATCGCTGGATTTATTCGTTCGTAAAGCGAGAACGAAGTGGCGCGATGCAACCGAAATGTCACGAGCCTTTTTTCGGAGGACGTGGATTACGCGGAAGGAGAATGACCGGGGGATGACGTTTGAATTGAAAGAGGAGGAAATTGAGTGACGGGTCGAGAGTGCATTGTAGATATTCTCACATTTACAATTCTACTTCGTTCGAAAGGTCATGGAGGTTCCACTTGCGTCACGGATTAATCTGATTTTGTTTTTGGTTTTTTTTTTGTTTTTTTCTTGTTTTTTATTTTCATAACGACTGTGATGAACCCTAATTTGGCAAATTCCCTGAAGACGTTACCGGTGCTATTACAAAATATGTCATTTCAGTTACCTTTATTTTCGGAGCACCATCTAACTACGTCGATCAGTCGCGGTGCGAACAAGACACAGGGTGCAGTTGCATCTCCACGAGACACCGAAATATCGATGTAAAATAAGAGCACGCCGAAACTTCGGGGAAAAATCACAGATCAGTGACGTACGCTCCACTTGACCCAGAATGCGGCATAAAGTTTGTGGCCACACTTGGGCGCTTCGGGGTCCCTCGCGAAACGGGGACGAAAGCTCAGGGCTCAGTGACAGATAGAAGAAGAAGAAGAAGAAGAAGAGGAGAAACCACGGGGAATTACGTTTGTTCGACTGGCAGCGACGAATATTGTGATTGCTCCGAGCTGCGAGCGAATCCGACGCGCATTTTCGGTGAGTGTGTGCGAGTTCATGACACGAGTCGATGACATAATATAACCCACACAGGACCAGGGAAGAGGAGACCCTTGTGCCACGTAGCTACATGCGCGCCACATATATGTTTTATATAGTATATATGCGTGTGTAGGTATACATATAAAACACACGAGTACGAACGAGCCACGCGGAGGATCCTAGCGTCGCCTCTTTTCCTATCCGGAGCCGGCGAGCGCGCTCGGGTTGACAGATTGGAAACACCCCGAGACTTTTATGGCAGCTGTTTCCTCGCACTCGCGCCCATAAATCCTTTATCTCGCTTGTTTATCCCGCCGGCGGAGCGTATTTCTCATTTGCGTTAAAATTGTTCCGTCGGGCGAGGGGGCGTCGAATGGACGAAAAAAAGAAGTTGCGCATCGCGCAGTGTGTCGCGATTCTGCGTGATCAAAAACGAAAATCGAATGAGCTTTAAAGAACCGTATACGACCTCGTTTTTTTATTGACCTTGCGATAGTTCGTCTCTCTCGCCGTTGCTCGGCGCACCGGATGGGTCGTTTTCTTGACATTTTTTTTTTGTTGATGGGTCAAAAAATGTGTTTAATGAGAAAATCCTGTAAATTCACTTCATTGACCTTGTAAATCCTAAATATGAAACATCATCCTCCTAAACATTTAGCAGCCCAACCAAAATCTCTAAGAGAAAAAAATCACAAAAAAATCAAGAATAATGTTTTCAGTCGCCACTCGAGTAACGAGGCCAACCTGCTCGACGCTAACAATCGGTATTAGTAGGTCGACATATCCATAATGACGATCGGGTCGGCGAACGTGTAAACAACGAGCACGCGCGGAGCATCGCGGCGCTCTCGGCTCGCACGTGGATAACGTTGCTGCGGCCCGCGTGATGCAACGGAAACGCGCGGCAACGGTAACGTGCAACTCGCTCAGTGTCCGAGTATTATCCAAATTGCATTATCATTCGGTGTTTGGGCTGCAGGCTGTGGGTGTTCATATAGCAGCAGGGCAGAGCTACAGTGAGAGAGAGAGAGAGAGAACGAGAGATGCCGAGTGCCCGCTGCATTTGCCGGCGCTCCGCGTCGTAGATAACCAGTCAAACGGCTTAATTGCTTTGTCCACGCAATTACGAAATTGCTTACAATTTACAATCAAGCGCCGAGCGGCGGCGGCGGCGGCGGCGTCGACGGCGCGACGCTCCACCCGCGATACTGATCAATTTTATGAATGATCGCGCGCGGGGCCCGGTTTGTCTTTTTCGTTCCGGCAAACCGGACCGGCGCATAAATCAATAAATAAATCAATAGCCCGACACGAGGACAGACGCTCGCGGGACGGAAGGGGGGGGGGGGGGGGGAGAGAGCGAGTTACCATTTATCTACCTCTGTCTATCTGTCGCTCTCTCCCTCCCTCTTTCATTGTTTTATTTTATTTAATTTGGTTTGATTTCCTATGGCATTTCAATTTATATACTAATATTTTCTTCTTCTTGTATTTATTTTTGTATATTATTCTTATTTTTATTTTTATTATTATTATTATTATTATTTTTTGTACAGCCTTGCGCTTTTTTCTCCCTTATGTTGATAACATGTACTTATGTATAATTATGCACGGTGCACTTAGGGGGCTGTGCCCCAGGGCACGAAATAAACACCTCTCTATCTATCTATCTATCTTTCTTCTTTCTCCCTCACTCTCGATAAATACATATTGATAAAATGTTCGACGTGTATACGCAATTAGCTGAGACTTGTTCGACTGCATTTTGCGCTTGTTCGAAACGGTTCGTTTCACCGTCCGGTACATAGCATCGAGACAGTTCGCGCTGAGTATGTCGCGAAGCAGAGCCCGAGTTGTCGTCATTTGTCCTCACGGACATGACACGTGGACAGCGCTGTAAGGCAACGAATCCTCGACGCGGTCGCGAGCTGAAAGTCGACGGTAAAACGCCGACGTCGCGCGCGGAGTGTAAAACAAATGCCACGCAAATTGTGCTTGTAATACAATTACGCGTGGCGAAAATCTAAGTGATTGGATCGAGCGCGGGGTACGCGAACGCCCAGTCTGGCCCAGGTCCGCTAATTCATTTACCGGGTTTGTATGAATTTTCCATCCGGACAAACTATAGCCGCAATCAAGCGAACAAGGGAATATACGAGTAATGCACTATCGACGCGTATCTACCGGGGGATAAGAATAAATTCATTCAGCCGACCGTGATTTCCCATAGGTCGGGACGGCGGAATATTCATGGCGACGGTTTGCGACGCGCACGCATGTATTTTATATCCCTATATATATTTATGCAAATATATATAAAATATAGGTTGAGGTATATATATATATAGGTTTATAGGCGCGCAACACACGGTTATCCTTATTTTACTCATCAGCCGAATCGGGGGAGGCGAACACGACGTCCACACGCGGACGGAGAGATAGACAGAGAATGAGAGCAAGAGAGAGAGGGCCGTTTATTTCGTACGCTGAGAGAGAAACAGAGAGGGAGAGTGCAAAATATTCGAACACGTTACGAGTCTCGTTGCTGCGCTCGCGGGCGCAAAACGAAACCAGGTGGGGGCGGGGTGGGGGAGGCATTCGGGTTTCACTCGCGGAAATAACCATTTCATATAATTGCTCGACGCGAATAATTTAATAGTAGAGCTTGGACTCGGCCGCCCGAGCACGTTGCAAGTTGCGCGTTGCATTTTCGCCGAACCCACGCGTTTTTCATATGACACCGACGCGCGTGTACCTCGCATTCGCGGTAATAGAATTTGAACGAATGATCATCGGGGCAGCGCAATGGCTGTATTTTTCAGGGGGTGCCGGGGATGGCGGAGGAAAATGCAATAAAGCGGTCATTGATCGTCCGCGTAACACCCGCTCGACTGTCGCGATTAATCCTATTTTGTAACTCGCGGTGGGAGCAGGGAAACGGTGGGTGGAAGGGTGGAGGGCGAAAAATAAAAAAAAAAAACGCCGGAAACTCATTCAGAAACGTCGAGACTGCGTCGGACATTTTTGGTGCATCACTATCGAGGCTGCCACGAAATCCAGGCGAACACGCCGATCGTCTCATATAATTGTCGCGTGTGCACGACTCCATTTGTGCTCCACGTGGAAATAAAGCGTATTTGAAAATATATGAGAGGTATAGAACTTTCTGCCGCGAAATATATGGTAAACATATTTTTATGTGGTCAAGATATATCTCATTAAAATATATCCAGAGGGTGTATAAAATATAATAGTATAGCGGATATAGAAGTTTTTACCGTTATACATAATTTTATATTATTTATGGATCTTGTGTATACTTTATTTCCATAGGAATATGGGTCCTGCAAAAAAAAGGGTTTAATACAGTCGGCTGTGGAGAGTTTTGACCTGGGTCTTTTGCTTCTGGAGACGAATTTCATGATGGTGACTCAAGTAGAAATAATTCGGGCTTTTCGAAGTTCGGTGACATTGACCGTTACCAGTAAGTATAGGCCAAAAGTGGTGCATACAGTCAGATTCGATTAGCACGTAGATGAAATATGGAACGATCCATATTCGCCGCTGTCGCCTGACGCAAAGTTTACTGCACTCGAGTGTGTCGAATATACTGGCGTCGCGTTATAATTCGCCATGTGGGTCGAGCGGCCATTAAAATCAAACTGATATTACCGGGCCGACAAATCGCTCTGCGGCGCCATAATCATATCCGCCGATTCTCATACAAAACTCATGAAACCTTCGTGCAAATAAAAGGGACATCGAGCTATTTCGATTAATCAATTGGCCGGCACGAGTGGTCGGCAACTATAAATTCGCGTGAACAATTTCGCCGATGCGTTTCGAACCACTCTCGCGCGGTACGGCGCGCGAGTTGTGTTTACCTTGATTATAAAACCCGCATTGATTTTGCGCATAACAACTTTTTCCGGAGAACAATTCATTTTTCTGCGAAAGCTCGACATTAATTTCTTCGCTAATTGAATTCGTCAAAATGGATAATTTCAATATTCAGCGATTTCAATACGACTGTAATAATGGGATATAAATATTTTACGAAAATGAATTAATTACATTTTATTATCCCAAATGCCCCACTTTCGTCAATTGGCGTCGTCCGAAGTTTCGTCATTCGCGTTTTCCGCGTCGTAAAAAAAAAGTGTCTCTCCGACGTTCCGAGCGGATTTTATTGCCACCCAATTTGCAGCGAGACGAAATCCGAGTACGAAACTTCGGGAGCGACGAACGAAACGGGGTTTTTCTTTTCGCGCGACTAAGAGACGAAAACTCGATGTCGTTTCGGGTAAAGCGTTGGATTTCACAGATGAATAAACCTGATGCTCGTGCGATCGATCGGTTAATTAAATCAGCGTTGAAGGGAGTAATGTCGATGTTACGCGATCTTTTTAAATGAAAATATTAAATAATTATTAATGATATTTTATCCAACCTGAAATCGCGCGCCAATTCGAAAACTTTGTGCCCAAAACTTTTATCATTCCCTTGAGATTACGCGTGCCATACAAAAAAAGAATTTCCAACCAGAATTCTCGTGCTGCTCAATTTGCAGCGGCGAATTCGCGAACAGAACTCGGTGGATAAAACGGATGCTTTTTTTCATTCTTTCTCCGCGCGACTAAGTAACTGAGGGACTGAGGGGCAATGTGATTTCAGCGGAGACACTTGATTTCGCAGACGAATAAGCCGATATTACCGAATCTCCGATTATGCCCCGGTTGTGCCGAGAGAGAAGAGACTCGACTCAAGATACTCCGAGCGAGGCCGCGAATATCTGTTTCGCTGCTGCTGGAAGCGATCGAGTGAATCGGACAAACAATTCGGGTCGTTACCCAGGATCGCAGAGGAGAAACGGAGAGAGGTCGAACGACTGAGAAAGAAAATGGCACCGAGAAGCGGGTATAGCATGAGCCGCGCGGCGCGGAATTCCTAAACGTGGACCAATAAAAAACTTTTCCAATTGACTTCTCGCCCGACGCTTCATTCCCTGAGACCGTGGAAAAGGCGGCGCCGCGCAGATCCTCATTCTCGTGGTGTGCGTGCACCAAAGGAGCCGGAGCAGCCGCTCACGGGTGTTTCGGCGCCATCTCCGCTGTACGTAACAACCGCAGCTCGCCGATTGCCGTACGCAGGCGCAAAAAAGCCTCTGCTCCTTCTCCTCCACTTGGGACCCTGAATGTTAATTTGACGCACGCGCAGACTCTGCACGTCTCTGGCCTAATGCGCCTCGCAATTGGTCCGTTTAATTTCCCGCGCTAAAGCGACATTTTTTGCAGAATCCAAATCTCGCATGTGTTTGTCTGTGATTTTTCGTACCCTCTTTTGCACATTTCTACGGTCGTTTAAGTTGTCAGAAATCCTGGACCTGAACCCCGGGCCAAAAACTGCGCAAATCGAGGTCACGAAATTTTTCTTTTAAAAATATCGACTTTTCACCTATACCATCGTTCTCAAGTCGCACATTCTGAAATCACTGGTATCAACCCTTTTTAAGGTTGATTGTGAAAAAAGATTTTTTTTTGTCGTTTCGTTTGTCAGAAATCCTGGAACCGACGAACAGCTTCAGTTATGTTATTGAAATCAGTTAAACTAACTATTCAAAATGTTGCATGGACTAAAAATCTAAAGTTATGGCTTTATAGTTGTCTGAACTACCACGATTTCTCGCAGTGCACCGAGACATCAAGTATTACACGTCGCGCGAGGAGCGACGTGTGCAGCGCGCTGGCAGGGAAAGAAGCGGCGACGGAAAATCGGGTGGGAAAGAATCGAAAACGAGAAATTCGACTTTCGACTCGTGCGACGCTGTCACATTCGAGTGGGAGGGGGGAGGGGGGGGGGGGGGGGGGGGGTACTACGAGCTCTCGACTACTGTAGAGAGAGAGGGGGGGGGGCGATGCTTTTTCAGTTTCTCCTCGTTTCGCTCGTAGTGAAAATACGTTCGTCGTGTGCAGCACGACGAACCTCTTACCCAGGGACAATTTGATTTTCTTGACCCCCGTCGATTTGACCGGGATCGAAAAGAAAGTTTCGAATTTTCGTCGTCAGGCGGCCTGGAAAAATAATAAGGTTTTCCCCCGGATCGCGTTGCGCAAAAATTACAGGCTTCTCGATTTTGTCCAGCTTCGCAGTTCCCATCAGTTTTTACGAAACCGACGCATCCACGTGATTTTTGATGAACGAAAAATGTGGGTTGGAAAAAAGCGAATTTTCCTGCGAGTGAAATTCGCAACGAGACGAGAGAATTCGCAATTTTTCACATCGATTCGTCGCGGTATTTTTCATACGAATTCGTGAAATGCTCTGTGAATGAAAACATTTTATGCATATAAAAAAGGAATCCGTTCGCATAAAAAAAAAAGATAAAACTTACCACGAGAAATTTTCTGATTTTTGACAGAATCGCCGACACATCTTGCTGACTCGTCCTCGTTCGAGCTTGAGAATTGCTCGGTGAACGTCAAATCTTTTCCACCGCGACGAACTATTATGCATTTTAAACGTCGAATTCACGGTATCCATCGGCCAAAATATTTCGACGATAAAACATACATACATGTATATAATATACGTAAATGCCCAGGAGGTACTTCACATAGAGCGTTCGTATGTGCCGCTTGCCATCTCCACCCCTACTCTCAAAGAAATGTAGGTCGCGGCGTGATTTTCTTCCTGTTTGACGTCACACGCCGAGAGAGCACGTAAGTCTCGCCTCGCGAAGACGCCCGTTCGCCTGTGTATTATCGCACCTTTATTCCGAATTTATGTACCACCCCGGAAACGCGCGTTCGGTGCGCCTGGCGCAGAGGAGGAAGCGTCGTCGGCCCCTTCAGCAGCCGACGCCGGCGGCGGCGGCGGCGGCGGCGGCTGCGAAGGGGACGACAACCGCGCGGCGCGCGAGACGTGAGAGCGCATGCAACGGGAAATCGAACCCGGTTGAATTATTGAAACTTCCGGTGTCCCTGGGAAGACGCGGACTTGCGGACTCCGTCGCGCGGGCGCTCCTCTCGCTCCCGACTCCCGTAACCCTCCATTACCGACTACGCGTGACGAATGTTTAACTCCCAGGTGGAAATTGGAATCCCCTGCTGTCTGCCGCTCGCCCGCGCCCTGCTATATTTCCGCCTGGACGATACAGAGCAATAAGTAACTTCGCGCACGCTCGCGACTCGGCGCCGGAACACGTAAGACGCATTCAAATATCGCCGTCGTCCCGTTGGCTTCCCGGCCGAAGAAAATCGAGAGTTCGCGGCGTTCTCGACACCTCAAAAGATGATTTAATAAGCTCGAACAGGGGGGAGAGGGGGAGGCGGAGGTGGATCCGAGATTAATCGACTGCGTGACGTCTGCTGCCAATATAAGGAGGGAATGTTGACTGATAATGTGCGGATTAATACTGAAAAATTGATGGCAAATGGTTGACGTGAAAATTGTAACCGCAGTCTGGAAGTCTTTATTCTTCAATATACCGAGGTTAACAGTCAACGCGAAAATGAAGGGATTGACCATGCGGCCGTAAGAATAACGTCGGTTGGTTGGTGTATAGGGGCCGACTTGACGTCGTCGCAAAGTTTCGATAAGTCGCCACCGAAGCGTCTGCACCGAACGAGCGAATTCGTCCTTGGGCAGAAGCGACGAAGTCGAGCGATACGAGGACAAGTGGGGGGAGCCGAGTGGGGGGAGCCGAGCGCGCAGTCTAGACTCGGGCGGGAGATCAAAAGGCGCCGTCGACTCGGAAGTAACGCGGTCCCGACGAGGGAGAGAGAGAAAGAGAGAGACACGCGGCAGCCGCTGGCTTCGCAGGCGGCTTCCAGCTTCCAGCTGGGCTGGAAAGCCCAGCTGAACCGACGAGGCGGCGAGCAGCCTGGGCGCGATTCCACAACTCGGCGGCTGCTCCTTCGGCATCCTCGACTGTACCACAGCCCCCGTATATCCTTCCGGTTCTCCGCCCTTCGTCGCCGGCGACCTCCACCGCTGGATTATACGATCGTCCTCTCCGCGTCTCTCAGCTCGGCTTCTGCCCCAAACTCATCGGAATTCGCGGACTTTGATATCTAACCCGGAATCATTCGACGAGCAAGCGAAGGCGAACAGAACTCCGGCGGCATCATCGGTGCCCTCCCGGAATATTTTTGCCCTCGTGTGCCCGAATTCTTCTCGGACCATGTGGACGATCCGCGAGGTCTACTTTACCAACCGGGTGGATTAGACGCGGATTCGTTTGCGAAAAAAATCGGCGAGCTTGATCCATTGGTAAATGTGAATTTTTCGTTTTATAAATGCAATTATATATATACATATTTTTGTAGTTGAACATTTTTCTATGGTCGTACACTAAAAGTAAAAAAAAATCCACTCGCTCACGATTCATGCTCTTGGATTTTTGTTTGTTTGTCTGTTATTGTTCTAATTCGTTTTTTCCCCCCGGAAGAGGTAAAAACCCATTCACCATAACAAACCAGGACATCCGATGGCCCGGTTTGTCGATCAGAATCGTCGTCAACGTCCGCAACAGTCGCTAGCATCGCAGCAGCGACGCGCGGCCGTTTGATCGGATTCCTCAAAACTTGCTTTGCAGGATTTTTTTTTTTTTTTTTTTTTTTTTTTTTTTTCAAAATATCTGATAGTTTTTTATGCGACAGATAGGACTACGCGATACTCGAAAACGATCAATCAAGTGATCGGCTTTTGCTGGTTCTTGTATGATCGTTTTTTTTTTTTCGTCTGGCAGTCGACGCCGACCACCTCAATCGCGCAATGTGTCCTCCTCGCCCGCACATTGGCAGCTTGTATCTCTCGCCGCCGCTCGCGCCGAGTCCCCCGGTGTTCCATCCATTAATTTAAAAACTGTGATTTGCCTTTTACACCGTGTCTCCGTGTTTCATCCGCTCGACGCTCGCCGGGCCCGTAAAAGCGTTTCGATCCGGCGAGGCGAGCACTCTGCTGATTAAGCGCCGGGAGGGTCGCCCGTCCGTCGGCCAAAACTAGTTCGGCCGCGCCTGCAGCACCGAGGCCCCGCGCGACTCGCCGGACTCGCCCGATGCCGCCAGCAAGCCGCCCGTTCTATGCGCTCCATATCGACGGCTCGCGTCGTTTAAAAAAGATCCAAATCGTTCTCTTTTTTTCCATCCCCCCCCCCCCGCACTCACCGAAGCGAACCAGGTTACAGCGAACGTCGGTGATTATCCGAAGATTAAAAGTGACCACTCGAGATTAGCCCCGCGGAGACCGTAATGGTCGTCGCGCGCTCAAAGCTGCGCCGCGGCTGACCTGCCGCAAAAAAAAATTGATGCCATTTGGCATTGACTTGGATTTTTTTTTCCTCACCTCAACCGTTCTGCGTTCGACGTTGATTGCGCATCGTTTCGAACCCCGAGGCTGTTAAAAAAAAAAAGCAAGATTCGAATCGTGATTTTATCGTCCGCGTTTTGTGCAGCGTTTTCCTGCGTTTCGTTGGCACAAAGACCAAAAGTGACAATTCGAGATTAGCCCAGATGATCACGACGGCCGATCGATCGTGCCGAACGTGACCCACAGGTGTAAGCCCGTAAAATTGTCACTAAAAACTGGTTCACGCTTTTCGTTCTCCCCGGCCTCGACGTTCCGCAACGTTTCATTTCGATTTCTCGTTGTCCTCCGCCTCACGTAAGCCCGCGTCGCGACCTTTTTCCACGCTGTATCGACGGGGCCTTTGCCGCGTCCTCGCGGGTTTCGCCTCGAAACTCGCTTCTCTTTGAGGCCAAAACCGGAGTAGAGTCGACTTCTTTTCATCCTCACTCGGGGAGCGGATGGGAAAAGCCTTCGCGCAGCTGTTGGATATTCACTCTCAGGGGTTGGAAGTCCCCGGGTCTACCCGACAAACAACCCGAACCTCGTGTAACATCCGCGTTTGAAGCATTTACCACCCCCTCCCTGCCCCCCTCGGAATTATATGTTCCACCCGAAGTTTATCATGCGAGTCTGTGTACTTAATCCCAAGCGGTCTTTACGACTTCTTATTTTTTATTTCGTGCCTTTCACACATCCGTCGTAAAGTCCCCCCTGTCACCTGTTCCCCTATACCCCACGGTGCTCGTCGCAGGTGCTTTTCTCGCACCCTTTGACGGTAACGGCGAAGAAATTGGAGTGGAAGGAAAAAGGTGAGCAAGGCGCGGCATCAGAGATGCCTGGGCGACGCTCCGGTGCCGCCGCCGCCGCCGCGCCGACCGGGCAACCAGCCGAAAAACAACACATTGCATCGACATCCCATTTCGTTTTCCATTACGCAAACGTCTGAGGCACTAGAGCGCCGCGCGGGGGCCCTATACCCGCCCCCCTCTTGCCCTTCCTACCGCCCTGCGACGCGCCCGCGACCCCCGCGTGATTCGTTTGCTTTTTATTTTTCATATGCGCGCGCCCCGAACGTTCTTCTTTGGCACGAGCTCAAAGGCGGATAGAACCGGCGAGGAGCCGAGCGACCGAGCAGCCTCTCCGCGCAGTCGTTCGCTTCGAGTCTCCAGGAAGCAACATATCGGGCGAGGCTTTGCTCGGCCTCCAGCTCCGACGGCTTCTACGGCCCTCCCTTCCCAGTCTCGCTCACTCGTTCGCTCTTCGCCTCTCTCCGTCGCTATATGTATTTTTTTCTCTCTTTTTTTCTCTCTCGCTCTCAGCCGCTGCTCACACACGATTACGATCGACGTGCGTCAAACTAATATCCGAATTTTTGCGATTCCTTTTACAGGATATTGGAAGGTTCGCGGGGGCCCCGCACGCGGAACGCAATCTCCTCGCGTGTCCCGCGCCATATTCCGTCGGTTTCTCGGAGTTTGCCGGCGCTCGAGCCGATCGCTACGGGACTCCGTATATTCTCGACATCTTTATCCACCGCGCTCCAAGCTTCACCCCTCCCACGACTTCCTCCTCCTTCATCACCCCGCCCCCGCCGCCGTTTCCTTGTGATCGTGGCACAACGAAAGTTCGCGGTGACTCTGATCGACGAGCCGCGGGGTAATTAGTCAGTAGGCGAACACGAGCCCCCCCGCAATCTCTCGGCAGACCGCACGGGGGCGTCTCAGCTCTCGGTCGCATCTCCCGCCGCGCGCCGGAAACTGACGCGAGGGACAGGAATCTGCGCGCGGGGCTTCCGGTATCACAAGCTGCGGCGCTTATGATACCGTCTTATACTCATCATCTCCCTTGGGACATTTATCTCCCGCCCTCAATGCCTAAAATGTGTCACACGCCGCAACGCCGCGACGCCGCTGATGATGATGGGAAAATTTGTTTAAAAGTTTTATCGACGAGTCACGCCGGATCGATCGGAGATTTTGCATGTATAATTGTGACATTTAAGCGGGGCCAGGGTAGGGGGCGTGATTGATGGTCCTGTCGCGCGTACTTGAAGCGGGATGAGGACTACGGACTCGTTGTGCGGACTCGTTGATAATGTTCGATATTATTATTACTTTCCGATGATTGTTTAATTCCAGGACGCGGAGATTGTCGAACTCGTATTTTTTTTCTTCGAAATATCGACCTTTTACCTATTCCATTGTTCTCAAATCGCATTTTCTATCCCGATAAACAATGTTTTCAGTGCCTTTTAGTGAACGTTGAAAAAAAACCTCCAACGCATCCTCCATGTTTCAACCTGTATCGCGACTACTACGCCCTCTCCATGGGCATCACCCGCCCTCGCGCGCTCTTCGTCCCCCGGAAGTTAAATCGCGCCGAGTAACTCCGACAACTACTTAAACTGCTTCGACTTAAAATCCCGAGTAATAAAGTAGGATGGGAATTTCCGCGTTTTCCCGCGGACAGGTCCGAGTGAGAGAAAAGCGCGCGCGCGCGCGCTCCCGACGCGATCGTTGATTACTTCTTTCCATTTGCCGAAAAGCCCCTCGCGTGCTTTCGTTTCAGCTGGGAGAACTGCCGCGCTCTCTCTCGCTCTTTCGCCTGTGGAAAAACCTCTCGCGGGGCTTCGCCCGGCCCCGTTTTCCCATGCCGAAAGTCGAGCGCCGTACGTTTCTCCATGGGAATACCAGAAGGAAGCTTTACGGGCGAAAGAGTTCTCGCCGCGCCGCCTACTTTCCGAGTGCTGCTGCTGCTGCTGCTCGCCGATAATACCAGGAGCTGCGCGCCACCAGCACCACCACCACCACCACCACTACCACCATCAGGGCCCACCGAATACGACGTTCGCGCGCGGTCGCACTATATATACCGCCGTGTTTTTAAAACTTGCTCTATCTCAAGTCTCGGCAGACAGATACCACCCCGAGCCCTCCTTCCGTACACTGAAGCAATACCAACGCCCTCTCCTTACCCCCAACAGCACACAGACATCCACGAGACTCCCTGGTACTTATCCCGTTGGTACCCACACACGCGAAGTTTGTACTTCTATGCACCGACACAAGTGCAGTATAAATACACATTGGAACAGACGAGGGAGCATTAGGAAAACGGGGGATGGTGCCCGCCTTCCCGTTTATCGCGAGCGGCGTTACGTCAAGGCCACTACGTCTCGCGAAAAGCTCTCCTGCTCCTCCCGCTCCTACTTCCCTTCCTCCACCTTCTCCTCCTCATCCTCCTGCTCCTTCGACTCGGTACCCACAGCTCGCGCGGTCTGACAGAATACACGTCATCACGCTCGAACAACTCGGATGCTTTGTACCGACGTCTTACACTACACCCCACGTCGACTTCTTATTCCCTTTTTCTTCCGGGTACTTTTCCCGACGTCGAGGCAGTCGCGGAGTAGCCGAGGTTCGAGCCGAGGAGCAGATGCGCCATGGAGAAAGCTTACGAGTGCCTAAACTCGTTCACGGGGATTTAAATATGTGAAACGAGGCGAGGACGCGCGGAGCTCCTTCGACGCCTCCTTCCGGCGGCAACTCGGGTGTGGGGCGACGAGAGTGGCGAACACGCGGGCCGGACAGGTAAGACGGACCAGTGCCAAGGCGAAGGCACGGGACGATGTTTGGAACTTCACACGCTACCTCGTATAGTGATGATCGTGAGGTGGTGCAGCTGAGGTAACTCTGTTGATAGGAACGAACATCGGTCCATCGAAATCCTAGAATCGTTTTGATATTCCTTTTATTCCTATTAATATCCACATCGGCCGACACCTGGTCCGTATTGCGAATCTGCAAAAAAATGTCGGTAAGACAAGGACCACTCAACATCGTTGAAATAAAAATCTCATAAAAATATTTCAATCCCAATGAGTCTCGTATAGATTGTATACCCACCGACGTGTGATTTTTCCTTTCGTGACAAACTAGGCGCAAGTATCAAAGTGGCCCATATTTGCCACATCCACCCCTCATATCTTTCTTGATCAATCCACCGTCGACTTTACCCGCGGTTGTAGTGTCTTCGCGGGACTCCTTGGGCCTTCGCTTTCCGCGCGCACCTAGCTTATCGTCCCGTCGCCGCTCTTCACAGATTTCCAGCTGGAGTGTCGTGTCGTCTTATCGTTGGAGTGTCCCGCCAGGCGCCCAGACGCAGAGCCTCGCCGACTGCTTCCTCGACGAGGGACGGAAGCGATCGCAGTTTATTCTCCTGAAATTAGTGCAAGTCGCACACGCGTCACGTCGACCCTCGAGGGTTAATTACCGAGCAAACACGAGACCAGAATTCAATTTAAAAGTTTTCACAGCGGAGACACAGAGAGAGAGAGCGCATGTACACATTGCGCTGGGTTGAGGGCGGTCCGGGATTTCAGGACGATTTGAAATCGCGGCGCCGGGCATTAATGCCAGGCTGAGTGAGGCCGAGGGCGACCGCACCGCGTTGGTTTCATGTTCCAGCCGCGGAGTGTCAGGAAGAGAGGGATAAATAGAAAAGGTTTTGCCGCACGAGAAGCAGGAGAGACACACGAGACTCCGAGAGAAGTTGCGACTAAGGAAGGTGACGAGGTGGAGCAGAGAGATTGGAGGATGGTTAGGAGTGAGAGGGAGGGAAGTCAGGAGAGAGGAAGGGGGAGAGACTCGCGACGAGGAGGAAATTGTACCGAGGGGTTGGCAGAGAGTCAGAGGGGTAGATAATTAGACAAGTAACACTGACTTACCTTCTCTCAACTATCTTTCCCTCTGTCTTGCTCGTTCAGTTTCTCTTTGGGACCGGCAACTCTTTGCCCTACGTTCTCCTTCTCGCGCCTCTCGATTCGCGTATATCCGCATCTCCCTTGCGCTCGAGCCCGTATCCTCCTTAATTAAATATAAGCACCGACTTACCTCCCGCGCCGGCTTCACTGCGTTTTCGCGCACACGAATAAACGTCCTCGCTGTACACGTACAAGTCGCACCCGGGTGCTCGGATACCGTGTGGCAGCGGAGGATACCGTAGCCTTCGCACCGTCGCCGCCACCGCCGCCTCCCACTTCAATCCTATCCATTGCCATGCAATTACACGAATTCTACAGTGCCTACATTAAACCCGCACGAAGCCGCAGATCCCGACCTACTCGCTTTCTCTCGCTCCGTCTGTATCTCGTTGAATATACCGCGTACACCATCGGCAACGTCGTTCTTCCCGCGCGCCCGACGATACCTCAGACCGATGAGTGACGTGCGCGCGGCAGGAGAAACCCGCATGTTTATTTGCATTGGACCTATCAAACGATCGCATTACCATCGGGGGGCAAAGCCTGGCGGTTTCCGCGATCCGATTAACGATCACTCGCAACCCCACTCGACGCGCCAACCCACGGACAGCGGTGCGAGGGGTTGCGGATATGGAGTTTCCAGACGATGGAGGTTGATGGACTACGAAGAGTCGATTGATCTTTCGTAGAATAATTGGAGGAAGATTAATTATCGTTGGCCCTATTCTTATGTGGCTCTATATTACTGGATTGGTATTGTATAAAGTCGCGATAAAATAAATACAGTTTTCTTAGCGTGTACGTAATCTAAGATTTTTCGTGAAAGAATCAACGATATTTTTTGTCTTGGTCTTTTTATTTCATCTGGCTGAGAGTTTTCCTGACTTCAACCGAAACGTTTGTCTCTTTTATATCAAACGTTTCCGAACGAATGAAATCTCCGATATGATGGGGTAACCGGACCCTCCGAAGCGTTAAATCACCGCGGCGACGCACCTTATGCTGGCTAAGTGTCTTCATCGCACCGCCCGGCGTCCACAAGGCGACACCACGTCGTGTGCGATTCTGTCGTATACGATTTCCTCGTCGAGCGCTTCCCGTAACAAACTGGAACGTGATACCCACTATGTTGCGATCAGACGGCGACGTTTGTTCGATTCAACGTACAAGTTGGACGAGACTGTGCACTATACAGTCGATCGTTAAAACAGGCACGTGTTGTTGTCCCTCTGCAGTATAGAATACGATGAGGCAACTGATCAATTGCCAAAACGTGAATTTTTTAACATCCTCTGCTACATGTAATAGCTTAAAATATCAGCCGTCCGAATTCCAAAGTTTGCATTTCCGAAGAACCAGACGTCTACGTCTAGCAACTTCCTCATCGCATCCGCGCGTCGGTTACATTGATCTTCGGTTGGGAATTCGCGAGCGCTTGATTAGACGAGTTTTCCAGAAAGTCTCGCTTCATCGAGAACTCGGTATCGGACGCATCACTCTGAGTACGATTTTGGTTCGGCGCTTGATACCCGACTGTCGAGTCCATTAGTTTGGCAAAGGAGTTGCGACGTTTACGCTCGACGTCTGCCAGCGTTAGAAATCGTTCGTCCTGATGCTGTGGCTGCTGCTGATGCGGCTGCTGTTGCTGCTGCTCCTGCTGCTGCTCCTGGTCCTCAGCAGGGACCCCGTAAGGCTCGTAGTCAATCATCGTGTTCTGATCTTGATATTCGCCATAGGGCTTGTTTACCTCCTGCGCGAAATCGGGATAACGTCTGAGCTCGGCGCCCTCCTCCTCTCCTGCCATCTGATACCCCGCGCCACTGGGATATTGATTGCCTTGCCGAGAGTCATCAATGAGATAACTCTCTAAATTTCTTCCGTCAAAATTCTCGTCTTCGCCCCCCGGATAATCCGAGTACGATGTAATGGGAGTCTCGCTGCGATTCTCCGACTCGAGTCTGTTGGAGTACAAGAACTTCTCCACGAAGTTACGATGAGTGTTGAAGGAATCGACAATTCTATCGATCAACCTCTCGTACAGTGACGCGTCGCGTTCTTGGATCTTTCTGCTGATTCTCGCCGCATTCTCCCGCTTGTAAATTGGTCGGTAACTCGCGGCGTGGTTGGTAGCTTCGACCAGCTCGCTCCACAACGGCTCGACCGGTACGAGATGTACCAAATGCTTTTTACCGTTCTGATCGATACCCACGATTAAACGAGGATTCGCGTCATCGTCGGGAAGCTCTACCGTGCTCTCTAAATCAGCCGCGTCTTCGCCCGGCTCGTACGACTCTGTCGCGAGTCGCCGCCTCGATCGGTATCTCTTGACGCGTCCCGCACCTCTGCGATATTCGTCGTGAGTACCCACGTTCGACTGGTCACCGTACAGGTACCTTTTTGGCCCGTTCGGGCTCTCAAAATTCGGGGCTCTCGCGAAAGCAAAATTCTGCCTCGCAGCCGACGGCAACGAGTCCTGACCATCCGGCGAAGCGGCCCTGTCGTCCCGTCTTGTCGCGTACGCGCGATCGTAGCGCCCTCTGCGTTCGCCCGTGCGAACGCTTCCGTCCATCTGCGGCCGAACGGTCAACCTCAGGTCCCACTTTGCCGAGCCCGGACTCGTCCAGCGCCGAACCCGCCTCAACGTCCACGTGACCACCGGATCGTCGCTTCGCCGTTTGCACGGCTCGCATCCCGTGCACCCGTCCTGACAGAGAATCCACCGTCCGTCCGGCGTGTTGTAGACGTTGCCGCGCGAGACCACCGCGGCGTTCTCGTCGTTCCCGGCGACCGCGAAGCCGCCACCGTAGAAGGGGGCCTCGAGCAACTTCTTGTACAGATCGTCGTCGCGATGCCTCGGCGACGATATCGTCTTGAACAGGAATTCGCGCAGCACAAACTGCCAGAATGGCGGCGCCTGCCGGTCGAACGCCGGCTCGGTGGACGACGCCGAAATCCTCGCTGCGATCACGATCGACAGGAGCTGCGCAAGGTACAACGACATTTGTTTTCTCTCCATATAACAGTACTAGAGATATCTGTGCCTGATGTTTACTTACCGCTATTACCAATGGGCACTGGCACCGCGGAAAGTTCATGATATCGGTGTGACGATCGCGGCGAGTTACCGCTGACACTGAGTGAGTAACTCGCGCGGCCCTCCGGACGGCAGTCGTATGTGCGCCCACACCTGACGAACGACTGAGTCTTGAGCGGCGGCCGAGGGAAAGAGAGACCCACGCCGCACGCGTCCCTTGGACACTGGACACTCGTCATGGACGTCACCGATAATATCTGTCCCACAGCTGTGAATGTATGTACACACTTCAAAGAATACCAACATTACTCATCTGTTCCGCCGTTGTATCTGATCGTATCGGGTTTCCCGGTCGGACAGCTGCGCGATGAATTTATCGCGACGCTATCGCGTTGCCCGCTGGATTGCCGCGATGCCTCTCGCGAAATATAGCCGTTCGAGGGTATTATGACGGATTTGAAAAAAATGAGGAGAGAACGGCAATTTGTTTTGGTTTTTTTGCGGACCGGCGAGTGTCGCCATCTTTGCAGAGAGGTTTGGAAGAGGGCTGAACGGGGTGGAAAAGGGAGAGAGACTGAGTTTACAATAAAGGTGAGGGTAACGTAGATCTCTTCCTTACTTAGAGATAATAATCGAAAGACGCTGATTTATTGAGTGTGGGAAAGAGTAGTGCGTTTAAACTCCTCTACCGACTGCTGATCAGTGCGACAAGTTCTTGCATCGACCTGAACTTATAAATTCGCATAAGCAAGCGATGTCTCCAACCGCTGCATTCGACTGTAAGTATTGGGGTTTGAGATTGTTATGTTTCTTAGTTTCAACAATCAGTTATCTGCTACTATACGCCGCTTTCTTCCGTTGCGACAATAATCGTTGCGATTGTCGAAGCAAAATGGCTCAAAGAGCCCGAGTTATCGAACTATACAAGACGGTAATTGAAATTTGATAATTAAAAAGAAATGATATCAACCCAATCAACGTGTCGATAACAATTTTTTCGTACCCTTCGCAGCTGCTTCATATGGGCAAAGATTATCCCAAGGGCTACGATAACTTTCGTACAGGTCTGAAAAGAGCGTTTATGAAAAACCGGGACGAGAAGGATCCGGAGAAAATCGAGAAAATGATCGCTCACGGCCAGTTCGTCGTCAAAGAGATCGAAGCTCTCTACATGCTGAAGAAATATCGAACGCTGAAACGTCGATACTACGACGGCTCTTCGTAAAGAAAACTATACATTCGCCCTCGAGCGACAATACCTGAATATGATATTCTCATATGTTGCGCTGTGAATCGATAATGCAAAATAATAAAATTATGTTTTTTAGATCGTTCGTCTCGATCGATCTGTCGCTGTGACGGTTTTCCGCCCCCTCAAACGAAACACCGTAGACATGAACGAAAATTGACTTTTTCATGCGCTAGTATTGTTGTGCAGTACCGACCGTTCGACAGTTCCGCGAACGCGGCCGTTTGACATTGACACATTTGACCGGCCTGGTTTTGTTTGAAATCCAGATATCGCTTTTCCAGTGATGTAGCGGCAGTTTACTTCGGTTAATGAATCGCAAAAATGGCTGTGTGCGTCGCAGTGATTGGCAAAGACGTGAGCAAATTTAGTTTTCCTATTTTTTTAGGTTATGTTTACTAGTTTACTTCGATCTGTCTTATGATAGAGAAAATATTGTTGAATATACGTTATTCTTTTGCTTGTTTGCAGAATTCTCCTAAGTACATAAAATGTGCTGAGGAGTCAACTGCTCTCCAGTTCCACTACAAGGTTCACACTTCGATTGACATTATCGAAGAGAAACTCAATGTCGGCAACAAAGCAGCCACAGATACTCGAGAATTGTTCTTGGGGCTGCTGTTCTCGACTGAAGAGCACAAAATGTATAGTACTTTTTGTAAGAATATGAACTACAATTTGGAGGTACATTTTACTGAAATTTTGCTCTTTTCAGATTCGGATACGCTACAAACACAAAAATAAAGTTTGTGGTAATTCTGCAGTCAAGTACCGCATCTTTTAGAGACAACGATGTCAGAATGGTATTTATTGATTAATCCCTAATAAATGTGTCTCATTAACTGATAGCATTATTTTATTGCAGATTTTCAGAAAATTACATGTGGCATATTCCAATGCTGTATGCAATCCCTTTTACATTCCAGGTGATCAAATAAACTCCAGGTAAAAATTATTACATATTCCACACAAGCAACTTTTATGTTATTACAACATTTTTTATATTTTTATTTTAATCCATGTATTCTAATCTTTTTTTTTAGATCCTTTGAATCATCAGTGAAGGAAATAATGGGTATTTCATGATTTTCCTCAGCAAAGATCTAGACATAAAAACATTTTATCAGTCTTCTCTCAATCAAGATACAAATCCTGTACATTATATCTTGTGAAAACCGCCAATTACCAGATTAAAATAAAACAAAGATACAGTATTTCTCATCTGGCTGATAAATCCGTACTATCTGCCCAATCAAAGAGCCCGCGTTTTCGAACGCAAGGTTACAACTCGAGAGCGCAAAGATCGTCGCAACTTCTAGCTACCAGTTTTCCTACTTTTGTCGCACATAACCTCCAAATCGGCGTTTCGTTCGTCTGCGGTGATTCGTCATTTGCGATAAAGGTTGCAGAATTTTGTAATAAAAATGCGGTCGGTCACTTTCAGATGGTTCCGAGGGCTGAACAAATCGTATCTTAATTCAACAAGCGTAGAAAATAGATACTTCGTGAATTCTGTCGCGAGCCGCGCAATCGAGTGTAAAAAATGTTTTCCGGCATCTGCGATAAACAATGTAAATGTCACCCCAAAATGGTCCCACAGTTGCATTACTAGAAATTTCTCGACAAGTCCAGTAGCCGCCAAGGGTCTTAAGGGTGGTGAGAAAAAGAAGGTGGCGAAGGCTACGCACATAAACCTGAATGAGGTGGCACAGTACGTCAACGTGGACCAGCTAACGAAACAACTGGAAAAGGCTGTCGAGGACTTGAAAGAAAATTTTGTCAAGCATCTGACCTTGCGCTCTGCGTCCGGTTCGATAGAGCAGGTTGTCGTTACCTTCGAAGGCCAGGAATATCTACTGCAGGAACTAGTGCAGGTTGCCCGGAAGCCTAAAACTGTAGTCCTCAACGTGTCTGTCTTCCCACAAGCCATTCCTCAAATACTGGAAGCTTTGGACAAGAGCGGGATGAACTTAAATCCTCAGCAGGATGGCACAACTATTTTTGTCCCTATACCAAAGTAAGTCAGCCAGGTCGATGATTGATAATCGTACTTATAATGAATTTTGCATAATCAAAAGACACGGTAGCGTCTTGACGCCAAGTATTAAAATTGATACATCGTATTTTTTGCAGGGTGACCAAAGAGCACAGAGAAAAATTGTCAAAAAATGCCAAGGCCCTATTCATAAAATGTCGCGACAACATCAAGGAGATTAGGACTAAGACAATCACAAAGCTGAAAAATACGGAATCAATATCTCCAGACGATGTCCGCAGAATCCAAGCTCAACTAGAAACTTTTTGTGAAAAGTACATCAGTGATGCTGAAAAAATTTTGTTGACTAAGCAAAGTGAATTATTGAGCGCTTCCGGCTAAATCGTCTCGTTTGTATTTTAATTTAATACATTTAATGTAAATATATACTCAATAGTTTACAAGAAAACAGATCGCTTTTTCATGCATTGTAGAAATACTTGTACAAAAGTTTGCTGAACTGTGGCGAAAAAAAGCCTTAGTTACATCAACATTTTTCATTAAACGTTATCAAGGGATTAATTTGACGTCTACGCTGTTTCTTATGTACTGGAGTAATCCGGAGCACAGAGTCTTCACGGCTGTTCTCAGAGTGTCGGCTTGATGAAAAGCTATGCTCACTCTCAAGTAATTTTTCGATTCGCCATTGTTGGAAAAACGAGCTCCCGGTATGGCCGTGACGTTGAGCTTTTCCTGGCACCACGCTATAAATTTTTCTCCATCGCAACCTGGAAGAGAAAATAGTACACGTAACTTTTCTATTTTCTTGCCCTTCAACGATCAAATATCGCATGAATTTGTCATCACCTGTAGGCAATTTAATCCACACAAAGTAGCCACCCTCGGGCTTTCGGTAAGAGCAACAATTCGGCAGAAACCGATCAAGGACTTCGCACACCACCTGGAGTCGTTCCTGAAAATGCAGCACCAGGGAAATCATGTTATGGTACGAAAATTCGCTGCCTTAATAAATCTTCACTCTCTGTCGTACGAACCCTGTAAGTTTTTATCAGCAAATCAAGATACTCGTCCTCGATTTGCAAATGCAGAAGGCTTGCGATTACTCCGGACACATAATTGTTCACAGCGCCCCCACTCTTCATAATCCCCCTAAAAATTTGAGTCTGAAAAATCTCCTGCTAACAAAAATTGGTGTATTGTTCACAGAATAAGCTACGTACGATGTTCGAAAGATATTCGCGACGCGCGGTCCACTTTCGAGCCAACCGAGACGAATCGCTGGCGAAAGAATTTTGGAGAACGATCCATTTGATATGACGTTTCCGCCCGTGTAATCGCTGTCGTTTGGATCGTCGTAGGACAATAGTCTGTGCGGTGGATATCCGACTCCGTAGTGCAAAAGATTGTAAACATCGTCGCACACCAATGCTATTCCATTTTGTCGCGCGATTTTTATCATGCGCTTGCAGTTTTCTGTAAGCAAGGAAGAATGAAACGCACTCAAGAAGTCATTAGAAAGTTGGATATGTGACATCGGCGCTAATTACCGGGGGGCAAAGTCATTCCCGTAGGATTGTGATACGTCGGTATCGTGTAGAACATTGCCCAGAATATTTTTTCTTCGTTTAAGAAGTAGTTGCCGCTCTTAGCGTCGGTAATGACCTTCTCCAGGGCATCTAGATCCACCAAGTCGTCTTTCATGGGTACTAAAAATAATTAATAGTTTATACATTTTAGTCTCATCACAAATCGTCACTTATCTTTTGCTCATTAGCGTCTTATTTTTTACCTGAAATGATACGCATCAATGGGAATTGCCTGAAAGCTTCAAGGGCGATCATGTAGGTGACTTCTTCGACGAATATAACGCCATTAGGGGCCAGAACGTGGGTGAGAAGTAGTTGTAATCCGTGGGTTGCACCACACGTCAAAATCAGATGCTCCCGGAGGACGGGATCGCCGTAGCGTCTTGTTAAAAATTGCTGAAGCTCGTCTCTGCATTCCCACAATCCAGCAGTCATACCGTACTGAAAGAGATAGTACTTTCCCTCTTTTTCCTCTTCTTCCTATGAATTTTAAGTCACTAAATAAATAATCAATTTTTCTCCGGGCTTAAAGAAATATTAATTTTATTTAAACTACCATTCTGTGACGAGTGGCTCTCATTAACATCTCCGTGCAATTCTTGAGAAGGTCAGGGCCCGGTGCACCGACCGATAAATTGGTGATTTCGGTATTGTAAACGTTGAAAACTGACATACCATCGAACAAGTGTCTTAAGTAAGGATCCTGCACTGTCTCCATCGTTCGGCCGATATTATGAAGCGCGCTCGAATTTTTAAATCAAAGTGAACACCTCGAAATGAAAACAGCAAAACCTCGAGCATTGACAGTATTAATAACACGAGAACACATACGCTACCGGCAGAAATACAGCTGAGCACCTAAATTCATATCACAGCAACCGAAAGATAACGAGAGATAAGGCTTCTTACGAAAATCTCATTTCCGGCTTGCATGACTTTCATATTATGACTTGGTCGTTAATCCCTTTCATTTCATCATAAATAAAAAAAATTATGCAATCGGCTCGTGTCGATTGTGTAGCAACTTTGCAATACAGATCGGCGACGTCAATGAGAACGGTGTAAAGTTCACTGCCAATCTATTATCTCGTTCAACGCTTTCGCATCGAGCTCAGCTCGGCACGACGGCTGGAGCTCGACTAACGTATTGACTGTGGCGGCGCGACATCGCTCGTTGTCTGTCGCGTTATTCCCCGAGCTTCAAGTGTGTCGTGATCTCATGATTTCCCTGTACGGTTGCTTAATGACTACCAAGTAAAGCGTACTGCGAAACGAGTCTAAGTTTTTTCACAACCGTCGCTTTGAATAATGATGGTCAGGACGCTTGGATTAAATACTCGGTTACATAAGAATACATTTTTTTTATGAAATTTTTTATTTATAACGATATGTATAATATATATACATAAATATATGTTTACATGCGTATATATTTCAGATATACAGAGTGCGGCGGAATCAACATTTTCGCATCACTGTGATTGGCAATAACGTTATTATGTACATAAGAATAACCAAGTGTCTGTAATTCACATTTTTTAATGCATTTGTCGCGTTTTTGTCGTTCGTCCCGAGCTTATCGTTATTTTCTAGTAAATCGCTCGATTCCGCTTCACTCTGTGTGCACAATATATACGCATAAATAATATAATAAAGTTTGTAAATTTTGTTTTTCAAATGTACTTTTCCTCAATTTATAGTCTCTCACCGACCGTGACTAATTTTTAATTTACAATTTTTAACATACGCTGGTTTAGGTCGGGCTCTGTAAAAAAAAAAAACAAAAAAATAATAATAAGTGTTGAGAATTTGGCTGGCTTGTAACGTTAGCCTTTCGCTCTTTCGTGGTGTCTTACGCTGGAAATAATCTAGCGTGATGTATATTACAAAATAAACGCTATTATAATTATAATAAGTAATAACAATGTACATTTTATTATTGGACAAGATACAGTCTGAAGGAAATGGCAAAACTCTGTAAAGGTTGCGCTCTGGTGCATCGATGTAGTGTACAAGTAAGAAAAAGAACGTCGATAAAATTGAATCTGATTTGTCTCAGGTTACAAAACTATAGGTATTCTAACGGCAGTCATTGACACGTGTCTTTTCACCCGTCGTAACACGCCTTAGTCTAGAGTTTTACGTATTTCCCTCAGAGCATGGCACTTCCTATCCTACGATTACGCCGTGCAGAGTATACATGATCGGTCTCTCTGTCACGAAACGATTAGTGATTTTGTTTGTTTGTTTCAAGTACTTTTGTTTCCACTTTCGTGGAAATTCACTTATGTATTAACATTATCTATTTTATTTACAGAATTGCTTTCGTATTCTTCATTTTTTTTTCCTTCTTCAATAAATTTGAAACTTTTCGAAAATTTCATGGATGATCCAATTTCATTGGTCCTTAAAGTTGACATGGCGGGAAATTGTTTATCGGCTATGGGTCAATTGACACCGAACAAACTATATTATTTAAGTATAAATATTCGTGACGTAACGTCAGTCATTTCATGAATTCGGGTCGGTTTGTCCTCCTCGCCTTGCGTGCCACGATTCGCAGGTGGCTCTCCCAATTGGCTTCCAACGAGTCTTCGAGCAGTGTGCAAGGAGGAAGACAATATTTTCGCGTTTACACATCCCTTAAGTTCTCTCGGGGTATCATATCGAAGGAAAGAATATAAACCTATCACAGTCAGCGGCGGGCCGCATGAGGTTCCGCGCACAGGCACACTTAGACGTCGGGCTTCCGCGACGGCAATAATATATAATAAATTTCGCACTATATATTGTCTTTCAGGAAAACCGACAGTCTGCGCGGGAAAAAATGAACATTGAGTGATTGCGTGCAGCCCGCGCGTGCAGAACCCCCGTCACTTATTCTTTCCCCTTTTAAATCACTCTATAAAAAACATTGTGATGTGCATTCGCTGCAAAGAGCCACAACATCGGCGATTCTGATAAAAATTTCTCGTATAAAATTGTATACTAATCTATATCCCGTTATGTAACGTGGACATATAAAATAATTACTTATACTTATAACTTCTAAGCTCTAATTCGATAACCGTAGTGGTTACATTAATTATTTACAAGCCACAGGTGATGGCACATTAAGAATATTTTTGCACTACAGTTCATTTCGTATTTATATTAAACGCGGAACGCCGTAACGTCACTCGTGTCCATGTCGCGTTGCACCGATCCGTCGTGAAGCACAAGTAGCCGACACTTGTCGTTCCGTTACTAGTGCGTCCTGGTATTTCATCGCTTCATGCTTGTTTGTTTCTTTTTAATGTTCTCCTTCTTCATTTCTTTTAAGTTTAATCACAATTTAAACACGATCTTCGTGGGTAACGTCCTCTAAGTACTGCAATGAATTATGGTGGGGGCGAGGGGGAGTTACGCATCGAACTCGTTAAAAACCCTGTTTCCCGTGGCCGTTTCCGGTGCATCCGCGTATGAGGAAACGAGCTTCTCTCCCTGGCAAGTTTGACCATTCGCCGGTTGCCGTTCCAGGCGAGATTTTCTCTGTGTTTGTCGCGAATTGACAGCGCACTGTCACCGCTCATACAGTCGTCTCGTTTTTCCTCAGGGGCTTCAGCGGCTGCAGCTCACGTTCGAGGCGATCAAAATCGTTGTAGTACTCGTGGTCGGATTCCTCCTCCGAGCTTCGTTGCCTGACTTGAGATCCGAACACGCCGTTCGTGAGAACCTTGTCGAGATCGGGGGTCGGAATGCCCAGAGTCTGCGGCGTGAGCGGGCCGTCGTCCTGTGACATTATGTACTCGGGATTATCGAGAGACGTCTTGCCAGGAATCTTCAAAAAGTTCGGGTACTTTCGGTATCCGTTGTTCAATCTCTTTGGTTCCGAATCTGTGCAAACGAGAAATAAAAAAAAACATTAATTAATAAAACAGTTTCAACAAAAAGTCTCGGCGCAGATTCTCTACATTTTTAATTTTACTAATCTAACTCACCGGTGGGCTTCGAATCTCCGATAATATCCATGTACTGATTCGTGCTCGTGGAAAGTTGCGGCGACGGCACGAGATAGTCGTCCTCGTCCACGGCCAAGTGCCGATTCTTGTCCATCTGGACCTGTTGAAGCGCCAGATTCAACTCCGGCTCGAGGCAATCGTCTGTAACGCAAACAAAAAAATGAAATAATCGAGCCCGAAGAAATGAAGACTGATAAATAAATTGCTCTGGAGTTTCGAGGCTAAAAAGAGGATGACGTAATATTGAATGAGAAATCTTACCTCTAGCGGTGACCATTTTCAACGGATCGGAGCAGTATCGGGAGCTCGAACCGTCAGAACTGACCGCATGACCGCAGTGGCCATTGGGAGGCGCGTACTGCGAATGTTGCATTGAATTGCCGGACTCGTGGGACGTACTTCCGTTGGCGCGGTTAACTCCGTGCCTCAGAAGTTCCCTGTCCCAATTCTGTTGATTCTGCGGCGTCGGCGAGTCGGCCGCGAGCGCCATGCCGTTCGACCAGCAAGTTTTCACCGGTGTATTCGGCGGCGAGCCGGATGTGTTCGACACCGAGATATTTGCGGGCAGCGGAGCCCTCGATTTCGGCTGAAGATACTCGTCGGCGTAGACCAAAGCCTCGGGTCCGTCCACGCCGGACGCCAGATTCGGAAACTTCTCCTTCTCGTCCTAGAATCAACGAATAATATGTTGCAAATCAGCGATACGAAAACCAATTAACAATTAATCATAGTATGTTCACGAATAAAATTCGGAGCTCTCTTAGCATTAGTTAAAAAAAAGGTAACTAACCTTGAGTATATTCGAGGGCAATTTCATGTACTTGTCCCGCTTGATGGCCAAGTATCGACCCGGGTCTCTCGACATCTTCGCAAAGTCGTCCGCGAGTTCCTTGAAGTTCGGTCTCGACTCGGCGTCCAGCATCCAGCACTTGATGAGAATCATGTAGACGTCGATGGTGCAGATCGCCGGTTGCGGCAGACGATCGCCCTTCTCAAGGAGCTCGGGCACATCGCGAGCCTGGACGTTCTCGTAGGGTCGTCCGCCGTAGGTAAGAACTTCCCAGACGGTCACGCCGAAGGCCCATATGTCGGACTTGTGGGTGAACACGCGATGCTGAATGCACTCGAGGGCCAGCCACTTGATGGGCATCTTTCCCCCGGCGGCTTTGTACTGCTCTTCGTTGATGTCCAGAAGCTTAGCCAGGCCGAAGTCAGTGATCTTCACGCAGTTCGGCGTCTGCACGAGGACGTTGCGCGCCGCGAGATCGCGATGCACGAGCCGTCGGTCCTCGAGATAGGCCATGCCACGGGCGATCTGCGTGCACCAGGTTAGCAGATACTTAGAGCCGATTCTGTCCTTGTGATCGCGTACGAAGTCAAGCAGCGAGCCCAGCGGCATCAGTTGCGTCACGAGCATCATCTGCGAGGTCATGCAGACGGCGAGAAGCTGAAGAAGATTTGGATGCTCGACGCTCGCCATTATGTAAGCCTCGTCGAGGAATTCCTTGGACGTGTTGGCGCCGGTTCCGTCGTGAAGCACTTTAATCGCCACCGGTATCTTCACGTTCTCGCCCTCCGGCACCCACACGCCCTTGTAGACGTTACCGAAGGCTCCGTAACCGAGAATACCGCCCTTTCGCATCTCGCCCTCTTTGATTATCCTCAACTTGGCGAGATTCGGCTTGACTCCGGTCGGCCTAAGCGGCTCGTTGTCGTCGAGTCCCGTCAGTGCCATCGTCATCTTCACCGTATTCTCCTTGGCTTTCGTTCGCAAACGCCACTGGCACATTATCACCGCGACTATCACGAGAAACACCGCGACGAGCATCCCGACGCCGCCAAGAATCGCCGGTTGGATCTCGCTCTCGAGAACGAGACCGCCCGCTCCGTGCGAGTCGCTCGAGCAGTGGGGATCGTCGTTCGACGGCAGAAGCTTGTACGGATATTCCGGGGGACAAGTCTCGGTGCAGTTAAAGGCCGTGTCGTTGTCGATCGTCTCGCCGTCCTGTAACTGAATGATACATTTCCGTTAGACACTCGTCGATCGATGAACATCATGTGGTATGATAGCCACTAGTTTTTACTTCACATTATTCAGAACGTTTTCTTACCAGGTAAATCTTGAAGTTGCGACACTTTTTGCATTGACTCGGGCCGGGTCCGAAGCATCCTCGACACTCCGGGAAGCAGGGAATGCAGAGCTGCGAGTCAGCCGCGACGAAGTGACCCGCAGGACAGACGTCTTCGCACTGCTCGCCTCTTTTGTACTTGGTGCACTGTTGGCAGACTTGCTCGTGAATACCGTAACCCGTGCATTTCTTGCATCCCGCGTGACACTTCTTGCAGACGGCCTTGCCGGCCAGAGGTCGCAGGGCTCCCTGTTCTTGAGGGCTCACCCACTCGTAGAAGTAGCCTGCGATAAAAAGAATATTCAATTACTTTATTGTCCTCCACTTAAGCAATTTGTTCTTTTTGTTGCTAGAGGAAAATCTTGCTTACCGTCAGGACAGGGTTCTCTCTTCTGCAAACACCCTTCGGGTATGTGGCCATTCATAATCGCCTTTTCACAGCTGTGACAACCGTTCGGTCCAATATTGTTCTCCGGGCCCTCGCAGCCGCCCACACAATTCTCGTGGCAGTGCTTGCAGTGACCGTTGTCGTTGTACTTGGACGACGGACACTCGGGAACGCAGAACGGACCATCGCGAACGTTCTTACACTTGTTGCAGTGCTCGGCATTCGGACCCGCGCAAGTGCCATCGCACTCCTCGTGACAGGCCTTGCAGATCCTCGATTCGGCTTGATAAATTCTGCAAAAAAAATTCCAATTGAATATTTTGTTTCAACCACGAAAAAATACAGAAGGTTGCACTTTGGACAGCTACAAAGCGTTACGACACGAATGAAGGCTACGATTCCATTTACCTCCAATCCTCAATCTATACGAATGCAAAATCGACACGAAAAAGTTCTCTGTTACTCTTGTTCAAAATCTATCAGCCGAAGGCGCTTTTTACAAATCTCTAACTCACCCAGTAATCGCGTTGCAGTCTTCCAGGCAGACGTTGCCGAGGATAAAGTTTTTGCACGAGAGGCACTGAGCGGGACCTGGACCCCAGCATCCCTCTTCCGAGCATTGTTCATCGCACACCAGGCCTTCTTTTACTGTTACGAAAAATCAAACATTAGTATCGAAAAAAATATAAGAAAAATAATCGCAAATAAAAAAATCGAAGGAAATGACACTAACTGCAGGCTGTCTCGTTCTTATTGTTCTGCAGGAGACTCTCGTGCTCCACGGATTTCTTGATCCTTCCCCAGTCGATGCTCTGAGCGTAGCACAGATGTTTGTTCTCCAGTATGGCAATCGAGCCGGAGTAAATTTTCTTGAGCGAGCTCAGGCCGAGCGATACCAGAGCCGTCTTCACGATGTACAACGAGGCGAAGTACTCGGTGAGCGTGCGACCGCCGATGATCTCGAGGTTCCGGAAGTACGAGAGATTCGTAAAGTCCTCGTGATCCCCCTGAATATTCAAGAATCCAGTGATCTCCTTGAGGGTGCTGAACACCTCGAGCTTGTCGGGATGCATCGCCTCGTAGCGCGGGCCGAAGGTGAAGTTCGTGTAGATGTGCTGGTAGCCCTCGAAGCTCTGGTCGAGAATCGTGATCGAGCCCTCGATTATCGTGCAGTCCTTGAAGCTGTCGATGTTGCCCGAGTGAACCTTGTCGACGCCCTGACACGTTTTCGGACAGGGACCGTCGCACGGCACGCATTCCCCGTGAAAAGCCTTCTTCTTCGGCGGACAGGATCTCACGCAGGCGCCGTTGTCCTTGAGCAAGTGTTCCGGGCACATTCGCACGCAAGTCGCACCGTAGGCGTATTTTCCATCAGGATTCGCCTCCCACGAGTAAGTCGTTGGATTGTATCTGCAACGACGAATTCAGACGTTAAGCAACCTTCGAATTTTTATCCCTGTGATGACTTACACATATATTTTTAAGAGACGATACATGTATATATGGACACAGTATAATATTACAAAAAATAGAGCAAGTGGCTCGCGCGACGACATCTGGAAGAGACAACTTTTTTCCTCGCATTCCCCGGGGAAATTGAAATGGGCCTGGGAATATTTCTTTGCGATCGGTGTGGACCGCGAATTTATCACCGACCGACGCGTCCGTCAACTTTAATCGGTCCTCACTCCATCCAACGCACAATTGGCGACCGGCGAGGCGGAAGGGGGGTAGTTGTTAACTCCGCGGCCCCTCTCGATGCCTCGAGCTTGATCGAAAAACTCAGAAGGCAATCCGAGGTTCGCGTACGCACGGCCACTTTAGCCGTTGCACCTTTGCCTCGCGGCTAAGGTGCAACGCGTGTGACGCGAATGCAATACTCACTTCTGCATCGGCGGACACTCCTGCGTGCAAACGCCGTCGTCGAAGAAGTTCTTGCAGGCGAGACAGTCGCTCTGCTTGGGACCGGTGCAGCCGCCCGCGCAAAAAAGGTGACAGCACTCGCGCGGATTCGGGCCGAAGCATCTGCCCTGCCAGCACTGGGGCGAGCAGTTGGTCTTGGAGAAACGTTGACAATTTTCCGGACCCTCGCCCCAGCAACCCTGCTCGCAGCTCTTGTCGCACTCCGGGCACGAGCGCTCTGGCGACGTGAAGTTGTAGACGTAGAAGTACTTGCCGCCCGGGCCCGTTATGATCTCGTCCCAGTGAATTGTCTTGATGTGGCAGAGATTGTAGTTGTTGTACATGCCGACGCTGCCGTTGAGAATATCTGCGGATTAAATGGAAATTGAAATTAATTTTGGTATACTGAAAAATCGATTTCGAGGTATTTAAAAATATGAGTTTTTTTTTTTAGTTTTGTTAAAACCACCCTTTTTTTCTAAAATCAATAGAATTAAAACCCACCTCTGAGCGCCGGCATCTCCAGGTTGTACATCTGGCACATCGTGACGAACAGCGCGAACTCGACGTCGTGAATGTTGAGCTTGAAGAGCGTCCTGCCCCTGATGATCTGCAGCCTCGGCAGGACGATACGACGCACGTCCACGTGACTGATGAGCACGTAGCCGGTGACCTCGCGTATGTACTGCAGAAAGCTGAGGTCGAGGGTCTCGTTCTGGAGCCACGTGATCTCCAGATTGCCGTCGACGTAAGTACAGTTGGTGTACCGGTCTCGAAGATTTCGGTAGTGATGCTGCTTGTTCGACGGCACCGACAGTCGGCCATTGGTACCGATGCAGACTGCAACGAGAAGAAAGAAAAAAACATTAAAAAATGGTCATACATTTTTGCCACTCCCCATAAAATATGCAAGCGGCTAAGCCCACCAAAGACTAAATTGACTGAATTAACCGCAGAATTAACAACGCGACTCGTTGACTCCTTGGGAATTAAATTAAACGTGTAAAAAAAAAACGACTCATCCGCCGTATAAAATCTCGTCGATCGCCGCGAGTCCGCGTTGTCCCGGGTGCGTCCAATTGCGTCGAGCGCTTTCAGGTTTTGCGCGAGCTCGATCGAGTGAGAAGATCGAGAAAGAGAGACGGAGATCGTCGCGTTCGAGGCAAAAGTCAGAGGGGCTCCAATTAACATTCCCTATTCGGCACGCGAGTCCGAGCCAAATTTGGATACATCCGATCCGGAACTGGTCGATTGCTCAATCGCGGTCGGTTGATTGAGCGCCCGACACATGTACCACGGGCCCAACTCACGGCCCGGCTCTGAAGGCGCTTCGACAAATCCAGTGACGAAGCGGGACCGAGACGGAAGAAGATAGAAAGGGAGAACCGAAAAAAATTAAGATAAATAAATAGAAAGCCATTCGGTTGTACGTCGAATCGTCAACCAAAGTTGACGAGCCTTTCCATAAAATTACTAGCGCGAGAGCCTCCCAGCCGAACGAGTCACGTGAGCCACGTGAGGCGATATATCTCGACTCGCTTCTCCTCCTCAGCCGAAGAGGAAGCGCGAACGCCACCGGGAAGAAAGAGACCGGAGAGTCGGGGAGAGATGCTCGGCGGGAAATCCACCACCCACATCGCGTCGAAAACAGGGCCTCGACGATCTATAGATAGAGCTTCCTAGGCTCGAGGAGCGCGCGCGCGCGTTGATCCAAGTGGGCGAACCACTTCCACGCTGAGGTGCGTCGCGCTCGCGGCGCACGCCATAGGTATACATAACCATCACAACCTCTATATACGACTCGCGTTTGTATATACGCTACAAATCGAGCTGTAGGTGCTCGCCACAACGTTGTGCAACTCGCCGTGTAGTATAACCACAGCTAGGCGAGCGCATATACACAGCTCCAGCGACAACGTAGCTGCGCGGTTGTCTCCCGATGGAGCATTCGACTCGAGTCCTATACTCGCCTTATAACCTTTCAATTCTATCCGCATCTTCGACTATGCGTCTTTGACTACGTCTTTTCTCCTTTCTCGCGCGCATTACCGTTACCTACAACTGATATTCTTAGAATCTGTGTTGATGTTGTTGTTGTTTTTATTATTATTATTATTGTTGTCATTATTTAATTTCCTTATTTTTTATTTTCGTCGTTTTACCATACGCATATAATGTCGTTGAGCTCGCTGATGGTGCGAGGGGCCCGACGAAATATGCGCCACACTCGGAGCAACATCGCATTCGACGTGTCCCCCGCGCGTCAGCCCTCATTAATTCGCCTCTTACACGAGTTTCGCTCCTTCGCGGCTGCCGATGGCGAGGCTCGATCCGCGCGAGAGAGAGCCCAGCCGCAGCGCAGCATTTGCATACCTCCCCGAAAGCACGTGCCACGCCGAGGACTCGCCGCTGCTTATTCGCGGTCCTCGTCTCTCGTCGCGATCGATAAACACGCGCGATATACGACATTGCGCTCGTAGGCAACCTGTATATCGGTAAACGAGCCGACGCGTGACTGACCGTACGAGCCGCGTTTGACCGCCGGTGCCACGGGCGAGGGGGATATAAGCGTGTCCTCGTCTCCCGCGGAGCGAGCGAGCGACGAGCCTGAGTGACGGGCCCGTCTCTTCGTTCATTATACGTTCCTCCACGTTTCGCGTTCCTCGTCTCCCTTCTTCCCTCCGCCCTCTGCGCCCAATAATTTCCTGCGCGTTGTGGACACAGAAAGACCGCGTCAAAATTATACGTAAAAATAATTGCTCGCCGGTGTATCTTCTTGACCCGCGCGCGCGCGCGAGGTACGAAGATCGGCAAGAAGATCGGCGATGCCGACCGGTCGCGACGTGCGTCGGTACACGCGAACAAGTTGATTATTATTTATCGGCGTCGGGCTCTCGCGTCTCTCGGGGAGCGTCGCACCTCGAGGCGCGACGATCGGTTACACTTTACGCAATGAGAAAATCGGTTGATTTATGTGCCGACTTTTTTCTTTCTTTTTTTTTTTGTAACATTTTCGTTGCGAATCGTTTCCGTCTCGCGATGGCCAATCGTGAGTCATTAATCGGCCGATGATCGGTACCGATTTTTATGAGATCGTCTTGAGCGCGGCTCGCGTGACACACAGGAAAAAAAAGAGGAACGAAGCACAAGCGAACAACCAAAAAACCGGCGCGTTTTGTTCCCCGTGCTCGTAGCTGGTGCACCGCGCAGGTATTTGCGCCGCGCGGCCAGATGCTCGGAGCAATGCGCGAGCGATCGGTTATGCCGCACGATGTGCTTTCTCTCCCGCGCGCACGGCGCATGCGTCGTAGATCGTCGAGCGCGCACAACCGGCGAATCTCGTACTCGGGATCGGCGAGAGCAACTCGTGAGCGCGCCTCTTCGTAAATGCTCGCGCTGCTGCTGCTGCTGCTGATGCTGCCGCTGCGACCCCGAAGGCGCCACGCGGGCCCCGGGAATGCAGGCCGGTCGGCCCCGCGATATGAATCAGCCGAAAAACGTTTTTTCAAAGAGAATTCGCGAAGGAATAAATATATTGCCGGGGGGACGATCGCCGAGCGCCGGAGCGCGGCGATAGCATCTTCGATGCGCGCGCGACGGCTGAGCTCGCGAGTTCCTCCGACGCTCGCACGTTCCTCTCTTATTCTTCTTACCGATTTCTCGTGCCGGAGGGAAAAAAAAAAATTCTGCCATTTTTTGGCACAAGTGAAATTAAAAAAAAAAATTTAATCCGCATCATTCTAATTTACAAGTGAATTTTGTTGACACAAAAGTAACATTGACGAGCATTTTTTTTTTTTAGTAAAATTACGACATTGTATGGCGCGTATTCATGGTATCGAAAAGATTTTAATTTTTCTTTGCGATAAAACGTCGAGATATTTATTCGCGTAGCACTTTGCAGCCGTGTTTACGGCCCGCGCACGCGTGACATGAAAATGAGAAAATAATTCACGAGGGCTTCCACCTTCATTTACAATGTAATATAACCGGCCTTAAAGTGTCCCGGGGTTGGGAGGCCTGTACGCTGCTGCTGCTGTTGCTGCTGCCCGGGCCGCTTATTACTCGGGCTTAATAAACGAGCCGATGCGATTTCGAAGTGAAAACGAACGGACGTTTAGACGAGCCGGAAAGTATACGTTGCAAAGGCGCACGAAGGTTTAGGGGGTCGATGGCTCCGGCGGCGGTGGCTGCTATCCTGCCTGTTCTTCGTTCGCGCGCACCTTTCACGCACATCCCTCGCGCCCCTCGAACGCGCAGCCTTTGCAGCTCCCAGAATCACGTGTGATTATCCCCCGTGAGGTATACGCGCCGAATTTGCGAAAATTACTCGCTGATTTTTCTCCCTCGCAACGGAATCGCGGGAATATCCCTCAACGCGGCCGAAAACGCACAAACCTTCGAACCGGTGTATTTTAAAAAATAAAAAATAAAATATAATGAAATAAAAAATCTACATAGGTACGAAAAAAAAATGTGTCTAATACCCCAAACACCCAAGTACAAGTTCCGGCTGAATCCATAAAAACGTCCGATGAAAGTGAAGCGGAAGGAGGAAGCCGACTGCGAGACTGCGGTCATCCCGCGCGCCGCAGTCGCCTCGTAACCGGTGGATCATGGTCCAGCGGCGGCGACGACACCGATGGCAGCGCGCGGCCACCACATCGGGAGACCAGAGTGGGTCGCGCTCGCTTGCGAGAATCCGCGACGCGAGGATATTTCTTTTGTGGTTCGGGCGCGTTTCGACCACCTAGCGGAGAGAGAGCGTTGAGCGAGAAGGAGTAAGAGAGAGAATGGAGCGAGGAGGAGGGCCTCAATTTTTATGCGGCACTTTAGGGCGCCATTAAAGACCCCCAAAGTAATACGAAATAACCGCATGCCCATGGCGCGGCGGCGCCATTTATTTGAGCTCGTAAACATCGATACCTGCCCGGCTGCCTGGCTGGTTCCCTGCCCGGCAGGTTGGCTAGTGCGTAGCTCGTCGTCGGACGCGCGAGGGACTTCTGGACTCCTCGCCGCATCTCCGCCGCCGCCGCCGCCTCCTCCAACTCGATTTATTTCTTTTTCATCATCGTCCCCCCTTTCCATCTCCTTCTCTCTCGCTTTCGATCTTCGCCTGTCTCGGCCTCGCGCGCGCGCGCGGCCCCGCGGCGAAATATCCAACGAAAATAAAGGGCCCGGCGCGCTCTATCGTAAACGCCGCGCGAAACAACCATCAACCCGCGCGGACGCTGCGACCGAAGCAGAGAGCGAAAAACGAGCAACACGCTTTTCTCTGTCTTTATATTTCTGTCTCTTTTTCTTTTCTCTCTCCCTGTCTCCGTATATCTCGCTCACTTTTTGTCTCTGCTCTCGAAGGTGGAAGCTGCGCGATGCGTGTACCGCGCGCACGATCTCTCGTCCGCTCGTCGAGCGCAGAGCAAGAAACGATAATTCAGGAACGGCGCGCGCGCTGCTGCGCATGCGCGCTCGACGATTGCGCGCGCGCGCACGAGCCCGCGACGCAAACTGCTGCCGCCGCCGCGCACGTCGTCGCGAGCACCGGTGACCGAGGAACAATGGGATTTACCGAAGATTTCTCTCGAAGGGCGAGGGACCAGCGACTCTCGAGTCAGGATTCGAATCGCGCGCGGTGACATTGATACCGCAATAAAAGTCGCGGCGTCGAGGGTAAATTGAGCTCGCGCAGAACGGTAGTGCGCGAGAAGCGCGCATGCGCTATCCTCGCGCGCGTCTCCTCGCGCTCCCACTGCCCAGGCCGCAGCCTGTTTCACCCACGCGTCCTTCTTTAATCTCCTCTCGATCCTTTCACTACGCGAGATAAGAGAGACAAATGCGAAATTGCCGAGGCAAAAATACACAAGTGACCCGCGGTGTTCGCCACATTGGGATCCGTACGTCGCTTTCGCGCGACCTGCATGTAGGCGACGTTCGCGCGCAATTTTAGTGATGACGCTTTGGGGCGAATAATAATTTGAATTTTTATTTTTTTCGTGATTGATGGCGAAAAAAAATATTTCTCATTCTTACAAGGATCAGACGATTTTATTAAGTTTCTCTTTGCAACTTTCGCTAGAAGTTTAATTTTTGATTAATGTTCAGCTGAGTCAGCTGAATAAAAATGCATTTTTTTTATTATGTTACGTAAGGATGAAAAATTTGGCCTTCGTTTCGGCCGGCCGAGAAACACGCGCACCGAGAGCGCGGACGAACGAGAAACAAATTACGGCGTCGGGAATGCCCTTTGTTCTGTCCGGTTGTTTCTCATTCGCTCCCGCTCGAATTCACCGGCGGCGAAGTTTCGCTCGCTCGGCGCGTTCTCCCCGACTATCGCGCTTCAGCTATACGCAGCGCGCGCACCTTCGGCACCGCCGAGCGGTTCGCGCACGCGCAGCTCGACGCGTCGGCGCGTCCACGCACAGAGGGCGAGCGCGCGCGAAAACACGCGATCTCCCGCCGTTGCCCTGCAGCGGGATATTAAAGGGAGACTCTGGAGTTAATTTTCCAATTTCAGCGCCAACGCCGACACTCGCCGAGTCGTTCCGAGGCTGCGTCGTCTTTAAATCGGCGCTGCCACTCTTGAGCGACTCTTACGCTATATTTACAGCGTGAAATAAAAGAGAAAAAAAAACTTCTTGGTGTGAAGACGTGGAAAAATTATTTTCTCAATTATTTGTGTTTCTAAATCAATTATTTTTATTTTTTTCGTGATTTGACTTTCGGACTCAATGTAGGTAACGATAAATTGAATATCGAGTTTTCAACGCAGCTGTGTCGATTATCGCAGCTCGAGAGTCCGGGATTCGAGCATTCGCCGGAACAGTCATCCATCTACCCTCGTCATCCGCGCGCCCACGCGAAATCTCGCCGGTGGCGGGGCTTTCTGAATCGGGCTGCGTCTGCTGCGCTCCGGTGGAAGTTTACGCCTACCATCGATCACGCGCCTTTTTCCATCGATGCTCGCTCCGCCGATTGACCTCGCTGCGCGCGCGCGCGCGCGCTCGGTGAGCCTCGGGGGCTCCGGTCTCCCTCTGCGCGCGGCCGATCGCCGATTTCAAAAGGTGAGTCCCGGGACCGTTGAAAAAGTTAATGGATCGTCGTGCGGCAAAAGTTCGAGCCCGACGGCTCGAACACCTTTGCCCCGAGCTTTTCCAACGAGACTCGCCGCTCATCCGTCTGCAGTGCAGAAAATTCTTCGTGCTCGAAGATCCAAAGAAATCGACAGAAAACCCCAAACAATCGGCAGCTCGCCCGCTACCCGAAATTCCCTGTCATCTCGTCGGAGACGGCACAATCGACGGTTTCTCCCGCGACGCATTTTCGCGTGTCACAAATTTGCATAACGCGCCGAACGATAAAACTTTTTTCGGCCGCACGGACCGAGAACGAGGCGAATCCGCGCGGTTGGCATTCGGATACGACGAGTCTCCGGGAGCTCCTGTTTCGGGGCGCGCCCGACTTACCGGTTACGCCGAGACGGACACGATCGCGTTTACAAGATCCTAAACCGCCGTCTACACGCGTCCAGCTCACCCGGCATGTTGTCCCTGCGGCCTCGTGCAGGACCAGGATGCGAAAAATGCGGTCGCACGACGTTACGCCGGGTCATCGTTTATGCGTGCGCGTCCCGCTCATACCGATCGCGCGGAATCGCTTGACTTTTTCCGCGCGGGATAAATCGCCGGAGAATCTGCGAGAGGGAGAAAAGGACAAGGAGAGAGAAAGAGAGAGGGACAACCCAGCTCGGTTAGTCGGTCCACGCGCGCAGCTGCCGCGCGATCGGCAGCCGATCGCTTGCCGATCGCGGCGCAGACGCATCGAGTCTGCTCGGCGATTCGAGCGCGGGCATAAATAAGTAACTGAAAATCTATGTCCCCGTCGCGGTCCCTGGCGTAACCCGGCGTCCTGTGTGTACCGCCTCAACGAGTACATAAATATCTCGCTATATATATTGAACGGTCATATTTCATCGTGGGTAAAAAAAAAATCGAAGAACCGGGTCCTCCCTCCCCCCCGGATAAATTCAACGTCTCAATCCGTCTCCGTGGGTTCTCGTCAATATTCCGAGCGGTCAATTAAGGCATGCCTCCCAGATGTTCCCCCTTCCTCCCCCTCCCCTTCCCTTACACCGCCTCCTCGATATTTCCGTCCCTGTCTTTGTCTCGCTGTCTCTGCTGCCGCTGCCGCCCGGTCTACAACGCGACGTACATTCGATGTGTATGGGATACATATATATATATATTCTATGTATTATATATATGCAGTCACCGAGATCCCGCGTTCCGCTCGCGCACCTCTCGTCGTGTGGCTCCCGCGGTATCCGCGCCGCCGCGACTCCCAATATTATGCGAGACACTGCGAAGAGACAACCCACGACGTTTATAAATCCCTCCCGCGTTTGTGTGTCGCTGCGCCGCGCGCGGCAGCGCTCGAATGCCCAATTCCCTCTCGGCGACCACGAAGCGTGTACAAATAGAGGCTGCGCGGAGCTTTTTCTTCCGCGCGATCCGTGAGATCGATGATTTTACGGAATTTCGAGGTAAATGAAAATAAATAGATAAATAAAGATTTTTTGAGTAATTAAAACGGGCGATTTCCTGACGAAAATAGTATTTATGTCTTTATTTGCGGAGAAAATATCTCGCGGACCTTGGGAGGCCGAGACACAACAACGAGACGAGTTATCCTCGCCTAATGGCGCGACTCGACCATCCTCCTTATCACCTTAACGCCGGCGGCCTCTATGGGGCACCACTTAGGCCACAATTTATCGCCGTTTCTCTTGCCGCACTCCAGCGAATCCCGCTGGCTTATCGCGCCCGGCGAAAGCATCGCAAAACATGTTTTTTCCTCCTTTTTTTTTTGCATCGTCCTCGCGCAGATTCGTTCCTCGCGCGCGCGGAATTCCACGGACCGCGACTGCCGGGCGGTAAATCGGTCAAAAAAAGTTATTCGGGATTAATTTCGTTCATGCTCCGTCTCGCCGCAATTTTCGACGATCGATCGTCGTTGCGTCCCGCGTGGATGTCGGCGCTCGTCTCCGATTGCCGAGCAAAAAGCTTCGACGAAATGTGTATGACAATCGTCGAGAAATATTATATTTTCATGAGACGATTCATAATGTTCGAAAAACGCGGAATGCGTCGCGTCCCCTGTTCAAACGTTTCGGCGGAGTCGATGATGAATCCGGGACCTCCCCACGACGCGCTCGCTTCACGAGGATTAAATTAATGAGAAAAGATTGCGCTAACCGCACGTTCAGTGATTTATTCAATAAATTACTAAAATGACAAGAAATATTAAATATAGCGTTAAATTATTCCTATAAATAAAATTGCATATCCTAAACGTAAGACGCGAAAGATTTGTACAATATTTTTATCCATCGTTGACGATATTCCGTTGCTACATCTCACGGTGTAAAGATGGCGATGGAAAATATTTTAATTGCACAGCTAATCCATAATTCGAAATGATCAGCGAATAAATAATTGCAGAAGAAGTATCACGCATTGCACGAAAAGTCAATTCGGAATTGGCAAATAAATAATTTTCCATTGCACGAAAAATAAATAGGTCAGTTCCAAGTATCCCCTATTTTTAGATAAAAAAATGTCATCGCCTATCACGAGTGGCATCGCAGTCGCTGTCGATGCGGCAGAGCGTCGCCCTCCCAGACGAGATCGTCGCCCACGTCGCTTCCCTCGACGCTGAGCTTGAGCCACAGGCTCCCGTTCTCGGCGACCCGCGTGCACAGTGTCGCAACGGCGATTTGCCCGAAGCTGACGTCCCGTATGTAACGTTGGGCGGTGTCAGCCCAGTATAGACTAGTCGGTTGTACGTCTGCCAGTCCGCACGAAATCGCCGCAGCCGGCAGATCCTCGAATTCCGCCTCGAGATGGTAGATACTCGAGGACCAAAAATAATCCGAGTATCCCTCGTCGACAAGCCAGACCTCCGCGTAGCCTTCGTCGTCCGCGTAGATCATCCTCGCCCGCAGAACCATCGTACTCGATCGCACGACGCACGGTCGACCCGCGGTCAGTTCCTCGCGCGCGACGCTTCGTCCTCTCGCTTCGTCCACATAGAATCTCGTCATGGCAGCGGTCAGCGCGTGATACGCGGGCCTCGCCCCGATCGGCCTGATCCACATGCTCGTCGGACTGTCCACCCGGAGCACCTCCACGGCCACGGTGTCCTCGAGACTCTGAACGTCGAACATCCTCACGCGACTTTCACTCTCGGTTACTCGCGGATACATTTTTATTTTTTATTTTTCGTACTCGAGCCTATTAATATTATTCGTCGCGGAGCTACGAAAATTTGTCCCGATTTATCTTCGATTTACCGTCGTAAAAACATCACAAATATATCAACATTTTTTTTTTTTCTTATATATATACTATATAGATTTTTTTCGTTTCTGCACGCGAACCCACTGGTATTATTGTTGCGGAGCGACTGAAGTTTCAATGCAGTTGATGCGTTTACGACACCGACGAACACACAACAGCTGCTCGGGCGAGCATTGATCCCCCTCCACCGGGGCCGACTCGGATCCCCCTCGCGGAAACGCGTCCCATTCTCTCTGCCACGTAGGTGAAATTCGGTGGTCTCGCTGGCCCGCCACTCGCGCGTGACTCTCCGCCACGTCTACAGTGCGCGCAACGAGCGACACGTTCCTATCGCTGTGCTCGTCCCCTCTTTTTCGAATTATCTATTTGGGCTTCTGGTGCCTATCGCAGCGAGCAACGTGCATCACTTTTAGCCTCTGGGATGGCCTGCACGAGATTTATATATAGTCACAACGTCGAGCGAGGGATGAAATCCGACGACTGACGAGTCGAACGGCAGAAACTGCGGAGGCTCGTCCTCCCTCTCTCGGTCCGCCATCGAATTTCGGCGCCCCATTCGACCCCCTGGGGCAGGGAAAACCTCCCCCGGTTTCTATTGATCGAAATATCTTCGACCGACGGAGCAGGAAAAATTGCAACGTCACGCCCAGATTTTCCACGGGAGAAAAATCGTCTCTGCGGCAGCAGGAAAATACAGCAAATTTTCCTGCTGCTGGGTCGTCATACATAATTTATATTTTCCGACTATATATCTTTCTTTTTTCATAGGCATGGAGAAACTCGTCGCTGAAACGACTGAGAATTTTAATCCTCGGCTCTAACGTGAATTTCGAAAGCCCCGAACGATTCTGTAAGAGAAAACCCAATAACCCGCGTTATCTATGACCGGGTCTTCAGGTTCTCCCGGGAGTTAAGTAATTTCTCTGGGACACGTCCGAAGCGCTGTGTATATCGCATTGGGCACCGTGAGCCAAGCGCGAGCGGAGGTTCCTAATTAGTGTCACGGTGATTAGTGCGACTGGGTTACTCGTAAAGTGCGCGCTTAATATCGCCCACACCGCGCGCGAGTCGCACTATGGGCGACGCCGGACGCGATCCTCGTCTCTCTGTGCGCGCGCACGATGCACGCGGGCGTAAACGAGTCGCGCGATAAGTGTGACGACTAAGACGCGGGGAGTCTTCGTATATCCCTCTCTCTCTCTTTCTCTGAGTGTGCAGGTTCTATGTTTATAGGCTATGTGTCTATAGCTCGTTATACGTCGTGAGGCGCACTTTCTAGTATCGTCGTTGTGTCGCACGTGCACACGAGGAGCGAGTTCAACGATGCGCTCGTGTCTATTGAGGAAGAGTCAGGAATCTTTCGAAAATCAGCGCGATACCTCTCTACCTTTCTCTGTCTTTCTCTTTTGGAGCAGCACAGTCGAACGGTACTTTCCATACGTATAGGACGAGGCTCATCCTACCTGGGCGAACGCTCGACCTATGAGTCGAGGCGCACGAGCGCGGACGAGAGAGTCGAGTGCCCTTCGGGGCCTCGACTCTCTCGTCCCACCGGTGGCTGTACAAACATCGCGCACCCACGCGCGTCGTATCTCGACCGTCAGCTGCAGCAACGACGACGCGAGCCGCGCATCAAAGCGCGCGCATGAGACCCCGAGACTCGCGTCGAGAGATTTCTATAGCCCATTCTCGCCGCGGAAAAGTCGTGAGCGACATTCCACCTCGGCTTCGGGCGGACGAAGAGAAATCTCTCGGTGGCGAGAATCGAGCGACGACCGTCAACTGGTTCGCTCGAGCTAGTTATTTTCACAGTTGTAATGCGACAGTTACCATTTTTTATTTTTTTTTGTCCCATTCGAGCCATTTGTCGCTTGAAATATTTTAATGATTCAAAACATTCACCGTAATCGTGTACCAAAAGTATTGCTTCCTTTTTCGGGTTTATTCAGTCATAGATTAGCGAGTACTCACGAATAATCCTTGAGGTAAAACGAAAACTCACTTTTTCCCTTGACGAACTCGGAGTTGAGGTCGGCCGTGGCATGTTGGCTACCTACGATCACCAGCAGCAGCAGAGTAACACCGAAGAGGAAGGTTGTCGACAGCGCTCGCGGCTCGTGTCGGTGGTTGAACATGATGAGCTTGCATGCCCTCTACGAACCCGTGGGTCTCGCCGGCGAGAAGACCTCGAGATGTGCCCGCACTACGTCGTCCACGCTGCTCGTCGTCCTCTCGTCGGCCTGTCGCTCTCGTAGCACCTGCGAATAATCCCCACGGCTCCACGGACTAATGAGACTCTGCGGGCTTTGCGATGATTGACGCGACGGCGCCGATGCCATTGCGGCACTTTTACCAAACTTCCTCTCGCATTTCCGGCACCGAATCTTTGCTGCGAACGCTGAAATCATAGAGAAAAAAGAAATTCGTTAGTTACATTTTTATTATGATTATTTTATCGTGATTATTGTCATTATTATTATTACTGCAGTGACACGTGTTAGGTCGTGAGGAATTTCAACAAAAAATATATATCAGCTCAGCTTTGCGTCGCGTTTTATCTTATTTCGTTCTCAGTCACGCAGGGGCGCGACATCGAGGAATCCTGTTGGATTCGGAAATCGTGTTTCGCGGGGTCGCGGCCAGAAAAACCTTCGATATGTCTCGCGCGCTTGCGAGACGTGGTACAATCGTTTTTCGGACCTGGACACGACTCCGCGGCGTGAAATTTTTCTCCGTCTCTCTCGGGACTTCAGGATGCGTGGGGGCTGCGGTATAGAGAGAAAGGGAGAGAAACAGAAAGAGTGGAAAGGTCCCCCTTTCCACTTTCTCTCTCTCACCCTTTCCATCCTTGCGTCGAGGGTCCTGCGCAGCAGCAGCAGCAGCGAAAGACAATGCCACAGCGGGAGCGAGAAGCAGGTGTCTGAAATTCTGCGCGCACAGTCGATACCGTCGTCTCTTCCTTGTGCAGCGTCTCTCGGCCGTCGCGGGATTCTCTTTGTTCTTTCGCACCGATCCTCGATTCTCGATCCCCGAGCACAACGCAGCGCTGCGCTCGAGGATCGAGGAGCTCTGCGCGCGCGCGCACCGAACGTACCGCGCTTGCCTTATTCGGACGACAGACAAACGCTCGAGCGTCTCGAACGCACCTCGAACAAATGACCGGTGGGACGACGACGACCACGACGACGACGACGACAACGACGACGACGACGACCACCAACACCACCACCACAGCCGCCTCCGTGGATTGATTGTCGATTCCTCATTAACTCACGTCGTGTGTGCAGTGTGTACAGACAGAGGGAGAGGCAACAATGAAAACCGAGGGTGTCGCGGCCGATTACACGAGGAAAAACACGACTCGATTGTCGGGGAACAACGTTGCGGTTGAATCACCTATTGCGAAATGCTCGGTGCGAATAATTGAGAATTGGATGAGGGGGGATTTCTCAGGAGGAAGGAGGGAATTTATTAGGAAATATTTGGCTGGAACAATCGACAAAATTTTCCAACATTTCCCGCGAAATGTTAATTCAAATAAATTGAATACTTAATTTTGGAATAATCTGGAACTCATCAATCGAACCGGGCAGCAGCTTTCGGTCAACCTTGCCAAATATTTTACGTTACCCTTTCCAATCGCATTTTTCTCGCTCGCAAAACGAAAGCGAAAGCAGCTCCGACCTCCCTCGAATCTCGCGTCTTAGTCAAACCGAAATTTCCGTCCGCGATTTCGGCGCTGCACTGTACGGCGCGTCGAAAATAGCTTTCGCGAAATAACTAACACGAAAACCGGTTGGCATTCCGTTCCGGACGCGCGCGCGCGCGCACGAGAAGATCCCGGTGGCTGCGCGTCCACAAGTTAAAAGGTCCCTGGTCTCTCTCTCTCCCTCGCTCTGTCGCTCCCGGTCGGCCATCGGCAAAGCGGTTAATTGCCACTGTAGGTTGCGGTTCCCTTGCGCGCGGGGCCCGCGGCCGAAAACGGTACAGCCGATCGAGGCGCCCGAGAGCGAAACAACCGCGAAGCATCTGGGCACCGCGAGCGATATACATTTCACCGATATTAACAACGCCTAAGAACAGCCGCGGAAGGGGGGAGATGAGGGAGCCCGAGGGGGTGACGGGAGATCGAGGGGGGGGGGGCGAAGGAGCGCGACGAAGAAAGCAGCAACGAGTCCTCTTCCATAGCGCGCGGCAAGAAACTCGAGTATTTCTCGTCCCTTCGGCTGAAACGCGACGCGACAATCGAGAACCTTCGCGTCCCAGAAAACAGTCTGCGTATCGCAGCCTCGGACACCGACGAATATTCGTGCACGGATGCCGGGGGCAGAAGTTTGCGGATGACGACGTGAGAGGACAGAGAAAAGAGACAAAAAAAACTAAAAAAATAAAAATAAGAATAGAAATAAATAAATAAAAGAGTCAAAAGTACACAGAATGTCCGGGCACACAGGAAGATCTGAGGGAGCATACGACGACATCGGTTGTATTTATCGACACGAGGCACCGCGCGCGGCCCGAGAGACGCAGAAGGAGAACGAAGCCGCACGAGATAGCAACGACGGAGAGGAAGAAAAAGAGAGAGTAAGAATTTTACTCGTTCCTCGTCCTCGTTGTCGTCGTTGTCGTCGTCCTCTACCCTCGTCGAATCTCCCTCCTCCTCCTCCTCCTCCTCCTTCTTCTCCCGCTCCCCGTGGTCCCTCCCCGCGAGAGTCGTCCGCGCGCACGGTCGTCGCGAGGATATCCTCGGGGATCGCGGGCGCACGCGGCGTCTTTTGAGCCCCGCGCGCGCAGTCGCGGACGCGCCGAGCAAAAAGAGAGTCCGCGAAGGGGACGACACGCCGTGCGGGCCTCCGTGTTAACTGCGCTGCTTATGCATTCATATCCCTGTTCGCGACAACCGTCCGGCTGATTGTTTCCACAAAACGCGACAACGGGGAACCCGTGTCGTCCGGTTTTTCGACGCAGGTTAGCGTGACGACGACGACGACGACGAGGACGACGAGGACGACGAGGACGGTTTAGCATTCGAGCGATCGGTCGGGCCCTGTGGGGTTGTCCTAAAGTGTTGGGGGATATTGACGACCGTCGAAGGTTTTGCGCGAAAAAAGTGGATCATCGGGACGGGCGCGGCTGATACGATTCGACACCTCGTGAGACTGGTCGCGGGTCGTTCCGATTGTATTAGGATTGCTCGATGACGATGGGCGTCGATGTATGAGTAGATCATTTGGTGGAAAAACGGCGATGCGTCAGGACCCTGATCAGGATAATAGCAATAAACCTGCCACGCCCTGATTAGGAAAAAAATAACCCTAAACAGAACCTGTTTAGGACGACAATAGCCCTGCTAGGGCCTGATCTGGAAAACTATGGCCTTACCAGGCCCTCACCAGGAACCGAGAATCTCGTAATTCCTATAATTCCTCACCTCTTCCACCTGTCACAGATTTCGGCTCGCGGAATTCGTGATTTTTATTTATTTTTTTACACCGAGCCATTTTCAACCAACGGTAGAGTTATACGTCGGCTCGCAAAGCGCCCAAAGTCTCATTCACGATAATGGACGCGCAATGTCGGGCAAGAAGTGGCCTGAAGAAACGCCTGAAGAAGACGATGAAGAGGAAAACGGAGACGAGACGCTAATAAAGTCAGGCCGGGGGTTTAACGGTAAGCCGGACGTGATCGTGGTTCCCGATGTTCTCCGGATACTCGCACTGAACCAGCAGCAGCAGCAGCCGCAGCAGCGGCAGCCGCGTCGTCAACACATACGCGCAGAGGAAGTGCGTAGCAGCAAAGTAGGCATTGTGTGAGCGAGTCTCCCGCGAGTCTCGGCGTCTTCCCCGCTCTTCTCTCGATTCTCCGCTCCCTCTCGCCGTTTTGGGTCCCGACGACGACGACGATGCGGTCCCCGTTCCTCGGCTTTGATTTAGAACACCGCGCGCCGCGCGGATGCGTCGTTCGTTCGTCGCTCGCTGACAAAAACGTCACAGCCTCCGCTCGGACGCGACACATCGCAGCACAGAAGCAGGAGCAGCAACGCAGTCGCTACTTTCCCACTGGTCCGTATATGGCTCAGCGCATCTCTCGTCCTATCCTCGCGGGTCCTCGCGATCCGCTCGACCCTGGCATTCGTCGACCTTGGATCAAGCGGCGATTTGCGACTCAAGTCAATTATCCCCCGCAACCGCACCCCCTCTCTTTCCTCGATCCTTCCTTTCCACACAAATGATTAATAATAATTTTCTCGATAAATATAAACATTCTCCTCGATAACTTACGACGAAATAATCGTCATAGGCCCTAAAAATATAAGCGTCATGTGGCTCTAAAAGTAAAAAGAACTGGTGTACCCCTGTGTCGTGGAAATAAAAAAATATCATTCGAGATGATCGCGCGCACGGCACGAGCAGGTCCTTCGGTGAAACGCGCCACGCTGCCTCGCTCGATGCCCGATGCGAATAGATCGCTCCGCGCGGATACACGACGAGCTGGGAGCTGGTGAGGTGGGAAGGCCGAGAGGGCGAGCGGGTGGGAGCGAAGGGACGGGGAGGGGGGTGGGGGGTGGAAGAAAATACTCTAGTATAATGAAAAGAGGAGCATCGCGAGAGCAGCCCGCGATCCGGGATCGCCGGGCGCGGAGCTGCTGCCGCGATGCTGCTGGCAGCTTCTCTCATTGGCGTCGGAGGTTCGCCGATGGCGAGGGAAGATCGCGCTCCGCTGCCGTCCGCTCTCTGTCTCTGTCTCCATCTCCCTTGTACTCTCGCTCGTCGCGCTGTCTCCCTCTTTCTCGTTCTCTCGCTCTTCGCGCTCTTTCCGTCTTTCGCGTTCTCGCGCTCTCCGCGCTCTTTCCCTCTTTCGCGTTCTCAGCGCGCGCGCGCGGATCACGTACGCGCGGGGCCCGCTCGCTAATAACGTTCGTGACTCCGTGACGCCTTTGTGCGCGGGGCCCCGTGGACCCTCACGACCCTCTCGACTCTCTCGACTATCTCGAGTCTACCCCGGTACCTTCCACCATCTCCCCTCTTGGCTTATTCTTCTCGTTCTCTTCCCCCTCCTTCTCCTCCTCCTCCTGCGCCTCCTCCAGATCCTCGCAACTCTTTGTGCTCCTTTCGCACAGCGCGGGATATATATAAGCGCAGTTGCGCTTGCGCGTGCGAGATACGCGGGATGAGACCCGGCGATTCGCCGGGGGATCTCGCGGCGATCGCGAATTACGATCGCGAGGCGATTCGCCCGAGCTCTCCGCCGCGGAGCCCTCGGCTCGCTCGCCGCTGCCGCGCTGCATCCGCCGTCGCGGCGAGTTCGAGGCCCGAGCGGGGAATTCCAACGCGCGAAATGATTCTCCTTCGGGGCCTCCCCGACAGTCGCGACTATCTCCGCGCGCGCAGAGGCTCCGCGCGAGGTCGAGTGGCGTGAGTCCGCCGCGCGGCCACGAACTCCGCGCTCGTGACCGGCAACGGCAGCGACCGGCCGACGAGCCGGAGAATTCGTGAGTCCCGAGAGCGAGGTCGCGGCTCGGGCGATCTCGAAGTCGAGATCCTCGAGTAGAAAAGGGGTTGAGCGAGGAAAAGGTGGATGGGCGAATGAGGATTTTTCGTCGAGTCGAAAAATAATGTCTTGGCTTGAAAAAATGATTTTATCAGGTTCGTTCAGTAATTGTTCAGCTTTGGACAAATATTTTGTCGAGACCTCAAAACAATTTGCAAGCGCAATTTTTTTTCTCGTCCATTTTTTTTCGTACTGAGTAAACCATTTTGTTCCGGGTGAACAACTCTTCAGCGAAATCCTCTTCGTACCCTGAAGTCTGCAATACGACAGAGCGGAGTGCGTTATCACCGAGAGCCGTTTGATATCCTTTGTTCTCAGGAGTCTCGTGCGCGCGCCGGTCGCGCCGACGGGGACGAAAGCACCGCGAGCGCGCACGGCGCGTGCTGACGTTCGCGTCGTGTTGCGCAACACGACGCGAACGCGCGAGAGACTTCGGCGACCGGTCTCCTCGATTAAATCGCCGGAGACCGGCGATAGAGCAGCCGTCGTCGTCGCCGCCGCCGGGGCTCGAATGATACGCAACCCAAGCGCAATGCGTAAGCTAATACATATTGCTCGCCGCTGGGCTGACCGCATAACGCGCACGGTTGATTTGTGCCCGATCCCGAGTCAGCTCGAACGAACGACATTGTCAGCGTGAAAGGTTCGCGATACTCGAGACTGTTGCACCTTAATGTTTTTTTTTAATCTAATTATTATTATTATTATAGTTGCAATTATGGTTAATCTTACCATTGTTTTTTCAAGGGATGTGAAGCTCGCAACTTGTCACGTTGAAATGTCAAATCGTTTTTGTTAATCAGTCAGCTAACCGCGTGATGCAGCCACCGTGACCTGTCATCGTCATGACAGTCATCGGTGATCCCGCGACAATCAAATGATTTTTTGTATTTTCCATCATCCCGGGACCTTAATCTCAAAATTATGTTCAAGTGTTGCACGACGCGCGCGGTCGTGAGGAAATATTTACGAAAAGATGAAACGGCTGACACATCTGCTAGGGATTCCCGCGGCGTTGCCTAACGGGTTGGCCCTGAGGGGCTCGACCTTGAGCCGTTCGGCCGGGACCGACGGACGCTACTCCAAGAAGTCGGCGAAGCTCCGGGTCACTACGGGTGACAGCGACGATGCGACCGAGCTGAAACTCGCCGACAGGTCGTACGCCGGGATCATCGCGGATTACAGCAGATCGATCGAAAAGCCGAACGCGGCGACGACGCGGCCGAATCCCGAGTCAGGGGTCGCAGGCTGCAGGCCGAGGGGATTTTTTGCGAAAACGCCGTTTCGACGTCTTGCCAGGGTCGCGTCGCTCGCGAACGTCCGGAACGTCGGAAAATCCACCGGTGAATCGACGCTGTGCACCAAGAGCTGCTCAAGGTCACCTTCGGTGCCGGCGAGGACGACCGAGAAAATCGGCAAGAGTTACGACTGTCGGAATCAGGCCGGCATCTCCGGACAGGTGGCCAAACGGACCGAGTGGGTGAATCGCGCCGTCGCCGCTCACAACGCGAAGAGAACGGCGAAGTGCAACGACTCGCACGGTCGTCATAGAGATAGGAATGAAAATTTGGCTCGCAGCTTGATCCAAAGACCAAAGGAGTCGCGCGCGACTCGCAGTGAATTGACGAAGAATAATTTCAACGAAAAATATGGGTGTCGTTCTTCGGCTCAGAAGAAAATTCCAGACACTGGACCGAAATTCGGGTCATCTGGAAATGCAATCAGAAAGACCCTCGGCGAAGCGAGTGTCGCATGCGATTGGAAGGGGCAAGGATTGACGGACTGTTCGAGCAACGCGAGCATCGTGTCCGATAAACAGAGCGACGCGGGAAAATCGTGTTCCAAGAGTTTTGCCAATGCGGTCGATCGTTACTGCTCGTCGGAGAAAAAAAATTTGGGAACTGCGGAAACTGAGTCAAGTGTCACGTCCGATAAAAAACCGAGCGTCGTGGAAAATTTGAGTCCAAAGAGTTTCGCCAATCCAGTCGAACGATATCGTTCGTCGGGGAAAAAAGTTGTGGAAACTGACGCGAGTGTCGCGTCCGATAAATCGATCGTCGGAGGAAACTTGAGTCCCAAGAGTTTCGCTAATCCGGTCGAACGTTACTGTTCATCGGGGAAAAAAGTTTTGGGAACCGCGGGAGCTGATGTCGGTATAGCGCCCGATAAAACAAGCGTCGCGGGAGATTTAAATCCCAAGAATATTGGTGGCAATTCGGTCGAACGTTACTGCTCGTCGGGCAAAACATTTTTTGGAACTGCGGAAAATGACGCGAGTAAAGTGTCGGTGGTTGTGCAGCGTTGTCAAAGATCCGACGAATCCGCAACAACGGCAACTGCATCGACGACGTGGAAGAACGTCGACAGTAACGCGATGTTCGTCACTGTCACCGAGCAGTCGCAACTGATGTCCACCACCTCGAAGTCCGCGCATCTGCGTCACGTGGACGTTCGAATAAACGGTAAACCCGCGACCGAGGCGGACGCAGTCGTTAGCAAACTCGACAAGCTCGACGTCGTCAGTCCGGCCGAGAAAGTCGAGATAACGATACCGGTCACCCCGAAAGTCGGGGCGGTTATCGATGATAACGCGAGAGCTCCAAATTCCAAGATAAAATTGAGTATCTCGAGGCAGGAGAGAGCGTCGGGAAATTCGAGTAACGTGGAATATTTGGGCAGAGGCGCCAGACAGGTCGATGATTCCCCGTTGGGAGTTTCGAAATCGATTTCCGTGAAATCGGCAAAAACATTGAAAACGTCGAAGATGAAAAATCTGAAAAATCCCAAAGTCTCGGATTCGTCGAAAGTCGTTCCGTGGTGGACGACGGAGGAATCTTTTCGACGCAGCGAGGTCGTGGCCGCTCGATCGGTAAAATCGGCAGCGATCACCAGGAGCAACGAGACGAAGATGACGAGACTCGGGAAATCTTGCGCTCGCGGCAATCAGGAAGGAAAACGCGAGAAGAGGAAGGGCGAGACTGTCAACGCGGCGGCGAAGACCCTGAAGACCATGACCGTCGTGAGTAAGCCGAGTGGCCTGAGGATTCTGCAGAACGAAAAAAAGCGGAGTCTCTTCCTCTCGAAGATCTTGGCCAACGAGGCGCAAAACAAGAGCGAGAGAGTCGAGAAGGAACGACCGAAGATCCTGAAAGGATCCGTGGGAGGATCGAAGAGACTCGCTAGACCCCAGGCTAAGGTCGAGTCCGACAAGAATTTTCAAGCCAAAAATGTTGCATTACCGATCGCGAAAAATCATGCTAAGCCGATTGCCGATGTATCCAGTGGCAAAGCAAGCGGAGGCGGCAAATCGACGTCAACTAAACAGGTTTCTAACAGCGGAGTAACCGATCCCAAGGCAGAGCCTGAATCAACCTCCGATCCACGGCAGGAAGTCGTCTCGAAATCGGTAACGAACACGACTCCTCAGCTACCGAGAACCCACGGAACGATCAGGCTGTTGCCTCAATCGCAGTCGTCCTCGGGGCCAGCCAGCGATGATCTGCGTCGCGTATCGGTAAAACCGGACGACAGAACGACGATGCGGAGCTCGGGCGACAAAATTTCCGAGCTGAGGCAGCCGACGACGATTACCATGAGACCGATAGAGAAGAAAAAGGACGGCACGCTCATTGACTACGGGCTGACGGTGAAGACGCGCAAGAAGCCCGGGAGGAAATTGTCCGGGTCGGAAAGTGCCGCGGAATCGCGGGCAAAGAACATTACGAGGCAAAAAGAGTCGGCGGTTACGGCGAGCGTCGAGGAAGTCGCGAGAAGCGGGAACGAGGATAACCGCGGCATTGCGATTAATCCGCGGGTTCAGACCAGGTTCAATGGTACAAAATATTCTCAAAAAAAAAAAAAAAAAAAAAATCAGCAGCCATTTGATGAAAATAATACAAAAAATACATAAACAAATGTTTTTACACTTCTGAACAGCGACGTAAAAAAACCCACATTTTTTTCAGGTCTCGATAAGAACAAACCGAGGCCAAACGAGACGCGGGCGGTTTGTCGAAGCAGAAGCAAAAGATCGGTCGCCGCGGTCACAAAAGCGAAGACAAACGAGCCGAACGAATCGGCGAATTCGACGTCCGTGAAAAGCGAGGGAAAGAATTCGGGGGACCCAGGCGAGTCACAGGTCGCCGGGACTCGGAGCGCGGATAAGAAGTTGGTTTACTCGGTCTGGCTGCGACAATTTCGAGAACGAACGGACGACGGCGATACCGATCCGACGAAGGATCCTTCTTCGCGCAATTCCTGAGCCATGTGATGGAGTCATCAGTCCTGCCCCCCTCCCCCCTTCTCCCGTTCCCCTGGTTGTAAGCTTTCGTAACAGTAAAATCACCGGTGCGAAAAAAAAAGATTCTCCGATTTCTCATACCTCAGTAACGAGTCGGTATGGAAGGAGAAATCGGTTGCGTGCCTCGTGCACTTTGTCACCGGTCGTCGTCGCGCGGCAAAAGTCCGGGCGCAATCGTAAGTTGGAATTTGAACGAATTTACGGAGCGCGCGAGCCGTGACCACGGCGCGAGATCGGTCGAGATCGGCGGAGATCGGTGGGGATCGGTATTGCGGCGCCCGAACGAGCGCGTACGTTTTATTGGGCAGCGGGATTGGGTAATTAAAATTCTCATTAAGAGCTGACGGCGGCATCGGGCAAACGATCTGCGCCGGACAATGGGACGGCCCTCGAGGCTCCGCGCGCCCAAAATGGAACCCCGAAGAGCTCGGAGGTGGCAACGCGATTCGCGCGGGGTATTTTCATGCTGATTCGTATTTTCGCAAGACGCGCGGTTCCGATTTTTCACACCGCGAATGCAAAATCGACAGGCGCGATGATAACCGGTCATTACGCGGGAGCAATTTCGTCACTCCGGCCGAGGATGATTCCTTCCCGCGCGTCATATGCGTCACATCCAGCGAATATATATATATATATATATTTTGTGTTTCGTCCCCCCACACACGATGAGGTGGGATCAACGCGCGTCTCCCCTTTGAGAATCACGCGCGGATGGGTCCGCTCGGTCGTGAGCGATTTCGAAACCCGTCATTATACAGGCGTTCGCCTTAGGTACAGACCAGCGAGCTCCGGTGGCGGACCTGCTGGAAGGCTCGTCCCGCGCGCTCGCGGTCCGGTGGCTCCGCGACGTGGCAGCAGCAGCTCGCGCCAGTCATCTGGAATAATGCATTTTGAAAGTGTTCAGCCCGGAAAGACGATAGTTATCGTCTTCGCCGAACGCGATGAGAAAACGAGTGTGAGAACAATTGTCAGACAGTATTAAAATCATTCCCAGCCCATATAGAACCCGCGAGCGGCAAACGCGTCATCGAAGTGTCTGGCGATTATCGTCATACTTTTATTTCTCCACCCACCAACACCGAAACCGAGGACGAAAACGCGGCGCACTTGACTCGACTTCGTATTCAATCGGCCGCGCGCGGCGTTGCCGTTCATCCTCGACGGGCAATTATAATGAGACCGCTAATACCGGTGATTTATCGTCGGCGCAGCGAAGGTGGCGCGGAAAAGTGACTCGAGAGATCGGCGCTCGACTCAGCGGCGGCTCCTCTCGTCGTGCGGCTTTCTCTCGTTATTCGTTCTCGATTAATCTCGAGTGTCTTCCGCCGTCGTCGTCGTTTTTTTTTCTGCCGATTTTTCGCGCGGGGCACTCGCACCAGATAGCCAAAGTGACCCCACGCGACCGGTTCCGGGCGCGCCGGTCTCTCTCTTTCTCTCTTTTTCTGTCTCTCGAGGCCACGGCCGCCGCCGCCGCCGCCGCCGCCGCCGTTACCGTCGTATATACCGATCTCCTCTCGACCAACGCGCGAGAGCCTTTGATTTATCACGGCTGCGCGCACGCCGGCTTATAAATATATCATGGCGCGATCCTCCCGTGCGCTTCATCCTTCATCGGCGACCCGGCTCAGCCTTCGCGCGGTCCACGGGGGCGACGAGAGGGGCGACGCGGGAGGACGAAAGGGAATTTCGCTGGGCCAGCGGGGAACCCGGTGAGCCGCCGGTCGATCTTTTCGGTCGCGCTCGGTGCGCCGAGGGGTCACGATCCACCGGGACCTCGGCAGGTAGGAGGAATCCCTTCCTCTCGTTCTCGAGGGGTACAGCGTTGATTCCCCTCCCCCACGCCTCAGCTGCCTCGAGAAAGCCCCTCAGGAATTTCGAGGAGGTCAGGTACACGAGGGTTCGCTCACTTCTCTCTTCGCAGCCCAGGAACACTGCCCGGTAATATTTCGAGGAGCACTGAGAAAGAGAGAAGGAAAGAGAGAAAAAAGAATTCTTGTAGGCGTTGCAGAGGGGGACCAGGTTCACTGAAAATAATATGGGGTTCCCGAGCAGCTCCTTGGAAAAACAATCCGTCAATTTCGTTCCTGGACGTCGCGGTGACTCGAATGATGCAACTTTGGACGAAGTCGGTTTTACCCATTGGGGCCGCTTGAGATTAACGCTGTTTTGCCATTCGGTCAATTTTTACTATGTTTCTTGATAACAGAAGACTTTGATGTGAATCTGTTCATTCTGCCATTCTGGCGATTTTTTTCATAACATTTCCATCTGCGTATCTACGACAGGCAAATGATCAAAACATTTTATTTCTCGACAATTCATTACACCGCCTTCCAAGGTGCAATAAGGTGGCCAAATTCAAAGTCGATTTTGCCGCAGTTGCTTCTGGAATACATTGGACTTCGCTTTTTGTACAGGTCGAAGTAATATAAGGAGATGAAATTTCATGGCGTAGCCATTGTGCGTCCCTCGTGCTACGTGCACTCCATGAATATTGAATCAGAGATTTTAACTAGGCGAGGCTGCCACGTGTATGGGTAGGTGGGTAGATACATATACACTGTATATACACACGCACACTCGGTTGATGGGCATTGTACGCTATGAGAGTTACACGCAGTGAATCGGCGTTTGCCGCTCGCTATTCCACATTGTGGCCGCCCAGCATCTCAAACGGGTCCGGCATGTGTACGTTGTGTTCGAAAGCCGGAGAGACTGTCGCGGATTTCTCTGCCTCTCCGTCTCTCTCGCTCTGCCGACGCGAGATGCAGGTATTCGCTAACGAGTGGATATAAGGTAACTCGACGAAAGAGCAGCTTTCCTTAACGATTCGATGGTACGTAAAGTCGCGTGCGTCGCGCGGCGCACGATCCCAACGCGCGTATTCGTCTCGTTAATCCATGGAAAACGCGCGGCAAGTGTAACGACTCCGGCTATAGGAACGAACCCGCGTGGAGACGCAATATACTTGTACCTCCCTCGTTCTCCTCTGAACTCCCCGTAAATCCCCCTTCGACGGGGCCTCGTAATTAACGTAATGCACTGCTCGTGCGCTCGTGAGAACCCGAGAAGACGAGGGAGGGGGGGAAAAGATAAGGCTGTCGACCAAAACGACCGGTAAACGAGAATATAATAATAGATTTTCGTCGTGCAGCAAACGTGTACCGCGCGCATCACCACGGGACGTTCCATGTGAAATTATTATTTTCCTTATTTGCAAATAAATTAATTTATTAATTAATAAATATGTAAATAAATCAGCTTCGCGTGAATACATTTTAACTGTTCCTGTAAACATGTCAAAATAAAGACATTGTTTTTGAAACAGAATGCGCAATGTTGTCCAAAAATTACGTCGTTAATTTTATTTTGTTTCCAATCGAATAAAAAAAATAGCGAAGGCTACGTTAGAGTGTTTCGAAAAAATCGATTTAAAAATTGAAAATGGAGTTTGTAAAAATCGGCTGGCATGGAATGTCCCGTATACAAAAGTCGAATACTTCGCGTCTCGAGGATCGCCGCGCATATTCCCAACGCGCGTGAGTACTCGATCGCATGCACGTGGATGCGTGTTCGCTCGACGCCGAGCGACTACAGCCGAGAACAAAATACGGGTATACGGTATATATACACGGTGTATATATACAGAGCTCGCGATGCGGACCGAGTGGAGGGATGAACGCCCGACTGGTGTGAGGTCCACTTCGCAAGGCCGACGGGCCCCACTCCTCCCGCGACCGACGACGACGGCGACCGACGACGACGCGCGGCCCTCGCTTCCGATCGTTCTTTGTTTGTTTTAATCATACGCCATCCACCACGAGATCGCTGTGGGGGGGAGGCGAGATCTCCTCCCCCCCCTCCACTCCCTCGACCCTCGTGCCCGCGACTGCTCGATCACATTTGTATTATTTATGTCATGCGCGCTGTCTGGTCGGTCGGTCGGATTGGTCCTTGTTGTACGGTTGTCGAGCAAACGATCGTGATTCCGGCGCGCAGTTCTGATCTTTTCTACTGTCGCTGCGTGCGATGAAATGAGTGACACGTCGTTTACGAGAAATTTGGTGGCTGTAAATATGGCAGGGTTAATTTTTTATTTTACACGATATTGAGCGCAGTTATTTCCATGCTTACAGTAATATTAATTATATTGTATTGTAGAAACGATATTCTATATTGTTGTGAAACTATATCAGTGGTAATGAGTCGCATCTTCGCGATGCATCCCGCCGACCTTCCCATATTTTCGGTATTACACATTTCCCGCCGACTTATTCTCCTCCTACATCACAATCGAGGTCGAGGATGAATTCAGCTGATATGCGGAAGTCGCTCGCCGCACTTTTTACACATTCGCGAGGCGACAACGCGACCGCACATTTTTCGCCCCAAGGACCAAACAAACAACGAGAAGAATCTCCCGTCGCGATTTGTCCGCTCGACTCCGCGATTTTTTTTTTTTCCAAACCGCGTCACGCGCATTAATCGACGGCGACGATAATCCGTCCGTGGAATTCCGCGGAAAGTCACCGCGCATTCTCGCTGTATCGCAAAAGCGACTCGTGTATAATCCCCCGAGGAGGGAATTTTTATTGCGGCCGCGGGATTAATTATTTTTCCGAGGCGAAGTGGTCGTCGTCGTCGTTGTCGTTGCTCGCCGCTTTGCTAATCCGCGAAATCGCTCGAGCTCTTTCTCTTTCGAAAATTCGGCGCCGCGAAAATATCGCGGAGTCTCGGGGGAATTTAAGTGAGCGGCGCACGATGACGTCTCGCGATTGGTCGACCCGAGGCTCTCGGATCGCTCGAGGATTCTGACGATGGACCCCGCGAGAGGACCCGGAGGGGCCGAAGCATTAGCGCGAGCTTCGGGCACTTTAATCCTCGGCTCTGATAAAGCCGCGCGCGGCTCTCTTATTGGTCGAGAGGCGAATGAGAGGCGAAGAGACGCCGCGGAGACGCCGCGAGAAAGTCGCGTGTGTGGAAGGTGAGCGAGTTAAGAGACAGAAAGGTAAAAAGACATTAAAGACGCGATGGTTACCTATACCTGCTGTATTATATATGTTTATGCCTGTGTGTATGTGTGTGTGTATATATGTATATCATACAGGTCCGTGAGGAGTCACGAAATCTCCGGGTCGTGCTAATCCTCTTAGCGAGCGAGTGCTACCCGCGAGCGGATCGCGCGCGTCACGAATACTCGGAAAGTCTCTCGCGTCGCGAGAGCCGCTCTCGCGATATATTCGCGAAACACGCCGAACGCGACGGCGACGGCTGCGTCGTGCATCTCGGATGTTATGGAACCACATATTTTAGCGTACCCGCGCATCGCGTTCCACCGCGGTTGACACCGCGCGTCGCGCGGCTTCGCGGAAAATTAAATCATTACATTTATTACTTACTCGCCGTTCGCGCGCATGCGCATGCACACACCCGGCGTATACGTATAAGAAACGATCGGTAAAACGATACGCGACGGAATTTGCGCAGCGCGTCCGCGGTGATTTACGCAGCGAAATGCGAGTCGCGCGCGACTTTGGTGCGCGCGGTGGAGCGTTTCTGGAAATAATTGTGAAGCTGGATTCGAGATTTTATGTCCCAAGGATCGGTGAGGTATGAGACAGATAATTGGGTAGCTTCGTTAGTCGAAGCTGGAGACGAGTCTGGTGGGAATCGCCGCGATATGTGGTAAAATTTGTTCCAGTGTGATTTTTTTTCTCCCAAATTTTCAACTTTTTTATTTTTTATTACACGAATGAGATGTGAATGTGGTATAATTGTTACCATATTCGGTGTTGTAAATTTCATTCCTTGAAATAAATTGATTACGCCACACAGAATGTGGTGATAATTGCCAGATCCTTGTCCGGTCCGCGCGGCGCGAGAGTGACATTAGCGCGGGGGGAGCGCTTTAATACTGGGGAGTAATAACGCCGCAACAAATGGCACTCTTTGCCGAATACAGAAATCAAAGAGCCGGCTCTATATAAAGCAAGAGAGGGCGAGATTCCCTTCACCCTCTAACGACCTTGTCCATGGCGCTAATTGAGTGTGCATTGATACGTCGCTCCGCTATAAATCGATTACTGCTTTACGTGCGATGGCACAGCGGATTCCGCCGCCCGAGCGCCATTTTCCGTATTTGGATGCAACGATTTTTTTTGTTTTTTTTTTTACAAGTAAATATATCTTTCGTCCGTTTTCGCCTCCTGGCACTTTTTTCATTTCAACGTCACTCAACGAGATTCTGGACGTCGAGTCACCGACGTCAAAATTGCGCAATTTTTAATGCCGACGATATATATCAGGGCGTCGTTTCTCCGCGCAGATAAAATTGGATAATTGGTCTGTGAATTTGGAGTGAACGCAGCTGGTCATTATTTATTTCGTGGAATATTTTTGAGCAAGAACGTTTAATGCTTTTTAGAGCAAATCCGGATTCTAGATTTTTTTTTCGAACAAGTATTAGTCGGTTCGAGGAGGAACGGACGACATTCAAGGTGCATCGGTGCGTCGCGTGTGAACCGCTTGGGTCTCTCGGCGCGAGGACATCCGAGACGCTGCTCGCGAAGAATCGAGGCGCGAATGCGCTCGCACTCTTATGGTATTCCCGGCGGCTACTTGTACGGAGACAAATGGGGCAAATGCACTTTATCTCGTTACATTTCTCTCCTCCTTTCTAGAGCTTCCACCTTGGCTTCCAACTGCTGCGCTATATCGCGAGAACTCGGTGGTGTTACCATTCTCGAGTCAACGAACGACACGGTGAAATAAAACGCATTTAATTCAAAACATTGTCAAATTAAATTGTTATTTCTTATTACAAAAACTAGATCTTTGTAGGAATTTATTGGGTAAAAAAAATACCGTACACGTCGAATTACTGAAAATTCATCAAGGCGCAGCGATAAAAAAATGTTTCTCCTACGGCTTCGACGTTCGCCAACAACAATGGCGAACGTAAAAGTGCTGCGGGCGATAGGACTTTTATGTTTATAATAGTTGTATCGTTTCGCTGGGTGCTCGCGCGTTGTTATGCGGTCGCGGTCCGTTATACCGAGCCGAAGCAAAAGCAAAAGCCTAAGACCGCTGCGTGCCAGGCGCTCTCGTGTTTTATCGCGAAATGTCCACACGCGCCGATTTTATTCGCCGAGCACCTGTTACACTCGAGCCAACTTCGCGCGATCGTCCACGACCGTTATCGACTTCGCCGTGTTTTTCACCACGGCCGATAATAGTGCGCGCGCGTTCGTAACCATAACAACAAATGCGACTGCGAGATTCATCTCTACGAGTTCCAACGAAAATCGATTCTCTACATACGACTCGGCAATTCAATTGAATTCATGCATTCTAATCGCTCGATTAATTCGCTTAACAACTGTATCGAAAGAAAAAAAATTAATTAATTCCAAGCGATTGGTTGAATTACTAGAAATGGATTGAAAAAAATTGAAACAAGTCCGAAAAATCGTGAAGCAACAAATTTGGATACGACGATCGATCATTTCACTGATCGTCGGCGCCGCGACGACCAATGAAATGCAATTTATTCGAGCCGAACAACGAGGATGCGCGCGCGTCTCCGCGGGGAAGATTGAGTTCGCCTGACGCGAGGAACACCCAGGCGAGTCCCGGGCCCTCGCGGGACGCGGAGCGTGAGGAGCAGCTCTGCATCTGCCCCCGAGAAGAGCTCGTTATGCGAGGCGAACGAGCGGAATGCGACGAACTCGCGCAACGTGCGCGCACGCGGACCACCCCGATGCATCGAAACGAAAGGCGCGCGCGCGCTGGCGAACGGACCCGATCGAAGGGACAATGTCTCACTTGAATTTACTATCGCTCGCGTTCCCCGTAGTCGTGCCGCGAGGCCTCCTTCTTACCTGTGGAGAGTCACGGATGTGTGTACACACGACGCGCACGAGTGTTCGCCATTACTTCTCACTCTCACTAACTCGGGGAGAGCAATTGCCACCCGGACGCACCTGCAAATTGCAGTGAAGTCACGTGTCCCAAACATTTGAAAAAAATAAATAAATAAAAAAATAAAAACGGAAACATAAATAAAAATAAATATGACCCCGAGACCCGTTCAGAGCTCCCGCGTCTTTGACGAACAATTAAGGGACGAAAAATAAAAAAAAAAAAAAACCCCGCGCGCGCCGGGACCAGTTTAATTCGTCCCATGGGACGCGATTGTGGCGTCACCGCACGTACCAAGCGCCGCGGCGCGCGGACCCCCGGAATCGCGTCGCTCTCCGCGGAATATGCTTGTACACTTCTTCGGGCGAGCGCGCGAGATTCCTCGAGGTCGTTCCACCTCGAGGTGGAACGGACGCCCGGCGCTCCGCGCGTACGCGCGCGATCTTTTGCATCGTTTCTTTCGCTCCATCTAAGTCGAGAGCTCGCGAGATCCGCTGTGCCGCCCCGCGCGAGCAAGTCAGCTGACTCGGCCGCGCGGGGCGGCACAGCGGACGCGTGCGATGATGTCACCGCGGTGCAGCGTGCGCGCGCTGCGCGTACACGCGCGCCGCCTATATGCTCATTGACGTGCGCGTTCAACCGGGCCCCGCGAGAGCGTGGCACCCACATGATACGCAAACGCCTACATTCCGTAACATCATCGCCGGTGATAGTTTCGAGCCGCGTGGTGTGTGACGGACGACGTTGCGAGGCTTCGGCGACGAATGTCCTGGCGATTGGGATTGGTCGGAAAGTGTGTTTTCTGTACAGAATGTTGACACTAATCAACGTCCTAACGACGTCCATTGCGGCAAGGACATAACAAAATCTCACTCTATAATAAATACTAAATTAAGAAGTGAGCATTTTTTTTACGTTCTCATGGAAGATTTTTATATCCGGATGGAAATTTATCATCTGCACATTTTGTCATCTGCAGATGACTGTAGATGATTATCAACGAGTCGTTTTCACTGTTGAAAATCGTTTCATCCCGGTTGGTCCAACATGTATTTTTTTTTTTTTTTTTCATCCGCGAAAGTTTTGTGACGCCGAGAGCGTTCGCCACGGCGTCCATTGGCCTCTCGGAGTTATCGCGGCAAGAGGAGCAGGCGGACCGCATATCGGGGCGTCCGCGTCGTATAATAAGATACGACGAACGCTGATTCGGACACCTCGGACACATGTCAACCGGACAGCGGCAGCGTCGCGTCGTCGGCTCCTCCGCCGCCGTCGCTTCTTCGTTCTCGTCAATTAGAAGGGGATGCCGAGTATCTTGGCGAGTGTCTCGCGACATGAAAAACCCGGTTCAACCCGACGTTCGAGCCGCCACAAGACCGCGACTCTATATACACGTCGAGTCGGACGCGAGCGGAGACGCCGAAGAATAACATTAACGTGTATACCGACGATGCGACGACCCCGCGACGTGGAGGACGATGAGAAGACTCGATTTCTCGCTGCTGCTGTTGCTGCTGCTGCGCAGCGAACGAGCGGAACAAGAAATTGCGGTTTTCGTCGTCGCTGCTGCCGCCGCGGTAGCAGAAACAGCGGTCGCTCCTCGTCTCCTCTCCTTGGCTCGGAATTCCGCGATTCCCCGGGAATCGAACGACTTTCGCGCCCGCGACACGAGCGATCCAACGCGGCTAATTGAGAGTGGGCGAGGCGACGACTCTGCGTTCCCGCCGCGAGCGACTTCATCAACGACGACGACACGATTGCCCTCATATTTCGTTGAAAATTTCGCGGACAAACTTCATTATTCCCGGTCGGTTTTATGATTTTGGTGGAATTTTGGGAGTTCATGGAAAATTGTGTATTTTTTTTCAGAAAAGAACGATTGCGGCAATATTTTATTTTGCTCGAGAGAAAATTACAACACGAAGAAAACGACGTGTCATAGGTTGCGATATCTTGGTTTTCGAAATGTTGTGCAAATGTTTGAAGTTCGAACACGTTTTGATTTTCGAAAATCCGGTAAACCGCAATTTTTCAAGTTTTGGAATTTTTTCTTTGTCAAGACTATTTTCTGAGGAATGTCACATCCGTGTTTCTTGATCGTCGCGGTTGACAAATGCGCGCGAGACCGGTGCGCGGTTACGGGCAAACATATCGTCGAGCAGAACGCGTGTATTTGCACGTCGCGCGCGCGAGCCGTCCAGATATGGCGGCCATACCGGTCGGGAGTAGCGCGCGCGGCACGGGGGATCGCAGGATCAGCGTCGCCACCGAGCGCCGAGCAGCGCGCCGCGAGTCGAGAGCGTCGAGAGAGAGAGTCCTTGACGCCCACCGCCACCTCGGGCGGCGGGCGCTCGACTCTTCGCGTTTACGAAGACGAAGTTGACTATCGCGCCAGTTCGACGCGTTTCTCCCTCGGGACTCGCTGTACGGCTCCCGTTGAAAAGTGCGCGACGCACCGTTCGCCTCTCTGAGACGCGAGCGGATATTGACCCTTTAACGGCCATCGCCTTGCTTCATATTATAAACAAAAACAATACATACACAGTACGATTTTAATTGCAAAAATTAATTTGTAGTATTTGTCAACATTTTCCCCACTCGAAAAAAAAAAGATTGCAAAACGCGAAACAGTCGTTACGATTGACTTCAGGATTTGTGCGGTCACCGATGACGCGATTTTTCTCTCTGTGCCGCAGCAGCGCGCGTGTCGAGTGACCCGCCAATCGCTCTCGCGAATCGACTGTCAATGTCGCGCCGGGACGAGCCGCCCGAAACGTCACGCGCGCGCGCGCGCGCGCGTCGCTGACCGCGACGAAAAACGAGTTCGCGCGAGCGATTACTTTCTTCCTCAAAGTCGGCGCCGCCCCGACGCTCGCGGACGCGTATACGGGTTGCTGCACCGCGCGCTTCGAGTACATATTTATGAGCCGCACTGGCTGCGCGTCGTGTGCGCTCTCGGCACACGTGCTCCTTACGTAATTGTTTCGAAGCATCGATCGTCGAGACACCTTTTTTTTTCATTTGTAATTGTTATTTTTGTTTTATTTTATTTATTTTTCGCGCGGACGAGGCGTCACGATTCACCCGGGTACTCAATTATAATAATAATTATAATAATAATATAATAACGCGGTGTATGTTTGCTTATGGGAATCTCGCGACGTCCCACGACTCGAAGCCTCTGGAAAGTTTAGTCCCTCCGCGTCTCCGATTACCGCGAAGCCATCGCGCTCGGGTTCGAGCTAAACGGACCCGGAGGATTTCGAGCGAGAACAAAAAGGACGACAAGGGTTATTCGAATTCCTGAGAGACACCGTGACACACGTATTTTCTCGGCGTTTAGCAAATAATACACAATGTTTTTTTTTTCTCTCGAAGCGCCAGCGAACGATGCTGAAATTTCGAGCACATTTGAAAAATGTTTTCCGTTTGTTATTACCGGATTGCGTAAAAAAAAATACTGTAATTGAACCTGTAATTGAAGCTCACGAGTGCTAAATTTTTTTTTGCAACAGTGAACTCGCCAGTTTGATCCGAGCCAGAGGTGGATGAGACTCGCGCAGAGAGAAAAACGAGCGCACACGTTTGAATTCCAGCGAAGCCGAGCGAGCGAGTCCCCGTAATCTTTAGCCCCCGGGGTCAGCACGAGCGAGCAAGCCCGCTGGAAGATCCTCGGCAGATAGACCGAGTCCGGTCCCCGGGTAACCGTGTCGGTTGCATATACTCGCGTTCGTTTCGTGCCCTGCGCGCAAGTCCTCGGCCGCGGCAGGGGTTATATCCTCGCGCTCGCTCGGTACGACTGCATCGAGGAAAATATATACCCGGGGTTCTCGTCGCGGCAGCGGAGGCACAGCAGCCACGCTGGGTTATTACGGGCCCCTCGGACTCGTGCCTGCACCGAGACAAAAGGTCTCCTCTCCGCGCGCGGTGGATCCGCAGACCCGATAGCCGGGCGGACCTTCGAAACAACCTCTGGAGGTGGAGATCCAGTTTCGAGAGGCTCCGCGAGAGCTTTCGACTCTTCGGGGACGAGTCCAAAATAAATAAAATTTTGAAACGAGAATACGAAACAGTAGATTTTCGGTGCTGGTCGAAGGTGACGTAAGATTTTTACTCTTTTTTCGGTCGCGTGAAAAAAATTATTGAGGGTTAATAAAATCTTACACGCAATCACGTTGGTTGTAATAAATTTATATCGAATTCAAAAATCAAGAATACAGTTTCACCGGATTTACAGTACAAATAAAAATATCGACAACGTTCGAAATTTGAGTTTGCACGGATAAGTTCGCGCGAGCTTAGAGAGAGGATCAAAGAGCACACCGATCGATCGACACATGCGCGCGATTTGAGACAAACGTCGCGGTGCGAACGCAGCCGCCGCGGACGGTAGAGTCCCGAGCGTAGGTACAGCCGACGTCGGGGCTGGCGCATTATAACGCCAAGTAACGCTCGAGTTTAGCCTCGGTTTAACCTCATTCCTGATGCTGACGTCAGAGTCGTCGCCTTTCCCTCGTCGCTGTCTTCGGTGGACCTTTCAGCATCTCCCGAGATGTGCAAGCTGCGCGCGGCAGACAGTCGCACCAGGCAGCAGCACCAGCGTCAGCGGTAACAACACCTATCGACTATTATATTTACAGCTCCGGCGATACTTAACTATCGCCTCGTCGAAGCAGCGCGGATTGACTGTTGCATTGCGTCGCAATAAATATTCCAACGACCGTTTCCCACGTCTTCTCGATGCACCTACGGAATTGCCGGTTATATTCCCCGAGAGCTGCGCGGTCGTACGCTCATTTTTCGCACGGAAAAAAAATCATTTTCCTAATCTAAAAATAGTGGTGTCAAGTCTCTTTATTTCTATTTTAGAAAATTTGTTTCGTGAGTTTATTAAAATTAATTTTCCGACATACCAAAACAAAAAAACGTTGCTAAGCAAAAGACAAAAAAGTACTTATAGTCCCTATTTTTGTAGCGGCCTAACGAAGCGATTATTCCGCCCTTCCCCGACCACTGATCCTTCTCGGCGAGAAATATGTTATTAATATTATCGCTCGTGATTACCGTTAATTGCAAGCGCGCGCGCGCCCGCAATACTTTCGGCGAATTTACGAGAATTCACCAGTCGCACTTGCGCGCGCGGCGAGAGTCGACATGTTTTTTTTCTCGGCTCCGGCGACGCAAGAAGATAATTAAATTTTGGAATCAATGGCTCCCGGGGCCCGGGCGAGATGTGACTGATGGACGATATAAGGGGGAGCGAAAGACGGACGGGTGACGCGATTTTTTTTTTTTCCTTTTTCAAGAGCGACTCGACTCTCGTCGTGTGCACCGTACGCCGGGCCCTCGACGAGCGCGCGAACGACTCGTTCGTGCGCGATGGGCCCGTGGGCCCCGCGGGGCTACGGCCACATAACGAGTACAGTGCAGGTGATCGTGGGGCTCGCTCGCGCCGGCCGAGAGCGGCGGGGGTCAGCGTCAGTATCCTCTCCGCCTGTACGGCGAGGCTGCGTGTTGTATACCGGGAGGACCGAGCCCGAGCCTCATCGTCTCATCTACTTCTGCTTTCAGGTTGTGGACCCTTCGGCCCTCGAACTTCGCGTCTCTCCCTTTTTCTCGGTATAAGACAAAACTTTGCGGACGATCGCGCGGGCAAGGTCGTTTCACGATCTGTAGCTGTGACTACGAACGAAAAGAATGATCATCAGAAATCAATAACATATATTTTTTTTTCTACCCCGAAAAATACTTTTTTGCACCTGTACATGAAGCATTGAAACTGTATCAAGAGACGCGGTAGCGTCTCGACGCCTTATAATTGGTACAGAAAAGTCAATTTTGTTTTCATAAATTGTATTTGTGTACTAAGGAAATATGTCACTCCCGATTTTTTTTGTTGTTTCAGAGTTCGTACGAGAAGATCGATTTTTTGCATTCCGTGGGGATTACGGATAACAACAACCTCATGAATAAATTCCACAGGGGAAAAATACGCACTGGCCGTCGCGTTTGTTAGAGAAATCGTAGGAAGTGAGCGCGGAATCGCGCGCGGGGTACCCAACCCATCGAGAATATCCGACGGATCCACCGATGCAGACAGTCGCCATCCATATGTACGGGTCCATAATGCAACGAGCCATAGATGGTATTCCTGGTACCACGCGAGATGATGATGCAGCATCAGCATCAGCATCAGCGGCAGCGGCGGCAGCAGCAACAGCAGCAGCAGCGACAGCAGCAGAAAAGCGCAGCGGAGAGACGCCACGAAGAAATCATTGTTACAGGACGCGTATACAGTCGATGTCTACTTAATTTGACTGTCCGTACGAGCGAGTCGCGAGTCCTTCTCGTCGCTCTCCGCGCCTTCGCCGCGGGGGAAAAGCCGCGCAGTCGGGGGACGTTACACGAGGAACTTATGAGATATTCATAGTGCAACGGTGACTGCAATCTCGAGCCAGTGAATAAACACAGAAACTCGATGTAAGGAAGAAGTGAAAAAAAAAAGAAATAAATCATCGTGCACCACCTGATCGAGAAAATATTTTTTTAGCTGCCGACAAATATTTTTTGTGCTTATATCGAAATAAATAATGCAATTTAATGATTTGACATTTTTTAAATGATAGATAATCCAAGCGCGGCTCTAGGGAAATTATTCACCGTCGACGGTTTCACGACTGCCGAGCGTCGATCTGAAAATCAACCAGCTCGACGCGATCGACTGCGCGGTGTTTTCCTCCCAGCATTTGGAGTAAGACTCGATTGTTCTGCGCGGCCCGGAACGCGAGCGAACGCGACCGCGTTTCGCCCTCTGACATTAACGATCAGCCGCGGCATTTTTAAGCCGCGTTACCACGAGGAGGAATCGTAAAATAAAGGTTCGACAGTTCCGAGAGCTCTCGGACCCCGCGCGGTCCGTGCGCTGTTCACGCCCCGTGTGCCCGAGCCCCGTAGAAATTCCGGGACTCGCCGGAGCGATATTTCAAGTCGATCGTAAGTATTTTCGAGGTGTTTCACGCGCACAGCAGGAAAAGTGGTGCAATCCGCTTAGGATCGTAAAAAAAAAATTAAATATTCTCAATGTTTATTTTCTTTCAAAAGCACTTTCATTATTTAGAGATGAAATATGCGCACTTTTTATTTGAAATCAAAAAAAGAAAAAAAAAATTATCGATCCTTACACCGTGGACAAGAAAACGCAATGTAAAAGAAACGTCACACACGTATAATAACAACAAGACTCAAAACTGTCAGAATCACTTCGAACCCTAATTAGCAATTGTAAGTAACCCCAAGCAATTAGCCCAAGTTTCTCCTACCTAATTACGCCAAAAATTTTCGTGTACAGCCTCCCCAGAAAAAATAGCCTAAACGTCGCGAGGTCGCAGCAGCCGAAGTGGATGAAAATTGCGACAAAAGTGTAGCGCGAGGAGAGCGAAAAAAAAAACACCGAGACATCTAAGTCCGGTTTTCGGTCAATGCGCGCGCAGTTCCCTCGTTTCTATGCGCGAGACAGATGTCACATGCGCGCGTACGAGATAGCCAAGAGTGAGAAGGAGAGAAAAAAAAAGAGAGAGAAACGAAGAAGGAAAGAGAGATGAATGTTTTTCGAAAAGACAGTTGCCGCCAACGCACGCCGCTCGCTTCTTACCCCGTCGTTCAAGTCTCCGGGTCGCTACTAACCGGTCGGCGAACGTCGGCCCCTCGGGTGGCCGACCCAGTCGCGCCGACAGTCGAGCGCGCGCGCGCGCGCGCGCTCGCGGCCCCCGAAGAAATTCCTCGCTTGCGTAATTCGTAGGCAAACGAGACTTCGGCTCCCGGCGGCTCTCCGTGCTTTCTAATCGTCCCCGCGAGATCGGCCTGTGCATCGACAAACACGCGTTCGATTCGCAGAGACGACGGATAACAATAAAAAGAAGAAAAAAAAAAATTCAAAACACTATTTACTCCAGGTCTTATCGCGTCCTTGACACGCGCTACTAGCTGTCCAATCTGTGCACATTTTGAACGCAGGCCCGCCAGTCCCCTCCCCCCCTCGGCCCTCCGCGCCTCCTCGTCACCTGAAGATCGCGAGGGGTCTGAACTTTGGATTCCGCAATCAGCGAGCGCGATCATAGTTATGTCGCACGGTCGACAGTTTCAGCGCGCGAGAAGTCGTTGCCACTTAAATTCGCAACGCGCTCTCGCACGCTCGGATCGTAATAATAATACGAGACACTCGCGCGTGTGTCTCGCCGCTCTATACGCGCGAAATACCTTATCATAGACTCACCAATTGACGAGTACGAAATTACAGAGAGATACAGATCCGCGCGACCGGCGTCCGCGGAGAGCGTAGAATTATCCAAAGTGTGCGACACGTTCGCGTTGGCGAGCGGCTAATTTATCGGTTCCCCCGGACATGCGACGTTTTTCCCATGCTTGCACTGTGCACTCGATAATCACACGACACGACCCACGGACTCGGCAACGCTCGATGTGTTGCTTATGTTTTTTTGCACTCGAATCGCATCCTCTCGATGCGCGCGTCAAGTGCCAACTCCGAATCACTCGAGTCCTCGCCTGTCACTCGCCACCCAAACGAGAGTCGCGACCAACTCAGCTGCTTCGTTCGAAAAGAACCCACGTGATAACAAACGCGAAATCCACAAAATCACGTTGTCGGCTTCTCGGCTGTCACTGCAAAAATCCCGATGCACCGAGAGCCCGCGGAGGAAACAAAATCCACGAAACAAAACGCATCCAAAATCGTCGAGCGAGCACAGTCAAACACAGTCAACGCCGTCACCTTCTGCCGGTTTCCCCGACGAGACTCAACAATCACCTCCGCACTAGACACGTTCGTCGCGATAGGAGCGTCCGAGACACGTTAACGTCAGATAAGACCCGCGAGGGGTGTAACTGGTCCTCGCCGGTGGCTTCCTTATCACTGTCAACACGAGGCGTTAAATCCACCGACGTCGCGATACAACCCAACCAATTGGATGACAGTTGGACTTGTTGGTATCTCTTTCTCCCGATGTTACGCGTGCATATTTATTCCTACTTTTTTCCACCGCGAACCCAGAGTCGTTAGAGAGGCGCGGGAGAGACACTTGGATGGTTGGCAAACGCTTTCACGAACGCGGAAAAATGCCCGAGAGTCTCCGTTGTTGGCTGACTGGCTGCTGCGGAGGTTTGCTCGAACCGCGCGCGTCTCACCTTGCGGAGCGAGTCTCCAGGTCGGCCATGCAGCGCAGGTCCGCACGCTGGGCCTTAGCCTCGCTTCGCTCGGGGCCTTCCCCCACCACCGCGACGTCTTCGCTGCCGCTGCCGCCGCCGCCGCCGCCGCCGTCGACGTCGTCGTCGTCGTCCCCCCTCCCCACACACTTGGGGACTCGCGGACTCTCGGTGCTGCGACCACCACTGGCGGAGCGTATATACCTATACCGATCGGTGTAGGTATGTATACGCCAGGTCGGGTACACACAACACGGACTCAGTGGGTGTACACACGAGAATACACGGCGGCCAACACCGGCGGCTACACACAACTCCACTCTCGCTCCAACTTCTGAGTCCTTCTCCTCCTTTGCTTCTGCTTCTTCTTCTTCTTCTTCCTCGTCTTCGTCTTCGTCTTCGTCTTCGTCTTCTTCTTCCAACCGCTGCTTCGTTCCAGCAACGACTCTCAGCGTCAGTGGCAACAACAGCGCGCGGAGAGGACCGTCCCAGAGTCTCGTCCAGCGCGCACTTTCCCCTACTCCCGCTCCTTACCTGCAGAGCTCCCGATGGCCAGGGCCCCTCGCGATGACTCCCCTACTTTGCTCTCTTCTAGGCAGTAGAGACCCCAGGTATATACCTGAACCGGCGGGCCTGTATCTCGGTTCTCCCCGGACCTCGACTTCTATCTCCGACTCTGGCCGTCTCCGTCTCTCAGCTCTCTCTGGGTTTGTGTGTGTGTTTGTGTACGGTGCCCAGGTATCGTCGTAGGTCTTGTTTCTCGTTAGGTGTCTCTGTCCGTCTTTCACTCTCGCTCGTTTGCTCCTCGCAGGCGATTCTACCCACACGCAGAGAGGGAGAAAGAGAGAGAACGAGAAGAAGCGAGACGGAGGAAGAACTCGGAGTACCCACGAATCTGTCTGAACGCGGTGTCAGCTCCCCCCATCCTCCTCGTCCCCGGTCGGTTATGTTGGGCCCCGAGCCGGGGCCCAAGTCAGGCGGGGCAAGCTGAGGGGGGCGACAGGAACGGGAGGAGTGAAACATGTGTTCTTGGATTTTGGTAATGACGAACCAAGCGGAGAAGATGCTTTCGGCTGTGTTTCTCCGACGGGGTCGTTGTGGTATCTTTTGGTACCAGAAGGTACCAGGACACACACAACCACGTCGGGGAGAGTCGCGGCTTGATCTATGCTGCCCGGGCACGAGCCGCGGCTGCCGGCGCTGTCGTTACCCCCCCTACCCCCTTCTAGACCAGTTGCACTCGCGGGAATGTGGACTCGTCTTGCGTAATCGCCGCGTGTATCCTATGCCGAACAGAAACAGCACGACTCGCGATCGCCAGGCGTGAAAATGCTAAAGCTCTCGCTTGTTTCCAAGAAGAGCATCTCGCGGCGCCTCATCGCGCTCGTATCGTGCTCGAAGTGCATGGATGAGCCTGGAGGATATTATCGTGCTGGCAGCTCTCGAGTCCGCATAGTTGGATGCATCTTCGAGCGCTTGCGTAATGACGCTTGGCGCACACAAGACGCGAGGAACGATTTAGGCGACGCTGCGAGTGAGACGAGGCGCTTGCGGAGGTTTGAAGTACGATGATCGAGTCTTTTTTTTGAGACTCCGAAGTGGTTAGGTACGACGCTGGATTGAGGGAGTGGAGTGGCCTTTTGCCATTCTGGATGTCTGAATGCTATCAGCAAAATGTTTCAAGTTGATAAACTAATCTGCAAATTCAGCAAAATATTGATTTCGATTTTGTAAAGTCGGTGATGTTTTGTGAAACAAATAATAAACATTTATTGTCGCTTCTTTGCAAGCCTAAAAATGACTTTTTCTAAAAATTCGACACTTGCGCAATAGCCGTCGATTCGCGTAACTCCGGACGATTTCCCAAAGTGTTGAACGACGCAAGAATTAAAGCCCGAAAAACGATGCCGCCACTTCCAAGAGTCACGAGCGTCACAGCTTCGAGGCGGGTTTTTTTTCCGCCTCTCGCCGAGCGCCGCTTGCGCGCTACTCTCGGCCTTTGCCATTTTGGCAACAATAGCCGTCTATTTCTCTTCCTCCTTCCCGCTTCTCTTCACGGTTCAACGGCGAGAAACGAGGGTGGTGCGTTCGCCGGGATTCTCCGAGGCCGAGATCGCGAGGGAAGATCGGTTCGCCGAGTCCGGCTAGACTCGGCTGCTACGCGGCGGCGGCGTCGCTCTTGCTTGGAAACGCGGGGACGGCTCGCCGCGTGAAATCGGCAGAGACTACAACTGCTGAACGCGGTGCGAGCGCCGCGTTCGGCGTTGTCGTCGAGTGTGCTCGAATTCCGTGAGGATGCCGGAGGCTGCCGAGCGGCGGCTACAGAGAAACGACGCTTGGCGTTCTCCCCGTGTGTTTGTGTCTGTGTGTTTGTGTGTGTACCCATCTCTCACCGGTCGGACTGCTGGCCCTTTCGTCTCGTTCTCGGAGCTCTCGTTCTATCTTTTTCTTTTTTTTTTGTCCTTCTCGCTCTCTTTCTATCTTTCTCTCACTTTTGAGGGGTGCATCGCGGAGTTCTCGCCTCTGTCTCCCTCGATCCCTTCGTCTCTCCGCATCCTCCGTCTCGCTCCGTCTCGCGGCGACTGTGGAAACGAGCTAAAGTGGCTAGCAGGTGCCCCCGGTGAGTCGCGGCCAACGCGGCCAAGCAGCCCCTCGTCTGCGTCGTCGTAGTCGTCGTAGATAGTTTTGTAATGCGGTCTGACCCCGAAAATGCCACCCCTCCCCCGTCACAGCGGCCACGAGTGCGCACAGGGCGACAGTCAGTCACCAGGAGGACGCAAGACGAAAGACGCTCTCTCAGCGTGTATTTTTCTCTCGCTTTTTCTCTGCTTTTCCGTCTCCTTCTCGCTGCAGCAAACACGAGATACTTCGCAGTTGCCATTGTCGCTCGTCGAGTGGCTCGAGCTTATTCCGAGCGGGGGAAAAACATTGTTCGTCGAGTCGCGCGCGGTCGTCCCGTCATGAGAGGTGAGGAGCGCGCGAGCTGCACGAGAAATCTCGACCGCCGCTTTAACAGCGATTATACACAGGCGAGAACAATGGTTCGCCAACATTTTTCGGCGCGCAAAAAGACGAGGAGATACTCTCGCGTGTTGGCTCGACGCGCGCGCGCGGCTCAGTCGTCACGTTGCTGCTCCGCAGGTTTCTCGACGGTCCCGGGCGACGATCGATCGTTAGGACGTCCTTGCTACTTCTCGCGCCCCCTCCCCTCCCTCCTGGACACACTCAACGACGCGCACTGAGTTATTCTCTCGCCGCGTAGCTGAGCACTTTTGTTCCGCGAGCTCGCGCCGCGACATTGAAGCGCGCTCGCGCGGCATTTTTTGTCCCCGATTGTGTGGAGCAAAAAGGTCGAGCGATCGTGCAATCGACACGGGAGTTCGACGCGACAATTTACTATTTTATTCGTGAATTATAATATTTTAAAAATAATTCATTTCATTTTTCGAAAATTAATTGAAAATCAATTAATAAAATAGCTTAATTTCTAAAAATATACTTTTTTATGGAATAATTGGAACCGGATCGATATAGACCGAGAGATAACGAAAAATTCGCGCGATCTGAAATATTCGTGTTCTAATCTCTGGACACACAAACTTTACGACCTGCGAAGCTCTCGAGCGGAGGATAATAATAAACATCGAGACAGTTTGTTATCGTAGCACGAGGCACGCAAACTTACACACGTTGGCTGCCTCGTCACCCGAGGGCGGGGGGCTTAGGGTTTTGTCGTACGGATTGGTTCACCAATCTTATCGCCAGGTGATTTTCCGATTACAAGTCGCTTTCGTAAAATTGTGAAATTCCTCCGGACGCGGCACGGACCGACACACGCTGCTCGCAAGTTCAGCGGTTGAAAATTCGATCCCGCTGAGAGGTCGATGGCGGAAATGTTGACCAGTCGACGTTGTCGTCGTCGTCGTCTCGTATCGATCGCGGTTACGGTCACTACGCTTTCTACGTCGGGTACTACAAGAGTCACGAATGAAGTGGTCTCGTTGGCGCGATCTCGCGTGGGCTCGCACTGAGCTCCTGCCAGTCACGACTGTCGCGTTTGCTGTTCCGTAAACGGGAAAGGAAAAATATATGGTAATGATTCCCACAGACTCGAGCAACGATCGTGGGACAGGCTGCAAAATCGCGATCCCTTCCAATACTCTGGTCGCGTTCTTAAAAATAATAAAAAAGATCTGCGTATTTACATAATCGGATTTTTTTTATTAATTGAATCAAATCAGATCGAAGACACGAGTGCATTGAAAAAAGTAATTCCCAATTGTCCCGCGATTACCGCACGAGTCTGGCAATCATCGCTGCACGTTATTTCTCTCCGTGATGCATTAAATTAAATTGCCCCTCGCGCGCAAATCGTTTTCGCCTTCGCCGCCGTGCGCTGAAACAGCGATCGAGCTCTCGCAAATGACATTTTCTATCATCGCCCGTGTTACGCCCCTCCGCCCGTGTCCCCAGCAATTAAACAAATTGGAGTACAGTGTCAGCGAGTGCGCGCAGTGGACGATTAAGAACCCGTGCGCCTTGTGATAGCTCGAGGCGTCGTCGTCGTCGAGGGTGGTCGAGTTTCCAGCGTGCGAGGGGGTCCCCCTCTTCCCCTTCTCTCCACCATATAAGACGCTGACTCGGTCCGCTCGGAGCATCGGAACCACGACGTGTTTCGAGAAATTTATCGACCACCGAGCCATTACTTTTATCCCCCCCCCCCCCCCCCCCCCCCCCTCTTCCCCCGTCTCTCTGTCCCTTTCGTGACGTGCGAAAAGTGCGCGCACGAGGCGCAATAATTTCGGAGCTCATCGACGGCCGCCGCGACGATGCGTTTCAATTCCCCCTCAAAACGTTCGACGAGACATCGACGCGACGCCGCCAGAACTGCAGACTTCGAATTACCGAGAATTCACGCGACTTAATCCGCGCGCACGAATTATTTGTTTAATCCCCCGCGATCTTTGCCACACGTGATTGGTCGCGATGCGTTTCTTCGTCGTTTATCTTCGACGCCGTCTGGCGACACCGAAGGCCGCGAGACAGTCGCAGCAGAGTCGTCGCACGCACTCGGCCAAATAAACTGCAAGCGCTGCAAGCGTGCAACGTGTTTCTGTCGTGAAATTATTATCCGTTGCGTCATTATGATTACGTCGACGGGATTATCGACAAACACAAAAGACACATTCTTTTTCACGCGCGCCTTTTGGTCGACGCAATACGTCGTTTTGAGACTTCATTTAACGAAATAAAAAACGACCGCTTTGCCCGTCATCATCATCATCGTCATCATCATCATCTTTAGTGTCTCTCGCGCCAATCCAATCGCCAATCTCGTGTTCGCGTCTCGGAATGATCATACGCTTTTCGTTTGTATTCTTAATTTCCCCCCATTGCAGCGATCACGAGGCGCCTATATCGAACGCGACGTTAATCGCGTCTGGAAGAGAAGACGAGTCGCGAGGCACCAGCGGCGCTTCGGGTCGACTCTGCTCTCCGCGCGAGAGCGGCGGTGTCCGAGTCTGGTGCAGCGGTTCAATGCGCCTCGGTGCAGCGATGCCGCCGCGATGCGTCTCAACTCGCTCGCTCGCACGTTCAATTTCTGCCGTTCGATGCCGAGAATCAACTTCTCTCGCTTTGCGCGCCGAAGGCCGCGCATTTACCCGGCGGTTATTGCTTTATCCGCTCGCGGCCGCTGCAGACACAGGACGAAAGAGGAAAACGCTGAAGGAGAGAAAGAAAGAGTGAGAGAGAGGCTGATCGAGGCCTCCCACGAATCCTCCCACGAGCGCCAATATTTGCGAAATCGAAGGAAGCGGCAAATATTATTACGATGGCCGACACTCACCGCGCACCGTATACCCGTGTTACTGCTGTATGCGCGCAATACGTGCGCGGACCTCTTTGGCGGTACCTCAAAGTTTGCACGCCGCGTGCTTGCGCGCGCGACTCGAATGCGGCGAGCAAAGGTACCTAACGTTGCTGGGTCATTTATTTTACGAACTCGCGGAGCATTCGCTAGGTTCATGGAAAAAAACGCAGTTAAAACAGATAAAACAAAAAAAAATCTTCGCGTCTACAGCGTAAAAATATTTGCGAGTTCGGCAGCTGATATTAATTTTATAAAATTTAATACTCGTGTTTTAATCACATTAAAACGAAAAAATTGTATTTTTAATTTCAGAATTATCACTGGAAAATAATTAGATTTTACGGCCTCAATTGTCTAATTAATTTTATGTTCCAGTTTACGCAAAAACGATTCCTTCAACTGTACCGGATGTTTACAATAATTATGAAGTGTAATTTACGGGTTTTTTTCGTGCCCGTGATTAATACGCGCAGAGCACTTGACGATTAGCGCTGAAAACGATGGCAACAATGGGAACCACGAGCCAACGCGCGAGGTTATCGCATTTCGCTCATCGGCGATCGAGCGTACTTTTTATCGGCCCGCGTCGATCGTAAAGCGCGAGGGAGTCGGAAGTGCGTCAATTAGACAAACGCGATGGGAGTAAAAAGGACAATGGGGCAGTTTTAACGATGATTTAACGTCCAGTCGATTGCGTATAAATATATAAGTGACCGCGCGCGCCGAGCCGAACGAACGGTGAGTTTTAAGGGAAAATAATGATCGACGTTGGCCGGCGCCCGAGTCGCCCCGAAGCGAGATTGAGGCTCGTAAACTCGCTCGGAGTCCGTGCGGGGGTTTTTTTTTATCTTCTTCGGCTCCCCGCGAGTACGGTCGATGTGCAGCGGCAAAACACGTTATAAACGTCGCATTCGTCCGCGATTTCCGTCTCGTTTGATTCCCAAAGTTTATGAGATTAACGAGAGAGCGCGCGCGGAGGCTTCATATTACGTGTATCTGCTCTCGAGTCTCCTCGTGGTCCTTTCGGAGCGGGAAACGACGCTTTTTTTCAAATATATAGATATATGGCACATCGATCGAGACACAGTCCACACGCGTCCGGGACTGCGAGTTGCACTCGTCGCGTATTGCGAGCGCGTGCAGCCCGCGGGCCGCCCTGATCGTCGATTCGGCCGCGCTGCTTCGCCGCGGCGGCGGTTTAAAAGTCAACGAGGAAGCTTGAGAACCGCGAGGTTCTCCGTGTGCCATCCCCGCGTTCGCGTCTTATGCGCCAGATGCTCCTGTGGCCGGGCGAAGCTGCATGGCCGAGCCGAAAAACCAGCTTGATTTCGCAACTTTTTCCGCGAATAACCAGCGCGCAGCCTCCGACGACGACGAGGACGAGGACGAGGACGACGAAGACGACGAGGATGACGACGACCCGCGAGTCGTCGATGTGTATATATATCGGGCACACGCGTCTTCGCGCATTTTAAAGCAAATCGCTGGGGCGCGCCGATCGATTTGCCCTCGCAATCGTCGCGTCGCGGGACATCGAGTCGAAACAATCGGTGTTTTTTTTTTTTCTTTTTTTTTCCGTCTGGCGATTTGCTTCCTTTTCTCGAGGGCGAATCGCGAGTCCGCGAATCCGTTGCATCTCGACGTTCGCGGCCGGGACGCCAACAGGTTGCTACACCTGTCGCGGACCTCGCACGACGACCGAATGATTTACATTGCATTATTTGTCTCTTATTGCGCTTTCGTTATCCCGCATTGTTCGTGGCAAAACGATCAGCACTTATGTACGCGATGGACGGGGAAACAACCACTCGGCTCGTTAGCTGCAGCGAGAGGAAAAAATTACAAATAACAAAAAATGAAACCTACAACGAGAATGACGCGACTGTTGATCAGTACATGACCGACGACCGAGCGGCCGTTCGCCTCAGCTACGGCAATACGAGATCCGAGATTCCTGTCCAACTTCGTGGGGAAGTTGGGCACCAGAGAAAAATAAATAAATAAAAAATTAAATTTGTGAAATCGTCGAGTCAGCAGAAATCCCGTCGTTATTTACGAGCTCCGCGTCGTTACTCCAGATCTCGTCCTGCCGAGAGATTCGGGTCCCTCACGATGACGACGACGACAACGACGACGCCGATTGCAACAACGACGACTCTGACGCCGATGACGACGTCGACGACGACACCGAGTGTAAAGAGCTGGTTACATATCGCGGCGTCTCCGGTATTGCCGAGTACATAAGCGAGAGGCGAGCACACATCGAGCGAGGAGTACGTCACCTTTGCGTGTTTACCTCTTCGCCCGCGACCGGTTTTCTCCGTTCCTCCTTCTCCGTCCTCGTTCCTCCTCGCCGCTCTCGGCTGCTCTTGCAGCCTCCGTCGCACCACGTGAGTCGCGCTCTTCTCTCCTCTCGTCTCTCCACCTCTCCTCTTCTCATTCCTCCTCCTCCTCCTCCTCTGTGTGTATATACGAATAACCCGGAGCAGCGACTATTGCAACGACCTAAGTATACCACACGTTGCTCCGCTGCAGCATCACTTTTTGTCTCTCTCTCTCGCTCTCACTCTGTCTCCCTTTCTCGTTGTTTCTCTCTTTCTTCGTCTCTCTCTTTCTTTCCTTCGCCTCATGCCCTTCCCTCTCCCTTCTGCTCTTATCCACCTCCTCGGTTACCTTTTTTATTATCTCTCTCTCTCTCCCTCTCTCCTCTTACGCTACTTTCTCGCTCCTTCCACCGGGCTATTCAAATGACCTCGGATGATGGATACCATTCTCGCTCCGAATCCTTTTCTCTCTCCTTCTCTCTCATTCACTCTCATTCGCTCTCTTGTTCTCTCCTTCGCCTTGCCACGGTAATTGCCGCTCTTTCTGTCCTTATTTCTGTCAGCCAGCTCGCGCGCGTTTCTCGCTCGCGCACACAGCGGCAAACTGGCGTCGAGCATAGCGCACGAGAGGCGCTCGGCGATCGGAGCGAGCGAGCGAGCGGTTGAGTTCCGTTTCTCCGTCCTCGCGCGCGCGGCGAGAGACGTAAATCCCTTCGGCGAGGCTTCTCTCGAAAATGCGCGCGGTACGTGCCTCGCGCGCGACTCTTATCTCGGTATATTTCATAGAGGGAGCGCAAGTCGGCGCTGTAAATAACGCCCGAACGGCCTGGACGAAAAATATCGCGCGCTGCGTTTTGCAACACCGGAGAAAGAAAGAGAGAGCGCGAGAGAGAGAGAGGGACGACCGTTTTCTCCGGCGGCCGTTTTGACCGCTCGCGTATTCAGCCACGTCCAGTGCTCGCAGCAGCCACCGGCAGACTCTTCCACCCCCGGCGAATGTTCTCCGAGTTGCACCGCGAGTTCTACCGAGAAATTCCTCCCCCGAGTTTTTCCTCCCGGCGTTGTCGATGCTCCCGCGCTCGACTCCTCTCTCATTATTTCCGTACGCGCGAAATAAGAGCCGAAAGGGGCAAGTGAGAGAGGGTCGGAGAGGGCGACCGCGAGCGTGCGGAGAAATTGCGCGCTGCTCCGTTGGCGTTTACCTGGCGATCGAGGCGAACGAGACGCTGAAAATTCTCGACCACGACGGATGCTGCACGCGAACCCGGCAATTCTTGAAATCCTCGCGAGCTGTCCTCACAGCACGGCGAGACGGATGCGTCGAACACGCGGGAATCTATTTTCGTACCTTCGTGTTGCGATTTTTGTAAACATGTTTTTTTATGAATTATCTGAAGACTTGGCAATTTAAATAAAGACCTGCTGCATCGGAAATACTGAAATTTTCTTTCAAGCATGAAAATAATTATTTGTTGTGTCTAGAACAAAAATTAATTAGTGGTTATAGAGAAAAAATAATTGACGGCGATTTGCTTATTTAATACAAATGATTACTGTGCGTTTTAAGGAACCTGGAGTAGTCATTTCTGAACAAATAAAGTAAGGAAGAAATGAGAAGAGAAGGACGGGCAAAAGGTATGAATTAGTCGACCGAGCGGTTATTAACTCGACCAACGGAGTCTCGCGGTATTGTAATAAACCCGAGTGTTGCACAGCGTTACAAAAGGTCGCGCGCGCGCGACTCGAATGAAACTGCAATCACGCCGTATCGGTGCGCTGCCTCCGAGTCAGTGATTGCCGAGCGCTGTACGACCCATTAAGCAATGAATTTTTATCCAATTTTCCCATTACTTCATTCCCCCGGATTTTTTAATGTTTACATGCAACGATCGCCCGTTTCGTTATAGTCGACGAAGCGTGCAGAGCATTTTCTATTTTTTTTTTTTTCCTTTCCAAGTCACCGCGACTCGGTTCACTAAATTTCGCTGCGAATTCGGAGCAATAATGAGATGCAACGTGAAAAATGATGAAAGTTGCGTCGCACGACGTCGAAAATGACGCGACGAGAAAAAAAAACTCTAGTCTTCCGGTAAAAAATTCCTCGGCACTCGACGACGTTTACGACTCGGAGGCTCCAGCGAGAAGACGAGTGCAACGTTTGCCGTATTCTCCGCGGGTTTTATGCCTTTTCTTGATTTACAGAAGGTTTCCTCGAGCTTCCTAGGAGTTGTATGTACACTGTCGGGTATGCACGACGAGGGCGGAGAACCTGCGCGCGCCGAGCTCCATTGTGTCCGCGAACGTTCGAACTAAGCGCGCGTAATGGACCCACAAAAGGAACTTGAGGATCGTCGCTCGCGTCTCGACCAAAGGAGAGGCGAGCGTCGAGTGGTACCGACCGAGAGGGAGAGAGCGGGGGGGACTTCGAAAGATTTTTTCTTCGACTGTGACAGGCGTGAAACCGTCGAAGCTGCTATATACGCGTCGTTTAACATCGTTTTTTTTAATTCTTCGCGGAAAAACGTTTATTCAAATAAAATTTTCAGAGACTTTAGAAAATAGTTACATGAATTTATTTTATTATTATTATTATTTTTTTTAATTTTATTGTACAAATAAAATAATAAATAAAAATATATCATAAAGCGTCTATGCACAGGAGGTGCAGGCATTCGTTCTGCTCGTATATTTTTCGACCGCGACGCGAGATATACAAAAGTTCCACGCGTAGAATTCGCATGAGATGTGGGGAGAGGGGGGGACCCGACAATCGCGCTCCGAATGAATTTCTAATCAGCGATAACACCGCGGGGACGTGTATGACTGGTCGGCGGTGCCGCCGGTGCTCGAGAAATGCGGCCGGGAGTAATTTCATGCTCTAATCGACCGCGACCGGAGGACGCGGCTGAAAGAGAGCAGATTTATGGTCTAGGATTAGAAGGCAACAATATAAACTAATGGACGCCGGCCACTGGCCAGTATAGGTGGATCGTGGATCGCGCTTGTACATTTGATGAAAAAAAAAAATAGACTGGCACTTCGACGACTTATGAATTAATGCATTCCGCACCGGCGAATACCAGGAGCGAATGGGCTCGGTGCGATAAAGCGCTGCTGATCACCCGGTGATCCAGCTGCAGCTGCGCATTGTAACCGCAGAGCCGATCCAGATGACTCGGTGACACCCTTGAGCCTCGAAAATCACGACTGGATTTATCCTCACGCGTCAATTTTCCATCATTGTATTTGTCGAATTTTTTATACTTTTATAACAAAAAAAAGATTTAAATGTTTATTAAAAAAAAATCTTCCATGTCTGGATTATTATAGAAAAACGTAATATCTCTATTGTCTCGTTGGTAGAATAGATTTTGAAAAATTGTCCGACTGCAGGAAATCTTGTAAAGAAAATCTTGTTGAGAGTACGAGAAAGCGAAGAACGTTGAGAGTCGGTCCACGCCCTCGAGGACCGACTATCTCGCAGCTCTTTCTGCGACTCGGTGCAACGGGCCCGACGCGCGCGCGCGCGCGTTGCTCCGAGTGTCTAGCCGAGAGTCCGCCCACGTTTGCCAAGCGCGAGAGCTAAGTATACGCCGCGTAGCTTTTGCTCGTAAAGCGTCCCGATCGTCCAACGACGAGGCGCAAGCGCACTCTGGCGGGAAATACACACTCGGCGCGGGGCGCTCGGTGCAGCGCGATCTTGCCGTCTTATCGTTTGAAATCCCTCGCGGATTACATTCGCGGCAGTCTAAATTTCCGGGTTTATCGGGGATACACCCGAGCTTGTATAAACGCTAAAAGCGCGTCGCGAAAAAACGAGTGTCACCGCTGTGCAATGAAAAATCATTGACGATATCATTTTTGAAAAGCGAAATTAAATAGATAAAAGTGAATCGCGACGAAAATCAGTTTTCGGAAAAATCGATGTTGCAGGTAGCAATTAAATATTCTCGCGGGAATTCAACGGCGAGCGCTTTATCGGTCAATCGTTAATTTCACATCCGAATCCGCTGCTATAGTTATTACGAAGCATCGATCGCGCAGGCGCGTTCGCCGCGCGCACGCGCTCGTCGAACGTGCCGCGAACACCGACGGAGCAGCTGAGCGCGTAGATTTCGCGCGCGGGAAGAGTAATGGAATTCCCGAGCTCTACGAGAACGCGCGCGCGGCTCGGCCTTGCCGGTTGCCTCGATCGTACGTACTGGTCGATCGGCGCGATTGCTCATAGATCGTCGATATTTCTTCCGGCGTTTGTACTTCGTGACCCTTTGGAAGGAAAAAAAAATAGCAGCGTACGCACTCGATGCTCGGAAATTTTCACGATACTCACTATACGCCCTCCGCCAGTCGTTATCGCGATTGCGCGAGCGAGTTGTACTTTATCGTTCAGTTATCGACAATTCTTCGTTTCTTTTTTTTTCGTCCAACCGCCGCGGAGCGAACAAATAATGCGAATAATCGCGTGTACTACGTCGCGTTGCGCTCGCTTCATCCGATAAGGGCTCAAGCTCGATACGCGCGCGATGCGTCTGTGTGCGCCGACGTCTCGGCTTCCACGATGAACAACAACGCGTGTGTTGCACTCTCCACGAGTGTTTTGCCCAAGATCCAAACGTGAGAGTGGTATCGGAAATTCGAGTTGTGAAGAGGGTTTTGCAGTTCGTGGAGAGTGCGTTGATTCTCCCGGGGATACAAAATGTTCAATGTCCGTGCAAACGTTTACATGGAAATTCACAAAATTCTGAAGGCACAAGAAAGAAACAAGGTTTTGCAAACAGATTTTTAAAAAAATAACAGAACCGTTAAAAAAAATGGGTGTGAAATCACAAATTCACACGTGACTTCCCGCCAGGTGCGAGGAACATTCGTTTGCGCGCCACTATATTATAATTAATCCCCACTCGGGGGCATCGGGAGATTGACGACCTCCTCGCCTCGTGCGGAGCGCCGAAGATGTGGTGCTCACGACGCAATTGCGCCAGAGGACGTGCGCGCGAGCTGCGCGGAGGATGTCAACGGGCGAGCGAGTATTATCTCCTCGGGGCCGATCTGCAAGTGTGATGAATAACTTTCGGTTCTTTATGAGCACGAGTTCCCGGTGCGCGCGCGGATGCGTTTTACACAGCGGGTGTCACCGCAAGTGCAGCAGCATCAACATTAGCAGCCGCATCCGCAGCAGAAATTTCCGATGCAGCTCCAGCCGGAGTCCCGCGAGATCTCTACATTCACCGCGCAGCCTCGGAATATAACAAAGATTTTATTACAATGCCCGAGCGACTCCTACGACGCTCGCGCGCGGCAGCATCTGAATCGCAGATCGAGAATCTAATGAGCCCTTTGTATATCACGGCCCGAGTGGTTCAAACATGTTTGCTCTCACGTATACAAGGAGTCCTTACACATATAAAGAGCGCTCGCATGTATTAGAGCGCGCTCAGTGTGCGTGAGGACTCCAACACGTCGAGCCAGCTGGATTAAACCGAGCAGTTCGAGTCGAACGAGCGAACGCGGCGAAATATCATTATTGGCTCTCGTCGCGGCCGCAGCAACAGCAGCAGCAGCGGCAGCAGCAGCGGCGGCCACGCGGATACGTGATCTCGTTGAAAACACTCGCGGCTGCGTTTCATTTTTTCGGCGCTCGATGTGCTGTGGCGCAGTCTAAACAGGCCTCGCGTTGCATAATCCACGATGATCGAACGGTACACAATATCGCGCATACGCAATAATAACGATGTTGTGGGTCGCCGAGGCTGCCGTTATATGGGTGTTTATCGTGGCGTTTCGAGCTCGACGTTGAGTTACCGGTGGGACGGAGCGAGAGAGAGAGAATGGAGAGAAAGAAATGTGGAATGAGGGCAATAAAACGTTGTTTGTCGGCGATGTTTTAGTACCTTTAGAAATATTTGGTGTTTTATGAGCAGCAGTAATTCTTCGTTCATTGAGACAGGAAAGACAGATAAATTTCAAACATTTTGAATGAGAATATTTTTGTTTTGTTGGCCACAAAAATCGTGTCAGAAACGCATTTTTTTCCAGCACATATTATTCGATAGTAAAAAAAATAGTAATGAACAAAATTCTCCACTTAAACCGATATTTCCAAATTTAAATAAATCTGAAGTGCAAATCGATGCGCAATCAGTGCATTTGTGCAGCACAAAAAAATAGTTCAACAAACGGGTTCCGTTGTGCCGGCTAGTGCAATCCGACAGAGAGAGCGCGAGTTATTTTGCCGCGGGCCGCACACACTGTGCGAGCGAGGGAAGAAAAAAAAGAGCTGCCCCGAGAGGCCCGGGCGATCGCGCCGTAGGGCCCGACCATTAAAATTGCTAATTTCGTACAAGGGTGTCGAGAGCTCGCTAGGCCTGTGATCCCCCTCCTCCTCCTCCCCCCGCCGCCTACTCTTCCTTTCGTTCGACGTCGAGTCCTTTATTTCGTCAGCGCGAAACCCGCGCAGCGGCCGAGACCGAAAATTCGCACCACGTACGAACGAACGATCGGCGTGTAACTCGGCCGCGAGTCCGGGAATCCCGCTCCGTGCGCGCGCACGACAACACAACCTGAGAGCACGTGCCTTGTGCCTTCTGATTGGGTTTTCAAAGCGGCTATTTTGGTCGATTTGTCGGCGTTGGAATATTAGATCATATACGACTCCCCCCTGACTCCCCCTTCCGCCACTCCGCCCCCCAGGCAGACCACTCGGCCGGCGCGGGCTGCGCTATATATCATTAGCGAAGTTCACGCCGCCTCGAGGTGCGCGCAACTTTCTATTCGCCGGTGCCCGCGTTGTTGTTGTGTGTGTTTGTGTCCCGGAGCCCTGGAAGCGCGCCAAGAACGGGTTCCCCGGAGTCTCGCGATACACGATGCAATAAATATATTTCCTCCCCGCGGACACCCCGCGAGCACTCGGCGCTCGGATAATTCGTACACTGATAACCCGAGACCCCGTGCACCGTCGTCGTGTGGCACAGATCCTGAGCGGCGAGGCGGCGTAAAAAGCTCCTGAAAAAGTTGAGCCAAGTCGTTGCGCGAAGTCGATTTATCCGACGGTGAGAAATGTTCGCGTTACGAGAGACGATCGCGACTCGCGACACTGTTTAATGTCTTCATAAACGTTTCCTCCGAACGCGAAGCGATAAAAACCGCCGAGAGATATTAAGAAATAGGAATAATAATAATAATGACGACGATAGTCTGTTTCTGAGGTTACACTTGGGTCGTTTATTGCAAATGCATTCGACTTGCCTTTACGGTTCCGTCTGAATAGTCAATTACCTGGTCCCAATATATTCTAATTGTATACATATATTTTTTTTTCTTGTTTACAATATAGTTTCTCTAAACATAATTTTTTCGCAGTTATAAATAAAAAATTTGCGGAGTTCACGCACCGATTTACCAACAGAAAAATATCAAGGAATCTGAGAAATAATCGTCCGTTATTATTCTTATACGATCTCAGGATGAATTTACTCTCGGCATCTCCTTTGTTCTCTCCCGAGATGCTGAACCGCGTCGGTCGCGATGGGTGTTACGAGAGGCGTGCGATTTGCTCGTCGAGTACCGCGGGGAGCACAACAAACTCGCTCGGCTCGGTCGTTCGGTCGTTTTAGCGCGGAGCAGCTAATCCCGTGGGGTCGCGGAAGACCGAGCGATCCCGGAGGCTCGCGCGCGCGATCTTTGACAGTCGGAAGTATTGTTGGTCAGCACCGCGAGCGATAATTAGCGAGCGAACGAGCGCGCCGGCTTAGCAACCGCGTTTCACGTCCGCGATCTCGCGGTGCGCGCGCACCACGACCGCCCGACGACCTCAAGGCGAAGCCTCGAGTCGCCGCTCGTTTTCAACCTTCTTTCGCGCCGGTTGCCGACACCTCACTCCCGTTTCGGCCGCACAGGATCAGTGGGGTAGCTCTCGATCCTCCTCCTGCTGCTGTTACTACTGCTGCTGCCGCTGCTGCTGCTGTTGCTGCTGCTGTTGCTGCTGCTGCCGCTGCTGCTGTTGCTGCTGCTGCTGTTGCTGCTGCTCGCTCATACGGTTCACGCCTACGAAGCCCCGTCGTCGTCTCCTTCGCGGAATCCCTCGGTAAGCCACCGCGGGACTGCGCCAGGCGAGCGCGAGTATATAGCAGCCAGAGGATACCGAGAAAACATCGCGAGGAATTTGCGGGCGGCCTGGCGCGGGGCCATTTTATTCGCGCCGACGTGCGCCTTTTCTGCACCTTTCTTCGAGAAGGTTCAGCCTTTCACTAACCGATTTTCGTGAGAAAAAAAAAAAGAATTAGCGTTATTCTTGTCAAGCTTAATAAATTCGTCTTCCAGTAAAAAAGTGCCAGATCGACTCACAAATCAACCAGGACTTAACGTAACGTCTAACGATTACCAAGACCGAAACACAAACTTGCATCTCACCGCGTTACTAAATCGAGCGTCGATGCACCGAGAATTTTCCCTGAATACCGTTGAAGTCCCGTTGACTCAGAAATTACGTTACAGGTGCACTGTCCGGCTCATGAAAAAAAAGACCACTGGGCACGAGCTGCAATTTCCTTTCGCCACACTCGCTGTATTAACAGTGCAGAAAAAAAGAGCCACTGAACGTGCAATTTGCATACCTAATGATTTCCACCGAGAGACCCGTCATTTCCCTGTCTCGCATGTCAGGCGCGCGCGCTGACAATCCCCGCGCGCACTTCTAATCACCCCGAGAATTTAGTGCATGTGTCGCTGATCTTTAAAATTGAATTACACTTCGTGCAACGCTCGCCCGAAAAAATGTCCTAATTAACGTAACTCGCAGAGCAAAAATTAAAGAAAAAACTCGGGACAAATACGGCGCACGTGCGCCATATTTTTCGCGCGTTACTCCTGAGGTCTTCGGTCATCGCGCAAAAACTGGCGAATTCTTTGCGCTAGAATTTTAGAGCCCCACGGGAGTGTTGCGAAAGTGTGAAAAATAAAGTAACAGCTTTGAGGAAGCGGCGCTGTGCATTTTGCCATAGCCGCACTCGAGAGTCGAGACGCCTGTGCAGTCGTTATATAGATATAAATATATACATATATATGCACATAAAACTGTGCCTATATATTCGCTGCGAGGGAGCCGACGCACAGCTATTACGTCTCGGCAGGCGCGTCGGCCATTATACGAGCCGCGACGCTCGATTCTTCGGGCCGACACATCTGTCGGCAATAAAACACCACCTGATCGGTATCCGCCATTATTATCGGCTAGAGGCCCGCGGTATGTCGGCAGGTATGCCGCGCGGCTATGCGCCAGCGAGATGCGCACTGCACTCGCGCATTTATGTTGTACGTATATTACGCTGGTAGTGGTAAGTGTGGTGCAGGACCCCATGGACCCCATGGATACATCGTGAGGCTCGAGCATTTATGTACTGCGTACATTACGGAGTGTAGTAGTAGTAGTAGTAGTAGTGGTAGCAATAGTAGTAGTAAGTTGCGGTGTACCCTATGGACCACATGAATACACCTTGCTGAGGCTCGGGTATTTATGTACGTATATGTATAGAAATAAATAAATAGTAGTACACCGTAGAGTAGTATACAGTAGTAGTAATAGTAGTAGTAGTAGTAGTAGTATAGTATATAGTAGTAATAGTAGTACCCCCATGGACACACCGTAGACTCGCGCATTTATGTACGTATATTTACGTTGTGTAGTAGCGATAGTAGTGAGCAGTATGGTGCACCGTATGAACCCCATGGATACACCGCGAGGCTGAAGCACCTTTTATTCCATCGAGCGTTTACCGCTCGCACACGCGGATCGTGTATCGGTATGCCAGTGCCGAGAGATCGCGTCGGGTAGCAATTGCACCGGCGAGTCCGGTGTCTATTGGCAGAGAAGAAGAGACTCGCGAATCTGAGCGCGCGATCTCGGCCAAGATTGCGTGATATCCCCAGCTCACTGGGATGCTGGAGCCGCGTTGCTGCTGCCGTTGCGAGGCCACGGCGAACGCGCTCGACTCTGTACAGAGAGCCGCGCGATCGTAAATCAACCCGGGCGACGCCGCCGCAACCCGCGGACAACCCGCCGATACGCGCGAGGCAGATCCGCATTGCCCCGGAGAAACAGATCGAAAACCGAGGGAACGACGAGGAGCAGCAGGCTAAACGCAGCCCCGCAGCATCTCGAGGGTTGGATCGGTTACCCTTGCGGGTCTTTTTATTTCTGTTTTTCTGTGGTCCAGAAGTATTTGTGAATTTCGCATTGGTTTTGGTTTTTTTTTTCGGTTGGACTTCGGCTGGACAATGATTGTGAACATCGAGAATGAAACTTCTCCGAAGAAAATTGGGTGGAATCATGTTGAGTTATTCGCGTGTGAAAATTATATCTACGATTAATTATATAAATTAGATCTACGATTTCTGGCATGCAAAACGATACATTTATTTTTTTTTAAATCAACTAAACAAGGATTTTTAGTTGCGTGTGATTAGCCTAGTAGTGTAAAAAGTGTCTAAAAATATTGTTGTTGAAACTGAGAAAAATTGCTACTTTTATATAATAACATGATTAACGTATCCGTAAGGACTTACCATTTTCTTCGATCATCGATTGGTGGCGATTGTGGTGTCGATTCCAGTGATTTTCTCGAATTTTCCTCGGTAATTTGGTGCGAAAGAGCCCAGAGCAAATTGCGATATTATTGCGATGCGAACGAGAGGGGTTTGCGAACTTATTACACGCGTAAAGCGAGGAAAATTGTCCACCCGGAGGAGCCGGCGAGGCGTGTCGCACGCGCGCGGTTTAGTCATCGGCGATACAGGCGCGACTGTCGCAACGCGTAATTTGTTTATGAGATCCCGGGACGGATAAGAAGCCGCGAAATACGCGAAGCGATCTCGAGCGGCTCGCACGCTACACAGAGATATTAATCTCGTATGGGGGCCAATTACTCGCCAGTCGGAACAAAATTCGCTGCCCCTTTCGTTCGCAATTGTCGGAGTTACGACGCGAAACGGAACAATCCGTTACTCAGCCAGGACGATGATGACGATGGTGCTAATAATCTGTAATCAAACTCACAATTAATACGTTCGACTTTCGGTCGCTTCTCGTGACAAATTTGCAAACATTCAAACAAACAGACTTTTTTAGAAATGGTAATATTAAAGGTTCTTTAATAAAAATACTTTTTTTTTCATTTTAACAGCAGTCGACTAATACCCAAATCCCGAAGCCACATTCCTCGCATGGATCTTGTTTTTTTCTCTCGAAGTTACCTGCAGGATTTAGCTGCCAGGATATAAATATACAAAATGAAATCTCGATGGGGAAAGAAATGCGGTGGAATCTTCGGAGTGCAGGACGAGCGACGAGGATAAAGGGGGCTCCGGGGTGAGCGAGCATCTGCGCTCGCTCGGTCGCTCGCTCGGCTAGTCCGAGGGATAATTACTTATGCGCGATAGGATCGCGCGCGAGCGGCTGCCGAGGTTCCTCAGCGTCGCAGAGAGACAAAAGGCGATCTCACCGGATCGCGGAGGATCCCCGAGTTCCGCGGCTTCAAGTCGCGTCTTCACGTGCATCGCTCGTGGTCGGGCTGCCTGGGAGAAAGCCGAACGAGCGAGCGAGCGATCGCGCGTGCACCGAAGAAATGCGGCGCGAGATTCGATCCCGCGCGGAGAACCCGGCGAGAGGACCCTGGGAATATTCCGTGGGAGACGAATAATTTGTAGTTGGTCCCGCGCGCGAGATTCGAGAGGATCGAGAGGGAGACGCGAGGAGAACTCGAAAAATAAGTGATTTCGCGACAGGCGAGATAAATTATCCGTTCCGCGAGGACCAAAAAAGTCTCCGCGGGTGGAATGAAAGGACACCGCGAGCGCGTTGTTGTCATGTCGCTGGCGTTGCCGGGCGCGGGGAAACCGAGACGACGCGGAGTCCATAAGGAGCCAAAACGCGGTGTTAGATTTCTTGTCGGACATCGAGTTTTGCAAATTCCTCGGACCTCCCGAACGACACACGTGCTGAATGTGTGTGTCTGCTGTATGCGGCCGAAGGGACGGGATGATCGACGACGTAAATGAGGCTTCGGGCAGGCGACAACTACGACGATATTTTTTAAGGCCTTGATCTAAAAAAATTTGACATTTAGTAATGAACAACAATTGCGAGGAATGTTACTTCGAAACAGTTGTTTCATAGTTGTAAATTGGCACAAGGCAAAAAATAATTTCGGCGATTCAAATGCAAGGAAGTAGTAAAAAGAAAAAGTGAAATAGAGCTTAATTTTTTTTCTTCGAGTTCCTGGAATCTTCCAAATTATTTTTCACCGAGTATTCGACAAATAACATGTAACATAACCTGAAATTAAGATAAAATATATTAAGCACAAGTAAAAGTAAACCCTGAAGCAATACTTTTGGTAACATCGGTGACTAATTCCAAGTGACACGAATTAATGTCTTCTCATTGGCCTCTTTATCGACGCTAAAATAATCGAAGTGTCATCGCCGTGATTTGCGGCTCGGTAATCGCTCGCCGGCTACCGAAGTTGCGCAGTCGGTACATACGATTGACCCAATATCGGATCGGGATATTCTTTCCGACATAACAATTCGCCCGTGCACCGTGTATACATATATTGTTATCATTATTCGAGGCGCATGATACGGCGAGCCAACCGGAGCGCGCGACTTCGTGCGTGGACGGAGCAATAAAATGGTCGCTATATAAACCCGTAGATAAGTGCCCGCTGGCGAGCAGTAAACAATGTTACGGCGGCAACGAGGTCTCCGTAATAATAAACATGTGTATCGTGTGTGCGCACCGTCGTTACCGACCGAGCCGAGTTCGTTGTATCTCAACGAAAGCACACAACTCGAGCGTTCGTCCGCGCGTTACAACATCGCGCAGCGGATCGTCGATATCTCGCGAAATTTCTATCCTTGACTTTGAATACTCTATTTCCGTAATAAATTCCGTCGTATTCTATATAGCTGGGGTGCTCGGAATTAATGTCTTTATGAAACACCTCGTGGACGTCGGACACGTAAGTAACAACGCACGCGCACGGGGCGTGGGCCACGCGAGAGCGATTGAGCTCGGACTTGTGTTTTATGAAAACACCATCGAGACAAACAATTTCGAGTAATTGGGGGAGGAGGATAAGGAGCGCGCGGTGTAACGAACCGAATTTACGAGCCTCTTAGCCGGCACTCGCGATGCACAATATGCTACCTTCGAAACTCGCAATTGCGTTACCGGTCGAGAGGTCAGCGGCGATAATAAAGCGTCGGAGTCGCACACGCGGGAGTCGAGACGCGGGCCGCGCAGTCGTTGGGCTCCGGACGGGCACGAGTCGAACGAGAGATTTGTGGGAATGAAATGTTATGGCCGCGTTGTTATTCTTAGTGTAATTTTATCGCAATAAGTTTTAGTGGTTGTAAAAACGTTTTGTTTTGTTTTGTCTTTTTTTTTTTGTCAAAGAAAATTCAATATTTTACTGAAGTTGCATATAATAGTCGCGGACCATGAATATCGAGCCAACGAACTTTTCTTTTTCCAAAATTACGTTTTCTGTTTCGTTTAATTCACGAATTTATTTATTTTATTCAATGAATTTTATCGATAAAACAAAATATCAACCCCAGAGCCAAACGGCCGTCGTGGGTCGTTGCGCGACGCGAACGCTACTTATCGTTGCGGCCGAAAGGGGATTACGTGTCGCCGGGGCGCCCGGCGGGTCCCGGGGGCGACGGGGGCCCCGCACTCTCGTATCCCATCCTTGTAAAACAACTTGTAAAACGAGGACGCCCGCGCGAAGATGCGCTCCTCTGGTCCTCCGAGCGTCAGGCCCCGACCCAAGCTCTGAGCGAGCCTCCGCCGCCGCTGCCGCACTGTACACACGGGGCGGCCATGGCGAAGCGCGCGGTCAAAAGTTGTGCGGCCGGTCGGACCTCGACCATCGCGCGTTCAGCCGCTGGGTCTCTATCGGCACCGCGAATCTATGGACTCCTCACGAGGAGACAGAGGCGGTGAGGTAGAGGGTGAGAGGGGGGGGGGGGGGGGGGTAGAGTCAGGAGGACCCGGGAAAAAAATGCGCGAATCGTTGCTTCTCGGGGCCCGCGGACTCAACGGGGGAATAAATTGGTCGTGCTGGCGGGCACGACGTTACACCGACCTCGACGGGCCAGCGAATAGTCTACAATTTGCATAAGTATACGGATCGGGACTTATCGTTTCTGCGGATATACGAACGCGAACGCGCGGCGCGAGCTCGCAAAGCCCGCGAGGACGTTCCGGGGGGGAAGGAGTGAAAACTCGAGGAAGAAACAGTACTTTATCCGTCAGCCGTGAATCGAACGGTAAAATGAGGAAAAAAAAATTATTTCAGACTTCCAGGGTGCGTACACACGCGGCTCGATCAATATTTATCATCCGAAAAAGGCGGTGCACTTTGGAGCAAACGCGCACTGCGAGTTTAACGCAGAGATAGCGGGGAAACTTTTACGAGGAAATTAGCGCGCTTAATTTGAGGCCCGAGCGCGACGTTAAATTAATGCACTGCGCTGGTTAAAACGCGAGGACTGTCGGTGGTTAGTGGAATTTAATTTTGCGTCACACTTGAGTATTAAATTTAATGCACCGGGCTGAGCGTAAAAACTTTCAACGAGAGTATATATTGACGTCCCAACTTTCTTCGGTTCTGCACCTTTCGAATGGAAAATTAATTTTGTGTAATTTTCAGTTTTAGACTCCGCGCTGTTCGATCGCTCAATTTGCGTGACGGTGAACAGGCACAAAAGTCCTAATTATGACGTACTAAGCGATGCCACATTTTTCTTGTCCTTTTTCTTTTCAAATATTTATTTGACCCTTTCGTCGGCGCGTGTAAAGGCTTTCGGGGTTTATACCGAAACGGTCGCGAGGTCGAATCCCGCGGTCTCCCCCCCACCCCTGCCCCTAAATGATGACCCGCCGACTCACGACTTCGAATGTGTGTGTGCGGAGCATCGCGTCGAGTCGCGCAACGCGATCGTTATAAATAAAAAGCTGCGCGCGCGAGGATCTTGAGGACGGTCGACCCGAGTTGTGTGCGCTCGCCGCTTCTTCTCGGTCGTCGAGCGACGCTCAGGTCGCGCACTTACAGGACACGCGAGTTTCTCGCCCAGTGCGAACGGCGTCGACCGCACCGGTTGTATTTTAACCAGTGGTGTTATTATTATTACTATTTTGTTTCTTTTCATTTTTTCCCTCTTTTCTTCTTCCAGTCCTGCTAACGAACTCGTAGATGGTTATCGCGAGTCGCCGCGGAGACCCCGTTGCATTATCATCGCGGCAGCCTTGCTCGAGGTCAGCCCCAACGGTGGCCCCGACGCGAGCCGGCGGCTCGATCGCCGTGTACGCAGCAGCAGACGCCTCGACTCACCTGAAACAAGAAACGAGAGAACAAAAGGTCAGAAGCGAAATAATCGTTGATGCGACGCGCGCGCGCCTAATTTAATTGGTTGTTAGCAAGCGGGGCAAAGGTAAAAAGGACTAAATATCGCGTTGAGTCCCGAGCCGCAGATGCGAGGATCGTAAACAAATTTTTTACGACGCCAACACTTTTATCGCGCGTTGAGTGGTGCATTTTTAAAGCGAATTACCTCTTTTTTTATTTTGGGTTTTAATTATCCTAATTGTCGCTCGATAATTACACACACTTTTTTCAAATTCGCATTCGAATTTCAATCAGCGGAAATATTTTTTATATCAATATTTAATTCTCCTACGTATAGATATTATACATATATTATTTTTTTATTATTTTTTTACAGCCGGATAAAAAAAATCGAAGATGCGCGGATACTTCGAGGCCGCAATCGGAGGACTTGGATTACAGCGAGCGGCGGCTGTTAAATATTCCGAGGTCCCGCGGGGCGACCGCGTTCCTTGCATTTTTCCACGCGGCAATCGCGCTCGAATATTGCCGCGAGACTCGGCGTCGGCCGCACTCTCGGCTGATCCTTCGGTGTCTCATCCTCGTCGTCGCTATCTCCGCGCCGCTAATGGATCCTTCGGCTCCGCCGAGCATCGACGCTCGCAGCTCCGCGTGAAACCGAGACGACGCCGCGTATTTACAGCGTTGACGGTGTTACGACGGTAAAATCCCAGGTAGACCGCGGCTCTCGGCGAACAAAACGCGAGGTGAGTATTGCACGTCACGTAGCTCGCGACGACGACGACGACGACGACGACTACGACGAGCCTGGCAATCGCGTCGGTACAGAACACGTGTACTACACGCGCGAGTACGTGACCTACGTACGCGCGCGTCTCCACGCGACTGTTGATGCGTGTGGTGCGCGCGTACACGACGAGCGCCGCGGAATGTAACTCCCATTGGATCTGGGCACGCGCAGTCTCGCTGGCTTCTCGCGAACGACACGCACACGACACATTTCGCGTGTGTCGCAAAAATGTCTCCGCGCTTTATTACCGCGAGTACCACGAGTTTCCTTCGATTTTGCATTTTGCGCTTTTCTCGTTATTTCGCCGACGACGAAGTTGCGAGAAATGCAGGTAACTCGTAACTCGAGGGTCAACGGACATTGGCGATTTTTGTCACTGTACTCGAGTTTCTATAAAGTAAAAATTAGGTAGAATAAAGAAATACTTCTGATACGACTGAAGGATTTTCCTGAATTTGCTGATTATTTTAGTGACCTATGGCAAAAATTTTAGGTTCCAATGGAATTATTTGCGGCTCGAGAAAATATTTCGAGACTATGTAAAGCATATAATTCTGCAGCATCTTCCCAGCGCTGCCAGATCAATTCGTCCGTTTTGCAGAAACGTCTCCGCTCGCCCCGGCGAACTCCTCATCCTTCTCCTCGCATTTTCTGTTCCTTGCAATTTCGCCAGGGGCCTCACGTCACGAACGTTCGTGATTCGCGATGCGCGCTCGGCAAGTTCAAACCAGCGGCGGCAAAAATCCTCGCTGCCGAGCGTAGTTACTTCGGAATCGACAACAGTGGCACCGAGGCGGCCGTGCAAATATCGCGGAGGGGCAATTTCGCTGCTGAACTCCGCCGAGTTCACAGCTACCGAATGCTTGGAATAATAATAATAACGCCTGCAATTTTGCTGCAGTTATATATCATCGACGTTTATTTAATTCCTTCGCTCACTCTCTGCATGCGACTCGGTCGCTCGGAGTAAGATCGATATTTTTCCTCGGTGCGTTATCGGCTTAACGGTTTTCTCAGGGGCTTCAGGGGCCTCGGGATGCGTTTCGCGTTATCGACGTGAAACGTCTCGGGTTTTGCCGCGTCCGTTGACATTTTCGTGGAATCGGCGCCGAGTAGGTAATCGAGCGGCCACGGCAAACGGTCGAGCACTTATCGCGCTCTCGGGCTGCGTGGATGCTGCTCATCGCCGCTGTCGGACCTGAACGGTTTTTTTTTAAATACACAATAAACGCGTGTATGTTGTATGTACATATGAAGCGTGTATATGTACAGCGGGCTATGTATCGTGTGTGTGTTTGCCTGTGGTGGAGTTTGGTTCGAGCTGGACGTCCACTCCCCCCCCCCCCCCCCCCACCCTTCTCCCGAGACTCTCGCAAAGTGCATCGGGATGAACCTTGGGTACCCAGTCACGGAGTTATAATTGCGTCTACCGCTGGCGACGAACACCGCGCGACGCATTCCACGTGCGTTAAAAGTTATCGCGGGTATGATCGCCGCGCTCGGTCCCCCCCTGAGTCTGTTGGTTGACGTCGCCGCGCGTTGCGAGCGTCGCGAGTCTTAGACGGACGGACGACGAAAAGAAGAATCGCCGCAAGTCCTGAGAAAGGATTAAGCGCGCCGGATCGGCGGCGCAACAGCCACCGGGAACTGATAAAAACAAACGAGAGAACATAGTAATAATGATAATAATGACGATGGTCGCGATTGGACGCGGAATGCCGAGGAAATATTTTGGGAGGATTTTTCGGACCGACAAAGAGCAAAAAATATAATTGCCGCAATTGTGGTTTTTTTCTTTAAGATTATTTTTATTGTGATTATTATTATTATTCGGACGACAACCGATGGGGCGGAGAGGGCATCGCTTTTTTTTAATTTCAGCGATCTGCGTCGTGAGGATGCTAATGAAATGCACTGAAAGCCCGGAGAGTGGAATACTGATTTCGTATTATTTATTTTCTTTTTTATTCTTTTTTTTTTCAACCGAGTCATCGTTATGGGTGTATTGGTCGAGGCATCTGCCGAGCGGACGCCATTGTCTTTTCCTCCGATCACCGATAAAGCCGGCGCCCCGCAAGAAAAGCCTTTCAGTCTGGCCGCCCGGGGGAGATCCTCGTCCGAGATCCTCGGCGGCGGCTAGATCGACGATTTTTCAGTCGTAGAATATTCCGACCCGTCTCGCGCGCTGAAAAGTTTCGTCGATCACTTTCGGTGCGCCTCGACTGAAAAGTCTCTGACTCCGAGAGGCTCCGACTGGAATCTCCGCATCGAAGTCTCGACGGTCGCTTATAGTTGCGGGAAGCGGCTTTGACGGACCTTAGAATCGATCGAGAGGCCGCACAGCGAGAACCTCGAGATTCCTCGAGATTAACCGTGACAATAGCGAATCCACTTGGCGTATACGTGTTCGCGTGTTCGTAGAATCTACACGTGTAAACTTGAGTCACGGTGCAGCGTCCAAGACCCGAGCAGCCTTGAAGCATACGATTATGATATTCTTATTATATTAATTTTTTCCTTTTTTTTCTTTTTTGGCTCATATCGTGCGCAAAGCGTTGCACGAAAACCAGTTTGACACACGCGGGAACTCTCGGAGATATCGCACCGTATTCGTCAGGTATAGGATTACGGATTCTTTCTCTCGGCAAGTTATCATTTTTCCATATTTCGGCGCGAGACGGGTAAAAAAAAACAAGAACGACGAGTCGGCAAGCCGAGTTTTCTTATCCGCTCGGATCTCGGAACCGGATTGCTCTAGTCGGCGCAGTGAAAAAAATAAATAATAATAATAATGATAATAAAAGCCGTACATAGTACGGAAATTTGTATCAGCGGGAATATTTGTCCAATTTTGCGCAATCTCGTTGCGGTCGGTCCGACAAACACGTTTCGGTTCAAACGAAATTGTCTTTTTTATGCAAAATTAGCATATAAATTCGTTACACGGCCACCTCAGGTCGCTGGTTGAAGGCTTCAAAATTTCAGTTAAACGTAATTTAATTTAGGCTATTTTTTATTTTTGGTTCCTCATTTTTTTACCCTTGTGTGTTTGAATTCTTTTTTTTATTCTCGTCACACATTTACCATCGATTTGGCTGTATTTTTCCCCGATACTTACGACGATCGACCTCGTATACAATGAGCTTCGAGGTATCGAGCTAGCTAAGTAGGTGTAACACGTCGTGAAATATATTATCACGATTTTTTTTTTCCTCGCTCCGCCGGTGAAGCGCCACGCTAAACCACCAGCATCTCTCTCGCCACCGTTTTCGATCTCTGATCGACGCGCAGACTCCGAGGACTAGCGCGGAGTGCTGCGTGTGTGTGTGTGTGTGTGAGTTAGCGTGTGATATCCCAGTGCGAGCGGCGCTGCGCGGCGTAGTGGTTAGACCACGGGCCAAACAAGCGTCGCGCGCTCGAGGGCAACGCGAGCGAGTCGAATTTCCTTATCGACCGGTGATCTCAAAACCGGCTTGTGGGATCCCAGCGGTCTCCGCGCGGTCGGGAAGAAGTTTAGCCTCGCCGAGAGAACTTTTGACTCGCGAGCTACGCGCTCGTTGCCCGACGAGCAACGAGCGCGCGCACACACGGCGAATTCTCTTCCGCAACTCGGACGCGCGTCCGAATAGTCGCGAATTCGCGAATCGGTAGCCGTGGCGCGCAGGCGCACACGACAGAAAACCGGAGCAACGTATAGTCTGTCCCTCGGTCGATCGGTCGGTCGGTTCGTCCGTCCGTCGCGGCGACTCAACGGCAAAAACCCTAAAAGGTCCTAAAGACTACAAATTTTCGGGGCAGTCGCGAGATAAACGGGGAACGACCAGTCTTTAGTCGTTATTTATGAATTTGGTGCGCTCGGCTCGGCTTCGCGGCCGCGACGCGCCGAAAAAGGGATTGCGAGGGGATTTCGCGGGGCTACGCGGAACGCGCACGAGCGATTCGCGGCGAAACAAAATAAAAATATATGTCGTATATCCCTGCGGACGCGATCTTCGGCGACTTTTAATGGTCATCGCTTCCCGCGCATCTTTCAGCTCGATTCGGACTTTCACCGATTTGTGGACTCGCGGTTATTTCCCGTCCTTCGCGGTTTGGTTTCGTTTCCACAAATTAATTCGGGCGGAACTCCGAAGATTTCGGTGGGCTCTCGGAATATTCGACATCGCAGCGCGAGCGAACACCGTGTTTTAGACTGCCAGACGTATTTACGTTTTACACACGTCCGTGACACACGGACGTGGGTTACGTGAGCCCGCGCGACTTTGATAGTGAGAGATAAAATTGTATGCATCGCATTCCCCGGGACAGATACCTCGTGTTTATCGCACGAATACGATTAGAGGGGCCAACCGGGTTATTTCCCGTTCTACCGACGCGGGTTACGATCCGGTTAAATCCTTTACGATCTCGCTCGACATTGAAGCAGTTTTTTTCCTGACGTACGTTCAACATTTTTCCTTCGAGCAAAGAGGACAGAGATACACATAAACTTGAAATAAAAACTGTAAAACTGTTTCGTGTAATTTCAGGCATTTCGCTACCGGTTATCTCACCACGGCCGACGACATTGTGGCAGCTTTTCGAATGTACCTTTAACAGTTTTCTTCGTGAAATAAAAAAAAAAACTTTCGCGTTATCCGCCAATTACACTTTGCAAAATCGTCTTTCGGGCTTCTCTTATTTCACATATATTTCGCTACCGGTTACCGCTCAAAGCGGCTGTAAAAAGAAAAGAATAACCACGGTCGTTTCCGTCGGTACTGGAAACCCGCGTTTATTTATCGCGAACAACGTCTCGTTATTTGTAAATTCTGTTATTTATAATACGTCCCGCAAATCACGTTTAATTGATATCGCGCGCGGGAAGTCGACGCGCAGCGCGAGGGAGAGAAATATCGAGATGCTGAAAAGTTCCGAGACGGCGCGTCGAGTTATTGGTATATCATACCGGTTCGATCGTTTACGACCGTAAACATATTCGAACGCTCGGGCGCCGAGCATATTGCCCGATGTACGACGACAGCGGCCGCCGTGGAACCAGGCAGCAGCAGCCAAGGCACCAACAACCCCTTCGACTTGCTGTTCCGAGAGCCGCGAGACCTGTAGTACGTACGGTAATCCGACTACCGGTCCTTATTAATTGCTTGTATAATTCATCTCCGAGAGCAGAATACAACGTTGTTACTACCCGAAGCTTAACAAGAGCCGCGTGCGTCAGTTGTACCTGTATATATACGATCCCCCCCGGTAGATTCTGTGTTTAGCGAACGTGAGTTCCCATTTACCGGGGCATCGAGTTATGGCAATGATAAATCGCGTGGTGGGAAGTCCTTAGTTACATTTGGCGCCAGTTAAAACACTAGTCAGGGCCTTGTCAGGGCCTGATCAGAGTCAGAAAGGCCCTGCCGATTCCCTATTTACACTATTTCGTGCTTTCATCATAATTTCGCATCGTTTTCTGCCAAAATTTCACGATTTCTCGAGATTGAAGAAGTTCGACGTTCCGGTTCCTCCTGCGAACGTTTGGAGATTACAAAAAAAACGACGCTGCGTTATCGCGAAGAAGCCTCGGCCAAATATTAGCACAGCCGATGCAGCTGTTCGGTGCCTCGGGCGAATAATCCTCGAGGTTGACTCGATCCCTTCATCCTGATAATATTCTTAGCAGTGCTCTCCGAGAAAAAGCGACCAATAGCGATCCTTGTGCTCGCGGCTCGAATGCACGTTAAGTGCCGTCATCGTCGTTGAACTGCCAAACACTTCCAGGAATCAGGTACTTTCGCTTCTGCGGCGGAGAAGCACGACACATATAGTTCGATTCAGTCCCTGAAGGCGACACGAGGAATCAATGCGCGACCGCGGGCGCGACGAGGTCGACACCTTCGTGGATTCGATACGAAAAGTCGGTAAGTATAGATTAGATAAAAGCTCGACGAGTTATTTATCGACGTGTGTAGAGCAATTGTAAACATGGATGCGATCTGTGTTCCGCCGATATCAATGTCAATAGCGTCTCGAGATGCGCATCGCGTACGCGCCGATTATCGACAGGTACAATATGTAGTACGGTTAAAAATAAAAAACAGGCTGCGGGGTTAATAATCTCTGCTGATGTCTGCAATGATCGTACACACGATTCTGGGACAATTGATTTCTGTTGGATGAGCGACAAGAGCGACGAGAGAAATTATGGATTTACTCGTTATTTTCGTATAGATCGAATAAATTGGTTCGAATAAATAGAGTCGATCCTCGAGGATTTATCGAAGGACGAGCAGACGCATAGAGACTCCAGTGTGTCACGGAACGAGAGTCGAATGCATCCCAATCATCGATCATCGCGGCCAGCGGCGGATTTCGTCACGACTGCCGTTAGCTCGGTGCGTCTGGGTCCACTGGTTATCGCAACGTATAAATTGATTAGATTGAAGAAATGTAGGGACACGTCAATCAGCAGCACGCAACGTTGATCGCCACGCACGCGACTGTTGACGATCGACCGCGTTGGTTTACAACTGCGCTTCGCGTCTAAACAACCCACGCACCTAGTGTATATTATAATGTGCTACCTTCGCGCTGCGGACACGTACTACGTGTCCCACTTCGAGTCTCCCCGCGGCAAGAGCCGCGCGAGCCATATAACTTTATAGAGATGAGACGAGTTCCCGGACCGAATTATTCGTCGTTTCGGAGAGACGCGATCGAGTCGCGTGCCCCGTTACAACAGACGCCAAACTTCCGGTGTGGCGAAACGATCACGTCGTCAGTCTCACCGGAAAAATCTCCTCGCGCTTGCCGACACTCTCGTCGTCGATGTTCCGAGAAAGCGAGATCAGAGTCGAAAGTATTTGCTTCGCGCGAGAAGCCAATGATCGTGGGCAGCAGGAAAAAGCAGCTTCCAAGATTCGATTCGATTAATCAATTTTTTATACCAGAAGCTTCGAAAAAAAGTCCACTATAAATATACCCAGAATTTACGAAGCAAAAATAAACCTGCAGCTTGAAAATCACGATTCGCAGCCAAGAGAATGAATATCTGCGAATTAAATAAGCAGAGGGGAACATCGACGTTTGATTCTGCAAACCGACCAACGAATTCCAAACATTATTTCCCAACCGACATTTTTTACGCATAAAAAAATTACGACCACGCAGTACGGCTAAAATTCTTCCCCGACTATGCAGATATTTCTTCCGTGCGCCGGGAGAAAGGGAGAAACATACGGACACGGCGGTTCGATGTATTTTATTACCCGCGAGAAGCAGCGACCATCGCACTCGCGTTGGACGCGCGCGCGCACGCGCGAAGAGACCCCGCGCATCCCGGGCGCTGCGCGCGAGGTCGTGAGCCGCGCGCAAACGACGTGAGAGCGCAGCGCGCATGCGCCGAGCGCGTCCAATGGGGTTGCAACGTGGCATAGCCGCCGCCGGCCACAAGGATTCGAGCGCGCGCACGCGCGCGCAACCTGTGCCCTCTATTAACGGGTGTAGACAAATTGCCAAGGTAGTCGCCTTGCACTCGGCGTTCATTTATATAGGAAACATTTACGCGCACAAACAAATACGCAAATACGTGACTCATACACACACACACATCACAACACACAACACACGCGAAGCCTCGTCGGACGATTCTGCGCGCAGCATCGCAGCGGGAACGAGCGATCTCGCTTATAAAGCGATATTATACAACGTGGGAACCCGCGCGGAGAGCTTGCAATCTCGATTGTGCATACCGACGAGTGAACAAGGGTAAACACACAGCAAGAGAGCGAGCGCGCGCCGGAATATAAACTCCGCAAAGGCGGAACGCGCCCGCGCGCCTGCGCAAAGGCGCAGTATTGATATTACCGCGCGGACCCGCGTCTCGCGCGATAAACCGATTATTACAATAATTCGTAATACTTAACATTGGCACCTCGCCCGGAGCGAACGCGCCGAGCTCGATCTCGTTGTACCCGAGAGTTTCAGCTCGTCCGCGGACGCCGCGCGTCCAACTCTTCGCGTCCGGTTCGCATCGGTTCTCGAACGCTCGAGGGGAAAATTCGAGGCGCGGAAGGTTTAACACCGACACATCCACGAGCCGAAATTTCGACCTTCGTGTACTTCGAATGGGTAAAATTTGGTATTTCAGAAGGTTCTACACCTGCAATATTGTTGTTATTTTTTTTAATGAATTCATTGTTATTATCAAAGTACTTCTGCGAACCTACGCGGGTTATACATATTGTCGAAATTACGAATTGAAAGAAGGTTAAAATTTCGACTTACGCGAAGAGTCGGTGAAGAGTGAGCGCTCGATTTATACGTTGTAAATAGTGAACCGCACGTACTCGGCGGTTTCTGTGAAACCGCGGCACTCTAAATCACAGCCACGGCGGCTACGCTACCACGTTTGTCCAGCGAGGCTCGCCCAACCGCGGCTACAAACGCGAGTCCGTTGTCCGTGTGTGTTGAGCCGTACGCGCCGGGTCTGCTTTCGAAAACCGGCCATTAGAGGCAATTAGGCATGCATCATAGGCCCGGGAAACGGGACGCCTTACATGGACGTCGAGTTATCGTCGTTCTATCGCGATGGTACACGCGCCTCGCCGCGTGTATCGGTGTATTTTTCACTGTACGCGCGAGTACGGGCTCCCGGCGATCCGCGCCCGGCGATTCCACTCATCGCTCGCGTCGCACTCATTGCTGGCTCACAGCAGAGACGGACACGCGTCGAGTGACAAACTGCATTACCGCCACTCGGGATATAATACAACCGCCGAGCGGGTTCGAAGCGCGCGGTACCGCGCGATCGTTAATTTTCTTGAATTGCGAGAAAGTCGCGCGGCCGGCCCGACTCGCCCGGCGAGCCAATTATTTCCAATTCGGCGGATAAATACCTGAGTAATCGATTGGACGGCAATTGATTGACCGCGGTTAGAAATGTTTCAGTGCGGGAGCGTTCGAACTTGATCTTTGAAATTTATTCGTGAAATTTATTTGTTTTTGTGAATAAGACGAAATAAAGTTTTTATAATCTGGAAATATTTAGATAAAAAAATAACTGTTATATTAAAATATCGTAATAAATTAATAATCATGGTAGCTATTTTTTATAGGAAATCTCACTGTATTCAGCGTTCCACCAACTTGATTTTTTCCGGTGTCTTACTGGTCTCGAATCACGCAGGTGCGAGATATTGTACCTCGCGAACTTTGAGCTCTCAGCGGCCGCGCGAGAAGATAATTTCTGGAGGGCGCAGCGAGATTTTTCAGTCTCGTTCACGCTGCAGCGCGCGGTCTGCGTGTGCGCAAGGATACAAGGAACGCTGTCGCGACCCAGGATTAACGACTAGAGCTCGCGCGCGCGCGCGCTGCAGAGAGTCGTCGAGGCTCTCGGTGCTCACGAGGCCGGAGAGACGGCGACGATCGTAATGACTGGAAGCGTTATAAATCACCGAGTCCGGGCATTAATATTCATAGGATCGATGCGTCACGAGTTGGCTTGTGTACTCGAGGGTTGAGAAACAATTACGAGCTGCACACCGCGAACGACGCGTTTGATAGTTTTGTTACACCTGGACGACGACGTTCGTTAGAATTCGCAGTGGCGAAGAGCTGCAAAGGTGTCCCAGACGCATGGAGTGACACGACGCGCGGAATATCCGCGACTGCCTATACGGCGACAGTAGGCGTGTCGCGTGAATTCAGCGAAAGTCCAGAGATTGGCCGCGACTCGCGTTTTGTTCATTCTTTATTTTCAATTACTTATTTTATATCCAGATTTTATATTCGATTATTTGTGCCAAGACAGCGAGATTTCCCAAACGCCAGAATTTTTTTTTTTCAGGAATTTAGACATCGGTGACTAAATGATGAATCGACTTGACTGCCGCGGATTTATACTGCGGCACAACACGCGAACCAGCAGCAGCGAGAATAGAACGCGCGGTGTTTACGGCTCCGAGAATAAAAGATTCAACATTATATTGTCGCGTCGTTCTTTTCCCTCTGGGTCGTGACTCCGATAACGGGACCCCCGCTCATAGAATGCGGATTACGAGAGGGCTGTTTCGTCCGAGGTCCGGTAGGTGGCGCTGGACGCGCGCGCGAGCGGAGCTCTCGATCCTGACGAAGGCCGTCGACCCCGCGGTGGCGTAGACACCGAGCGCACCGGGAAGAAGAGCGGAGGATCCAGCGCGCAGGAGCCTGCGTGCCATATTCCTCACTCCGCGCACGGAACGCGCGGACACACAGACACAGGCTCGATTCGAGTTGTTGATAAACCTGCATCGCGTACACGCGAGTCGGCCATTGTCGTGAGTTTACTGATGATCCAAGGATTTCCAGCCTCCAGAAGAAACTAAATTTCTAATGTCGAATTATCACGCTACCATTTTAAATGTGATTTTTCTACACTGGCGACGTGTATTTTTTCACGCACATAAAAAAAAGAAAGTGTGGAAAATATTTTTGACAGAAAAGTTTTCCGCGATATATTATAATGCTAGCACTTCTTTTTACGTGAAGCAGGAAGAGTCGCTGGCAAATAATGCAGCACAGTTTTTGGAATCTTTTCTCTCAAATATTTGTCGACGAACGACAATGTTAAGCACAAAGGAATCCAGCGCTCTAAGCACGTCGCGTCCAGCCGACCGTTTGCCGTGGCGTAAGTGCCCTGAGGAATGAGCGAGCGTCGCGCTAGCCTTCGAACTCTAGAAGCGACGAAAAAAAAAAAAAAAAACAAGCAACCGAGAAACTAGCGGCGACGTAGCGACGTATTATTGTCATAACGTCGCGGGACTAATTATGAATGCGTGCGAGCCGGTGTAATAGTGAGAGGCCAGATTCGTTCCGCGCTTGCGACCGAGGCTCTCGGTGGTAATGTCGAGAGACAGACGATAATATATTTCGTGTTACTTTGTTTTGTTGGCGACTCGTTATACGCAGAATCGCACGACGTTCTCGCTTTCCGCTCGATTAGTCGTAGACAATCGAATTGGCGTTTCGAGGAGGACGAAAATTGGGAGCATCGCGCGACGACGACGTAAGCGTAGCATATTTTTACAACAGTCACCAAGGCTCGAGTACCCGGAAGACTCGCGCACTTGAAACGTAGAACTCGGCTGCCTTGGCAAACTGGAAATTCCAAGACGCCGCGTAGCGTCACGAGAGATTCTCGGTCCAGGCTATCAACAGCAGCAGCAGCAGCAGCAGCAGCGCGCGCGCGGCTTCCTTGAGCCGCACTTCTTGCTCGCATTTCAGTGCCAACGGCAGCGCCACAGACGAGTGACCGTAGTCGGCGGACGGCTAAGGCTACGAGAGCATTGATTCTGTCGGTAGGGCGCAAATCGACTTACCGATCGACGGTAAGCCTCGGAGAAGCTGTGGTATCGGTACAGCAGGGTTCTGCTGTGCCGACGCGTACAGGGATCGATACTCGGTACGGGAACTCCCGCACAACGGGAAACGCCCGAACTACAGTGAAAATTTCCGTGGCAACCAGAGATAATTGACTCTTTCGGAAACTGCCTTACCGACTGGTGATAGAAATTGAGACTCCTTCCAAAAATTATGAAATACATTTTTTTTCACATGCGACCTCGGAATCCGGTGATGCTCTGATTTGATTGAAACATCTGCTAGGTACAAATCATAAAAAAATACATCAGATCACTGGATTCATACATAGACAATTTCTCTATTCCTGCTATTAAAAAATGCGGATTTTCCTAGATCAGTTAAAATCTATGCATTTCGCGAAATGATTCTTCGTTTTTAATAAACCCTCAAACTGTTGCAGAAATTAGCTCACCGAGATTTCTCTCAGCAAGACCCGTCGACATATCAATTCGTGCGTCGACCGGCCACGCGCGAGTCGGAACAGTCACGGAGCAAACGCGCGTCTCGTGTAAATACACGTCATTACGGTAGCACGCTTCATCGACGTGTTTATAATGGTTTCTTTGATCGTTTAGCGGCGAGGCATCGCCGGACAGATGTTATGGCCCCGCGGGAAAATTAATAATAGCATTACTGCGCTATCATGCTAGAACCGGGGAAATTCCAATCAGATATTTTTCCAGCAAGGGATGTTTAGCGTCTGAGAAATCCGCCACATTGTTCGTTTCAGACATCGGTCGAATATCGATCAACCGATACACGGCTTGTTCCATCGCCGTCGACGTCGTCATCGTCGTCGGGATATTAGAATATGTAGAAATAATCGTAGACGCGGCGCACTTGGACTGACGTCGCGAGCAAAAGGTAGGGCGTCACGGATGAGAGGAGTCTTCCAAGTAGAAGGAAGGAAGGCAGCCCGACGTGCGGTATACACAGCGAGACGGGCTTATACGGCTATGAGTTCCACAGAGCCGTACGCGTTTCGGTCGCCATGAGAAGGCGAAGAAGAAAAACATGGCGACCTCATTGTTTTACACTCCGGTTGTATTCGTACGCCCGGCCGGATAAGATAGCGCACAACCGGCGCACCGAGCAGCAGCACCCAAGCACCGAGCGCTCCGGCAACACCAGCAAAATGCGAAGAGAGAAGTGGCAGCCGGTTGTGCCGAGCCGCTCGCGTACGGTTTGTCGCGAAAAAAACTCCCCGTCGTGGCCGTCGTCGTCGTTGTCGTCGTCGTTGTCGTCGACGCACAGTCGCCTCCACCGCTTGGACTCGCTCGCTGGTTTATTCCGTACAGTGCGCCTCGGTACATTCTCCATCGCTCGCGGGCCTCTTGCCCCCCACCAGCTCGACTTGCAACTGGTACCCGCGCGAGCAGAGCGCAGAAGGACTCGTTCCCCGTACGCTCGCTGCTCCTTCTCGCCCCATTGTGTCCCACTCATTACATGCACGTCAGTTTCTTGCCGCGTTGTGCGCCGCGCGACATTGTCGACGTTTTTCGCGAAATCGGGGAAAATATCGGATCTCCGGACTTCACTGGAAGACCGGAGGAAAAAGACAAACGTTGGCGGGTAATGAAGTACCCTGTTGGTCAGCATAACCGGTACTTTTTGGTATCCCATTCCAAATGACATCGCGCGGCAAAAAGCAGTTCAAACAATCAAGAGCTGGAAAATGTTGCTACGAAAATGTCACCAAGCCGATCGAGTTATTAGCCAACTTCTTGTCCGTTCCAATCCAATGTTCTTCCCTCGTTTCGCCAGGACCGATGTCTAATTGATTGCCTAATCGCTCGATCAGCCTAACCAATTTATCGGCTGGCTCATATCTCAACCATGGGACGACCCAACGTCCATAAACTCTGATTGTCCCGGCGAAGCCGCTTATGTTTTTCCATCAACTCTACGTTAGCAGTCAGCCCAGCCACATTGAAGCGTCGTGCGCCATGACCGCCGCGTGGAAGCTCGTTTGAAGCAGCTTTCCAAACATGGACATAGACGCGATGCTGGTGCTCGGTGAATCCTGGACTGCAGAGCCGACGGATCTTGCGTTACAGCGGTTCACACGACGAGCCGCCCAGAGGATACACGAACAGCACGCTGCAGCATCACGCAGATCCAGGAGCCATCTGCTCATTGTGCACCATATCCTGTGTATGCACCTCGGTCGCAGGTTCAACTTCTTCCGTAGTGGGGCTGTGCCGCCTCCGGCTGTGAACCCTTTTCCCTCGCGTCCACGAGAAATCCAACGCTACAAAGCGCCATACGTACCACGTCTTCCATGTGGTTGTGTCCTCAGGCGTGGCGGATCGAACCCGCGAACCTCCCGAGTCTCGAGGACCGTGTCAGGACGAGCAAACAAATTATTCCGCACCTTGCGTAGGATCGAATTTCAGTTTTGTTGTTTTCTCCCCTTTTAAAGAGGTCGGGGGCCCATGGAACCCGGGGAATCGGAAGTGTGAAGCTCCGTCCTGTCTTCGTGTCCACTGGCTCCATCTGCGTTTCGAGATCGGAAGCTGAGATAAGATTTCCGTTCGCACTTATCCGAGAAGATAGGAAGTGAAACAAAGGATTGCGCGCACACTCGCCTCCAGCGCGCGGTAACCCAAGAACCCTGATATCAGGGTGACTGTCGAGAGGGCTCCTCGCTCTTCGCACGGGCTCGAAGAGAACACCCGGACTTGATAGGTGCACCGCAGAACTGTGGGACGGAAAAAATAACAATGAAGATAAGGGCTTTTTGCATGCTGAACGAAGAAGAAATCGACTTCAAGGCCGGATATCACTGAGTGGCGAGGAATCATTGCAGCTGGGCTGGATAGGCACCGTGAAATTCTATATTCATTCACGGAATTGCGACGAGGGTTTTTCTCTTTTGCTTGATGGCGTTTCGAGAAGTCACATTTCGAGTTACCTGTATTATGCCTATATATATATATGTATATGTATGTATATAAATGCACGAACGATTCCTCGCGACCTCGGCAGAGTTCTCGGACCGAGACCGAGGTAAAACGACAGAGTCGTTCGAGAAACTGGCCGAAGGATCCTCGGAGCGTGCACGGAGTGAATAAATTGTGCGGTAAAAATAGTATTTTAAAAATTCCCCGAAACCGTAAATGTATATATTTTGCTTCGGGGAATTAAACTTCAATTAGATTGTCAACTTCAGGTGAAAGTTGACGAAACCGAATATTTGGCCGCTCAATGATTTTTGTTGTAAATTCGAAGAAAGCAAAACGAGTTCGGAGTTGGCTGAAAATATTTCAGGGCAAGCGAAATCGACTTTACCACAGTTTTGCGATTCTTCGGGCGTTCGCATGTACCTACGTGTGTAAGTACATGTGAACGGCTCTTGACGAGGCGAAAAAGAAAAAAATTGCCAACCGTGCACCCGACGTAATTTGAGCGGCGACTTGCCTGACGAAAATTGGATATGCGAGCGGCGGAGTTCATCAACACCTCGCCCGATGTGGCGCAATAATTAAGAGAGTTCGCGGCCGGGTTACCAAAATGTTTATTAATGGCGGAAATGGCGCTCCCGAAATTGAGTCGAGTGGCCAAATTCGGCGCTGCGACGTTTCGACACTGGAATCGATCGCTCGGGTCGCGTCCCCTCGGCGCAATGATCTTGCTTGTGATTTGTTGAATGTTTTTGAAAGCGAGCGGCACGAGAAACACATTCGAAACACGTTTTTTTGTACCATTCGCGACTTGAGCGATTGCTCGATTTTCTGTGAAATAAAACAGAATCGAGCACTGGTAATTTTTTTGCGCTCCGTGCTTACGAAGCACTCGAAGAGAGCGCAGTGTCCTGTATCGCAGTTACAGCGTGACGGAATTCGTGGAGTCGGCAACGTCGTCGTCGTCGTCGTCGTCTCGTTGGCGAACAGCGAGGACGTGGCACACGTGACGGATTGAACGATTAAACCTGAGACTCCGGCGTATCCTATGACCGCGCACGAATGCGACACTCGTTTGTGGTCTCTCATACGTTTACGAAAAATCCACCACCGACCCCCGGAGCTCTCCGGACTTCATCGTTACACCCCGACGAACGAGATCCACTTGTAAGTAATATTTTTTTTTTTTTATTTTTAGTTCTCGCTTTTTTCTCATCGGCTAATTTTTTGTGGCCTCATTAGGAGTGACGGGATCGTGTGCGGATCCGCACAAGTCGGGCTTTATGCGGCATCTGGTTCGAATTAACGAGGCGACGCTTTGCCCCATAACGCGGCCTCTTGTATGCCCGGAGTACGATGAACCACGAGCTGATATTTAGCAAAATAACATAAGACGGAAGGAGCAGAGACGAGTGTCACATTTAACACTAAATTCTGTGCAATAATTATCCGAATCTCTGCGTAAAAAAATTATAATTACGAAATTTAATTTTCATTTTTTTTTTTAACTTTATGAAGCAGCCGATACCTTAATTTATTCATCGGTAACGCTAAGTTGAAAAAATGCATCGGCCGAAGGATCAAAAACGTCGATACGGGACGGGCGAGTTCCTTCGAATCTTTAGAATTCTTTGTCTGCTCGAGCGCCTGGGAACTCCGGGAGGCTGTGTCAGCTCGACTCGCGCTTTGTGTCTCGCTGTGTGGACGAGCGAGAAAGACGAGTAAGATGACGACGTAAAAAAAAAAAGAAAAAGTAGAAACGGTCGAACGAAGCGTTAAAAAAAACGTATAGCGTACACTTCGAGAACATTTTAGTAAACTCGGCTCATGCGAATTTTATTGTTTTTATTTTATTGTTTGACAATCTTATTCGCGTACCTACAGAATGCGATATTCACTATATTCACTGTGTATATATATATAGTTAATAATCGATCGCAGGAAGTCGGATGAATTTCAATACGCTCGAGCAATGTACACAAAGAACAAGACATCGTGAGGGTAGACAGTTTGCGCGGCGGAACCCGCTCGATCGTCGAACACCTGCGAGTTCCTCTCGTTTGTATTGAACGCCCACCGGGGCCGCAAAATCATAAAAATTTGTGTGGTATTCGTGTTGGGAATTGTTTGCTCGCAGAGACACCGGGCTCTCCTGTTGCGCCACAACTTCAACGAGTTTAACAAGTTTTGCCCGGTTCCTAACAGTTTATGTAGATCCACTTGTGACGTGCACTTTGCGAATTTGGCGTTACGCCATATGGGACTTCCGGGGACCAGCGGAAATGGAATAAAGAGTGAAAAATGCCGCCAGTTGCGACGACGTGCGAAAAATGTGTTACAATAATAACACATTTTGCAGCAATTTCGGCTGTCTCTATGACTGTAATTATTTTTTAATCGTTTTCATAATAATTAGTAGAATTGTTTCATATGACGGGGGCACAATTTTTTTGCGAAGAAAAATTTCAAAGTGTGCAATGTCTTTCGGGAAAACATTTTTTGCTCGGCAAAAACAATCATGATTTAATAAAAAAAATAACCCATTTTAAGAACTGGTTACACTATGTGAAATCATAATATCCCGGAGTTCATAGACCAGCGAAAATTGAATGTAGAAGGATGTCAAATGCAGCTCATGAAGACAGTGTAAAAATTCCTCGAGAAAGTGTTGTTACCTTTGAGCCGTAATATAACTTGTAGTGCCAGCTGTATATAGTATATATATTGTATATATTGTAGTACTACTGAAATTGCCGTGCAAGTCGTGCGCGATGTAACGCAAGAGAGGAAGTCGTTGCGCAATTTTTGTTGCTACTTGGTTCGCGCTTGGGACTTGATAAAACTGCTTCTGCGTTGTTGTGAAGTTGCCCATGCACGATGGGCGAAACAGCTCGCTCTTTCTCTCTATCTCAGTGCGAACTATCGGGACTGCATGCTGCACGACGGACGACCCGATCGTATTCCGAGAACGAGGACAAACGTGCACGCTATACGTCGTGTATCCCTCTCCTCATCCTGCATCCGTCGCGATTTTTATGCTAGCGAGATGATGAGCCTCCTCGAAACATTGTACACTGCGATTCGAGAATCATTCATTAATCGACGCTATTTTCACAGCGCATTAATTAGCCGCCAAGTGGAATTCGTTACTGTAATTTATTCGCGCTATTCTTCATTCGCCAAGTATGAAACACAAGGACGAACATTTCTAATTATATAGAAATGAATAACCTTTTTAAATTTTTGTGAAATGAAATTTTTCGTATTTACCAAACTCGACAATAAAAAGTTAACTATGGGCAATTGATAAAAATTCAATACTATTTTTTATCAGTCTAGTTGCTATCACAAAAATATCCTGTCACAAAGTTGCCGCTCACAGAACGAGTTTTCTCAAGGATATTAACGTGCCGTCACCGCACCGCGTGCAAATTGTCATTGCACGGTCATAAGGATCCTGGATAGCGTGACAGCGATGGTTCAGGAAGGAAGAACGAGCGCGCTCGTGTTGCACGCGTATCGTCTCATTTTCGCTCGTATTCAGCGCCGAAGAAGAAGTGAGCGATGCAGAGAACACTAGAGATCGAGAGCGGCAAGAGAACGCGCAGGTTTTTTCCAAGGTGTAGGTAACCCGCGTGAGAGACCGTGCCGAGGCGACAATTAAAATCCGCGAACCATATCGCTCCATGGAATTAACGTGAGATTTTTTTTACGCCATTTCTTTATATTTTTTTTTCTCAGTCAGTCGAGAGTCAACGATTGTTGGGCGCAGAAATTAGCGCCGGGTGTCTCTGAGGCTTCAGGCAAGGTGAAATTGCACGCGGCGAAGGATGCGAATATGAAAATTGTCGAAGTTCTAGGGGACACGCGGCCGATCTTAGGCAAGAGGTCTGCGAATGTGTGTTCGAGCCCGCGCGCGAAACTTTCACTTCTCGGTGCATTGCACGTGTACGGCGCGCCGGATCGCTACACGAACGCCGTATAGCGCAAGTGGAGCGGCAGCAGCGCGTGATCTCGCGGTGCATGTGCAATGTGCAGCGTACGCTCCACAACCGCGACGCGTTGGGTATACCTGCGCGCTGACCTTTCGCGTGAAAACCCAACGAGGTGGCTCGCACGCGGCTTTTGTGTATCGCGCACGACGACGCTCGCTCCTCTTATCGCGGCTCCTGATCGTCCGGAGACTCTCGCGACGCACGTAACCGCCGCACTTTTTCCTTCTTTGATGCAGCTGCGTTCCGGGAAAATGATCCTTGGCTACTTGGGATCGATCGCGCTGTCGATCATCTCACATCCTCAAAAAAAGTAATCCTCTGACGCATTTTTCACGTTGCGAGCGAAACATCGACACCTGGCGATAAATACAGAAACGCATTCACGGTGGTTGGTACGGAGTTTTCGATTTATTCTATAATTAATGTGAATTATTTATAGGAGTGTGGTCATCGAGAATCGATTTGATACATTTATTGCGTTGTGAAAAGTAGTTTGTTCTGTGTACACCTGGCAAGATGTAGGAATGAATTAAATGTATATTTTTTAAATATAAAAGTGTGATTCATTTATAGTTGCGTAGTATTGGGAAATTATTTTCCAAGTTGGTTGAGTCTTAATTACCGAAAGGATTTCGAAAAGCAAGTAAAATCTTGTCGATACATGTAATTTTATTTTTAATGTAAAATGTAACTTTATTTTTTTTAAGTACACGATTTTTAGGTCCATAGATAATAGGAAGTAACTGTTAATCGCAACAAACGAACTGAAATGAACCGTTGACGCTATTACCACGCGGTATATACGTGTAAAATCACTGGGAAAGTAACTCGGACGACGCGTGGGCGCGACTTCTCCGGTAAACCGTAGTGTGTAAAAAAAAAGCAAAGACGGTGGTCGTCGGACTCTCGATCCGCCGGGAGATTCGCGATTCAAGGATGACGGTAATTCTCGGGCGAAATATTCACCGAAAAAGCCACTCCCGCCGCTCTACGTGAGTCGCTTACTCGCCGAACACTTTTTTTACGACAAGGGTTTACCGATGAAACACACTTGCCGAGTCTTTTTCTCTCCTCGTCGCTCCTTCTATTTATCTCGCCGCGTCGAGTCTCTCCCATGGTGGAAATAGCGGCGCTATGTAAATCCGGCGCGTTTGACTCTGCGTGCGACACCGCGGCAGCAGCAGCCACTCAACGTCGCTTCAGCTGTCTTGATGAATTCACCAAATATCGAGCTCAGAATTCGTACCGCTTTTTCCTCGATCCCAGTCACCGTCGTGTATTCAATTTGCTCTCCAGTCGAGAAACTGCGACCTCAAGTTCTTTCACAGATTGCAAAAGAAACAAACAACATTTTATCAAAATACTTTAAATCACACACACGGATTCACGTGGCGTACGCAACACCCGAGTAAAGCCATTAAACACTCGACAATGGAAGAACAATACTTAATGGTTGAAAAAGAAGAAGAAAAAAATACAAAAATACGCGAAGAATGAGGAATACAACGAGAAGTCCCATGCGGCGGAAAGAACCGCAGCATCGGAATAGCAAATTTTTCACAGCGTTAATTCCGAGACGGTGATTATTTAGCGGCTAAACTCAGCTGCGAACGATGACGGAGCATTGATCGTTCGATAGCGCGCGATTCGTTCATGAGAATGCAACGTTGAATTAGTCGGAGATAAATGTTAAGACGATTAGAAGCGTATGTTTTTTTTTTCTCTTTTTTACTGTAAGACTGATCGGACGATACGCTGGCTGCAAAATGAGGTAAACGGGGTTCACACGGTTGTGGCTGATACGAACACCTACCAAGCCCAAGCGACCCGCATCGTGAAAGGGCAAATGATACTCGGTGCCGGTGACCAAGGAGCGGGGTCACTCACGAAATTGTGCGCTGCAATTAAGTGGCACCATTAATTAACCGTGTCGACGGTCCAAGTGCAGCGCCTATTATTGAATTCGTAACGGCAGAGGGCGCCGATGCCTCGAGAGCCACGGGTCACAGACGACGAATATACAATCGTCGCGCTTGCACTTTATGAACGAAAACGATGCCAGTACAATTCAGCAATTAGTGACTGGACGATCCATCAATTTTTCGACGGGTCTACAGGAAAATGAGCTCCATCATTCTTGTTTCTTCAGGGGAAAAAGAGAATGAATGAAAAATAGGTACAGTCAAATCACCCACGAAATTCATGGTTCGTCAGGAATTAATTAAAGTTACGGTTGAAAGTGGCTAACTGAATGTCTGCTGAACCGAGAAAAATCCTTTTTTCATTCAAACCACCGATGGAATCAGTGTCAAAGAGGCCACTTTCAAAATTGTGTCCTGCACTTAAGCGACATCCTCGATCGGCCGCGTCGACACTCCCGGTACAACGGTCAATTGAACTAGCACTAACAGAGGGCGCTCGATGTCTCGAGAGGGTGACGATCGAACCCGCAATCAGCCGCTCCGGCGCTACAAAAGCTCCCGGCCCGTTCGACAATTAACAGCGACTGGAGGATCGATCAATGTTTTTTCCACACTGACCGAGACTCGTGGGATCTGTCTAGTCGGACCGACCCATGCATTAATTATAGGGTGATATAACTTTCAGCGCGAATGGTTTATCGATCGAAGAAGCTCGCATTTACGTCTGCCCGAGCAGCTGCCACTGTAACGCACAACCATTTGGGGCCACGACTGAAAGTGAAATAGATGGTCGTTCTGTCGCTTACAAAGTTTCGCACTTCATTCGTCGATCCTTGGCGAACATCGACAAGACGACAAATTGGCAATCCCAGTGGTATCGCGCCGTTGGTTATGATTCATCGCGACTGATCATTGATAAAGAATTTGTGGTATCGACGCGCCATAGATTACGCTGGATATGTCGATACATATATGATGTATATGTATGTTTGTGTACGTATCGAACTACATATGGAGGGTACGATAATCGGACGTGTGTTTGAACACTGCACGTGCGACGCTGCGCGTCGGCTCGATCGCATGTCTCGATTAAAGTGATTGTCCGCTTGATTAACGATTCGCTGCTCGACTCTGTTGGCCGATCGCGAAACTTATGCTGAATATCGTGTAAATCATTCTTGGCATAGTATAGAATATGACATAGGTGTTCCACTGCTTTAGCAATAAGTCTACCGATTTAGTTCCATAAATAAATTAATTCTTCTATGGATCTATATGTTTCCTTAAGCCTTGTCAAGGTGACAAGATACGCAATATATGTAAAAGGTTGTTATTTGTAAGTTTTATTTGTAAAACTAAATCTACAAAATCCATAAAAAAATACTGCGAAACTACGTCAGAACTTTTGTCTTTAATACTCTCAGCCAATCGCAGATATGGTACGAAAAATCGTCACGCTCTGACAATTCAAATGAAATATTTAGATATGTCACTGACCATTGATAAGACTCTTTGAAGTCATCAGTGTGATAGCGTAACTCATGAAAAAATAAAAAATAAACAGATTGAGTTGAAATCGTTGTGAGCATTCACAAACGTCCGCTTGATCCGAGCCGAGGAGCTTGAGTTTGGAGAACGATGCAGAAATTTGAGGCGTCGGAGATCGGTGTTGTTTTTTTTTGGTCGTTCTCATGGCCTCGGCCAATGACGAAGAGGGTGTCGCGCTCGTCCGAAATCGTACACGACACCCTAACGTGGTATCACGAATTGGGTGGTATATGTGTGGTACACACAATGAACGCGCGGGTGGCTCGACTCTCGATCGCTTAGCACGAATTCGACGAAGCTCGCGAGATGTTTGTTTGGATCTCGCGGGGCGCTGTATCTTTTTCTCGCAATGACGTCAAGACAAACACTCGGCGAGGAGCCGCAGCCGATAAAAGCGGAGGCTCTAACGAGCGAGGCGAACCCGCGTATCTCGACGCACAAAGCGCGAGGGTGTTTCACTGCGTGCGCGGAGATATCGTTAATTGAAAAACGTTGAAATTATATTGAGAAATTCGCGAAGCCTAAGGACCGGCCTAAAGTCTCTTATCGCTCGGTCCATAGTAATTAATAATAAACTGCGCGTAATTGAAAGGCGAGCAGCGACCTTATCGTCGTCCGGGGTTCAAAGGTTCCGCCGGGACTTCGACGCGATAAGCGTTGCGTTATTTCTTAATATGTTGTTTTCACCGCCAAATATTTCTGTAGCGTTTTTGTTTCTGTCAACGAATTTTTTCCTGCTTTTAGCCCGCATGGAAGGCGCAAAAATTTGTCTCCTTAATATTACAATTTTCAAACGATATTTCAGCTAAATTGTACATTGAGCTGGATGCTGGATTTGTCAAACAACTCTCGAGGCCTGTGACTGAAAATTCGTTAAACATGCTTAAATGGACAAGAATAATTTTGCCCTAATTTGTAGCGTTGCGTTAAGGAAAAAAGTGGCGCCAGCGAGAGATAAAAAAGAAATTGGGGCAGAGCCGAATATGGAGTAGAGAGGGATCATCGAAACGAAGTCAAGACGAATGTGAAAAGTCGCTCGGTCGAGAAGCTGCGGCTACCGGTTGATTATACATTCGGCATAGCTCATTGAATGCATCGCCGTCCGGCTGCTGCTGCCGCTGTCTCGTCGGCTGTGTATGCGCTTCACTCGCTCGTTCGCTCGTTCGCTCGCTCGCCTACCTGTAACTCATTGAATATGCAGCGCGCGTAGGCCGTGTTTGCTGATAAAACCAGCGATGCATTATGAGAGTGCGTGTTCGAGGGTTCTTATTAGATGCTCGATGGGTTTGATTCCGCGCGCGACGGTGGGACACGAGTCCCCCCCGACTACTGGCGCGGTCACGATACACCGAGCGTCGTGCGGTGTGTGTTGCGCGTTATTCGCGACTCACTTTCCACGAATAGCGACAAACCCCAAAAACACATTCCCGCCCGACGATTTACACGATGTTGACAAACGTATAAATCACCAATTAATGTCATACAAATTCACTTGGAATCGATTAAATTCTCCCCCCACCCTCCTCACTTTTCTTCAAAGACTCGCGCAGGACACGAATTCGCATTATCCTAGCTATTTCTTCTCGTGTCGTTCCAAATTGAGACGACATACTCGCCGGTCGAAATTCGACTCCTGTGTGTTCGATTAATTAAATATTTTCGCGGGGTAAAAAAAGTCCTGCGGCGACGTGGAAAAAATGTTTCTGTGAGGTAGCCAAGAATGTGTCCTTGGTGCCCGAGGCGCAGATTGGCCAAACGATCTCCTCTCATTTTCTATCAACAATGTAAAATGAAGAATGAATTATATAATAATTCAAAAATAAAATACCAAACTTCCATTGACCCAGCTTCGCCCTCTCTGATCTTTCACCTCGAGCATAGACTCACACGTCGATCTCAACACGTTGCGGCCCGATTCCAGTTTCGTGCTAGATTTTTTTTTCCCAGAACAAGCAGCAGACGGCGCGTCGACTCGGCTACGAGGGACGTGGGAAGCAAAAAGCATCGTGGCGGTGGCGGCAGCGGCATCACCGGCTCAGAATCTGAGACGGGGCACACAGCGCACCGTGACACATGCCTCGGGGAAACGGTACAGGCGCCTTTTGAGCACCACGTGGCTCCGGAAGAAATTTCGAAAAGTATTTATTCGGACAACTCGCTCGACTCTTAATGCCATATTTTTGCCGTGCCAAATAATCTGATGATACACCTCATAAACATTTTTTAAAAATAAATATTTACAAGTCACAGCGAATTCTTGTCGATATGCCGATATATTTCTTTGTACTACATAACTCGTAGTTAGCCTTCAAACACGTCGTAGCTAATTTACCCTTTTTCGTTCTGTTTTCATCATCTTCTCGTCGACTATGTTTTTTCTTGTCCCTTTTCTTCGGCTACGTCGAAGGCCGAGGGACGCACGCAGCGCGTTTGTTTCGGAAAGAGAAGCACCGAGGCCGTGGCCCGCGTGCTCTTTTTCTCTCTCTCGTGGTCGTCGTCGTCGACATCTCCGACCCTTGTGCCACTCGCGTCGGGCAACTTCCCACTGCTCGACACGAGACACAGAGAGAAGGAGAGAGAGACAGAGAGACAGAAAGAGAGACCCCTCGACGTCAGCAACGGCAGCAGCAACAGCAGCAGCAGCCTGTTGCTTCGCTTCTCCTGCGGCTCGCTTCCCACACGAACCGCGCACGCACGGACTCACGCACGTCTGCATATTCGTGCACACTAACCGCGCTGTCGTGCCGCGGATACGCGGTAGATACGCGCGAGAGATGCGTGCATGGAAAACCAAGAAAAGAAAACACACACTCGGACGTTCTCGCGTTACACGAAAAATTGGAATACGTGAATGCATCCACTTTGCCGCGAGCTCTCGGTGTTGAGTTAATGTCTCGAATAAAAAAAAATAAAAAAAATAAAAAAAAATACGGTACTGACGAAAAAAGGAAGAATTACGTAAATTGCAGGAGCGACGGAAAAGCGACTGGACGTGTTTTCGAACAAATTTATCGCGACTCGCCTCGCGCGAGCGAAAACTAATTAGTCCCGCGTGTTTGTGCCGGAAGACGATAATTTTGCGAAACGCCGCACGGTTAATTAATTTATCCTTAGATGGAATCGACGACGGGGATGGAGCGAGCGAGCGAGCGAGTCAGGTGCCTATCAAGGATTTTTCGTCGATTTGTTTTTCTTGGGCAATCCGGAGATCTCTAAGGCTAAAAGAGTCCCTGGACTTTGAGATTGGGTCAAAACATTGTCCGGACGCGAACTTAGCACGTGCGTCTCCCCGCATTGTCGGGAGTTTGATCCGAGGTTTCCTCGTGTGATAATTAAGATCGTAAACCAGAAGATCGATGTCACTAGCCGAGATATTTTTTTCCTTGCTGGGAAACGGTAAAATCGTTTCCTGGAAAAAAAAAAAAAATGGAGCACGCGGAAAAATGATGTAAATCTCGTAGCTATAGCAATTACTCCAATTCCAACCGAATTCCAATTATATTTTTGTATTTATAATATTTATAGAAACAAAAAAACGATGATTTTTTTTCTGATGTATAACCATTCGAAAAAATGCTCAATAATAACATTTGTTGTTTCCAGCGAGTTATTTACTATAAAAGAAGGATTTTTATTCAGGAATCGGTGGAACACTTCCTCGATTCACGGGGCGAACGACGAGAATGCAGATTAGAAGGAGACGCGAGGTTTGCGCGAGAGGACAGAGCGACCGATGTCGCAACGCGCCGCATCGTCTTCGTCTTCGTCATTGGCGACGTCCTTATGCGTGTCACACACGCGGCTGTAGTTGCACGTTCGACACGATGTAAATGCGAAACGCGCGTTCAGAAGGCGAATCCCGTTGGTTCTGGTGTCGCCCGGCGAGTGCCGCGATATTCGGCCGCCGTTTCCAGCGAATGCGCGGAGAGCTCGTTCGACGCTTAATGGATTTCACGGCTGTCGAGAATCGCGCGAGTCTTTCCAGCGGGGGAACTCGCGATGTCCGGGCTTCCCCGGCGAGAAAGCGAAATAAAGTCGCGGCGCGCGCGCGCGCGCGGGACGAGCGAGAAGACGCGATCTCGCGGTTTCGCTTCGCGAAGCGCGAAACAACTGGTGAGCCGCGTGTTCGCCTCGCGGTTTCGTTTACCCATCCCGCGCGGATAACGGAGAACGCACGGCGCAGCGCCTCAACAATGGGGAAATTATCTCTTTATCCGCCGCCTTTTTTTTTCGTTTGCCGCTCACTTTCAATGAGACGCGGGAATAAAAACGAGAATGCAAAATTCGCGATGCATCGACAAAACAAACATTTTTGTTTTATGAATTTTATTTCTGATTATTCGATTCGCTATCAATGACAGATTTTTTTTGTCTTTATCAACGAAGCCGAAATTTAATTTCCGAAAATGAATCTTCGCTTTTGTAAAAAAAAAAAACGATATATATCGTCCTACGAAATTGTGAGATTAGCCACGGCGAGCGAATCAGTCGCGGCCGCCACGCGGAGAATGCGAAATGTATAAAAAGTGGGTCTATCGGTGCCCACGATCTTGTCGGGGCTGGCGCGCGCGTCCTGCGCGTCCGCGAGGGAACAGATAGAGCGAGAGGTGCGCGAGCGCGCGCGTGCACACGCGAACTCTAAGTCGCAAGCGACGCGAGACTCGAGCGCGGGGATAGCGAGTGATTAATGCCGGGTGGAACAAAGGAGCCCGTGGAGAAAGGCAGCGAGGAGTCGCCGCCGCGAGTCTCGTTGTTATTCTGCGGTTTATTTGACACTCCGGCCGGTCGGATAAGCCGAGTACTCGCCGTGCGTGTCGAGAGCGCCGATACCGCGTCCCGAACATCTCGCCTCGCTGATATCAGCTTCGCGCCCGCAATCGCGGGAGGGGAGGGGGATAACCACACCGCGTGGGTGGTCATCCCGACCTCGTCCAGGGGTGCAAAGTGACGCTCGGTCGTTCGAAGCGAACGCAGAGCGTGACGATGCCGATCAAGCAATCTGCGATAACTCCACTTTTTTATCTCTGTCGTGAAAAAATGTAATCGAAAGGGACGAAGTTTTTCTTTTATTCGCGGGAAATATTTTTCACGAACGGAAATCGTGGAACAAACATGCTCGAAAAAATTGAGATTTTTTTTTTTTTTTAGTTTAACATAATAAAATGCAATTTTTTGTAATAATGTATTTCGCTCGTCAAATAAATTGCGGTTCGATTGTAAATTTTTACTTTTTCATATCGTTGGGGGAGGACAAGAACGTCCGTCGTTTCGCACCTGGCGCGTCAGCCGCGGACACGATCTCTAATTTTTTTACGAATTTTTTCCAGAACGAATTATATCTGATCTCCATTAATTATCCCTTGGAAAGACGCGTTTCGACACACCTAGAGTGTTTTATCCGATGCGCCGATCTTGATTTAATAAACCTAACAGCCGACGGGGTGAATCTTCGGTCGGACCCACCATGCTGACCTGGGCCAACGACGAAACTCTTTTTTTCTGGCTTCGACGAGAGACGCACGCGAAAGTGCAAGTTCAACCGACGCGACCCACGCTCGATCCACGCGGCGGCTTCAACACCTGCCGGCCGTCTCTCGGCGTGGGATGATCTCGCGCAGCATCCACGCCAGGTAAACCCGAGGAGATCTGCGAGGGAAAAGAGAGAAAAAAACAGCCGTGCGGTGGGAGCGTGAATAACACGAGGCGTTTCTCTATTATTATTAATGCGAACCCCGCGCGGCGCGCCTAGACATATGGCGCTTCACAATAACCGATGTCCGCACACCCGAACGGCGCATCGATCTCTCCTCGGCCGCCGAGGACGATGATCTGATTTTTCTCTCACGGTACGCGCTCCGATTTTTTTTTAGCAACACGACTCTCGCACAACTCCGAGCTGCCGGATTCGAAAAAATTGCGGGAGTAAAGTCCAGTAACAGCTGTCAATTTTATTTACCCACGTGCGAAGATTTTATAATCATGACAAATAACGCTGCAAAATTACAATTTATTAATATGAACTGATAAAGTGATCGAAAAATGCAATTAAAAATTGTTAAAAAAAAAACGTCAATCGATATTGTAAGTAGGACAAAAACGAAGGGCCAGAAATTTATATTTCCTAGTTTGAAGTCAGAGGGTTTAAAAGAAACGAAAAAAAAAGTTGGTCGATTAATTTACACACGTTTAGTGTCAGATTTCGGGGCTCATGCCAAGGCCGGAAGGGACTGCGGAACTTCGAGTCAGTCAATAATTCTTCTTCTTTTTTTTTCTCCCTCTCTCTCTGTCCTCTCGTCCCGTTTCCTCGTTAAAACGGTGGCGGTCGGTTGTGGGTATGAATTTCCTTAAAACACTGGGAGGAAGACGAGAAAGGAGCCGGTGTGTGTCGATCGGGAGCAGCTGCCCCGGGCTGTGCCATGGGACACCGAGTAACGCACCGAGCGCCGGGACGACGCGCGGCCGAGCCATGTGAAAGGAAGAAGGATGCCGGGCGCGCGTTTGAGACGAAATCCTTAGAACAGGACGCGTCCTTACGACGAGAGCGCCGGCTTCCGGGTTCTCGTCCTCTGCTCTCTCGCTCTCGTACTGTTATGTACACGAAGGGAGTGTGGAGGGTGCCACAGGCTCCTCGGCACCTGGCACTTCTTGTTTTTTTCAAGTCTCTTGCTCGAAATTATTCTAATGTCCCCCGGAACGAGAAACACGGCTAATTTGAGGAGAACTAAGTTTCCAGGGAAAGAATCACGACCACCGCGTAGTGTGGAAGGACACATTTTTTTTATAATAAAAAAATTATAAAAATGTATAAATCGTTTTGTAAAAAATTGTAAAATTCTTCTCCGCGTGTGAAAATTCCGTCGTAGAATATCGAGAGCATAACAATCTGCCAAAATTTCTCAAACGCAGCGCAGCCTCTCCAGATGTCCGGCGAGTTATTTCGCGCGCGCGGCCGCCGACTGATTATTTGTGAAATATCCGGAGAGATGCGTAGTATGCCGCGATAACCGCATCATCCCGCTCAGCATGGACGCTATAACTCGCGCGGTATATACGCAGCGAGTGGAAATCCTATGGGAGTGTAACGGAGCTCGCGCGCACGGGTTCTCGCTCTGCCGCAGCGTGAGAAATTGAACTCGGCTGTTAATTACCCGCCCGCGTCTCGAACCACGTGGTGGCGATCACTCCGGGGAATAATAACTGTAACGAGTACGTCTTCAAGTCGGAGATTCGAGACCGTTAAAACACGTGTCCCCGGTCGCCCTGTACTAACCCAGAAAAATTTGTAATGCTAACCGGGTCAGTCGGGTTTCATGCTGAGCAGCAGAATCACTTGAACCAATCGAATTATTAATTTATGGGTGAAATAAAAATAGTATTATTCAAGTAATTATTTGTTTTGAGAAATAAAATATCGCAACTTTTCATTTCTCACTTTATTATGGATCAAATAAATATTTTTTCGCCCCAAAATATTTTTTTTGGTTATATTGATTCATTTTTTTTCACGGATTCAATAACCTATTTTACAAAATTATAATTCATTACCAACCACACGATTTTCACGTGCATTCGGAACAATGAGATTCGCTCGTCATGCCACGCGACTGCGAATGGAAATACGGCACTCGAAGGAGTCGAATGTGCACGAGCCTGTTCGCCGTGCGATAAGATACAGAGTGCGTATGGTGTCCCATTTCGATAGCCATTCATTAGTCGCTCCGTCGTACAATCGATATTCGCCGTTGTCGGTCACTTATTTTTTTCCCCCTTTCTTCGCACGCGACTCGAAGATTCTCTGGAGATGGAAAATTCTACCCGCATTTTCCTGGCATAAAAAAAAATCTTGTGCCACGAGCCTACCTCAATATTTGCCGAGCCGCCTTCTCAGGGTTTTTCCCTCGTGGAGCCCAATTTCCCGCTGACCCTTTTAACTTCATCCTCCGCGCTTGCGCTCGACTCGAGAGCGGCAAATTTCTTTCCCACAAATTTGTGGGGCTCGGGCCGAGCTCGAGCAAATACTCGAAACTCGTTAGTGCGTTGCAGACCTTCCGGCATCATCGACGCGCGCCGCTGGTGGCGATGCGAAAGTCGGAGGGGGAATTCCTCAATGCTGAGCATTAGCAGGTGCATAACTGAGTGCTCGACGCGTCTGGAACACGAGGAGGAATAAACGGCGAAACGTTTGTTTCTCGCTGGAAAGACTCGGAACGATGGGAAAAAATCAGTCGACCGTTAGTGTGCACACACAAACGGCGCTTATCGTGCGTGTGCAGCACGGACGCACGAGGCACTCGAGCTCCGTTGCGCTGTAGCGCAACAGAGTCGCGCAGAACAGCGTCGCGCACTTCGTGCCATTGTCGGACTTGATAATAATTCATGTCCATTATTCTCTCGTACGCGTCGAGCGATTGCGCGCGCGCGCGCTCGTTTAGTCAGCTGATACTTGAGACAATTAACGCTGCAACTTCAATCGCGTATTGAAGTGATTTTTTTAACGATTTTACACGTCGCGCTTGTGAAATAAAATTTATCAGTTTAGGTTAGAAAAACCTCGTTTACCTAATTATCTGGAATTATTTTTTATCATTTCAGCCATCGAATAAAAATTAATAAAAAATGGTTTCACTGTAAAAAATTCATCTTTTTCCTGATTTGCTTGTGTCATAAGGAAATGTTGTTAAATCAGTTTGGCACAAATTCTTCGACACGACATAACCCGCCAATGACGCACAAGTCCCACTCACGTCTGACGAATATTTCCGAGGCGTCGCGGGAGCCGCGCGCCGCGCCGCGCCGCGTGTGAACTCAGGTGCAAAATGACGGAAGAATAACGCGAAGCGACGAGGCGTTAAATGCCCGGGTTCATCGAGTGGAGATTCGAGATTCGACGAGGCGACCCGAGCCTCCCACGATATTTCGCCCCGAGAAAGCGACGAGGCGCGCGGCTTCTCGAATGTCGGACGTGACCGCGCGGGTCGGGAGGGAGACACGCGAGCTCCGCATGTGCGTTCTACAGGTCCGTAACCCAAGCAAGGCGAACGAACGAACCGACGAGCGAGCGAGAGGACCGCGCCATTTGGTTATTACGACGCGAAGAGGAGGACGATATACGCGCGTTGCCGATATCATATTTACCACAAAAACGAGGCGCGTCTGCGCATGATTTTTTATTAAAAAGTATCCGACCAAAAAATAAGCGTCAACAAGCCGTCAAATATAAACGGAACAGCTTGTGACTCTCGAAATAATTAATCGAAAATAACCGTCAAATTATGTAAGAAATAATTTTTTTATGTCCAACGTGACCGACCAATCGTCGCCGTTCGACACTGACCGAGAACGTCGGGTTATTTAACGTCGGTACACAGCGGCGACGTGCCAAATTGGCAGAGAGGCTACGCGCGTCCTCGTACCAGCAGCGGCGTAAAAACGAAGCGACGAACGGTCTCGATGGTTAGCCTCGAGAGTCTCCGGCAGTGAAGTGGTCCACCCGCGCGCGGCTGCCGCGGTGTAGTACAGTAGTAGATATGTCTATGTATATGTGTGTGTGTAGTATATGCTATATACACCGGGGCGCTTGGGCTTTTTTTCTATGGGAACCTCGAGGTACGTCCCATCCGTGAGTCATTGTTCCCTCGGTCGCGGCGGCAGCAGCGTCGGCGGCAAAGTACAATACGTCCTCGATAAACCGGCGCGTAGATTGCATTGACTGTGGGAGAGGAGGCTCAATGACTATGGGCCGAGGACTGGCAAGGAGCGTTGTGCCTGCTCCGAAACCATTCCCCGACCATTCTCGACATTCCACCTGTGCGCGGACATGTCTCTTCTCTCTGCTTCTGTCTCGGCGTGTTTGTCAGGCTCGATCGTCACGCACGTTTCGCGCGCTCGTAGCTCTCGATCGTCGTGTATATTTTTACCATAAGTCGTTCGCGTAGCTTGACGCGCAAAGAAAATCCCAGCGTTATTAAAAGGGCCCAGTTGCAAACACAAACCGCGGGCGCGCGCGCGACAAAAAGTTATTTCATCGCGACGTCCCATGTGCGCCACATGACACAGCACATGGCCGCTGTGGCATGATCGTCGACGTTTTTCCGTCGCGAGAAGAGAGCAAGAGAGATAGGGAGATAGGGAGAGACGAAGACCAGGATCGACCGAGCAAAGTCCCGAGGACGGCGCGAAAAAACCCGCGCGCAACGGAGTTGCGGGAGGTCGCAAAAACCTCCGGGGGGTTTGTTTACGGATCTCCCGTATTTTTCCATGGCCAGAATTTCGCGCGGCATCCGAAGTGCGTCGAGGATTACAGGACAACGTGATCCAAAAGCTTTAACTACAAACGCAAATTATTATTTCAGCTGCAATTTCGCAAATTATTCGAAAAACAGTAAAAAAATGTTATAAAATAAAAACATTGACATTGAAAAATCAACAAGGACATTTGGCCGTAATTCGGGCTTCTATTTTTTTTCGGTCGATAAACGTCATCGTTAACATCCCTGATCGTTAGCATCAGAGATATTCGTGATTTATCGCACAACCCGAGACCGCGAATTTCGCGCAGCTCATCAGGACGAGCCACCGACCACCCATGCGGAATTTCCTGAGGCGGTGCTGAACGCCCGCGAGACGCAACCCGGCCGGCAGGCGGCTCGCACTATATACACGCTATATGTATATAGGTACACAGGGGGTGTATACTTAGTGCGCCGTAGGTAGAGGTGGATACTGCTACGTAGGTTAGTCGTCGCTGTTGTATAAACGGCTCGGCCGAGCTCTCGGCCGCCTCGCGATAGGGTATAACGTTACATGCTGCTGCTGATGCCGCTGCAGCAGCTCTCGCGATGTATTTCGTATGGGAACCAAGGTGCGATGGACACAAGGATGGAGCGCGCGCACTGCAGGACGTCTGGGTACACGCACTAGTGGTCTGAGAAACGCTGTCTCGGCGGTAACTCGACACCCGCTATAACTCCAGGATTACCTCGCGCCGACTGCGAATTTCCCTGTACACACGTACGACAATGTTTCACTTTCTGCACAACCCGAGACGGAGACCAGCTAAAAATTGTTGCGCAGTTCGTGCCGATTCTACAATCCATCGATAATAATCGATTATAAAATTGCGAGGTCGGAAGACGGCGAAAGAAAATTACTTTTGTAGATGGCCAAAACTCCCCCGAGATGGGCTCGAAAATTTTAAGAACTGCCGTTTTTTTTTTTCATTGGAAAGAAAAAACATGGAAGTTCAAGTGAAATATTGTAGAGTTATATTATAACCGCATTATCGTCGAAATGATTCTTTTTTCTTTACTCTGTGATTCAATGTAAAGCCGACGGAAAAAAAAGATTCCAGTGCGGGCGATAAAGAGTTCGTGTTGCACCCCAGGGGACTGAGCGACGGGTCTCGGTGTCGCCCGAGAGTGCAGCGAGTGCGCAGGACGTTACGGCGTGTGCACCGAGAAAATGATGCGTCCTCGTGGCGCAAAGAAAATCTCGTGGCCATTGTGTCCGCCCGATGCGGGGTAGACAGACCAGAGAGACGAGGCGGAGAAACGAAGGAGGAAGGAGGAAGAAGACGAAGAGGACGAAGTAGAAGACAAGGAAGACGAGAAAGACGAGGAATAAGGGGAAGGGGGAGCGAGTATAGGATCTCGAAAGGCCATCGTCAGTCGGGCTTAGGTTACCCGAGCCACGACACGACGTAGCCGCATTGTTACGTCCTCGCGACGCGTATATCTCGCGCTCTCCGAGCTCTCCGCGGGTTCTCCGGGCTCTCCGGGCTCTCGGGCCAACCGCGTCGAATAGTCCACCCGGGGGAGGGGAGATGGTGACTGAGAGAATCGAGGTCCTCCCGCATGTAACGTGCCCGGTGGCTGCTCCGGGCGGTGAATCGACTCGACACTCCACGCCTGAAACCTGCGCCTGTTTGTAGGTGGCAACCGAATTTGAGACTCTGCGCGCGCGAGTTGCATATAGTACACAGCGCGCGGGACAAAAAGATCGCGAGTCGCGAAAAGACGGGTATCGTCCTTTTCACTGGCATTGTATATTCTGCCGGCGCAGAATGTCTTGAATTACCGAACTTCCGTTATTTTAAGTTTTACATTCTGTTGAGTACAAACGAAATTGCGTGATTCACCGGACCCGATGTTAGAAATGACTTGATTTTGTTAACATTTTTTCTTCTTTTAATAATTGTAATAAATATATCGCCTGCACCCGAGACATCATCGTGATCCCAGGATCCCATGTAAACTCGTATCAGCGCGCACGCGCAGTAAATCGCAGCGCGCGTAATACTCATCGTTGCACTCAGCGCGACGAGAAGCAGCGCAGGTCGCGCCGCGGTCGTCGGTGGAGCGAGCGAGGATCAGGCCGCGAGTCGACTCGTTCGTCCGGTCTGCGGACGAGCGGCGCGCGCAAGCCTCTCGTGGACGTTCACCCCGACGACGTCGCCGTCGCCGTCGACGCCGCGGCCGAGCAGCAGAAGCGGCAGAGGACACGCTCGCGGATTCTCGCGAGTCCCGGTTTGGTCGAGCGCGAGCGCGCAAACTCTCGGGAGACATATCTGGGTTGTTTTCTCGGAGCGCGACCGGTCGCTCGATTTGGTCAAGCGGCCTTTTACGCTCGTCGAGCGTCGTGCTCGATCGTCGTGTGCGCGACGATCGAGCAACGCAGTTTACTCGTCGACTCGTCGACTCGGCGCGATTCGCAGTCACGACCCGCGAAAATTTGAACCGACGATTTTTACGACGCTAAACGAGACGAGAAAAGGAACGAAGGGTGGTGGAGGGGGGAACGAGGAAAGGGCGAGGGTTTATATACAGCACAGGCGATAATAATAATTGTGCCGCGCAGGAACAACCGTGAGCTTCCTGTATCTGCGATCGCGCCGAAGATGCAGCCGGGGGGAGTGAGGGGAGAGGGGAGGATGAGGAGGGAGACGCGTTACGTCGTAGGTAGCGGTGACACGACGAGCTCACCGTGTTATCGACGGTCAATGACATTGCCCGCGGCGGGACACATTATTTTTCTGTCGCGCAAATTATTTTTAGCCGCGAAATCCATTTTGTTTTTTTTTTTTTTCGGTTTCTGCGGAGTTTCAGGAACATCGATCGGGACAGATCGACGAATTGCGACGCACGAGACGTAATTGTTTTCGGCACCGGTGAAAATTAAGTGGCGTGTAATTTGGGACCTCGTACGAGCCGGACGAAACTCGTCACGACTGACGCGACGATGAGCAAACGAGCGAGATGATTGTCTCGCCATTATTCGCATTGCAGTTTGTAACAATTTTAATTAAATGCATTTCGATCGTCACGTATAATTTTCATATATTTTGTGGCATTCAAAAAATTGTTTCACATAATTTCTCCGGTGCCCCCGTTGGCAAATAACGCGAAATAAGTTTCCAATAACTCGCTACGAAATTGCCTTACGATCCGACGCGAATTTAATTTCATCCGCACGCCGTGAGCCGCGAATTTCTCGTTCTCGCGCGCAAAATCCAAACGAGATTGCATCGCGCGAAATATATTATATTATATTCGGAGAAACGAGAAAGTAAACGAAAAAAAAAAAAAACAAATTCAACTGCACACAGGATACGAGCGAAATTGTAATATTCCCTCGCTGCGGCTTCGGACGCGATTCAGCTTCCCGTATTCGCCTCTTCCTCCTCCCCCCGGGCGAAAAAACCGCACGCACATATTCCTCGCGTTCGATTTGCCGCGCGCGATCGTGTCGATTGCGAGCGCAGCGGCGCGACAGAGAGAAAGAGGAAGAGTGACAGGGAGAACCAGAAAGAGAGGGTATGAGAGAAAGAGAAAGACGCAAGAAGCGAAATATACATTCGCGTGGCTTTTGAGACCTCGACGAGTTGAATAGCGCTCAAAGGAAGACAAGGACAGAGTCAAAGAGTCAGAGACAGACAGACAGAGAGAGAGAAAAATACGAAGAGCCCGTAGCATCGAGATGCAACGCAGTCTGGAAAAATGAGTGTGGCAGCGGCGACTCGCACAGGTCGGTGGCAGCAGCACCACCACTACCACCACCATCATCAGCACCGCCATCAGCAGCACCAGGTCCTTTCGTGGGAGCCACCGCGCGGTCGCGTCTCGTCGACGAGGACGACGCGCGGCTTCGAACGCGCGTGCGAGCGAGACGAATACGCACGAAGAGAAGAAGCGAGAGAAGATCGCGGTCGCGAGTTGCGAGCGCGCGAGGTGGACAAGGGGCCCCTTGGAGTAGGAGGAGGAGACCCCCCCCCCCCCCCCTCCTGAGAGAGAAGAGGAGGAGGAGGGGGAGCAGGAGGCGCTCGCGTAGCGTCGCGACGAGAGCGAGGAGGAGCGGGCGATCCGAGAGAGCGCAGGACCGGCTCGAGGTCTCGTAGCATGCAATCTTGGCTCATTGAAGACGCGCTGGGAAACTGCACGGTTATTATGCCTGAATGGGATACAGGGTAGTACGCGCGGCGCGCGGGGCGCGCAGGAGGACGAGGAATGCCGAAGGTATACACAGCAGCAGCAGCAACAGCAGCAACGGCAGCGGCAGAGACGACCGCGCGAGCAACGTGCTGCTGGCTGCTTCTCACTCGCACGCTCCGCGCTCGCTCGCTTCGAGGGAGGTTCTTGATCTCCATATACACGCGATCGTACACGCAACTTTTCGACTCGTTCTGCGTTGCTTGTTGTACACACGCGGCGAGACGAAAAACTCACACGTGCGCAGAAGAGATAAGACACGGTCGGGCGTGTGTATAGTATGGGGGGAGGGGAAGGAAAGAGTGAGAGCGAATTTTGGTACTTGGCAACAAAAATTAAAATATTGGTGAATGTATTATTTTATTCTAGAAATTAATAAAAATTCAAACAATCTAATGTTCTTTGCTGTATCGATTCCGAGAATAAGAAAAAAAATCCAAACTAAATAACATCGAACACAAAAAATTAAAAAAATTCACGCATATCGCAGTTATTCTGAAAAAAATGTCATTCTCGAATTTATGCGAATTCTGGGGGAAAAAAATGTGATTCACCGGTATCAGCTGTGAGAGTTCGTTAACGCGACGCGATGCGCCCACTCGACGCTCGCGTGGTGATCGAGCGAGAGCTACCGCGCGGTCACCAGCCACCCAGGTGTGCGCGTGCGTTACGGTCGAGTGTGAGATTGTATTCGCGGCATTCGCGAGCGCGCGCGCGCGTTTTATCATACGCAAGCCGGGACGCTGACAAGTCGATTATATCGAGTCGTCTGACGCGCGCGTCTGCGGCGTTCCGTGTGTACCGCGTGTATATAGTCGCCGGTCTATTGAGCGAGAGACCGCGCGAGGCTGCGCGCCACAAAACTCGCCTTGACGAGCGTAATACTCGCTAGTCGCGCGGTCTGCGCACACCGCGAGCGCTGCCGAGCATTTAGCAATGCTTCTGTGGAATGTCTGCCGCTCGCGCGCCACTCTCGTCGCCTGACGCGCACGTCGAGTGCCGCGACACCTCGTCCGATAAGACGAGCGCGCCCGAGTCTGTGTTGACTTTCGACCGCGAGTCGCGGAAGCGACATGCGTGCTCGCGGAATTTGACTATATATTCGATACGGCGAGAACCGACTGTTTCGATACCCAAAACATCTGTGTATCTGTACCCAAAATATAGAACGAATTAAGATTGAGCGTTAATCAGCTCCGGTAACATCGTCAAATATACGATATCGTTCGAACTGGGCTGCGCTCATGCGTGAAAAAAATAACAATGGGGTTAAAAAAACAACACAGACAGCACACACCAGTCGAGATGTCATCACTGCATCCTTAGCACGAGACACGAGATTTTGTTTTATTTTTGTTTCATGCGAATTGTCAATTCAAATGTTGAAGTAAAATTTGTGACGTGTTGAATCAACGAATTGGTGCAGTCAGATCGATTTTTCCAACGCGCTTCTCGAGAGCGTCGTGAAGACAACGTCGGGCGTTTCGAGCGAGCGCGTGAAACATCATCTCGGCATTGAATTCCGGGCCAATACGCGCGCCCCCCTCATCAACCTCAATTAAACTCCACCGCGCGCGCCGCGTCGTCGTTTGTCTCGCTCTCTCTTTCTGTCTCGTGGTCTCGCGTGTACTTATGCTCACTTCGCACCCGGAGACCCGCGGGCACTGCGAGAAGAGCGACGCTGACGCTGGTGGTAAACGTCCGCCGCGCTTTCGCTGCGAGTTTGCTCCGCGTCTCTGGGTTATCACTGGACCGCGCGTATCGCGAGATCCCGGGAAACGTTGATCGCGAAGCACTTCGATCGCTCGAACGAGTGAAACGTGCGCGTCGACGAAATCGTGCGAGAAGGACTTTTTGCTCAAAGGACCAAATATTTATTTCTCGCCTTATAAATTTATTTAGTTCATTGTGAGTTAAAGAAAAATACAGAATTTGAACTTGAAAAATATACAACAATTTCCCGAGGTCCTCCGAGGCATGGAGCTGTTATCTCGTTACCAAGACGCGAGACTTTTGAAGCCCTCGAGATTTCCGTTCCGCTCGTTGTTCCCTGTAATATAAAAGTCGTCGGTGATATTTTCAAAGATCCCTCAAATCGTTTCCTGCCGCCGAGACTCTTTATGTCCTTTCCGGGGGGCTCGCTGATAGCGTTCATGTCACGGAATATCAGAGCGAGATTAAGCGTCGCGGCTGCCGACGTCGCCGTGGTCGTCGTCGTCGTCGGACGTCCCGTTGGCTCGCGCTGAACTTGAATGCGGCGACGATAAAGATGATTCGAGGCGTCGTTACAATGCTCGTGTCGCCTCCGGCTTTGACTGCGGATCTCGACGACCACGATCACGACGACCACGACGAGCGACTCGGAGATCGCGGGGGTTACGGACACGCGGGCTTTGAACTTGGCCTGCACTCTTTCTGGTCTCGTCGCTTCTCGTTTCTCTTTCTCTCTTTCTTTCTGTATGCGACGACGACGCCGGCTACAGATCACTCACGCGCGTGTCGCGACTTCCGGTTCGGCGATCGCGTCGCTCTGTACCATTCGGCCGGAACATTGGCCGATCGAACGCGAGACTCAGCACGCGATCGACGAACCGATTTCTTCTTCTTCTCGAATTTTACCAATTTTCAAATTTGTCTCGGTCGAAATTTTTAGCATCCTTTGTTCCAATATTTACCGCAAAATCTGTCGATCCAAAAATGTAGGCGATAGCTAAAAATTGCGGACGAATTTTCGAGGAAGTTTGAAATTCACGACTCACGTCGCGTCACGTTCGGTGGCCGCACCGAAGACACCGGCGATGACCATGGTCGCCCGCTGTATCCTCAGCATTATCGGTCGTGAACACCGCGCGTAAGCAGAGAACACGCAAAGCCCGAGAGGCGCCCGAGGCGAAAACGAACCGTTGCGGAACGCCCGACGATACAGGATACCTACACACATACACACACACACATACACTCGTCTTTTTCGTCATAGTCGACGCGTACGGCGTCTCTCGCGATGGAGAATTGAACGGGAGACAGAGTCACCGCGACATCTCGAAGTCGAATGAATATTTCTGTCTCGTGTAGATAGAAAAGTTCTGCATTTGACTGCCAGGGACGATTGAGAAAAAAAAGTACCACACAAGAAGTGTAATAAATAGAGAAATAAATTATTTGAAAAAAAAAAAGTAGGGAAATAGAATGAGTTGTATCAATTTTTAATTAAGTCGAAGCCGATTTAATATTTATTAATAATAGGAATGATACATTTCACCAGACAATTAATATTAAGAGAAATATTATTGACATATAATGTTGAGACTGAAAACGCGGACGCGTCGATTCACCGACGCGACATATTTAATTCTCGTTAAAGGGAAGAGCTATGCGGGGACTTTTTTTTCCGGGTTCCCGCAGCGCACGACGACCGGCAAAGCCGCACACGAGAGGTTGTAACGCGCGCGCTACTCGGAGCTGATACGAGTTGACATTCGCGCCCGACCAGCATAAAAACCGCAGAGCCGCTTGCGCGTTCGCTGCACCGAGGGCCGCACGCATTCTTTCCCGCGATCGAATGACGCTTCGCAGAAGAAAGCGAAAAAAAAGAGAAAGAAAGAGGCAAGAAAAAATTAAGGCCACGGAAAAGTGGACGCATAACTCGAGGCCAAATATGCAGAGCGATGTTTTTTTCTCACGGAGAAAAAAAAAGTTGAAAAATATTATGAAGGCTACGGAAAATTGGACGCATGACTCGAGGCTAAATATGCTGAGCTATTCCTTTTTCTCGCGGAGGAAAATCACCATCTCCGGTAAATCGGTAAATCGGTTAGAAAAATAAAATAAAAAAAGAGGAACTCTCGAGCGCAGCAGGAAATGGGAAATGCGCACGGGAAGTCATCGGTCGCCCGTCCTTAACCGAGGAATGGGAACGAACTTCCTTCGAGACGCGGCCGATCGAATTATATTCCTCAACGCGCGTGCGCGTTGACGATCGCGCGCGAAACTGGTCCGGCGCGTTTCACCCGAGATGAGGCGTCCGCGGCGAGGTCGGGATTCCGGTCCGCGCGACGCGGACGCGACGGAAAATGCGGATGTAAATGCTCGCACAGCGTTTCGGTTTCTTTTTCGCGTGCTAAGTAACACACGAGTCGACGAGTCCCGTCCGGGATGAACGCAACTCCGTTACCTTCTGATTCAATTTCATTTATGTCGATAAACCAGCCTCTCAACTTTTAACTCTTTGCTCGATAAATAAAAAAAAAATCATTTCAACTTCTATCAACAAATATTTTTTTTTTCCTAGAATAAAAAAAAATCCACCGTTCGAAAGTAAAAACGTTCAACCGATTTCGCAGCACAATAAGTGCGACCGAATGCCAGTGGCTCGTTGCATCGAGAAGCGGACGCGTCTCGATAGTTTTGCCGGAGGTGGCTTTGCGTTGAAAAAAGAAGGAAGCACAAGCAGCGAGGAGCAAACGCGGGGCACGCAACGAGAGGAATCGTGGGCGCTCTCGCTGAGCGAGCGCGTGTCTGAATGGGATTGCAACCATCCCCGTTAAGCCCTCGCGGCGGGGTGTCTCCTTCTTTTTTTTTTCTTCTCGTGAAAGGCAAACTGCGCCAGGATTCGAGACCGGCTGCGTTGCCGGATCGTCTCTTGGCTTCTCGGCTCCTCCGGCTCCGGTCCCTTCGGGCCCGGGTTGGAATCGCGTATCTCGGGTTTTACCTGCGCGCGATCGTTTTGTCCAACTTTACAGCCCGAACTCGATTTCGAAATGCAAACGCGTCGAACGGGTCGGCAGGTATGTCATTATGACATTTTTACGCTGCTTGTAGCTGAGTAAAAAATGTACAAGATTGAGTAAAAATAATAATAACAATTATGATGATAATAATAATGGAGTGAAGAAAAAAAATCGTTGATGCGGCGAACTCGTGGACCTTTTTAGGCCGCTCGGATTCGGCGGTGAACGTATCACTTCATTAGTCTATTAAACACAATTACGCTTGCGATGTGTCCCGCTCGTGCGGAGTAAAAGCGTAGCCGACGCGGCGGCGCAGAAGCCGCCGCGGAAGCTCGAGGAGACTCGACCAGCTGGGACACCCTCGTAATTGGGTGAACGTGTGTCACCTCTCGCGCGCGTTTTCCTCGTCTGAATATTTATGAGCCGAGAGACCGGCTCTCCGGCTCGCGTTGCGCTCATCGCGCGTGTTTTCCGCGACCGACGTCCGGTTGCATTTCGACCGTTAATCACGATACACTGACCCGCGGGGGTCGGTAAACTATAATCGCAATAATGCGGATCGGAAATATTCGGGTTTAAGAGAGAAAAAAAATCCTTGTTTTTCATATTGCAAAAATTTGCACGAAAATTCCATTAGCCCTGATCGATCGATACGGAGTCAACGTAGATCGTCCAAAAAGTGCGGTTGATAAAACCGGTGGATGATTTCCCGGCAGCAAAACATTGTCGATATCGGTTGCATCTATCCCGAACCTCGATACGAGCGACTGGCGAGCGAGTTGTCCAGCTGACGTTGCGTCGCACAAATTGATACGGGATGAGAGGCGCGTGACGTTCCCACGAACCGTCGAGTCGGGAGAGCTGAACGCGAGCGGCACGAGTTGCACTCTGCTCGTGCTATATACATACAAATATCCGTATGAATATTCGTCCGCTCGCGCACCAGCGGACGAAGAAGCAGAAGACGTCGACGACGAAGAAGCAGAAGAAGACGACGAAGAAGAAGCAAGCAAGCGGAGCGAGGAACGTCGAGCCCGGGTCAACACCACTTGAACCGATCCCGATGACGAAGATCGCCACCGTCGCGCGGATGACGCATCACGCGAATCATCTTGCGCTATCTCAGCTGCACGGAGTGATTTCGACCGGCGCGAGCGAAATAAGTGCAATCCCCAGGAGCTCTCGATAAGCATCTCGTGTTATGCTCGCGCGGTCGGCTGCGTCGCGTCGACGCGAAAGGTGCGCAGTTAGCCGGTCGCGAGAGTACCGATGCGATTTGAAATCTCGACGGTGCAGTAGAAAAATCCGCTACTGTCATATGAGAAAATTAATTACCCATGGACTCATTTCGGTAGCCCTGTTACTCATAAAGCGATCTTATAAAGTGACCTATTGATTAGTCCACCAGACATTTTTTGGCGACAATGAATAATATATTGTAAAAATATTAGCTGGCGTTTGCAATTTTTCGAAAATTGTCACTCGGTTGCCGACACTATTTTTTTTTTTTTTTTTTCTTTGCACTGAGAAAAATGAGTAGTTGTGATTACCAATCATTGGTTCGATCTACCAAAATATTGGTTGCAGTTACTAAAATATTGGTAGCTCTGACCAACGATTGGTAATCACAGCTATTAATTTTTTTCAGTGTGGAACGCCCAAAGTGTTTGGCACGCTTTTACAGTCCCACCAAACACATTCAGCGTCAACCGGCGTCCGCAGAGTCGAGAGCATCAGCTGCATCAGCAGCAACAGCAGCAGCATCATCAGCTCGTCCTTCGCGACGAGTCCGCGATACGTCTCGACCGTGACTTATCGCAAACGCACTTTGTAGCATTGCTCACAGCGGGAGCAATTGAGCTATCTGTCGTGAACGCGCGCGACACCCGAGCAATCACGCGTCCAGTGTTGCATCTACTCACCTCGCGCCTCTCTCGCTCTATCCAACGCGCTCGTCACCGCGTCCACGCGCCTCGCGCGCGGCGCATCGCTCGCTATGAATAGAGTTTGACTCGTATATCGCGCCTCTTTCCTCGTGTAAATAAAGAATATCGAACGGAACGCGATATTTCCATCTACGCGCCGATTAATCCTTTCACAGCTCGTCCACTGATTTTCGTCTCCGAACGTCACTGCATTTGTTTTCCTCGCGCCAAAAAAAAACAAACAACTATATTCATCTGTCGCCCCAATTTCTTCCAGTAGTCACTGTTTTACTTTATAAAAAAATGTCGTTCGTTATAGTGTAAGAAAAATAAGATGCAATTCATTCATTAAATTCTAAGTTAATTTTAATAAATCATAATTATGTTTGTAATGTGTAATTTCTTTCAACTTTTTTATTCTCAAGAATATTCTTGCGAAAAAACGTTAAGAAAATCCGGTGTATCCGGCTTGGTTTGTATATCGAGCGTTTGCGCAGCACGAGACGCGAGCGATGTACGTGGAACGAATTCGTACTTTCACGGATAGCGAGAAGCGCGCGCGCGCGGGGCAACCTGGGGATAACGTCGTTCTCCCCGCACGGCGATTCGCGGCTGCCGCGCGCGGAAGGTCTTCGGCTCGGTTGTACTTTGCCTCGCGCGCGAGGCTCACCGGACTCTCGGCGCGCGGATTCGGTCTTGGTTCACGCTCGGCTGCACTCGGCGGCGGCGGCGCACCGCTCCTCTATGCCTTTCCTCGGTGGAGTAGAACGAGGGAGACGCCCGCTGGATCGGCCACGCGGCGAGACGGCCGCCCGGCCAGTCCCCAGACCGGCGGACCGAGCCAGCTATACACGTCTGGTCTGCGCCCCGGTCTGGTCTCGCTGCGCGATTCAGGTGAAAACGTTACGTCGACGCACTACGTTTTATCCGCAAATTATTTGCTCGTTATTTTGTGTTACCAGTAAATTGAGTTGCCGAATTGATCGATTAAACATTGGCACTTTCTGGAGATTTCGGATTGTGCACACGACGGACTCTCGCTTGAGTCACCGGTGATTGCGATCGGTGGAATCGTCGACTACGCAATTGTACACCAATTTTATAATTTTTTTTTTCTGGAGAAAGCTAAGAGATAGGCGCATCTATTCGATTGATGAGAAATAATGGCAACTAATTTTGCGACTGACCGAAACTATTTAATCCACGTGTCTCTCGCGGATACATCGCGAAAAGGCTGTTTTCTATTTATAGCCGGCGCAGACTGACAATAAGATAAGCCCCCCGACCGACCGTCGAAATATTAGGAAGCGTGCGCAACGCAACCGCACCGAGATATCGGAGGACAAGGTTTCGGTTGCGAATTGCGAATATGAAGTAAGTAAGGCGTCTCAAGAGAGGAAAAAAAATTCTTCATCGCCTTGTGAGAGACGCGCTTCTCGCTTCTTTCTCGCCGCGTCGACTTGCTAAGAGTTCCACGACGCGTTAAACTCACCGCCCCGGTCGAAAGCGTCGCGAGCTTCACTCGAGCCGATCTTATTACGTCCCTAATTAACCGTTTAACAAGATATATTTAACCCGCGCGGTGTGTGCGTACGCAGCGAGTACATGAGACGCAACACTGCGAGGTTGCTTTGTTTTTTATTTATTATTATCGTCATTATCATCATTATTCGCCTCGCGTTCCTTTATTCCCCGCTCGAAACACCAACAAAGAAGCAAATGTAAACAACCGAAGCCTCGAGCCGCTCTCGACTCGGCGCCTGCGCCACCTACCAAATTAGCCACAATGATAGCACCTCTATCTGATCCTCTCTCCCCCCTCCCGACTGCGCCCAGCATGTTATCGATGTGAGGACAAATAAATAAATCCGTGAAGCGAGAAACCTTTCCAGGAGAAAACGCGAGTCACTGATAAGCGATTTCCAGTGTCGTCGCTGCCGCGAGAAAATAACGCGCCGTCAAATTCACGATAGTACGCTACACTCGGCGAAATACGTTTTCGCGGGTTTGAATTCCGTGCGCCGGGTCGTAAGATTAATATATGACTCGACCGTCTCGGCACTCACCTCTTTCCTCGATAACGTCCGTCTCGGCGAGATGCGCCATCAGCAGCATCGCGAAGACGCACAGCGCTCCGGCTCGTTCCATCGTCATAATTAAATCCAGGACTTTCGGGATATCGTCGTCGCCGTCGTCGCAGCTGCCTCTCGCGCACGCGCGCGGAGTGTCCCAACTCGAGGCGGCCTAACTCCGCGAAACCCGGTAAAACTTCATATCACCACTGACACCGACACTGAGAATACAACATACGTAGGCATATACAACAATAACAAACCGAGACGGCAGCTCACTCGCTGTGTATTCCCTCGGCACCAGCCGTTGCACTGTATTATCGTATCACACTCCGCGACGAATCCGATTGTTCGCTATCGACGCGACGACAACTCGATCGATCGGTTTACGAATCGGTCGGTGTCGCACGTGGACGGACTACGCTAGCCATACTCGACAGCGCCGACGATCAGCAGACACACAAGCGAATCGCAGCCAATCGGTCCAGTCCGATTCTATTGTGAATTATTATTATTAATATTATTATTGTTGTTATCGTCGTCGATATCTCGTGCGCGCGAAAAGGACGAGAGCCAAACGCCGGTCGCGCGTCCCTTTTGCTGGCAAATCACGAACGTTCACGATTTTCCGGCAACCGGTCACTCGGTTCGCAAGACGTCGCGAGACTGCGCGCGTGTTCAGAGCTCGCGAAGAGCGACAAGTCTCGGGCGCTTCTCGGGGCCGATCGGCTCGCGCTCTCGTCGCGTCTCGCGCGATAGCTCGCGAGGTGTCGGGCGGGGGCCAATCGTATTCTCTCTCTCTCACTCGCTCTCGGCCTGTCTGTGTCTTCTTCTCCTCCCAGCGGGCCCCAGACTCCGGCTGCGTTTGTTTTGAAATGACGCACACCCGCGAGACTCGCGTAATTCGCGCTCACTCGTGATTGTCACGCGGCCACTGCCTCGCGAGTGCTCAGAAGCGACGAGCGACGTCGTCGGCGGACACTTTGCGCTCGGCCGGTGATCCGCGAGGCGCGCTGCTCACATAATAACAATCACACTGCGCGACCGAGATTTTTCTTGCCTCGTACACCCCGACGATGAAAAATCCCCGTGGCGATCGCGGACACTGCGGAAAAAACTCGCGAAACTTCGAGGAACTACTTTTTATTTCGCACGATGTCACCGATTTGTTGTTGTTTTTATAACTGTTTGTTATTTTGATTATTATTAGTATCGTTAATGTTTTGTTTACGCGTGCTAAATAATTGGCCGCGAATTACAATGGTATTCGACGATCGACGATCGGTTTTTTTTCGTAAATACAGAAAAAAATCGCGAGGGTGCCCGAGAGAGATCGGCCGAGTCTGTCTCTTAGGCGTCACTGACGCGCGGCGCGGACCTTCTTACTCCCACGCTAGCCAAGTCAGGAATAGCGTGCGCGCGCGCGAGGCCTGTCAGAGCGCCGTCGAGACGGGACTTTCCTCGGGCGGGCAACAGGTGGCGGGTCTCGCCGAACCGATCCGAACTCGAGTGTTTGCGCCGAGGACTTACGAAGACGCACGAGGACCTAACGAGTCGTTCGCTCGCTCGCCTCTCTCGTCGGCTGCGCGATCTCTCTCTCCCCTCCACTCGCCGCGCTATGGGCCTGGCGATTCCTCGAAGACGCGCTCGATGCTGCTGCTGCTGCTGCTGCTGCTGCTTCTGCTTCTGCTTCTGCTTCTGCTTCTGCTTCTGCTGCTGCTGCTGCGATCTCGACGTTGTCGCCGACGGGGAGAAAAAAAATTGCATCGCCTCGACTGGTTCGTCCGGACTGGTCGTGCGGTCGTGTCGTATTATCGCCGAGGCACGTAGCACGAGCGGCGTGCGTATTGCCCGATACCCGCGGCTCTCGCCGATGATGCCTCGGAGCAGCGGCAGTTGCATTGCCATTCGAGAAAAGATCGCTGCTGCTGCTGCTGTTGCCGCGCGATCCTGCAGGTCTGGCAATGCCCGCGAGGGCGCGGGCCGGGATTACCACCGGCGCCAAGACTGCCGCGCGCGAGCTCGCGCGGTGTTGTTCATCGGCGCGAAACGCATGGGCTGCAAAAAAACTCGATTCCGCGACCGCAAAGTGTGGAAAAAGCTTCGGAATACCTTGTAAGGCCACGCGGGGATGAAATGAGCGCCGGGGTTGACAGCCTGCCGGGGCCTTGAGTTGCGCGCCTCGGTCGCATTGTTCTGCGCTCGCGGGTTTCGCGCCGTTTTTCCGACGAGATATTTTTCTCTAGGGCTATCTGCCTTACCGACCCAGGCGCGAAGTCTCGATTGCGACTTTATCAGAAAAGAGCGTTTCGAGTAGCAGCTGAGTTCCTGGATGAAGAGAATGAGAATTTTACTTTGAGTAAAAAGCCACACATTTTTTTTTATAAGTTGAAGTCTTCCTTACCGACCGCAGTACGCTGCGATAAGAGAGGTAACTACTAACTCGTCTCACTGGATAAATTAGAACGGAATTCGTACAGTAATTTGTGCGCCGGGACAAATTACCGATTAGTCTAACGAAAATTCTAGAATTTTATGCAATACACAGACGGAAAGATTTTAAAGTGGGCAAAAAAGTGTAGATTCCAAAGGGCAGCATTAGAAGGGTCAATGAATCGCTAAGCTCGCGTTGGCGTCGACGTCCAGATGTCCCGTATTAGCTTTGCGAAGAACCAGCGCCTCCCGAATAGTTCGGTCCGCACTTGATCCCCGCGAGGGATCCGGGATACGCGGGGTGGGCCAGACGCGCGTTAGGCGACGGTTTTTGTAATAACGAGGGGGCCAAATGGCATCAGCCGGTTTGATAGAAGCCAGCGCCAGATTCGGGCGTCTCATTTCACATGTGTTTGCGCCGCGACATCGCCGTGAGATAGGACGATCGTCGTTGGGTCCTGAGGGATTATAAAAAAATGTATTTGCCTCGAGATTCGGTCGGCAAAGACGCGCAGCTTATGGGAACATATGTGGGTGGCGTGTCCCATAAGCAGCAACGTCTTCCACGTTTATTCGCAACAAATAAAACACTCAGCTCCATCGTAGGACTTTTTTTCTATTTTTGTTTATTATAAATAACAAGATGTATATCGGTGCGCACGTGTGTCAATATTTTGTATACTAAAGCTCCATCTAGCTCGTTACTTTTATATACCTGTCGCGATGAACGCAGCATTTTTTTTTTTTTTCGTTTTTGTTTTCTTCTCTTTGAATCGTTGATACACACCGCTACTTGACTATTATTCGTGTTTCTCGCGTGTGGCAGCCTCCAGCCGGCAGAGCTTTTTTTCTTACGTTTGACGAACGTAACGCAGTAAAACCACCGGAAGAACGTCCAGGCAGCGCGAGGCCGGAGTCTCGAAAAGCGTCAGATCGCGATCGATCGCGAATCCGCCCTGACGCGTATATTCGGTGGGATTCGTAAGCTGTTTGTCGTTATTGTTTTTTTTTCAATCGCCGCAAGTTTCTCAAATCCCTCGAACTCCATTTGCAATTCCATAGTCGATCGTCATGCGATCCCTTAGGCCTCGTCTCTAACATCTCATACTTAGGCAAAATTCTCGATGAAACAAGTCTGAGCCTTTCAAAATCGCGCGCGACGCGGTTGATCGACAGCCACTCATTATTATCCCCACTTATCATTCCTGCTTCTTTGTCGTCGATCTTTAAAAACTCTCGTCGCGTTTCAATCGTGTTGATTTTTCAATGTTTTTTTTTGTAATACGTATCCGCTTTTATTTAGATTATATACGATCAGCACCCTCGGCAGAATAAACACCGCAATTAAGGACGAGCGACAAATGAAATATACTCGTGCGGGCACGCTCATAATATAGAAAACTAAAGCGTTAAACTTTGTTTAAGCTACTTATCACCTTTGATGCAGGCACGTCTTATAGTATCACGCTATAGGCTTGGGGAACCTGGCAAACCATATGGGACCTACCAAACCGCATTTTCTTACTCTTTCTTCTCTGTATGATTTTTTTTTTTTGTTCATTTCCTCTTCAGTTTTTTTTCCTTCCTTCTTTTCACTCATTATTATACACTTTGTAACGTCTACCTATCTAATTTCACCTCTATGTATTGTATATGACCACTGCGAGGGATTGCAGTGCGCGTGTTGGACAAGCTGCAAACCGACCCATTAGTTTTCCTCCGCAGTACCACGCGCCCCTCTCGTCAAATTATTTTGCGCGAATTGTCGCGCACCGCTCGTGATGGTAGCGTTGAGATTCCCTCCCGTCCGCGGAGTTCCATTCGATATGAAGCATTCTCAATAACGGTGCAGGAATAATCACTAATATCTCTAGGAGTATACGCATCACACGTCTGTCGCGCCGTCGACATTCCCTGCAGAGACTTCAAGAACATTTTGTTTAACCGTTTTTGTTTTTTGTTTTTTCTTCGCAAGCCTCAAAACTCGAACTAAGCTTTTTTTTTGTTGCAATCCACACTGATTCGTCTACGATCGCGATACGCAATATTCACGCAGTACCGAAAAAACACGATCGGTCATCGATGATAAGTCCTGGAAACGCTCTACCGTTCGGCTCGGATATATGTCCGCGTGGTATGATAAAAAGGCTCGAAAAGTCTGATAATACGCGGTTACTCAACGGATAGCGCACGCTCGCACACGATAAAAAGCACCCTCGTTCCCTTATATTCAAGCGCGTAAGCGTAAAGCGTTTCCAGTCGGGCGTCGACGTGATATATACATTGCGACCCCCCAAAAATTTTGAGCGTCAATCGTAAAAGAAATATAATTCGATCAAATAAAAAACATTACGTCTCCCGTACGCGTCCTAATTAAAACCCTTTAATGATATCTTCTCCCTTAATTTCGTCTCTTCATTATGTCTAATGATTCGAATCGTTGATTCATTTTTACGCCGATGATATTCGTTGATAAATTGTCGAAACGGCGTCTTAGGGTTAACTTGATGAAGTGAATTTTGGGCTCGATTTTTTTTTTTCGTTTTCACGTGGCTAAAAGTACGAGGCGTCTGTTCGATCGTTGTCCCGACGAAACCTCGAGCAAAACCATTGAGTAAATGGTAAACGACCGACGTAGATCGAACCGATGAAAAGTGTGATCGCTTGTTTTTCTCAAAAAAGAAAGGCGAACGATATTTCAGCGAAGAGAGTCCTCGTAGATTCTCCATTTCCCCTGGGGTTGTGATAAAATTCCTCCGACATTCCCACGTCCACGTGATAGAGATTATGCAGATGGAATTAGTGAGTGATAATATTCGGCGTTTAGCAGACGACCGCCTCTGATATGGGATTCTCGGTTATGTGGATCGTCGCAGTCGGCCAGTCGATCTTCTTGCTGCAGATGTGATTCAGTCCCTCGAGCGATGCGAGCCGATAATCGGCCATTTTCAGCGGCGAGAGCGGAGCAACTGCAAGGAAAAGCAAAAACCGTCGTTTAGTCACGCACTTATCGTTTCTCTCACGTGTCGTTAATCGTCATAAAGCACATTCGCGACGACTCGACAGCCGCACAATAGATGCCTTTCAACCCGCATAAACGCACCAAAGATAAACACAAATTCTTGGTTTTCGCGTATGGATAAAACATGAATGATAAAGAACAAAACTCAGAGAGCAAGCGCACATGCAAATAAAAATGAGAATTATGTGTAGGTGTTCTGTTGTGTGCATATAATATATATATACATATACATAATACAGAGTTATGTATATTAACGGCAAGACAAGTAATGTGTGAGGAGTCACAAGTAGGTCTACTCTACGATATACTCGGTGCAGTCGTTATCGTTGTATTATTAGATTATATTATTTCCTTTATGTTCTTTCCTACCATAATCGAGAGCTGCTATAAGGAGAAATGTCAGATGTTTTCGTTTCTACAGATATAGGATCGTAATCTCGTGTGAACGGCAGTTTGGGGGGCGGTGGCAATGGTTATTCCGTCACTCGCGCTAATTGAATTTGCAATATCACGTTAACGCGTTAATTCGCCGTGGAGAATCTCGATAATGTTACTGTACTGTCCGTTTGTATTTTTCGTTCGCGCTGAAAACAATCGATCACGATGCCTTTTGTGACCCGACAACGCGGCTTTCTACTGGAGTCTAGTGGTCGCAATGTATATGCGATCGATTTTACGAAACTCACTCGGTAATAGTCGAGCTCTGGCGAAATAGACGTGGAAAATAGAGAGAAACAGTGAAAGAGAGAGAAAGGGCGAGCGAGAGACAGAGGGAAAGAGAAAGAGAGAGAAAGAGAGAGCTAGTGCACTCTGTTGTTTTAATGCTTCGCTACTAACAATGAATTATAGAATCACAGAGAATTCAGACTAGAGTCGTCACGGTTGAAGAATTGGTTGAAGAGAGTTAGTGAAGAAAAGGGGAGCTGCCATTAGTTAGCTTTCCCGTACAAAAGAATTTGTTCGCACCACACAAGCAATAAAACCAATTGTTAGTTTTTGGTGGTTAATAATTTTTGCCCGATAAAATTCTTAATTCCGACTTACTTAACACTTAGAGGTGGCCTAATTGGCCCAACAGCGCGTTCGACTCCTTGCTGCCTCAATTCCTAATTACAATTACCTTCGGCTGTTGTCGTCGTCAGGGTCTTCCGCGGGGATCTCACCACTAAAACGCATAAAAATAAAAACGTTTAAAAAACAAAGGTACAGAAGGAGAACGATGGATGATAGTGATGCTGGTGCGGTAAAGACGCTACTGGCAAAGACTAATGCGCTCGTTTGTGATATTGTTGAGTTACAAAATTTGTTGTCGTGTTGACACTTGACGAATATGAAAGATATAAAGAGAGTTGAATTGCTAGATACGTCGAATGAGTCACGGGTGATGACGAGTACTCGATTGTTGCAACAATAAGAAGCCAAGTTTAGCCAAAAAGCCAAAGTAAATTAACCATCTACGGATTTGCTGATGACTTCAAATATACGTACCACTCGATCGATCCGAGACGCGTGGGAAATAAAGGCGCAAGTCGGTGAACAAGTAATTTTTCTTATATTTCCTCTTCATTTAGAGAATAAAAATGGTTACAGTGAGCTTAGATACGACCATACGATTTTATTCTTATGTGTCTGTAAGTGTTGTTGTTCTTGTTGTGTGTTTTTTCTTTCTCTTTGTTCTTTTTCGTTTAATTCCGTTTATTTATCTAATCGAGCTAGAGTAGCTGCCTAACGAAAAGTACACATGATCGTTTATTCTTCTGGGGATGGATCTTGGAGTGATAAGGCGTTTCGTTTTAGCATTCCAAACAAAATGTAAATCCCTCTCGTTCCCAATATTTGCTTGTTATCTCGCGACCGCGATGACTTTGTCGAGTGGTTAGCTCGTAAATTTAAACGAGGGAACACCCCTTAAGACGCTAAAACCCAACCCCATGGGAATATAAAGCCATTCGTACAGGATGAAGAGTCTTGAGTATAACAATGACGGTGACAGTCGGAATAATAGTAATAATAGCGAATAATAATAGTCAATAAGGATCGTTAATAATAACGATGCATAATAACGATGGCGGTGAGGATGATAGGCACAGTAGAGAACGTAGCACATGAACGACGCACTGTGGCGTTAGCGTAATCAACTATTGATAAGTCGTTAATTGTAGGGATGCAAAAAATCGTTTAGGCGCCCCGAACAGGCTTGGGTAATAATCAATTAGTGGGGAGTCGGTCTCGTATTCCAAGTTCTGTATCGGGGGGTTTCGGGGAATAAAATGAAGAGTGAGGAAGCGTTAGTGTATATGGTGGTTTAGTGCGGGTGTGTTTCTGTGACCAAAAAGCCAAACAGAATAACGAACGCGGTCTAATATCAATTACAGTCATTACGACGCGCCACTGACCGATTGGCGCGATCTCCGTATTACGATATATTCGGTTGTTTTTTTTTTTTCATTTTACGTACGTAAGATTATCGACAAGTGTAAGTTACGCTAGCGGACACATATCTTCGACTGGGTTTTTTTTTCTCAATCCTCTACCTTGTACTACGTGCAATCTAAAACCTTCGTAATTTCTCGGAAAAACTCGGGATACGCTCGCACAATTAAGCGACCACTGAATCAAATGAAACGACTACATTCGTTGTCGCAAACGCATCTTTAGACTGCACCGTATTTTTCATCTTATTTTTCTTTTTTCGTGTATAAACACTCTACTAACGGATTTTTCAACGTTTAGTTAACAAGGCCAGCGAATAACGAGATCGTAAACTCTGCAATACAGTGTCGTCTAAAATTGTTTATCGTAAGATGCACCCGTCGTTAGGCCAAACTTTGCTTCAATTTTACGCGTTACTTTTGGTGGCGTATATCAACCGATAGATTTTCAAGCAAACTTAACACTAAATTCCATTGCCGATTGTTTAAATAATTTATTTATCACGCGGGTGGCCGCGCGACCGTCCGCGAATATCGCGTCACCTTCGTGACGAGTCCCACGTTCGTACCGGCCGTTACAAAAAATATTTTTGTCATTTCCCACCCGTTTTTTAACGTTTTTTTTTTCCGGTTCGCTTCGATCAGACGGACACACGGCACGTACCCTGAATTCTAGATCACGTTAAGACGAACACTCATGCGCGTCCATTATTGTTTTCTTTTTTTACGCTTGGTTTATTTTTTTTTCCTTTCGTATTATTTCTCAATTTGGCGATGGTTAATCATTGAGTGATATAACGCTATCGTATGAGTGGCTTTGGGACGACGCTCACTTACCATATCCTTCACCTTGAAGAAACAGCCGAAAGGCTTCGCTGACTTTTCCCGGTTGCTCTTCCAATACCATACCGCAATCGGAAATCTGCAATCACAACCACACACGTTGCGATATTGTCGTCAACTCTAATGCTATTAAAATGCACGGCGCTTTAAAGCGCCCAATTTTCGAAACATAGTTCACCTTCATCCAAGAGCTATTGGTCGGATCGAGACGTCCGTTCAGCGTGACGGTGTCGTCGACGTGAGGACTCAGCGATCCGGTGATATTAATCACTGGCACACCGAGTGTCATTCCGTCCTTCCTGCGCGTCGGATCCAATTCCCGAGTGAGATTCAGATCCGTGCGACGAACGTAGCTGTCGATGAAGAGCGCGAGATTCGTCGGATTCACGCGACGCTCGAAGTAGTTGGTATAGACTTGAACTAGATCGTGGTTCCTGTCCTCGGTGCCCTGAAAAAAATTATGCATATTAATTATACATTCAGACACGTCGTGAGAATAATGATTGGCCCACAATTTCTGCACCGTATATGCGACGTTATTAGGGCGAACAAATTTGGGCAGATTTCTACAGGGATCCCGCGAAACTCGAAATTGTCTGCCAGAATGGAATTCAACCTTCATATTTCATCACCTTGAATGAATTAAGAGAGGGTGTTACAAAAGCTAATCATAAAAAACCTCATACGAATCCAATATGCAAATACCCTCGGGGCATCACCCAGAACGTCGGATAAAAAGGTCTCCTGGCGGAGTTTTAAAGATGAAGAGAGCAATTCGCGACGAGGATGTAACTTTGTCTGGACGTCTCTTTGCGCTTCCCTCGGTAACCCCATTTCACAAACTATACGTTGCATAATAAGTGGCGTAGGGCACTGAGGGGAGAAAGCGAGCGACTTCGGAATCGCGGCTGACGCCGTAATCCAATTTTCGAGAGTCGCCGGGAGCGCGTGGCCGCGCGGCACTCACGATGAAAGCCTTCGTAGTTCCGAGCGCGCTGGTTCGCCATAATTCGAGAGCCGCTGCGTTGATCTCTTTGTGGTCGTAATATAAATGCGTGCTACCTGGCCCAAGCGCTCGTGGCCTTCGCGTGAGTGCGCACCGCGTCGAATCCGTGTCTCCCCTCCTCCTCCTTCTCCTCTCCCGCTCACAATTCCAGTGTTTCTCTTACCCTGCCGAAGTGATGCCACATCAGGTAGTCGAGCACGCCCTGCGTCATGCCCTGCGACCTCAGATGACGGACGTTCAGCTTCTGGTAGCCCCACTCGATCCATCCGGCCTGCGTCGACACGCAGTTTATCAGACACAGCGCGTTCACCTTTTCCGAGTGTGCGAGGGCGAATCGCGCCAGGATATTGGCACCCGCGCCGACGCCAAATCCGATGACCGACTTGAGACCAAAGTGTCCCAGCACGAAAAGCAGCTGCTCCGACAGTTCGTCCATCGACGGGTAGACATAACTGCAAATGACAATATCGTGAATTAGAATAGAGCTCGGTGAACAGGTCGGAACAAATTTCGTGAACTTGGCACGGCGTTGACGATCGCACAGGCCGCGGTCGCTCCCCACGTTGCACGGGTCGTTTCATCGATCCCTCGATGCTTTCGCTGAACACCGCGGAATGGAGATAAGCATGCAAATCTGCAATGCGGTTTAAATTATTCTATAACTCGATACGCGGTGGAAATGTCCGCCCCGCTGGCGCACGCTACTGAGGAAAACGTCCGGAGGTCAATCTAATCTTGAGTAATGAGACGAGCGTACCCGAGGCGGATCGGAGGAAGCAGAAGCTATGCAAACGGGCCGTGCAAGATTATTCTTTCCGCCAGAGGGGTTTGACGTTAATCTCCGGGGATCATCATGTTAATTAGCTTGAAATCGTTACTGGAGAAAGTGCGCGACGCGTTCTATGCATCGAACCGTCCGCTATATGCAGAAGAGTAATTTGGTTATAGCGCACATCCAGGCACGGCAGAAGTGGCTGCGGACTACCGACGTCACGGAGCGCCGCGACACTCGTCAACCAAACAGAACGCGTAATTCGCGGTTGTACGACCCACTCGGCGCGCCATATAATTAGGCAGCTCGTTAGTGAGTCCGGAGGCGCAGGACAATCGGCTCGACTGTCGCTCGCGAGCCATCGATGTCGTCGGACGAGCGTACGGAATCAGAGTTGCGTGGAATATGCAGACTGCGACTTACTCCTCGGGTAGCGTCGGTGCTCCTTCCTCCTGTCCAGGTGCGTTCACGTGGTAGACGCAGAAGTTTTCCAGTAAAACCCGCATGTCAATATAGTTGAAAAATGCCTGGAAGCTTGAGATGTCTGAAAAACAAGGAAAAAAAGTATACATTAGATTCTTAAACAACAACAAAATGTTGGCAGCGAATTTGTGTTGCTCGCGAAGACTCCCTGCGCGATAATTAACCGTCTCGTGACCTCGTGTCGCTTCGTTGACGAACAAACACAAAATCGTACGGCCAACGTTTCGATGGACTCCATTCGTGTTCCAGCGAGCACGAGCGGATGGTCGATTTGGGCGAACGCCAAGTCTTGCACGTTTAATTCCACGGTGAAACGTGCTCCGATCGGAGAGCGAAACATCCGCTGATAATGCTCGCTCGTACCACGAACGCGGAAGACTCCGGAGTCATCGGATAAACGTAGCGATCGCGGAGGTATCTGTGTTTGTTTGGTACTCACAGTTAAGGCCTAGATCGTGGTAGGTGAGGATGGCAGGTTTCGCCCGATTTCCCTGTACCGCGACGACCAAACTTCCCTTGTCGGTCTCCACTCGTTCCTCGCGAACGGAGCCATCGTCTCTCGTCAGATATCTCAGAGCTGGAAATTGGAGCTGAATGTTCTTCAGCTCGATGTCGTCCATACTATCTGAAGGCATCGTGCTGCGTAACAAACAAATATTTCATTATTATCTCGAACAATATTTTGCCTCAACATTGTTATCGTATAAGTATATTATTATAAAAAAAGAAAAAAAAAAAAAAACAGAAAACATATGTCAATAAAATTCTCCTAAAATACACGTCTCGGATCGCCTTCGAGCTTTCTCCATAATTCCATAGAACGCGAGCCTGACTGTTGCCATTACATAACCGGGAAAACTGCAGGTCGTTAAATTTCGCTTAGCTTCAACTAACCAACCACCACGCGTGGTGGTTGGCTAAGCTCCTGGGAGTGCAGAAAATATGCTTCGCGGCGAAAAATCGATGCCGCGTTGACTCTTTCCCAGCTGCGTCGTCCCGCGAACTGCGCCGCAATTAAACTATTTACTTTTTCTCCTTTCAATCCCCGTGGCACCTGTGACTCTCGGAGCCAGACTTTTTGCTTCTGAGCACCGCTCACGTTACATTGTCGACCGCTTAAAAATATCCCACAGTGGTGGAGAATAATGTGAATTTCGCCAGCAAAAAAAATGTGGTCAATAAAACCATTGATTAACTCTGTTGTTTCAGTCACGACAGCCCAAGTGATTGTGTTTGAGGGTGGAAAAAAATTCCACCCGATAGAAAAATTTGAAATCCTGCTCGCGCCTCCGGTCGTTTGGGTGCCACTTTATATTGATGGAAAATTGCATCGACGCCCGCGACGTGGAGCGCGGTTTGTCGGGTGCAAATACAATCGGCCTCCTCGAAACCCTCTCGCTCCGTTCGTCTCATCCACCCCCCTGGCAACGTCGAATAAACACGTTAAAATAAAAGCAGGCGAATGTTTGGCCGTAGGCGCGTGTCGACCTCGTTCGCCCACCTGAATCGCTCGAGTGGAGCTCCGACGAGTTTGCGCTGCATGTACTATTCAATGCAACCGGGGAGACGAGTTCTCGGGGGCGAAATTCATGAATTCGTAGTACACAAACTACGTGTGACGAGTGCGCGGAGTGCGACGAGTGCGGGACGCGTTGGGTCGAGAGGGTTCGTTGTCGGGTGATAAAGAGGCGACAAAGTGAATCGGAGCGATAAAGCGGAATCGCGGAATGCACGGTTCCGCGATATTCAGCGAATCGTCGTCCGTCGTCTCCACCCTGGCGTGTATACCAAGAGCTTTATCGTCTCGATAGCTTCGGATATTCTCACAGTTAGCGTTCCACGGAAGTGAATGTAGGTCCCGCATCACCGACCGACGACGGAGACGAAGACCTCGACCCACTCCACCCCGCCCAACCCGCGGATTTACGAGTGGCCAGTCGTAAAATTCCGCGACAGTTCGGCGACATCGCCGAGACGCGATTTCCGCAACAAATTGTAGCGAAGGGTCCACGGGTTTATGGGATGAAACCTCTGCGTCACTGTGCCGAACGGTAGTTGGGCTGTTTAGCATTGAAATTGTAAAATTGCTTTAAATATTACTTTTCCCAATTTACTATGGATTATATAATTATTCTAAATTCACAATCATTGCTAAATCATGAAAAAATACTGTAAATGCGGTACTATCTACATAGTGTTCACTGAACAGAAATAAAAGAGTAACGATTTGGCGCTAATAAAAATATTACAATTTCCCCGTTAGCGAATATAATCGAAAGAACCACGACTGAACGAATTTCGAGCCAATCGACTGTACCGTCCTGTATATAGTGAGACCGTGAGAGTCATCAACGTCGAGGTTTCAGCGAACCGATAATTTTGCCCCGAACCACGAGCAAGTGGAGCATTAAAATGGACATTTTCCAGCGCGCTGGGATAATTACGGCGCGACGTACGCCGCGTACGAGCGCCCCGCGCGCTTGTATGTATACCAGTGTATAGGTATATATATTGCTATATATAGGGCGTCGCGATCGCTAGTGGACTATCAACACCTCGTTCGAACGGAAGTACGGCAAAGTTGCGTTGCGCCTCGCGCGACACGTCGCGCCCGACGAACCGCGACTGTAGCTGTAGGCTGCTCGTCGGGCAGGTATCACCCGCTGCACTTCCCTCTCCGTAACTATATTAGTCTCCGGTGCTCGGCTCGTCCGCGTCCCATTTGCGTTTAACGATTTTACGGTGCGACCTAATTAGCGCTTTCCAGCAAATGTCGGAAGCACGACCGGACCGAACTCGGCGACTCTCGTGCTCCTTGGGTTAAATCGACCCCGGGGGCGAATGTCGGGAAAAGGTCTTTTGGCTCTGCGAGTCTCCGCTGAAGAAATTGCCAGACATCCGAGCGTTTTATCGCTCAAAGGTTCGCGAAAAGCCATTAGGGGAAAGTGGATCTCGCGAGTGAAAAGTAAAAAAAAATACGAGCTCACAGACGGCAAAGCAAGCGGCAAACATCCGAAGTTACGACGCGGGGCGAGGAATAATGTTCGGGAGTTTCTTGACTCGCAGTTCCACGGACGATAAGTAGATTTGGTTCGTGTGGAACGAGCGCGATGCGCGCGAGAAACGTCGCGCCCACGACGTGTCCGGCGTCGGCGGCGGTACAGAGAATCGCAGACGGCGTCGAGACGTCTGCGCTGAGTTTGCCCGGCGATCGATCCTCGGGGCGCGCACATTGCCGCCCCCCGCGCGCAAGAACTACGGGCGGTCGACTCTCTCGGCCGGGCGTGTAGCCGTAACCATTGACTTTTCTTCGCAGAGTGCCGTTCGGTGCATACGTTGGTGCATCCTAGATTCGAGCCCTTGTTGCGAGCGTCCAAAAGACGACGAACGAGCCGCCCTACGAGCGGTCGAATGTTTCTGGCCGCGGCCATAGCCACTAGCTTTACTTCACCGATTGCTCGGTGCATCTTTGGCCGAATTCCGAATTCGAGTCCTTATTGCGAACGTCTGAAAGACGACGAACGGACGAGTGGTCGACTTTCTCGGCTGGCTGCGCAGTCCATCCACTCGTTTTAATTCACCGATTGCTCGAGGCAACTTTTGCCGCATCGCAGATTCAAACCCTCGTTGCGAACGTCCTGAAGACAGCGGACGAACGCGCTAACGTGCTGAACGGCCGCGTAATTGGATAAGGCAAGTTCGACCTTAAGCGGGTTACGCACGCTTCGATGTTTATCTGGAGCGCTCGTGGGATCAACGAGTAACTCGCGACTCTTCAATCGTTCGAGCCTGTGGCCGGAGGATGCAGAGGTCCAGGGTTTTGCGGTGCCTCGAAACCAAACGTTTCTACCTGCAAATCATAATTTAGTTAATTTTTGTCACAGCAACGACGTGATGAAAAAAACGCAGAGAATTTTTAAAACACCTGGCACAATTACTACGAAAAGCGGCGACCTTTCATTATTTTTTAACCTTTGCCAGGGCAACAAAAAAAAAATGTGCCACTTTGCTCGTTTGATTTAGAAAATAATTAATATTGCATAAATTATACGAGCTTGACAAACGCAGGAACAAGTACACTGCGAACTTACTCTCGCTGTGCACGGAGAATTCGCGGAACGGATGCAAAAAAAAAACAAAAAAAAAGAGTAAAGAAAAAAACGATCGAGGCATGAAAAGCACTCGTCTCGACTCGACGGATGAGTACTGGGCAAGACTCACTCTCGCGGAGCGGAAAAACACACTCGGTCTTTATTATTCACCGCTCTCGCGTCTCCGGGTCTCAAACACATGAGAGCAGTCGTTCCGCGCGGCGCAGCCTCTGCGTTCTCCTTTTTTTCCCCCGTCCGTTGTTCGCGTTGCAACGACGACGGTGCGGAAAAGTTGCTTTCTCACCGGGTTCCGGAACGATTATGTCGTCGCCGAGGGGGAATTAAAAAACTTTTTTGCGTCTCCCGCGACTTGAACTTTCGTCGACCTCCCGAGGAATATGAACACGTGGACTGTACTTTGGATTACTCGAGGCGTAATACGACTATTTTCGATTGGACTCGACAATTATCGCGTATCGATTGTCGATAATCCAGCAAATTGCGAACCCTTTGAGAAAAAAAAACGAAAAGAAATAAAAATATAGCGAGCGATTTCTGTCCCTTGTGTTTTTGTTATCATTGTTATCATTGCTATTTCCACCGCTCGTGCATGAGAGGAAGAGGCGAGACTGCCGGAGGCAAAAGTTCGATCGCACAATCGGGAGTCAGCTCGTCCAGCGTGTACGTAGACTTCATTAAATTTCCGAGCACAGCGAGGCAGCCGGGCAGTTCCCGTATCTCCAGTCGACGTCATTCAGTCGTTTCCGGCCACGAACGATTTCTCTGTCTTTCTCTCTCGCTCGGCTTCCCCGACGACGACGTCCGCACGGCCGGCGGGCGCGATGATAAAGTGCGCCCGGTACACGGAACCTTTGGAAACCAATATTATCACAACGTTCTAAAATATATAATATTATGGAGAATTGTCACTCGAATGAGTAGAGTCAACTCGTGCCTCGAGTTGGACACCTGAGAAAATTTGGTCTCTCCGTTTGACCTAAATTTACTTCAGCTCGATACGCGCGAGACACAGCGCAGAATATCCATAAATAGTGGATATCATTGATTTTTAATTAAACGAAGAATCTGGAGCAAGAGTAATAACGAAACTTTTCGCTATTATTTGAGCAATAAGATCCCCGTTTTTTTCTTGCATTTAATCCGAGAACTTTGAGCAACGGATATCGAGGAGGAAAGAATATATCTCGAAGTATCGATGAGAAAAGTAATTTGAGATTATGCAACTTTGAGAGAGGTTTAATTAAACCTCCCAGGAAAGGCGTCGCGGCAATCACGCCGGTTATCCAGTGATATAACATTGAGGCAGGATTACGCGTCCCGGATGCGGCCCAGAGAGCTTTTGCCGGCTCTGCAAACGGTAGATTTTCCAAAGACAAAGAGCGCGTTCGAACGACCGGCAGCGTTCGTGGATTAAGCGCTTTCATACTTTTCCGCCGGTCGGAAAATCCTCCGCGAGTCCGGCAAGCGAGAGACGAAATCGCTCGCGCAATTTCGCCTTGTGAGCCGCTGATTCCTCGCGCGAAAACTAATCCCCAAAATGAATAGCGTTAGCGCTAAAGCGAAATGTGTAAAATAATTTTTATGCATGTGGAATTCCTCTTTCAAAAAGTTCGCGAATAACGGAAAGCATTGTCATTATTTTATGCATATCACCAGTGATATTCGTCTCTGTAAGTAGAAGATGCAAGCCGACGCTTTTTAGTGGACCACGTTAAATACTTTCATCCCATCATCACAGGTTGGTAATAATCCGCGCGTGGCCGAGATCCAAAAGTCGTGACGTTTTCCGCGCGGAAGTCGCCAGCATCATCCACGCTCGCGGTGGAAACTTGGCAACGAATAAATATCTTTGCTCTGCGCAGCCCCTGACGACAACCAGACTGTGCGTCGTCCACAGCTGGAGGGCTGAGGTGAGGCGGTAAGGGGGAGGGAGGAGGGAAGAAAAAAACGCCGATATTGCGTGTCGGTCGCGAGAGACGTCGTCATTGGGCCGGGAGAGTCGAGCTGTGGCCGAGAATCGGTGGTCACTTGGTCGTGCGGTCACCGGTAACGGCGCAACCGAGGGAAACGCGACACTCGCTCGAACCCTTCGACACACGATATCGCCGATGCGGTCGGTCGCTCTCTCAGTCGCTCGACGCCGCCCTGACTTTTTATCGATCGCTCGTAAGACCGACGCGCAGAGTAGCCACAGTCGTGTGTACACACCCTTTGAGGGGCACCGCTATAGGGCTCTAAAATCCTGCACTTTTACTTAATGTCAGCAGTTAGCCGTGTTTGACATTCGACGAGTTTCCAGGGGCCCCGTAACGAACACCTCTGCCCACCCTCCCCCAGGACCCCCCGGAAACTTGATAGTAAAGTCACAAAATGTTATACCTTGGAGCGCGCAGGCCTGGATTAAGTGTCTTGCGGAGGTCGCGGACATTTTATACCCGGTTACCCCGAATTTTGGGGCCTCGACGAAAGATTCCGTCAAAATATTTCAATTGCAATTTTGTAGTTATAAAAATTGTCACAAAGTTTCCGTAATTTGAAAAACATTCGTCGCAGCTTTGAAAAATCGTCGCTCCGCAGTCGTCACCTTGTGGCCACGCGTGCCAGATTTTTTTATCTCTCTGCTGTGAGTTCTATGTTGTAAGAAATTAAAAAATATAATTCCTAAGCGAGAGACCCCACAAACGTGTTCGGGTGAGTGCGCGGGAAGGGGTATGAGGTTGTTGAGGCAGGGAGGGAAAGTACGTCATACACCGCGGGATCTCGGGTCGGGTGTGGGTCACTCTCCTCGCTAATTGGGAGATGATGCTATAACTTAATGACGCGCGATAGGGTAGACACATATAAACATAACGGGCGGTTATAACAGAAAGAATCGCAGAGACGAGAGTTTGATGGGGGATTCCACAGTGTGCGAACGTTTCAGCACGCAAACTGCACTCTCGCTCTCGCCTCGTCTCATCCTACGCGGCACCCTAACAACAATACCTACGCAATATGCAGCTTGTACGTTCATATAATAACACGGTTCATGCGTCAGTCACGGAGCGGCAGAAGCGTTTTTATATGCGTCATCCCCGAGTTATTGATGCATTCAGATTGCAATGATTACCTTGACCGTTCGGCGTGCGTTTTGACGGCGGATGCAACCTTCCGGTTGCGGTGCGTCGGCTCCTACAGCTGTTTTTATCTCATTCTATTTATGTACATTATTCCTTTTTAATGAAAAAAAAAATCTATACAGAGAAAAGGATTTAGTAAAAATGGTCGTACTTTTTGGAGAAAGTGCCAGATCAAACGATAATTTGTACTGTGCGGAAATGAGTCAAGTTTCTTGACGGAAATGAGTAAAAAAAAATAAAAATCGCATCTAGCACTTGTTACCAGCTGAAAAAAATATGATAGGATCTGGTAGCCTTTTTTGTACTATCTGATTATTTTTGCTCGAGGCTTTTACTCGGGGTACAATTTCTCGACTGCATTTCTACGCCAATTGGTCAGCGCGTAGCCACCTGCATGAGGGTCTGTACAGTATACATGAGCGGCGTGAGAAGGATGATCAATGACCGCAATGTCGCTATACCCATCGGACTGACGAAGACAAATTGCGCGGGAAATATATTCCGGGATATCTGGTTACATTTACTGCGCCGCGGCTACCGCGGAAATCTCTTGCTAACCGCCACCGTTCTCGGTACGTCTTCGAGACCTGCGACCGAAGTTCGCGGATCGCCGCACGGAGAGAAGTTCAACAACGGAGGAATTTCCATATGTCGTCGCGCAAAAGTTTCGCGTTGAATGCGAGTGGCTGCCAGCGGCAGCGGCGGGAGAGACATTAACGATGCTGTCGCCTGTGCGGAAGCGTCAAGCTGTTTGTCGTTGCACCGAAATTCACTGAAATATCGTTGGACCGATCTCTCCAGTCAGCTAAATGTGTTTGCTGACTATTGAAGTTCGGGTCGCTATCAGAGAGACTTGAAACACCGACGTAATAAAAAACGCGCGTTTCAGCCACATTTTGTGCTACACAAGAATACAAGAATTTACGAAGGGCACTTTGTATCGATGCGTCAAAATTTGCCGAAATATTTTTGGACCGCTTTCTCACAATCACTTAAACATATTTGCTGACCGTAAAAGATCTGTCAGAAAAGAGTCGAAACACTGACGAATAAACAACGTGCATCGTGGTCACATTGTTGCGTTACACAAGGCTTCATGAATTTATGAATTTATGAATTTATGAATATGCCTTTGTATGCAGGACTCGTCCCGTGTCTATGGCACGGCCGGTCTGACAATGGCGGACGCTGTCCTCCTGCAAGCTTAATGACCTCTAATTACGCTTAATCTGAGCGTTAATTGCCGCACTGGTTGCGAGATACGCTCGCCGGCGGAAGTATGCTTCGCCTCGTGGCGATTCAGTTTGGTCAAAAGTGGAACAGAATCGACGATACCGGGTGGAACTGTATCCTCTAGGGGGAACCCATAACGCGTAACCCTAACATTTCACGCAGGAGGAAATAACAAATACGATGTTGTATCTTCGCCATACGTAGCTTTCCATAGGTCTCGTTGGGCCAACAGTTCGCATGATACGGGGTCAAAGTAACATTTGAATGTTACTTAGTCGGAAGTTCGTTCGGTTGATAAGACAAGTTTCCGTACTTTCTGGGGTTTCGGCCAACTGTCTAGCCATCGCGGCAGGAAATGGCTCTAAGTTCTCATGCTTTGGGCACGCAGAGCTCAGTTACGCCTGGTGACTATTAACGAGCAGCCGATAATTACCCGACCAATGTGACTCGAGCGACTGAGGTTGCACTAGGTGCGAACTGGAAACAAGAAACGCATCTCACATGCTGCATTCGCGTTGCGTAATGCTCATTGTGTGTGTATTCTGTGCGAAACTGAGAAAATATTCGTGGCCTCATGTTTCGCGAAAGAAGATAAACCCAAGTTTACCCAAGTCGCGCCTTTTCGACGTAAAAGACATTTTTTGACACACTGCGAGTCCTTTGAAATTTTGTTTGCATTCGTGATGTTCCTTGCATGAGACTTCTCGACACTCCTTAAATCGTCCCCTGGAACGCTTTTCCAAATGTATTCGAGTCAGTACAAACACCCTCCCGAAAAAATGGTGTTCCAATTAAATTTTGAAAAACATCTTCAACCGCTGCAAACTGTGGCAGTCAAGATGTGTTTTCCGCTGAAGAAGTGAGGTCAAATGGATTTTCAGGTTAAGACCACTTCCCGGAGCGGCAAACATGACGAACGCTCGAAGAAACTTTGGAGTGAATTTTCGTGTCCCACGAGCGAGCGTCAAACTTGGAGCCTACGAGAGCGAAAGTCTCGAGCGTCTCGAGTCCGACTGTCGCTCGCCTCCCGGTTACATCTCGCCTACACCGGATCACTCGTTAGTGCGATTATGTCGGTTGGGCAGCGACGAATCAAGTTCACTGTGTCAGTTGCTGTGTCGGACTGCACGTGTCAGCTGTAGCCCTTCTCCTCTCCTCTCGAGACATTCTGTGAACATATCCACATCATCGTCCCTTTACTTTTCAGAAGGTCGAATTTGTACCTTCAAACGTCATATTATCCAACGTTCCGTGGGGATTTTGTTTCTTTCACATGGTAAATAATGAGCGTCCACTCGTGGCGCAAATGGCCTTGGCCGGCGTCGAGTGACTCACTCGTTGGATATTTTGTACTAGGCGAGCAATTACATTGGACGAATGAAAATACGTCGAGGCGTGACACACGGTCAATGCTCTTGCCGCTCGTGCAATCGAGGGGATCTCTCCTATTTGGGTCAAGTCCCACACAGGGGCCCCGGCACCCTGGTGCAGTGTGTAATTTATCTTTCTCGGTTTTCTCCGACCACGGTTCGCCCCGGCGGAAAAAAGTACACAACGATGAAAAAGCCATTTTTCCGCACGTGCACTTCTCCAGCTTCTCGCGTAATTTTCTTCTCTCCGTGTATACGTGGAGGCGCGTTCGTCGCTCACCTCAGCGCGACACACGATTTCATAAACTCGCCGTAGTCATCCGTTTTTTGCTCCTCGCCGCGCGTTCCGACGGTCGTCTTTCCGCGTGGCAAACTGGTTCCAATCATCCTTTGGTCCCCGAAGCCTTTTCGAGCAAGGATGACCGGGAACACGGGCAGCTCGCGTCGCGAGACTCGGACTAACGGACGAAATGCAGCTTCTCGAATCTTTCCGCGAGAAACGAAATGTGCGAGGGACAAAGTGCAAGATCGTGGACGTCACTGGAATAAATAAAAAAATCATTCACATTTCGAATAAGAAAAAATTCTGGATAGTAGGATACCTGAGACATTGCGATAATCTTTTTTTTTCGCTTCTTTTCATCAAGGAAGACATTTGCACTGTGGTGGCATCGCGCCAAGTGTTGTTACAGTCTCAATTATTGGGGCATCCGCGGAGTTATGCCGCCCATAACTCCTGATCGATGTCATCGGTCGGGGATACGTGTCACGTATCGCCGGCCTCGGGCGACCTCGTTAAGACGGCGACACGGCCCTCGAGGTGCCCAGCGCGCGCCGAAGTTTCGCAACTCGCACGGGCGTCGCCATAGTAACGTGGGACCATCGTCGTCGCGCACATTGATGAAGAACGAAGATGTTCCGCCAAGACGAGGAGTCTCGTTAATTTTCTTTTTTTTTTTTTTAATATGACCGACGCGTGACGCACCTTCGAAATCTGCGGTACACAGGGTCGGTACATAGAACACGTATAATCCAGTTAACCCAGAGCCAATTAAATTTCAGGACAAAGCTACAATTGCTTTCACTTCGTCTCACCATTCGTGAGACGATTCGTGAATTTACAGCTTCGACAAGTTCAAACCATCTCCGAGTCAACTGGAATTATAATATTTGAAGGTTAGACGTAATTTACGTCCACTAGAGTAAATATGTATGTATATATTTTTTATACGTCGTCGCGGCTTGATATTCGTGTACGGTTTGTCCAGGATAATGAGCGATAAGGGTGTCACATGATATGCTCGAAAAAAATCTACGATCGAGTGCTGAGACGTGTAAGGTGGAAATGATGGAGAGAAAAAAACTAGCTAATACTCGTCTATCACTATGTAACCACAATAAAAATTAAAAAATCTCTCTTCCCAACGGAGACTGCATTCTCTAGCATATTAAATTGTCGTATAGAAAAACTTGATATCTCTACGACACTCGGGCGGCCCCATCACCGTCCTTCGCACGCGAGTCCGCGCGTAATCTCGTCTCTCCCTTATCGACGTTCAAAACTTACCCCAGAAGTGCGGATTCCTCGGCAGTCGCTGCTGTGGGCATCTTGTTTCTGTCCCTAAAACAAAACGGCCGCAAATAATCACACGACCGGCCCTAACGGCTTTTGACTACCCAGCCGAAATCCCGTGCTGTGACGATTAACACCATCCTCGTGCTCTCGTGCCAATTGTGTCTACTTAAGCTCTGGGCCTATGTACGATTGAAAGCCAATGAAAAGCTGTGTGGTTTGTGTGCGTTCCCTGACGAACCGGCGAAAATTTTTTGATCCTTGAATCTCATCGATTCTGTTATTTTACATACAAATCATACGAAATAAAAAAAAAATCATTATCGAATTACATAACTTAGAAGAAAAAAAAGGTATCTCAGTGATAATTTGAGTGTCGAATGAAAAAATTGTACTCCAATTAAAATCTTGCAGTAATAATTTTTTCTTGAAGTTATACTTTTCTTTTAGCATAAAAAAAAATTATATGCACCCACGATGAGGTTCGAGGAGTCAGAGATTTTCCTCGGCGTCAGGAGGAAGCGAAGAGGCGCGCGCGCGTGCGCGCGCTCTGTCGTAAGAGCACGAGCTTCCGGCGTGAATAAACTCCCCACACGATGACGCAACGACAGTCGGTGCGAATGAGATGAAAAAGCCACGAGAGTCGCTACGCGACACGAACTACGGGTGAACATACGGAATAATTACAGTAAAGCCAAGTCAGTAGCGAGGGAAGATCGAGCGGTAAAGGGCGGTGCGAAACATCGGGTGGCATGCAGCTTACCTCGTGGCCCGTTTACTCGGGCCGATCGATAGTCGCAGCGCCAGCTTCCGGTCCTAGGGGGTTTTCCTCGACGACTCTAACACCGCTATCGATATCGTCATCTGCGATAATTAATTACAGCGATAGTGCCAGAAACACGCGAGGGACGCGACGCGAAAGCGCCTGTTCGGCGCATTACAAATGATTCTCCACGATCTTTTTTACGCGTTAAAAAATGTGTACCGCACGCGTCGCGACTTCTAACAAAAAAAAAATAATAAATAAATAAAAACTCTTGATGAGGTTTAATGAGAAAACTAAATTAATCCGTATGATCCGAACGAATCCACTCGAAATTGGGCATTGTAACATTTTTCCCTTCGAAAAACGCGAATGACATTTATTTCGCGAAAAAAAATATTGTTGTTATTATTGGTATTAATTATTTGCAGCGACATCTATAATGCAATTCAACAGCGCAACAACGAGCCCAGCTTTTCGTCTCTGTTGCCACAAAAAGCGATTTAATTCATGAGCCCAGGAAAAAAAAGGTTTTCATCGACGTTTCACGATTCATGCAGATTCTATTTTTACCGTACACAAATCGCGCCTGAATAAAATTACCCACGGTGAAAAAAAAAAAGAGAAAAAAAAATGCCCAACTCAGATTGTTATTCCGGGAACACAATGAAAAGTCCCTGACGCAAGCAGAGCGAACCGACGCAAAACCCGGGTGTACAGAGACCCCGCCGCCACCGCGACCACCACCACGACAACAATCACCACCACCACCAACCGTCACCAGCCCCGCGACGAATTTTTCCCCGTTCGCACAATTTGTATTTCTTTTTTCACTCCCCCGATCATGTTCGCCACTTTTGACCTCGAATCCCGATCGATAGAAGGGCGCGGTCGTCGGGCCGCGTCGGGAGAATCATACTCCAATGATCGTTGACGTGGAATGACGAAGTTGACGAGTGTCTGCTTCTCTCACGAAAAAAAAAAAAATCCCGATGGATTTCGAGGTCAAAGGTGAGCGTCGAAACGTCGACGCTCCGCGAAGGAAGCTCGAAGAAAGCACCGGGCGCGCGCGTAATTAAAAAAAAAATTGTTTTTAATTTTTGCCTATAATCGTCACATCCAACCACCGTGTGAGAGAATTCCCCTCCACCGACCCGACCGTGGATCGCGCGGATCTCGTTTTGACACCTACCTGGAGACTATCGAGACGCTCTCGCGTCTGTCCTCGATGAGCGGGTCCTTCTTCCTCAGCTCGACCTTCGGCGAGGCGAAGCTGAAGGCCTTCTTCACGCTCTCGAGGACGCTCTGACCGGTCGTCTGGGTCTGGTCAACGATCGTCGTGCTCTTGTAGACGTCCTCGCCCAGGTCACCGAGCGACCTGTACGAAGCGCCGATACCCGCCGGCATCGCGCGGCTGCTGCTTCCGGTCACCGCCTCAGGACGACCACGCTTAGTCCCCCCGACGCCTCGTTACCGATGGACAATCTCGCCCCGACCGCGCGCCAAGCTTTCTCCCCTCCCCCCTGCGAACGTCGATTCTACGCGCTGGCTCCGCGTGGATTTCGCTCGGTCTCTCTTGCTCGCTCGTTTCCTCTCTCGGCGCTTCCGGCGTGATGTTCCTTCTATTGCTGTTCGCTGCTGCTGCTGTTGGTGCTGACTGTGGCCGAGCAGCAGCGGCCTCGAGGTCGATGTCTCGAGGAACGCGCTGACGACGTCGATGTCGCTGCCGTTGCTGTTGTTGACGATGACGATGACGGTCAAGACGTGCCAGAAGCCGAGTTTATGCCAAATTCCGCACAAGGCAAAAGAACGGGATACGGAAATAAAAACAAAAGAACGAAATAACAACAACAATGACAGAGAGTCGTGAGGTGGGTGGAAGAAACAAAATAGGCCTCTGTTGCTTATTGCGACAGCGAGCAATGCACGAGACCCCAGCTGCTGCGTTCGGCTTCGACTGACAGCGCGTCTCGCGAGGTTTTTCGATCATCCCGCAATTGTCCGGACGTTCGTTATCTCCGAGTAGAAAGTCTGGGGAAAAAACCACCCTGGTCTACGTGGGATTTTTCACGCGCGCGGCCTATGTATTTGCTTTTCCGTTGCGTCGTTGATGCGAAGGAAAAGGAAGCGTTATCCGTGATTTGTTTAGGACGACCTTCGAGATGATTGTCAAAACGTATCCGGGGTTTTTGTGTAAATATTTCGGTAACTCAGCGCGAGGTTGACCCACTTCGAAATTTTAAAGAAGAAAAAAATCAAAAATGAAAATCGGATATCTTTCGCAGGTAATTTTTTCTCTGTCTGTGATTAGCATTTAATTTCGTTGAAATTTCGGTAAACGTTTTACACAAATTTCCATATAAATCGACTGAAATTAAGAAATGAAAAATTCTAGAAAAATCCGAGCCTGCTTCGAATTTTGCTTTTACTTTCTTCGAAGCCCGAACGAGTTTTCGACCTGCAAAAATCGTCTACCTGAACGCCCGAAGTCCCGAGAAAGTGGGCAACCTTCGTTCGGCCTCTCGACTCATTATCGAGCGCCGAAAACCGATCGAGCCTCGGCGGTTCCGTCGTCCCGTCGCGCGGGCCACGTTCCTGGCTGTGCCTGGTGCGTTCCAGGTCCGGCGTCGCGTCTCGCGCGTTGCATAACCCACGATACAGGATTGCGAGAGGCAAACGTGCAGCGTGCGGCGAGTCGTGCTTTGCTCTCTGTCTTTGCGCGAAGAGAAGAGAAGACGAAAAGAAAGAACAAAAAAATAAATAAATAAAACAAAACGTATTTTGCGTGTCGTTAAGCGACGTGGGGAGCATGCACAACGTGTCCACCTGCCGAAATCGCATTAACATCTAATGACCATGCGTGCTGGCGTCATTCCAATTGCATTTCTGTGTGTTTGTGTGTGTGCGTTTTCTCGTCTCTCGTCGCTGCCCCCAGTAGAACCCACGTCGGAGTGTCCGCCAGTGACGCGACACACGCGTCACAGTTTTCCGGTCTATCAGCTGTTTGTACGCAAAAAGAAATATTGACCCGGTCGATGACGTTGCGACGCCATTAGAGGACACTGAACGGAGGGAAAGATATAGCGACGATTCTCGGACTCTCGACAATAATCATATGACATGAGTGTTGGATTCATTCCCAGATTCAATCTGCATAAAGAATATATAGGTATGCGAACTGTGATTTGTATTGCGATTTTGAATATATTTTGGTCTCTCGACGGAGATCCAGATTTGGAATCCTCGGTTACTATGTGAGAGCGAGTCATCGCTGAATATTCCTCTCCGCGCGCGACACTCGGACATCGATTCGATCGAGCGAACTGTACTGAGACGTTTGGTATCGGTGACGTGCGTGCACTCCTCGCGGCTCTGACTGGACTATAGTATATGGAATGTTATACATATATATGTATGTAGAGTAAATATAAATGTCGACTCTGCTGGGACAGGACATACATAGGAGGGTTCAGGGGTTATGTGTGTATATGTCTATGCATATATATATAGACATACAGACACACACGTATATAGATATATATGCATAGACATGCCGGAAAAATCGATGCGGTCGCTGGTCGATAGGTACACGGAATTGAGTCAGATGTTCGTCGCTTATTGATTTCCCTGGAACGCGCCCACCACACGGAGTTGCATGTGCGCCCTGTGCCTCTCTCTTTCTCTTTCACATTCTCTTTCTCCATCTCCATCTCCCCCTCTCGCTCTCGCTCTCTCTCTGTCTCTCCTTCAACTCCCGAGCCATTAGTGTTACTATAATTATTATGCCATCGACGATATTAATATTTCGTGCTGCGTAAAAAAGAGATCCCCGGAGATTCAGGACACGTCGAGACGCGTTACGAGTCCAGCGGTGGATTCGCCTTCGACCGTGACAATCGTATTGCAACACGACGCAAGTGACTCGAGTGAGTTGAGCCGTCGAGCGATTATTTAATAATTGGATCATCGTCGTGTGTCAAGGCCGCGCGCGGCTCGCGTACTCGAAAGCGCGAGAAAAAACGAGAAGAAAAAGTGGGGAAAGGGACAAAGAAGAGAAAAAAAAAAGGCACAAGACAAAGGACTCGCGGCGTTGTCGCCGCGCGAGACGAGCCCGAAGCCCGTTCGTCGAAATTATCGATTTCCCGGGAGGCGGGAAATCGTGTGTGCATTTCCGAGCGGCCCCGCGTCCTTGCTCTACCGCACGGAAAGATCCTCGCGAGTAGCGTGACGTCGAGAACGAACCCGCGAAAGAGCGAGAGTAAAAGAGAAAAAGATGGAAAGACCGAGACAGACAGACAGAGGGATAAAGAGAGACAGACAGACAGACTGCAAATGTGCAGAGTCGCTTATATTACACTCGGAGGCCCAGAGTGAGTAGGGTTAGTGTATTGATTTTCCCGGGTAAACTCGCGGAATCGGGGTTAACCCCGCGAGCCCGTTGTGCTCCGCCGTCCGTTCGCCAGACGGACCGAGCTTTACTCGTTCGCAATTTATTCCCGCGGTCGGTCGATTCTTTTCTCTCTCATTCGCGCGACCTTCTTTTTCATCGCGAAGTCTCCGCGATGACAGCGACGACTCTGGCAAAAATCTTCGTGCATCGAATATTTTTGCCAAATCGCTCGCCCGATACGTCGCAAAATCGATAAGAGTGACGGTGTAATATCGTTTTTTCTAAAAAAAAAAAAAAAAAAAAAAAAAAAAAAAAAAAAAAAAAAAAAAAAAAAGACGAACATCGTATACGGATCGAGGATGGGACAGAAGTCTCTCTCTCTATTATCCCTCGGCAGATGCCTTGGATCGTTAGAGCGCGAAAAGAGTCGGCAGGAGGAGTAGGAGGAGGAGAAGAAGAAAGAGCGTCGACAGCGATTAAAATAGCGGAAGCGCCGTGACGGCGCTCGACGCGTTTCCCCCGGAAGGGACGCACGTTATGAAGGTAAAATAATATTCCCTTCGACCGAATCGTAGCACACACACACATATACGGCACTTGCACACTCGCGGAGCACGAATATACATATATGGATCAGTGTGGACACACGTCATATATGTATATAATCGCAGCGCGCTCGTGGTCACCCCCCCACATACACAGAGAGAAAGAGAGAGACAGAGCCAGAGAGAGAGAGAGAGCGAGAGCGAAAACGGCCGTCGTTCGTGTGACTCATGACACGACTTACCTCGTCTTCGGCGGCCTGGAGACTCTTGGCGAATAGGTGGATCGCTGAAGACCCGTAGAACCGAAGAACAGTTGCAGCTTAACGCGGTTGCCGACGAAACTGGGTGCGCTAGCCGAGACTTTAGCGTTTTTTTTTTTTTTCAAGATTCTCTTGGGGGGTTTCCTCGCGTCGATGAATAAACGCGGCAACGACTGCGCCGTTGTGTCACGTATTGCGGATTGTTGTGATGCGGGACCCTCGCGCGAGTCTGTCTGACAGATGACGGATACTAGGCGGGTTTTAAAGAGACGCGCGTGTGTATGTGTGTCTGTCCGTCTGTCCTGGCTCTGTGTGTCCTCGGGATGTGTCGTCAACGGTGGGGACGCGAGACTGCAGAGGGAACGACGACGACGATATTCTACGTGCGACGCACTCGGCACACTCGACGAACTGAGACTCGCTGCGCTCGCTCGCCTCGAAGCCGCCGTGGATTGCTATTGGAGCGTTAGGGCGCCTCTCTGGGCCGGTCAATGAGACTGCGCGGAACGCTTTGCGCATCGTCCCTCACCGGATCGAACCGGTTGTCAGCAGACACTTTTGTGTCGACATCTGTGTTTGCCGCGCCCGATTGTCTCGAGCACGCGCTTCCTGCGCGCCGCTCGTGCAGCAAGCGTCGTGGGGGTAGACGACGCCGCCGCGCGTCTGGGGCAGCGGGACTGCTGCGGAGTTTCTCCCGAGAGACGGGCTTTTGCGGCGGTCGATAACACGGGAATCGAGCGGCGGTCGGTAAGGTAGAATCACCGTTAGTCACGCATGCGCCGAGTTCGCGAAGCGACCGCTGATCACGACGCTGGCGAAGGTTGCCGCAGTCAGTAACGAGCGACGATTCCAACTGCTTTTTGTCTCGTTTGCGACGAGAATATTGTGGAAAATGGGGAGACGAGCACTCTCACTGCAGTGGCATCGGTGAGTATTACCCATCGATGAACAAATTATTCTTCGCGGTGGAACGTGAATACATCTGTAGCGGTTTTTGCACATTCCGCCGGAAAATGCTGGCGAAACGTGACTTATCGCTTGGCTCGCATCAACCGCGCGGGCAGTAACCAGGCGACATGATCTATCGTATGACGCCCGGAAGATAATCCGCGGCACGTGTAACACCGATCGTGTAACCAGAAATATTTCGGCGCTCGCGCGCAGCTCGAAATTTCGCGAGTGCCGCCCGCGGCGTCTCGGAATTCCGGCCGCGCCGCGCGCAACGCGCGCGGGTATAACCCGGCCCGGGCGGACCCTTATTTATGGTCGGTTAAAAGGATTTTAATACACGTCGAGGATCGGCCATTCGCGATAATTCATAGGGACAGCCGCCATATTTCGTACTGCCGCAGCCTCAGCGCGGAAGCGAGACTCCTCGCTCGCTCGCCGCGACGATTTTCCTCTCTCCGTCGTCTGCGAGCGGAAAAAAAAGACATGCGCGGTGTAAGTAGACGCAACGGCAAAGTAGTATCCATCGTAAAAATCGACCTCGCGCCACTCGCCGCTCCGGTTATTACCCGATACGCCCGGCCATTATCGCAATGGAGGTGTAACAGCCCCTAATAATCCGCTGTGTCCAGACATTCGCATCTTTTATTTTTTCGTTATTATTATTATTATCATCATTATTATCATTATTATTATTGAACTCAGCGTTATGACTTCTGACCCGATCGGTCGTGCAGGCCATCGTCTCGCCTCATTATTATTGCTACCATAATATTATCATCATAATCATTATTGTTACAACGGCTAAGCCAATCGATCGATCTATCTGGCTTATATATACCGAGAGTGCACTTTCGTGCTCTCGAGACTCCGGGAATATTCGATGGACTTAGCGGAGAGCCGGGCGGTCTTAAAGCCCGCGCGCATTTTGCCTCTTTTTCGCCTTGCACTTTCTCTGCAGAGCCCGGGCAAGCCTCGCACCGAGATTGGTTAATCCGGGGAGCCCCCTCTAAATCACGAAATCGAGCCATTCGTTTACCGTACACCCTCGGTTTTATCGCCAGCTGTTTTTGATTTGCTGCGCGCCTCGCGCTCCCGGCTCACGGCCTTAACTCATCTTCTGGGAGTGCTGCCGTTGCAGCAGCAGCAGCGGCGGCAGCAGCGCCAGCACCAGCAGCAGCGCCAGCCGAGACGGAGAGATCGTAATACGAGAGCGTCGGCCGAGGCAAGATGGAAATCCCTCCCCCGAGAACCCAATACCGCCGTCGACCCGACGAGTCTTCCTCCCCCTCCTCCCGCCAAACCGTACAACGCCTGTGGCAATTACGTATAGGGCGAACACCGCGCTTCTCGCAGCAAACAAAATTAACACAGCAGCAGCAGCAGCAGCAGCAGCAGCAGCTCGCGCGCTATGGAAATCCAAATGTTTAGGGAAATTATATCGCGGTGAAGGAGCTTCTCGTCACGCGCGGCGTCTTCGCAGCACCGGGCGAAGAAACTCTTTAGCTCTGTCTTCGGGAATGATGACAATAAAGCCACCGTACGGCTCCCCCGTGTGCCGTTCCTGCCAATAGTCCGTTTTCTTAAAGGACTTTGGAATTTGCGCGGCCGCGCTGTGCCGTCTGCGGCCAATCTCGCTGTTGCGCATCGCGACGTCGTTCTGCGGCGCCGCGACGCTTCGATAGTATTTACTTACGTACCGCCACTAAGATATCTACTGGATGCTCTTTTTTAGGATTACAACCAAAATTTTCTGCTGTTTAACGCGGCGAAAAGTGATAAATCTACACAGAAAAAAATAAAGTACAATGGTTGGTGCAAGACTATAAACATAGCCGCGCACGAAATGTTCGCGTCGAAGAAAATCCCCTTTTTTTTCGAAGCGTTGACTCGCGAGCCCATGAAAAAGCCTCGGCACGTCCGAGCCCCGAACTATCAACGCGCACGATTCCTTGATCCTTCGGTTTCACGCGGGACGTACAACCACGCCGAGAGTTTGCCCGCCTAAACCGAGCCGGACGCGCACACAAACGCGATATTTTCCCCGAGTATGTTTATCATAAAAAATGTGTATTTATGTACATTTCTTTTTGCGCGCGCGGAAATATATTGTTACGAGGGCCGTGCCCGAGTTCCCCCGTTACCTCGGACTTATGAGGGAACGTAGGTGTTTTATAATGTCGTAACGTCACCCGGCCCGTATCTGTTACCCCTCTGCCCTCTCACGGCTGTTCGCTCTTTCTCTCGAGTTCCTTCCTTCGTTGTCGGAGGCGCACGCGCTCGCTACCTACTTGTGCTTCTCGTGCCTCTCGGATATTCGCGGCCCCGGCCGTTTCGAAAGCCGCCGGTGTTCGCCGGCACGAGAGAAGGGTTTTCCGCGCGACTACCTCTTATAAAAACCTGTCAGACGACGGTATTTAGGCTGTCGGCTTGTGTGACGGATCATGCCGAGTATACACAGGCCCCGCGACGGGCCGGACGGCTTATGTTATACGACGCTGTTACACCGACCGGGCCGCCCCCTGTGCCGCACATTTTAACACGCGTTTCGCGAACTCAACACCTCGCACCGGCGGCGCTGCTATGCATTACCCACGAGCCTGAGTCACGTATACGTACGATACACACACCCGCCAATATGAAGAGTCGCGGCCTCCTCGCTAGATTCTGCCTCCTCGTGTCCTGATCTAGATGGTAGCGCTAGGCGCTACTCTTACTTATCACCCGACGTTGCCTGTTTTTCATCTGCGACGAAATTACATCGTTTACAGCAAAGCGTCCCACACGGAGCTGCATCCGATACAGGTGCGATGAATATCTTCAGTGCCTCGAGAGGGCGGGCGGCTCGAGGGCGGCGCGCAAAGTCGCGTAGCTCGCGATCCCTCGAGCGAGAGATCAGAATTGAGTAGACGCTAAGTAGAGTATCGCGAAGCTATTTTCCAAGGGTGCAGCGAGAACGCCGTGCGTATTTTCCCGCTGCCGCGCGCCGCGGCCCCGTGCGGTTTTATCATTCCCGATAAGACGCTCAGCGGCTTCGCGAACTGCGTATACTGCTTTACTGTACGGCAAAGTACACAGGAGTGGGGGGGGGGAAGTGGAGTGGGGAGAGGGAAACCTTGGGCGTATCTCTGCCGAGGGAGAACGAGCCGGAGACGCGGAAACTTTGGGTTTACCCATGCAAATGGAGAACGGCTCTTCCGCGACAAGTTTTAATTCAACGTTTCGTCGCACCCGGGATTGTCTCGAGCGAAGTTGCTCGCAGGACTTTACGTTTAGCGTCACGCGACTCTCCCGCGTTGAGTCGCGCGCCGCACGGCAAACCCTGCCGGCTCCCGCGCCCACTTCACCTCCCCGCTCCCTGGCCGCCTCCTCCCCCTCCCCACCCCCACTCCTCGCTATCTCGCCGAACTCGACCAGGTAAGAGACCGCGAGGAGAACCACTCAAAATGTTAATACGAAAGTTCAAAGACGCACACCCGTCTCTCCACTGTTTGTGCCGTGAGAAATTTCAACTTTCTGCTTTCTGCGTTTAGTTATGACTCTCATGTTTCTGTATACGTATCGTATACCTTCATTTCTTGCCGCGCCGGAGCGCTCTTCGCACGCCACTCCCGTCCGGCAGTCATACATATTGTAGGTTATGTATCTATATCAAAGTTGCGAATTCAAACTGCGAGCTCTTCTGCAGCATCGCTTCGCGTACGCGGCTACGCGGTCTTTGGGAACCGCGGACCGGTTATTGGCCACTGTGAAGCGTCGACAGTGAAATATCAATTTCTATAAGTTTAACTCGATTTTTCGCAAGGCAATTCATAGTCAAGTTAGCACGAACAGAGGGCGAAGAGAGTTTCTTCGGTGGGGGAACAGGACATTCGAAATAGGAACGTGATTTTTTGTTTACTTTTATGAAATACTGATTATCTGCAATTACGCAGCAGATCTGCAAAAATAAATGTGAACCGTTTTGTTTATCCGTCGCGAGTTCCATATTAAACCGTCAAACAGTTTTAATAACTCAGTGAAAAATATTCCCCGGCTAAATATGAAATTCCTCCCTGCAGGAATTTAATCATTCTCAAGACGAACAAAAAGCCCGAAAAAAAATTTCTAACGAATTCACGAACTTGTAGCGCGACCGGCGCTGCTTTGGGTTACACGTGTCGCCAGAACGGCCAGAAGTATGCTAAACGCGCGCGAGGCAGACAAAAAAGCGAGTCACCAGGGTGCGCTGGGCAAGTTACATCCTCGCGGAGCCGACCGCCACGCTCGTGTTCTATATCAAGTTCGGCAGAACTTTTTCCCTCGATTTTTCTCGTTGTCGCCCGTTAGATTCTGGGCTCGCGACGAGCGTGTCATCAGCGCGCCTGTGCGGATCGTCGTCGAAGCTGTACGAAGAGTCGAGGGGATGAGGGGAAGCCCCCCTCTCCCGCCCGAGAGTGGCAGAGACGACGAGCGGTGCAGGTGGAGGAAGAAAACCGTGCGCGGGTCCCACGGCGGCACGTAATCGGCATTCCTATTCTCCCGTTGCGTCCGAATAAATAATAAATTCGAGAGGACACGTAAACACGCGCGGGGATAGCGCGCGCGTCGGTGTAGAGAGCCACGGAGCGAGACATAGAGCCAAATTGTGTATTAATATTAAATTCCGTAGGAAGGAAGCGCCGCAGCGACGCGCGCACGGGACTCGCCCGTTGCTGCTACTGCTGCTGCTGCTGCTGCTGCTGCTGCTGTTGGGTATACACAGCGGCCGCCGGAAATGGTATCGTACCTCGTCCCTCGGGCTCGTCCGCGCTCTACTTTGTCTCGCTTTCGCTCGCTCCCGACTATACAGATAACTCCAGTCTCGCACAATCAGGAGCATCGCACATCCAACACCAGCAGAGCGTCGTCGGGACTGATAGAGGACCACGCGCCGCGCCATTCGCACCGCCGTTGGAGGGCGCAGCGACGCCACTGCAAATATAGGTTCGGTCGTCGTCGTCGTCGTTGTCGCCACACATGGCAACAGCCTTGATGCGCTTCTCCGCACTCGTTAGATTTCTCGTGTTCGTGGAATTTTCAACGTATCCGAAAGAGCTAGAAGGTTTTCCTGCCCCTGACATCGGCGTTGCCGACCGACATTGGCCCACCGATTGGTCGAGGTTATCTGCATCGTCCATTGCCTTATTTATACGCTGCAGAAGGCGACTGAAATGAATAAGTAAGAATCTCCGCGCTTGCGAGTCGGCAGCGTCAAGATGCGATTGCATCGACGTGTTTGGACCGCCTCCGGGCAGGCGATTTGAATATGCACGAAATCGTGGCACGATGCTTGAAATTAAATGAGGTTTACATGTAGACGATAAATATAACGTTGGTGTGAAACAGCGACACTGGGTGCGCGATTAATTAAATGTAATTTATCAAACGGTCCGAGAGACTGAAAATTTAATCGCGAGGAATAGATTACGCGGGAGAATATCTCAATGGAGGCAGATATTGTGTGACTGAATCCAGGTTTTTTTTTGTGCTTTCAGGAGAAACTCGTAGGCTCCGTTCGTGTGGAAAATTCGTTGCCCTCCGAGTGGAGGTGAGTTCGATCGTGAGTAAACAATGAACTTTCTTCTTCTCCTTTTTCAGTTCGATCGACCTTCGTTGTGCCAGCAGGAGGCTCGAGTTTGGCTACCCGAATTAACGTGCCTTCGAAGTCGCAATATTTGAATGACGCTAATAGAAAACAATAGTCTTTCGGAAACAAAAAGCAGCAGCGCAGCTACAGCTGTGTGGCGCTATCTCTAGATTCTTTCGTGCTCGTCTCTTTCGACCTTCGCCCTAATTGATACCTTTTCGACAATAGTCGATTCTTTCCGCGCACAATAAACTTGCTGAGACTAAAAATAGTGGAAAGCTGCCGAACTATCTATCCGTCCCACTCGCTCTTTCACCGTTTCTTTCAGTCTCTCTGCAATATCTCTATCTCCGTCACTTAGCTGCTTTGTTGCCCGACCTTCGTTAAGGTCACCGAAACCCAAAGGCTTTTTTTATTTCCCACGGGTTAGAGCGATTCTCATTATCGCGTTGATTTCTTCGCTCGAACGTAATTCCGCTAATTTTCTTTGTTCGTTCGTTGTTCCCATTCCCTTTTCCTCTGTGTGTGTTAGTTAGTCGTTAAATGAAGCACGGTGGCGCCTCGATCGTTTACTTATTATTCCACAGAGAAACGAAGGATTCAGTCGAACTCGCGACGCGCGAGAATCGACGCAGTCTCGTTCGTCCGGTTCAGTGGATGCGACGGGCGTCGAGCATTTAACGAGTGCGGCGACAAACATATATATTCATCATCGTAGATCTCAACTTTCAAAGAGGTATTATTTATATTATCCAATCGCGTCGCGCGTCGCAACGAACAAACGAGGCGTAAAGTCGTTTGTCTTCCGCCTTGCTCATTGTCGTGCGTCGACAGTCGCCGCTGTCGTCGCGCGTAAAGTGAGGTTATCCGTGCGAACCGTCGACTCAGATACACAATTTTGCGTCACCCGATCGCAGCGACACTCGACCCGTCGTCGGGACAAACAGTCTTTCAGCGCATTTACAAACTTGCGTCTACTTTCCTCGCTGCTTTTCGCTCGCAAGTCTCTTTTGTCCGCAAATACGCAGAACAAAGACGGAAATAACTTTCGAAAATTCGCTGCACAGCTTTCCGATACAATACGAGCGGCATTGGTGTGGTGGGGAGGGAGGGGGGGGGGGGGGGCGGAAGTCCACTTCAAAGTGCGCAACGTTGTTAAAAATAATAGGATCGAGCTCTCTGTTTCCGCGCTTCACATCGAGACCCTCGAAGTGAACGCGTCCTTTGCGGAAAAAAACCGTTGAAACCACTCGACGCAAGTGCAACAGCGGAGATAGTGGGGTAGAGGGGGGAAAAAAATAGAGTCCGAAGCTCCTGGACACACGTGCGTGGAATAAAGTCCCGTGGGGGGAAGGGTAGGGGCAGGACCGCGAGCGGGCACGAAAAATATCTCGAAAATAAATCGTCGTGCGCGCGTCCATTGAGCTCGCGAAACGGCCGGGCAATTCTCATGATTGCTGCATCAGCGGTTCCCTCGCGTCGGGTTCCTCGGACGGCCGATAGATAGCGAGCGGTTGTGCGGTACGTATACGGCCGATCGAAGGAGAAAGTCGAGTGTGTCTAAGTACCCGACGCGGTTGGCCTCTGATGGCGCGGCCGAACGCAGCGTCGGCCGCCGCCGCCGCTCGTACACGATCGGCGCGTTCCCGCAGCCTTTAACGATAAATTCGTGGACGAGAATTACACCCTCGGGAGAAGCAACAACCCCCCGTGTGTAGCTCGCTGCGAGCGAGCCGAAAGGCCAAGGCGTACGGGCTCTTCGGCCGGTCGCGGCTACACCTGTTCTGCCACGGGTTTTCCCCGGTCCCATGGGTGGGGCCCCCCGCTACAGTCGATCGTGATGCCGGAGAGAAGCGAGCGAATTCTCGAGCTCACTTGGGAGCGCCGCGACGGCGGCGGCGGCGGCGATGGACTGGACTCCTTCGCGGAGGAACAGACCGGCGGAGAAAGGAGCGAGAAACTGATGTGGATTCCGTAGATGCGGAGAGGTGAGAGCGTTTTAGGTTAGGTTGGAACGACAGCGGGATTCGAACGACCCGGGACGAGCGGACGCCGATACTCGTGGGTACTTGTGGACTTTTTTGTCAACTGGCGTCGAGACTGTTGGTTTGTTATCATATTAGCATTTTTTTTGTCGAAAATCATATTATTGTGTCTTGATGTATTTATTTATTTATTTCAGATTATGAATTTGGCGAGTTTCGTGGATGGTTTTAGGAATCTTGCTTCATGCATTTTTCTTCCTCTATCGCCGAAGATTTGAATTCACAAATATTGGTACGTAAAATGTTATTAATCATATTTTCGTAAATATATTTTTTTCTTTTAATTACTGAAAAAAAAATCGTGCAGTCGAAAATTAAATACAACGGCAAAGTTATAGCATTCTCATGTTGCGCGTAAACAGTGCGACCGCGACGAATATCAATTCCAGGCAATTTCGACGAATACTGAGGGGACGCTCATAATGTCGCGAAATTACAGTTTACGTATACAAATTGTTTAAGAACAGACCCGAAAGCTACGCTCTACACGTAAATTCATTACATATGTATAATGCTGTATAGCTATAGCGCGATAAATAGGGGCTCGCCCAAACGGCCGGCAGCAGCAGCAGCAGCAGCGGCGGCGGCGGCAACTCCTCCGGGTCGAGCGAGTCGCGCGCTGTTCGTTTTTGCAATTTGTTCGACAAGCATGGCAGGGAATCGCGTGCGGCCCGCGATAAAGTATTCAGTTGACCCGGGCCAGGTTGGCTGTAAAACCGAGGTGCGAGGCGGGGCTGAACAGGGGGGTGGTCGGGTGGAAGAATCACTGGTGTTGCACGTGGAGCTTCTGCTTCCGTTGGAGGTGCAGCACAGCAGCAGCAACGGTAGCAACGGGAACAGCAGCAGTAGCAGTCGCGGCAGCGGCACCAGTAGCAGCAGCAGCAGCAGCAACATCAGCAACAGCAACAGCACCGGCAGCACCAGCAGCTCGCGAGGCGCAACCGAGAATGGGAGGGCGCCGAGGCTTTCTAATGGAGACAAACGCCGAGTGTACGAACTCTCCTTCCACGTGCGAGCGTAATCATTCCGAGCTTTTAGCCCGATGCGCTCCACCGGAATATTTCCACGTATTTATCGCGTTGCTATTCCCTCGTCGCTCTCCGGCTGGCTTAAGCCTATACGAGAAGAGGGAATACACGTGGCGCGCACAGAGAAACGTATACACGTGTAACACGAGCCTCTAATACAGGTTGGAAATATGCGAAACTCCGCAGGACGGCACATAGCAAAAGCTGATACTCCGGCCATGTGTGCGAATCGAAATATTAGGTCGGCGTCGCTGTGTGCGTCACGTGCGCGAAAAGCGTGATCCCCCCCCCGCAAGCGAATCCGCGCTTGCTCGTATTCCTCGCGATCCTCCGTGGGCGGTTTAATTATGAGTCCGTATCTGCGGGATTTACATCCTGCCGTTTGAATTCGCGGAATCGGATACTGCAATATAGGCAAATGGATTTTTTTTTTCTTCCCGTTTACATACCTTTTTTTTTGTTCATGCTGCAGCGCCGAGTCGAAATGTTTCCATTCCTGTGCACACTTTCTAATATACCAACGACGATAGGAGCAGTCGAGAAAATATATATGTTGCTATAAGACTGCGTGGAATATTTATAACTTTTATGTTTAACCGGTTTTCCTGTTACAGGTTTTTATACGGTGACGCGGACGCGTACTCGCAACGAGTTGCAACGTCGTCGCACGTTCATATATATATATTAATGGTGAGTATTGAAAATATCGCGTTCGTTGATTTAAAGCGAGTGGAAAAATCTATAAAGAATACGTGGTCACACTGAGAGAAATATATGGTGGGATTAACCATATTCTTACTATAAAGTATGTTTCCCTGACGGGATAACAATACTTTTATAGTCATCGCAACCGATAAAAATATAGTATTATGTACCATATTTTCGTATATATATCAACTATTTCTGTATGTTAGTTGCAACTATCCGTCCTTACGCACACGTATAGTACATTCAACCATAAAAATATGTTTCCCTCAGGGGATAGCTATATTTTATGGTGAATCATCTGAAAATGTATGGGAGCATCAACAATTAGTCTCGGTAGTGGTTCGTATGTAGCGTAGTAAAAATTACTATTCTATACTTTGATTTTTACTATAACACTTAAATGTTTAAAAGTTATTTTAAATGTTAATGAAAAATTGAAAATAGTTTTTAAAAATATATTTCCCGACTCGAGAGTTACCCCTCGAGGCATGGGTACTCGTTTCTGTCGAAGAAAATTTGCCTGCCTAACCCGGGATTTGAACCTACGACCCTACCTAAACCTAACTTCCTAACCGCTTACGCTACCGACTGTGCTACCGACTACTTGACGATTTACGATATCTGAATCTCACATAAGAGTTGCGAACTATTCGTACCATTGTCACTCTCTGTCGACTCTCTCGACGACTGTCGCTCTGGGCCCTACGCAGAGTAGTTCTGACGCGCGTGTTGTATTAGGCGGCGCCGAAATTGTCCAGAGTAAGGATAGGCTTATCTATTGCTTCGCGCGCCAAAGAAGGCTCGTGCGTCCAGCGCGAACGAGGACGGGAACGCGGGAATGAAGCATTTTCTGCTAAAGATGATTTTTAATGTAACAATAAATATTACAGAGAATACTGTGTATTGTTACACGGTGTTGTAGCGCGTACTAGTTGAAAGTACAAAATAAACGTATAGTACTTAAAACCATATAAATATGTTTGCCTCAGGCAATAGCAATATTTTATGGTGAATCATCTGGAAATGTATAGGAAGCATCAACTATTAGTATTATTACGCCTGTACTATAATGGATGTTTGTTCGTATTTCATCTACTACTATTTTCGCCAGTGTTGTGTTGTCAATTAATACAGTAAGCCTTACTGCAAAATAGTAAAATGTAACTACGCAAATAGTAGAGGCATTGAATAACTCTCTGAATGTTAACGCGAAATAAAAATATCGGTGGATCCGTCAGAGATTAGATCTCATTGTTGATTTCACACATGTGTTGCATGTAACATAATTTTTTTGTTACCGTTTTAACGATAAGTTGTGGTGTGCTTAAGTGTGTCGCATATTTAGCTGCACTATCGAAACGGTATAGTTTACTTAGCATCATGATGATAGTTCAATAAACCATATTAAAGCTGATCTAACCATAAAATATGGTCACCGATATTATAAATTTTCAACTATGGCATTATTGTTGCAAATACCATGGTCTTTTTTCTCAGTGCATGTTGACCGCACGTATTCCTTCTGCGGCATCCGGCGAAGCCCAGCGGCGAATTACGCTGACGCTTAAAACGTAGCTTTTTCACATAAATAATTCATGGCCCGATTCAAACTACATAGTCGGAGGGAGGCTGACAGAGAGACGTAGAGGTAGAGACAGGGAGGAAGATAGAAAGACAGAGCCGGAGTTGACGAGGCTATATAGCTGGACGCAGAGGAGCGTACTCGCTCGCGGGCATCGCCAACGCGCCGACAAATCCTTTTCGCGTAGTTCGGAATTTGTACTCACAATTATGCAAATTCGTTGAATTTTACATGGGGACTACCGGAAATACGTATTTATAAGGCGTCGCTTATAAGCGGCGCCTCTACCTCCCCTCTCGCCGGTTGTAACGCCAGAAGGCCGGATGCGTATGTATTTGAGGTTCAGCGCCGCGTAATCCTGATAAATGGAGATCTCGGTCTCGACCTTAACCTTCCCAATTGCGATTTAGGCATAATTACTTCCACCCTCGAGCCTGAGATATTCAAACGTGGTTTTTCGATCGGATGCAAAGTTCGATGAAAATGCATATAAAATAGATTTTTATGCGTTCCCGCAGGTTGGATAACGCCGGTTCGGCGCGCCGCATATGTCGGAGCCGGTATAATGGGAAAGGATCTTCGAGCAAGCCACTCTAGTCATACATTCTACAGCGGTCCGCGAGGGATACCCGGCTTTTTCCGTTTGGCGGAGCAATTTTCTCGAAAGTCAAACTGGCAGTGAGACGTTGGACGTGGGTAAGTACGTGCAGCTAGCGCGCGGCGAGAGAGACAGCGAAGCTTCGCCGTTATACCGCGCGGGTTGGGGGGAGGGGGGCACAGCTCGCAGCTTCCGCGGATGTAAGAAGAGGCGAGGGTAAGGGCGCAAAGAACGAAAGCTTTCTTTAAAATTTATGGCCTTAGGGCCGAGTGGAAGGAGTGCAGCGTGGTTGCGCCGGTTTGGCTGCTACCGGTTTTCCGCGTCCCGCAAGACGGGCGGAATAACTCGCTGGATGCTTTCATCAAAACGCCAATAAATTCAACGACGCAAGCCAACTGGGTCGTGGCATCAAAAGGGAACTTCAACTTCTAGCTCGCCGGAAAATGCAATAGCTAACGGAAGAGCAGCGCGAGTGGGACGAGAACGAGCGGCACGAGAGATCGGAGAAGAAAATTAGAGAAAGGATGAGGAACGCCGACGGTATCGTCTCTTCCGAGCTACAGCACCGTGACCTTTCGCTTGTAAAGTTCACCGTTTGACCGAAAATCAACCGAACGCGAGTGCGTCCAGAGTCGAGAATCCGGGAGGAGACGACGAGCACCAGCTCGGCCAAAACTCGGTGGTTCCGCCGGCGTCGCGGCCTCGGGACCCCGGATTTAAAGGAGCAAAAGCCCCGCTGCATTGATCGGACTCCGAACATCGAGCGGACATTAAATATTTAATACCGTTGGAATGCGAAAAAGCCGCAAGGCGCGCGAGCGTGGGCTGCTGCTCAGTCTTCTGTACCTCTAAGATCCGCGAGGTTATTGCGCCTCGGTGTGCTCGAGACTTTCGCGGGAATATTCACCAATAGCCACAAAGGAGTATCGGCAGCGATTGGTTCGATGTATTGAAACAATGGTTAAGCCCTCTCGCCCCCTCGCGGGCTTTTCATTGAAAACTGGTTTGAAAAGGTCTCGCGAAAGTCGATCTGGAATACAACCGACTCTCTTTCTCACTTTTCAGTGTCGGGCCGGCGTTGGCTTTCATCGACTCCGCGGGGCTTGAAATTACAATCAACTTCACGAGAATTTCGCCGCCCGAAGGATTTTCCATTGCAACGCATTGAAATAACTGACTAAATATTCACCCCGTCCACCGGCGACACAATCGCCGCGAGATTTTCCGAAGAAACTGCACTCAGAAGCTCGAAGTTACGTCTCGAATAACTCAATGACCGCAGGAAGTGCCTGGAAATATCCCGAGGGAGACGGAGAGCCACGCTGATGATTTTCGTCGGCCAGGAGGGAGGACTCGAGAGTGACCGCGGGTTCGTCGTCGTTCGTAACGCCTCCGCGAGTTGTCCACGATACTTTTCGGAGTGCCTCGGTCTGCGGACGGGCGTTCGAAGGCTCTCCACGACTGTGCACCACGTTCACAGAGCGTATATACCCGGCGCCGAGATTTCGTTAAATATTTATCGGCGAGGGAATCCGGTTGACCGACGTCCGAGAGAGCCACGAAACTACATCTCGATTGGGAAGGAAGCACGAGGACTTCACTTCGAGGGTGCGCTGTTCGTCGCAGAAGGAGCAGCAGTAGCAGCAGCAGCAGCATCAGAGAGAGGCCCTTTCCCTTCTTCGCGCACCCGGAGTACGTGGGAACGCTGCCACGTCGTGGACGTCGTTTCTCGAGCTCAGGAACCGCGCGCGGCTGCACCGCGCGCACCTAGGATACACTTATCTCGAGCTCGCTTTTCGCTCCCTTTCTCTTTCTCGCTCTCTCCGAGTATACGTTTCTCGTTCTCCACCCCGCGTCGACGACGACGTCGTCGTCGTTGTCGTCGTCGTCGTCGTCGTCGTCTGCGGCGTCTTCCTCCTCGCCGCTTCGCTCTCTCGCGAATCACGTTTCTCGTAAGGGTGGCGGCGGGAGAGCCCGGGAGCTCACGTAAAACCGAGAATAAAGATCGCCAGCGTGTGCTCGGCTCGGTACAGAGCGCCCTCCTCCCTTCCCATCACCCCCCGTTTCACGTGGTACGTACGCCGAGCCCCACGTTCTTTCCTCGTAGCCGCGAGAACACATCTTTCGTGCACCTGCACGTTTCTGCCTTTCTCTCGGCACCTTCGCCTTTTCTTTCGCCTCCCCCCTACACCCACACACAGCCACACGTTCGCCACCCTCCCTCCGCCGCGGAGAATAAATGGAATCCACGTGAGGTTCGCGCCAACTGTGCGAGCCCAAACGGGCCCTTGACAAATTCGACGAAAGCGACGAAAATTTTCGAGTCAGCCGGAACGTAGGAAGTCTCGCTCGCTCGTTCACTCAACGCTGTTTTACACCACCGCCCGTGGATATTGCGCGCACACACGCGCATATACATACAGGTACCGCAAATGGTACGTGAGTTCGTTACGTGTTTTCGAATAACGCTCTCGTTTCACTGGAACTGCCTGCTTAATTGAGCTATATAAATATTAAACACCTCTTCCGTGGCCGGACCGGACTCGTATTCGCCGCTGTTGCGCGACACATCGAGTTCACGCATGTATGTGTATCACGTGTGTATCGTATCCTCCAGAATGGAGTCAACCCCATCCCTACCTCCCCCCCCCCCGTCACCCTCTCGCTGTACACTATATCCGAATAACTGCAGTGGACTGAAAAACAATTTCGCGTCGCTACCGCAACGATATCACTGCTCGTCCGATGATACGAGCTTTTGTATTTTCCAGAGAGAGACGGAGGGAGAAGGCGGGGAAGAGAGGGAGAGAGAGAGCGAGACGGGCCACTAAAAACTAGTCACAGAGTTGTTTTCGAGGCAATAATACGAACGAGCTGAACGAGTCAATGATTTATTTTCAATTTTCTCGACGAAATCGAAACCTCAATTTCGGAATAAAGCAAAACAATCCTCGCTGCTCGTCCCTCTCTTCGCCTCGTCCCTCCCCCGACTCGACGCTAGTCGCATTTTTACTGTCTGGCTCGCAGCATGATTCCTCTTTTTTTTTATTAGTGTTGCGACCCATCGCGGTCAAAACAAATAATGTCACGCACAATAAATACCTGTGATACGGATAGACCATTACTTCCGGGCCTTCGAGTATTTTTACAGATGATCCGTTTTTCATTCTAGTTCCACGGAAGGCAACCACGATTTCCGGCAACGTTCCGTGGACCGCGGAGGAGGCGGACGTCGATATACCACTGTTCCTCGTCGCGACGGAATATTCTTCGGGCGTCGACCAAGTTTTCACTCCTGGATTCGCGGGCATTTTTCGACGTTTCGCACCGCGGGATGAAAAACAGAAGAAAATACGAAAAAATGGTAATATCCGCGCGACGCACGAACGACTGTCCCGAAGAGTCGTGATTCACGTACTGAATCTGTTTTTCATTGGATGCGCAGGTTCGACGGGATGACTCGATAACGCACACTGGTTGACCGCAGCGGTCGTAGTCCGTCAATCCCGTAATTATTTTCGTTACGGTGTGATGAACTCGAATGCTCGGTCTGTCGGCGGATACGTGAGACTGGAATTGAGGTGCACCTAGGTGATCCACGTAACGCGTACTACCCGGCTTTAGGCGCGCCAGAACGGTAATCAATTCGCAGCGCGGAAAAGCTGTCGACTCCCTCCACGCGAGACTTTCGAATGTCATTGGATGCAACTGGCGGCGACGACGGTGACTGCAGGTTTTCAACGCGGAACAAGAAAAGGCCGAGCGCCGTCGTCTCTCTCGCGACCGGCGGTTTTCTCCGCTGACGAGAAAATTCGCGGAATGTCGGGAGGCCGCGGTAACGTAAATCGTGAGTCCGATTTTGCCTTAACCACTGGCTATTTAACTCGCCACCAATCGTCGAACTAAAGATTACATCACTAATTTTCTCACGTCTCTTATCGGCTTTTTTACATACAAGGTGTAATGACGCGCACAAGGTCGCAAGGCAGAACGCGATATCTCGATTTTTCGCAGAATTTTAAAGACAACTCGCAAAAATCGAAAATTTTCGCGAATTACGAACTTTTTAATAGAAGAAAATTGCTACCATTTCTCGCCAAATTTATTTTAATTTCGGAGCAGCTTAGGCCTTTCGATCGAAACGTAACGAAACAGGTATATTTCATTACGTTTGAGGGGCGTTCCGCCCAGCTCTTCGATGCGCCACTTTATCCATTCGCAAACCTCTGGATATCTCGAATGATCTGCGCGTATCCCTCGATGCCGCCAACCGCCTTTATATATCGCCTGCACTGGATACTGGCCGTCGCTGCGCGTCGTGTTCTCTGAAGGCGAAATGTTTTGAATTTCAAAAGCTCACTCGGCACACTCAATTTATTTCATCTTCTCGAACTCTCGTGGCGCGGTATATGACTCCCAGACTCGGCGGGCTTTCACATATCCGGCGCGTCTGGTGCACGCAGCTCGAGCACACATACAGTCACGTGTTCTTCACGTATTGGGTAATACGTACACGTTGTACGTACGAGCAATACGTACGCGAGTCTTCGTGTGTTCAGGGTATCTTATTTTTGCGTTGCCAAGGCAGAAAGTGAGAGATCTTGGGAAAGAGAAAGAGAGAGACGACTGCTGCTCATCTCGTGACCGCGGAAAATTGCAAATTCTCGAGAGATCGTTGCGTGTGCCTCTTTCGCGCGGCATCCGTATCTGTATCCGTGAGGCCTGGGAAGAAAACTCGAGTAAGCAATTGCGATGCTCTGTATGCCGCGAGCGCGGGTGCTTTGCCTCGGAGCGTTCTTATTCGGTGCGGTGTGGCCTACGGGTAGGCGCGAACCACCGACCCGATGATACATGCCCCACGGATGCCTATTTATTTCGTTGTCTTTGCGGCGAGAGAGAGAGAGAAAGAGAGAACGAGAGAGCCTCCGGATTCGCGAGGAGCAGCCCGACGAAGTATACGAGTATGTACGAGTGAAGAGCAGCTCACACTTTGCAGCTTCTCCAGCTGCTGGTGCTGCTGCGGCTGCTCCTCACCCGCGGCAGACACGAACATACGAGAGGGCCGAGAGTCCGTTCGCGGCGGCGACGGCGGCAGCGGCTCCTCTTCCGAGGAGCAAAGAGACGAGCACCGGGAAAGGTTGTCGTTAAACATTTATTCAGGCCGGGTATTCGCTCGCTGTGCTCGCAACCCAAATTCGTCTTCTCGCCGGTGTCTGCGCCACCCGCTGGCATGAAAACTGCTCTGCGGCTTTGCCTCGCTGATACACAGAGAGATGTTTATGTACTATGTACACTGAGTGTTTACGTGTATGTATATATATGTATTTATCTCAATATATCTATATATCTGTACACATACGTACACCAACGCCGGGTGCATTGATCTCCGTTGCACAAACAGCCACGAGACCCTGAGAAATCTTTCTCGACGACGAACTCTCTCTTTCGAGCGTCGGGCTTAAACTGTAAAATAACTCTTTTATCGCGTGTACCGAAAATCGTCGATCGTTAACCTCCGCCCGGATGTGGCAAGACCCGCCGCCCAGTTATCGCCGACTATCGCGAACGCTTCGGAAACAGAAGCGTCCTGGTGAAATGTTGCCTCGTGCGTTTACGAGGCCGAGGAGCCGAGGAGCGTGAGCGCATCTTCGAGCATCTCTCTAGTTGGCGCAGAAACGAAGATTCGCAAACTCGTATAGTACGTTTGTGGATTGTGTGTCGGATAGGCGCGCGCGTGAGCTGAAGGGAGAGATCCGTGGTAGTAGACGAGGGTATAGAGACGACTGTGTGTGTATGTCTGTGTCTGTGCAACTTCCACACACCGATACGAGTTGTACGGGCGCGAGTTATGCCATTCCGTGGGTTAACGGGGGCCACAGGCGAGGGGTGCACACGAGCGTGTCTGAAATTCATGAGCTCTCGGGAGGAGCTTGCAAGCACCTGAAGAGGCCTCCGAAGTTTCGTCGAGAGTAGTAGGCAACCCGCCCGTCCATCCTTCCCACACTCGCTGCCTCTCTCTCTCACTCACTCACTCACTTACTCACTCATTCTCTCGCGCTCTTCTACTCTGGCTCCCAGAGCTCTTGCATCCCTACACCCGATACCTCGAGCCATAGCAAACCGCCCTCGACTGATGCTTTACCCCGAAGTACGTATGTACTCCGCCATCCGCCAAACAACGCGGAGGAAACGTTGGCGCGAACCGGCGAAAGCTTTGCATGCCGAAAGAGCGAGGAGGAGGAGGAGCCAGGCGCAGGTGAAAGGCCGGATCTCAACTTTACACCTTCTTAACAAGCGGAATCAAGCTATTCGTGTAACGAGTTGTTAACGCGGGGAAATGGTACACGAGTCTCGATATCAAGACATAGGATTAAAGGTGGATGGTAGAGTAGTTGAATAGGATGATACATTTTTCTGGGCGTTCTCGGTCGGAATTCCTGTATTTGGCTTCCGGCCAAAAAGTTGACGGCCCGAATTCTTTTTTATTTTCTTTTTTATTGTTCCCTCGAAATGCCGATTCATAGATTCGAGCTTTAGTAAACAAATTTATTTACCGATCCAACCAAGGTACACGACTGCAGTCCATGTAACGAATTACTTTTCGCCGTGTAATCCAGCTCGGTTACCAAGCCCTGGGTCGTGCGCCCGATCTGTCGACTGGCGCGCTGAATGAGGATATCGGAAGAACCCGGCGAAGCGGATGTCGCGCGAGTGCCCGATGGTTAGAGCGACGGGATTGGAAAAAGCGCCCGGGGTAATAAGAAAAACGTGTACGCGGCACCGAGCGAATATATATTCATCGCGATTCACGCCGATGGAAAATTTAATATATTCGTCGCGCAGCCAGAAGGTGTCTTTGATTCGATCGCTGCGCGCCGCGCGGTCCCTCGCAGTGCCGGCGACTCTGAATGAGATGCTAATACACAAGCATCGTGTGATACTCAAATGCATTTTTTTTTACGCTGTCAAGTAGATACTCAGATGTATTTTTCTCATTCGCGCGGTACAATCAAAGGCCACGCAATATTAATAAGCTGCGAGGTACCCGCGCTTTTCGTCATCGTTCATATATAGGATTGCGTAATTAGCAATTTGCATAATACCTGAGTAGGTAGCGAGGATCCAAAGTTAGAGTTCAGTCGGCGTACGGGGAGGGGAGGGGCGAGGAGGGGCGAGGAGGTCATAGGTAAAGCCTATCGAGCGGTCGACTAATTAGTTCGTCAACGATTCAGAATATGTTGCACAGTGTACAGGTAATGGTGATAGTAGTGTACAGGTGGTGGTGGTGACGGTGGTGGTGGTGGTGGTGGTATACGTTGCTGTGTGCATAGAGCACACAGGGTCTGTGTGCTTCGGAGCTGGAGTGAGAGAAGAGTAAACAGGATGTGTACTATGTATAACATCCTACGGTACCTATATCCAGTCAGGTGAGAGAGGGGGACCGAGAGGGACGGAGAGAGAGTCAGTGAGCGGGGAGGGAGGGAGAGAGGCGTTAACGTTCTATGAGAGAACGAGACTGGCATTAAACTCAGTTCGCATGAATCGCACCGAGAGTCTCGTATAGCTGGGCCTCTGCGTTGCAGCCCCGAGGGACCGACAGTTTCCACTGGGATTCGTGGTAGAAGGGTCAAACAGCGAGGAGGGGAACGTGCGAGCGCGTATCCCGCAACGCCGGCGCGATATCGGGTGCCTAGCTGTAGCTCAGGAAACGAGGTCGTCGTCTTCGTCTTCGTCTTCATCGTCCTCTCGTCCTCTTCGTCTTCATCTTCATCTTCATCCTCCTCTCGGCCCCTCCGTCCTCATCTTCGTCGTCCTCGCGTCGCTTTCGTCTTCGTTGTCGTCGTCGCTATGGTCGCTGTCGTCGTCGTCGTCGTGGATGTAAAGCCATGAACAGCACCCCCTAAACTCGCACGTGTACATAAGTATCGGTGCATCCACAGTTGCCTTTCCCCGGTGTCCTTGGTCGCGTCCCCTTATCTCCCCGGAGCGACCGAGGAGTTATCGCTTAGCTAG